>OU015495.1:33268380-33423380 GCA_907164885.2 Dolomedes plantarius | reverse complement strand
TTTAAAAAACTAAGTCGAACCCTATTCACCTGTTACGCATCCAGGAACATCCCAGAAACAAAATGGCACACTACCTTAAGAAAAATCTCTTCGGAAATTGTAATTCTATAGAATATTACGCAAAATTTATCGAGGGCGCTTAGTGAAAAACACCCAACTTTTTAAATCCACTATGAAAGTGAAAATTCAGAGAAGGAATATGATTTTGAATATTATTTTCTAAATTCATGTTCTATAGCAAGGATTCGCAACTTTTTATGTTGCAGTGCCCTTGGAAATGAGATTAGAAATTCTGGGTACCTCTGTTAGAATTTTAGTTTTTAAAAATTTTTAAATATTAAATTAAGGGGAAATATATTTTAGGCACATGTTCAATTTAAGTTTCAATAAATACCGACTCCATTGCTGATTTTATGCGTTTAATATCTCTCTTTCTCTCTCTGTATATATATATATATATATATATATATATATATATATATATATAAATAAATGGATGTATATGTGTATGTTCCAGCATCACTGTTGAAAACCTGGAGCAATTTCAACCAAACTTTGTACAGATATGACTTACACACTGTGAAGAAACACTTTGGGGGGGGGATAAAACACCTCTACCACCTCTAGGGGAGAAGGGGCATGTAAAAATAATTGAAATGACTGATAGCAGTGTCGAATTCATAGTTTTCGGGGTCGCTGAGATGAATAGTTCTACTCCCGATGCCGTTTAAGTGCAAGTTCAGCACCATCAGCTTTGGGGTGGAGAGGGAGGGGGAAGAAGGGATGAAAAATAAAATGTCCAAAATGAGCGAGAGTAGTTGCGAATCCATAGTTTTTGGGGTCGCTGAGATGAATAATGACACTCCAGATGCCGTTTGAGAGCAATTTCAGCCCTCTATCATCATTGGGGCAGGGCGGGGGAATAAAATGTCTAAAATGACCTAAAGTAGTGTCGAATCCATACTTTTAAATATATGTAAATACAATTACTTCAATTTTACACTATAGGCAGAATTCGTTCCTTTTCCTCTCTTATAAAATATTGGGATACACAAATACCCGATCACCGCCGGGTAAACATCTAAGTGATAGATACAAGTAATAAACACCAGAATAGGATATATTAATACAGTTTCAAAAATAGTCACTGGATTCACACTAGAGAACTGCAATGGAAAGTGATAGTCATATATTCAACTTAATATTTTTTTCCAGAGTTGGCCCTACTCATATTTTATAAAAAAATGATCTCATGTTTATAAAAAAAGCAACTCATGTTTAAAAAAAATGTTAACTCATGTTTATAAAAATAAAACCTCGTGGTACCCTCAAGTACCGTGGCACACCGGGTGGGAATCACTGTTCTACAACAAAGGCAAATAAGGGGGAAAAAGATCACTGTTCGATTCTGTAGTGAGGAGATTTATCACCATTTCAATGTTAGTGCCATCTACTTGAAGAACTTTAGAAACCAAATATTGTACTCAGAAGTGTATTTCTAATTGGGTAACTTACGCTTTGGTTGTAGGCGTGGTGTATCGTAGCTTCATCATCATCATCATCATAATTGGCACGACAGCCCCACGTGGGACTTGGCCTTCTCTGGAAGATTTCCCCAGACTACCCTTTCCCCAGCTTTGGATCTCCAGTTCTTAACCTTCATGGCACTAAAGTTTGAATCCAGACATTCCCCCTATCTCTTTTTTGGTCTTCCTCTCTGTCTTTCACAGAAGGGGACTGCAGTAAAAACTTTCAATGGTGCTCTCTCTGAGCCCATTCTCAAAAGATGAACCGTCCATCTCATTCTGTTCAATTTCACTTCGTCTTCATTTTTAAACAGTTTGTATAGTTCAAAATTGTGTCTCCTTCTATAAATGCCAACCAAATGCCAACTCAAGGACACCACCAAAGATAGCCCTCGAAACTCTCCTTTCAAAAATTACCAGATCCTTCTCTTCCCTTGATGGCATCGTAACTTCAGTGTTACCTATTAAAATCAGCTAAAGCTTTTAGAAATCTTGTGATCATTTATCATTAATCAACAAGAAGAAATAAATGAAGGTGAATGAACTATTTAGGATTTTTTTTTATTTGAGGAGAAATTTTGCATGACTTCCTGCTAGTATGGCAATTTTTAATTTATTGTATCGTAAAACAGGCAATTTAAACTCAAATAACCGGATCTTGTTTGTGGTTTCGCTCGTATAGCTCTTTTTTAATTTCTCCATTTCTAACAATGTTGCCAGACACTTTCTAATTTTTTGACGCCCAGTAATATCATTGATTTTCCACTCTTCACTTGTACTTCCTCTATGTGGGAAGTTACTGGCTCATATTTCTGATCGCTGTCTTCCGAAGTAGGCTAGAATCGTCCCTGTTCTAAATTAAATTAGATTAATGGGGTTCAAAGGAAGGAGTGTTTATATATATATATATATATATAGAATATTATGCCATTCGAACGCAGAAGCAAGTATTTGATGATAACAGTCAATCATTGAGTGTCGTTTCATCACAAAAAAAAAATGTAAAAATAAATGAATCAGTGACAGTCTAACTGCCACAGAAATAAGTAATTGTGAATTATTTAACAATTATTTCAATTTTTTTCTGTAAAAATAGAAATGATTTGAAGACTGAATTTGAAATCTGTCGAATCTGTTTGAAATCTGTCGTGGGTGTAATGTCCTCGAAGTTCTGAAATTTTCCCTTGGAGGTGCGGGGTCAAACATTCCGGTCTCGTCACTTGACTCGGTTAAAAATTACGGGACTGGTCCTTTATCCAAGTCGGACTCCGACCAGCCGCACCACTTTTCCCAATGGCCGTTATGGACTTAAACTGACAATATACTGGCGGTCAAGGGTCATAAATCACCACAACAACAACATGTTTATTTAAATTTATATTTTCAGAGACATTTTTAAAAAATTGTATTTCATTTTATCACGTTTCTCCCCTTTCTGTTTTGTGGATTTGGCAAGTGAACGGTACAGATGATTGTTAGTGTATTTCGGGTGCGCCCATTGCGTTTTTCGGAACGGAAACTTTCATTGACTCTGAAGCAAAAGCTAGCACAGTCTATCTAAATTTTTCTGAACATAAAAAGCAATCAATTCGAACGAAATCTTTCCGCTATTCCCGACTGTTCTAAGTGTTTCATGACATGGTTGCATTTTGTGATTCCTCTAAATAAAAATATGAGAACATAATTGTTACATTGCAGTTTTGCCTTTAAATAGTTCTTAAATATTCAATAATACATTTATTAAAACCTCTGTCTGAAATAGGTAGTTATATTTACCGGAATTAACTCAATTCAAACAGTTTTGACGATGAGAAACTGTGCTTCAACGGCTCAAACATAAATCTGCTGAAGGACAGTCTCTAGGGAAAGTTATTTTCAGTATATGAAAAAAAAATTAACGAAGCATAATTCAAATATTTCATCGATTTATATCCGTTTCCCGTATCACATACAAACCTTACGAGAACGGACAGATTATCTATGATCTGTCATCAGATTAAGATATGTCACTAATAGAAAACTATCCAGCCATTCACTGTCATACACGCATCACTTGCATTGATGTCAAGCGATGCAAAACATCTCACTGCTTAAGCTACTGAATTTAAATTGCGCAGATCATATAAACAGCTATTTTATAAATGGGTAGAAGTTTCACACTCAATCTAAAAGGAATATTTCAGAAATTTTTCCTTTGAATGCAAATTTTCTTTAACAACAGAAATGAAAATTTTATAAGTCAAATGGGAACTTGTAATAGACCACAAACAGCTTGCTGATACTTTCAATTTTTCATCATGTATACATCAGGAGTCCTGTGCGAAAAACCTAAACGCGTAACCTGTGAATCATTTACTAATCCTAAAACCAATTAAAAGCTTGATTTGTTAAACATGATGGAAGTATCGGGTAGCACCCTAAATTCCTCTGCAATAGGCTTGCAAAACTTGACTGCCACCAACGCGTACCGATGGGGTAGGTGAGTCTGATGATTCTGTAGAACTGTTTTACTCTTCTCGATGGAGTTTGAGAAATGAAACCATTGAAATACACAGTTAAAGAACTGAAGCTACCAACACAAAGGAATAAAACGATTTGCCCTTTTGTTGTTGTTGCTTTTGCTTGTGCCCCCTGGACGGAGGTGTTCCAAACTAGGTCCGTAGAGGCGTTTCGGGCCGAGGAGTGCGGCACCGGTTTACGATAGCACCACAACGGTCTGAGTTCATCTTAGCTTGGTGCCACCTGCATTTGGACCGATCTCCCCCAAGGGAGACATCAAAGATCTTCCCCACTCTAAGCTCATAAAGGGACTTTCCGGTCTACGGATGGAACGTTCCCCTATCCGGAATAGACATGGAGGTATTGAGCAACGCTTGTGGGGATTCGAATTTGCTCCCTTTAAATCAGTTGAGTCTGAAACTGTTGAATATCTATTGACAGTCAGCTTTAGCTGAAAAAACGGTAACTACACCATAAAGGGGCAGAATACGCATTATTAATTTCAACCTATGGATAGTAACATCCTCAGAGAGCACGTTCCTGGTTGTAAAACGTATCATTGTGACAATCCATAACGCAATTTTAAGAATTTCAAATTCATACTGTACAAGACTATGAGATATTTTCATGACTGTAAGAGTCTAAATTTTCTGCCTCATGGATGCATAAGATATCAATTTTATTCAAACAATATTGATGCATAAGTCATCAATATTGTTTGTATAAAACTAGCGAAAAATTTTTCTAGTATAACGTTTTTATCAAAAACTCTAACTGTGTTTCCGGACTTGTGTGCAGTTTGTCTGAACCCTGTTGAAGTTTAAGGAAGAAATTACAGGTTGATTGATTTAGAGCAGGGGCTCTCAATATTGGGGGAGGGGGGTGAACGGTTGGCAAAAAATATGTGTCGAACCTATTTTAACAAGACTTGTGAAAACGAAAATTGAATTCAACGTTTACGAATATGCTAGGCATCACAATTTTGTTACTTCTTCATTTATTATTTTATGGTTACAACGATCTAGTGATTCAAACAGCATAGAGCCGTTGTGTTCTTTACTAATAACTTACTCTTTTAGAGCCGGGCAGAATACTGTATTGTTTGGCTGTCTGCGCCAATATTGAAGCACGCTCATGAACATGTACCTTTCCCGTTCTGAATTTTCACGTACAGAACTTTACCTTTTAATCTGTCAGAATTTATGTAGATATGTTTCAGGTCTGGCGGGGGTCTAAAGGTCAACCAAAAGACACGAAAAGGTTGAGAATCACCGGTATCTGTCATCTTTTGCAACACGAGGTTTGAACTCACCCTTATACCTTAGACCTTAACTCTATTTAAACAGGTTATAAATATTCATGACGTCTACTTCTATTACATGAGGTTATTTAGATGCCTCTTTAGATAAATGTTGATAACTAGCACTCATTGTGAGTAGTAATGACTGTGACTCAAATTACACTTCTAATAACGCAACTGGATTAAAGGTTCTAGACATAAAAACAAAAATCTGCACGAATTTAAAGTCTGATTTTTAATTGAATCTTATGTAACTTTGTTTCTTTTGCTCACCATACATGGGAATAAAAGCTCTGCGAAAAAGTAATTTTCGTGGATTATATAAAATAAAGACTTTAACGTTATTTGAATTAATTTATTCGGCCAAGAGTTACGCAGTTTAAAAAATTGAGGTCATATAAAAAAGCAGGAATTAAGAAAATATTTTCGGAATGTCGACATAAGAAAGGACAACGTCTGAACACTGTGTCATTAAAAAAAAGAACAAAAGAAGACTTAGTTTTCAATATATGACAATGTTCTATTTTATACGTGATCAATTTTCAAGTTTTTCTTTTCTTACTTGCTTTTTTAACGATTGAAAGATGATAATATCTGATAATTGCATTGTTTGAGAATGATCTTGCTGCAGTCTAAGAATATTAAGCAGAATATTTCATCCCATATCCTTATGATTACTATTCTTTATTATATCTGAGAGGCAACTCAAAAAGAATAAATGAAAAATGCGGTTTAAAAGGAATATGATTTCCAGGATTTTCCTCACTCTGCGCGGCACAACGCCTATTTTTTTTTCTGCTGACTCGTAGCGGGGACTTTACGCGTCACACAATAGCCAGTACTTACATAACTCGTGACCATGAAAGAGCGGCCACTTTTCTAATGAGTGATTTGTGTCAGTAACATTCCTGGTTTTCCTCGACAATCATGTCATAAGCTCGAGTGGAACGTGGGCGTGGTCGGCATTTTTCGGTGGCTATCTCAAAAGATTAACGGAACAGATCACAATGGCAAAAGTTTTTGTTTCGTGTTACTCACTTACGTTCGGAGTAAATGCATACATCTCTGTCTCAGAAAATCGCTTGACCTTAGAAGTGTGTGCTGACTAGCGTCACATGATAGAGCATAATTATCTACGTTTTCTTAACGTTACACAGTAGAGCTTGGGTAGATCTTCACAAGGACTACTTATAGGTAAGGCTACCGCCTCAGGCACCAAATTGAAAGAGGCGCCAAAATCAGACAGAATAAAAAAAACACAATTTTTAACGAATAAGGAAAAAATAGTAGTAGTTTCATCTAATATATGACTAAATTCGTAAAAATACTCAAATATAAGTAAATATTTAGACTATGTGTCCGTGTATGTATATATGAATGTATATGTATGTATGTATGTATGTATGTATGTATATATGTATGTATGTATGTATATATGTATGTATGCATGCATGTATATATATATATATATATATATATATATATATATTTATCTATCTCTCTCTCTCTCTCTCTCTATATATATATATATATATATATATATATATATATATATATATATATATATACATACATACATACATACATACATACATACATACATACATATAAGACACAGGCAGTTATAATTAAGGTAGGTTTTTTCGTTTGTTTGTTTCTATTAAATTAATTTGAAGGTTTTTTTTTTTTGCCCCAAATCAGGATCAAAGACTCCTTTTTCGCTTTCCAATCCACGTATTTATCATGTTGTCTGGTCGATTATTGAGATCCCTGTCTCAGTACGCATGTAAAGAGATTCGGTTTCACTGTTTCCATTCACTTCCTACAAAAAAATAAATAATGATAGCGTGAACAGTCAGAACTTTCAATGCCCTGAGTGATGGGAAAGCGATCATTTCCCATTCATCATCGAGTACCGTTTGTTGAGTATCGTGTTAAAAAGCAAGAGTGCTGCATTCTCGTGTGGTATCTATCCTTCGATAAATCACACGCGAAAGTAAGACGCCAAGGGTGGAGCCCGACAGATTTTTTCCCACATCCACCAATATCGAGTGTTCCCTTGAGGCACACGGGATCCCGGAGGCATCTTTCGAAACGCACAGAATGGGGCAATGGGGACCGCGCTTTCACGTTTCAGCGCGAGTTCAGATTCATTAAAGTGGAGTAAACCTTTCTTCCGGCCAACTTCCACACGATGCGGGATCGTCACGCGAAGTTCAGCTTTCGAAACTGCATCTTTGCGCTCTTCCGTCACAAAGGGTGAATTGGTTTGCTTGCTGGACGGATAACTGCGGCAGTCTGTGTTAGCATCAGATATACTCTATGATATATCTCTATGATACGTATATCTATGATATACTCTATATGATATATACTCCTATGGATTGGGATTTAGAACATACGTAGATGTCAAAATTATCGGACCAAATGTTGGGGAAGAAATTGAAGTGGAATGGTGTTAGACTTGGAGATAAAATGGAGCATAAAATGGAGTGGAGTTGTAAATTTATTAATTGCCCCTCCAATAGGTAGGGCATTATTGACAGTTCGATCCGAATGCATGCGGCAATTGGCTGATAACACATAGTCGCTGCGTGCCGTACCGCAGATTCAGGAATCAATTTAATGTCATAGTAACCTGTTAATACTAACTCCATATGGTATTAGACCAGGTCACCAACCCCTGCCCCACCTAGCCTGGGCACGAAACCACGTGGAGGTGAGCAGGACCCGATTTAGAAAATTCTTGTCTACAGGTACAACTCGGGATGGGGCCCCCTAACACTGATGTGAGCGAAAAATTTCTAAAATTGACACACAAAATATAATCATGAATCATTGTAAAAGTACCATTTTACCACGAATTGGCTATTTGAAGCGTAGAAGCCTACAACATTATCAAATAACAAAAAGTACTACAGCATATTAACTTCATCATTTAAACACCAATACAATGCAACCAGAAAAACTTATTAATCCCTTATATACACTATAACATACATATGAGGCGGTGAAAGGCAAAGTGGTGTAAGTCAGATTTTCAACTTTTTTTGTTTAAGGGCAAAAATGTAATCCCCATGTTCAATTTATGACAGAATTGCAAATAATTATTATTTGAAACATAATAATAATTATTAGGAATTATAATTTGTTCAATTTATAGTGAAATTTTTAGTAATTTTTGCAGTAAAACACTTTGGACTTACACCACTTTACTTACTGACTTACACCACTTCATATGATGATATATCTCTTGATATATGTGCCTTTCACCGCCTCATATGATGAACTATACATATAACTATACATATGATGAACAAATCAATCAAATTTGAAAGGATATTTTAAAAAGGTAAAATTAAAAAATATATATTTGAATTGGGAATTTTGAAAATTGGGAATTAAATAAAAATTTTGGGGGCCCCCCAACATTTCAGGGCCCCTAGGTCCGAGCCTACCGGCCTAATGGAAAATCAGGGCCTGGAGGTGAGGGCAAACGACACCGAACACAGACCACCCTATACAACCTCCCTCGGATAATAGTACTCCCATAGGTGGAGCGTCGGGGGTGGAGGCTCAGAAAATGGTATAAAACTTTTAAGAAAGTTGGTTTTTTTCCACCTTTTCAAACTGTGAAACTGAACATTCCGATTATGTCTTTAGCCTTAACACAGTTTTTAACAATGAAATGATCCATAGCAAAAATTCGATGCTATATTTTTTTCTTATTTTGTTTATATTATATTTATTTTTCTCATTGTATAACTTTTGAATACTACTCAAATATCAATTCTATTGTTATTTAATTTCAAAAAATCATAATATTTCATATTTTAAGGACTTTTTGATAGTCAATGCGCTGAGGAGGGCTGTAACTGAACTCGATTCGTACCCCCCAAAAGTTAGAAGCACGCTACGCCTATGACTACTCCCCCCAGGAGAGTGGCAATGACTTCCGCCATTACCTGCACCCAGATGAAGTTCATTGTGTTTAAACTTGAGTGCTCTGAGAAGGAGTCACTCTGTCTCATCGCCGGAATCTAGCCTAGGTAGGACATTGTAAAATAGCCTAACAGATTGCTCTGAGTAGGGAACGACTGCTGCTGAGTTGAAGGGAAAACTAATTGCATCAGAGCTAGTTAACTAAAACAAATAATCATTTATCCGTTTAAATTTGACGTTAATTATATGCTGTGCTGTCAGCTATCGTCAAACGCTTAAATGACTTTGCACTAAACCTAAATGATGAAACGAAAGCTCCCATTGACTCAGCCAAACAAGGTTTTTTACTTCCTAATGGGTCCGTCAGGGATTATATTAAACAGCCGACCACATCGGTTAATGTAGTAAACTTTATATATATATATATATATATATATATATATATATATATATATATATATATATATATATATATATATATGTATATGTATATACATACACACATATATATAAATATATATATACATATGTATATATATATACATATATATAGATATATATTTATATGTATGTATGCATGTATGTTTGTGTGTGTGTGTGTGTGTTAATAAATAAATTAGCTTATCCACTATCAGTATCTACACGGTACAAGGAAGGAAAATTTTATTTCTTAATTTACACGCTTTTTGTTATCACTTTCCATCAAATATGTCTTAGATCATCACGGGTATAAAAAATGAACAATGGATATATGAAATTGAAAATTTGTTTTAAAATTTTGGATTTCAAAGCTAAACAATTGTTCCATTTTGAAAATGTCTGCTAATGCAATCGATTTATTTGCATATTTTTTTCCCCTTTTCCTCATGGACAAGAATTCAAAATAACGTGTCTTCAAAATATATGTAAATGTTCTTAACATAATTTTTAATCCCACGATAGATCAATTAAAAAAATATTTTCTTAGGGTAATTTTTGAATCAGAAAAAATATTTCCAAAATTTTAATTCTCAATAGAAATTCCTTTTCACATTTCCTTTAAAATAGAACAAAGAACACTGTTCGAAATTTTATTGCGATACATTGCAAGGATTTAAAAGGAACCGCCTTTTATAGTATAAATTGAACATGAAATTAATTCAAGGAGAAAAAAAATGAAGTTCAATTCAACACTGATTCCATGGCTGACTTTATTTATTCATGGAAAGATACGAGTAGCAAACACCAGAATAGAATATATTAACACAGTTTCGAAAATAGCCATGGGTTTCAGCGTAGTATGACACTGGAGGACTCCAATGGAAATCGCTAGGAATAGCGAAATTTTAATCACATGAATGTGTTACACATGAATGTGTTACACATGAATGTGAGACATGAATGTGTGACGTAAATGTGAGACATGAATGTGACTCGCATGACTCGCATGAATGTGAGGCATGAATGTAACTCACATGACTCACATGAATGTGAGACATGAATGTTTGCACATGAATGTGAGACATGAATGTGACACATGAATGTCACATGAATGTGACACATGAATGTCACATGAATGTGTTTTATGACTGTAAGACTTCAAACAAACGTTTTATAGCAACATGATATTTATTATAAGAGATCTCATAATTTTTTGTTTATCCCCAAAAAAATCTCGCGGCACACCGATTGGGAATCCCTTTCATAGACAGTACAATGTCAAATGCAGTTTTCCTGCAATGGAATCATCGTAGAAACACGCGGATTTTGGTAACTTGATTACAAAAGCACTATGATATGTTATACTGAGAATTTTGTGAGTCAGACCCTCTGACGAGATTTCAGGTAAAATTTTGAGAGCCCGAGGCTGCGAAAAGTCAGAACTGTCACGGATGTCCTAGTTGCTCCTCTACTAGTAGAAGGTATCCCTATCTTGAAAGCTCGCTATGTGGTAGAAAGCAAGATCTTGATGGACAGCAACAATAACTCTCGGTTTTTAGCTTTCCTACTTTGTATGCTTTAGATTCTGCCCTTCGGCGATCTTCGCTTATTTTAAGTACAAACGCCCGAGGGCTCCCGCTGTAGTGAAACACTTCTCAGATATGTCAACAAACTAATCAAGATATCCTTTAAACGCTCGCGCAATCTCTTTCTACTGATCCTGACTTACTGATCTACCTGTCTGTCAAATAAGACAATTTCCAAGTTGCGAAACTGCTGCAGTAATCGATAGTTGAAAATATATTGACTCTTTGAACCTTAAAAACTTAGGTTAACTCGCATTTTATGATTCAGAAATTATGCTCCAAACCAGTCTGGGGTTTACAAAAATTATTATGTATGCTAAAAGATACAATATATGCTTACAATATACATCTAAGCAAGCTGAAAGTTAATATTATATATATATATATATATATATATATATATATATATATCACGTTTCTTAAACCGCATCAATCCCTCTACGAAACTATATTGCAGTTCTGAGAAATCCATCATTCGTCTTCTTGACAGCTGCTGAGATTGTGGTGGCCGAGGAAACACTACTTTGCTTAAAAACAAATCCTTTATTCAATTAACTTAGGAACCACTGTCCACATTTCAGTACTTTAAACATGGCGAATCACCACTCCGTTTCACGAGCCAACGAACTCATAGCCGCTCCGACAAATCGAGTATCCAAGTCTGTTCTTTGTTTTTCTCGCGCGTTGCGATTACACGGGCGAAGCATCTTGTGATCTACGTGAATCAGACCCGCGTGATTTCAAACATTCGATATTCCGTCATTTCCTGTGCCATTCGCACCCAAGGACTTCTTAAACCGAGAGATAAACAGCGTACCGCCATCTGTTGGTTCTTTTCATCCCCATCTGGCTAATTCTTCAGCGGCCAATTATTTAAATACTGTCTAGAGCTTAATTGAAACGCAATTAAATTTATTTAATGCCCCTAAGTCTGACAGATATTTATATATATATATATATATATATATATATATATATATGCGTGTGCGTGTGTGTGTGCGTGTGTGTGTGTGTGTGATAATCACAAAGAAATGAATCAGGAATGAGAGGGAAAGTGTTGATCACGCACATAAAGCAGTCGCTATTGGAGATGCAGTCGGGAATGTTTGATAAGAGAAACACGGTTATAGAGCCAGAGAAGAGATACACAAATTACACAGTCGTTATCCATTGAACTAATTTTATTCATCATGAATCATTTCAGAGGCATTTTTCCAGCACATCACTAGAGGCCGAAGTGACGCAAATGAAGTTATTTGTTTAGCAGAAGTGGCCATCGGACTTCCTGGAGCGCGAAAAGGAAGAAACGTTATTTAATCGTATCGAACAGCGGCGGCATACAAGTGCAGAGTTAGGAGAGAAGATCGAAGAGTGAGAGTCTTCCGTTCAGAGGCAATTATAAAATCAGTATTTGTTGATGTCGCCAGCAGGGGACCGGAATTATTTCATTTTTAGTCACATGGTGTCAAACGTCGTGGTTTTCCCGGGAATTAATTGATAGATTAAGCACTCGCTCTGAGTTTTATTACCAAGAAAGACATGATGACGTAATGATGTCACATGACGTAATGATTTATCGATGACGGCTCAGTAATTATCCCTCTGTGCCATCCTCAGTCAGCTAGTAATACTCCTAACGAATAGACTGAGAGTATCATCATAAAGCTCAATAAAGCTTCTGCCATGGGCAAATTATATTTATTGTCTTGTTCTTTCTATGTGTACTATATATATGTGTGTGTGTGTGTGTCAAGTAAATAAACGTCTTTCGTCCAAACAGTGCCTCTTCATTGAGTGAAAGATCTGAAAGACCACTTGAACCACGATTGCTAATACATAATATTTCATAAATGTTATAAATAGATGCTTTTTGAATATTGAATTATTATTATTATTGTATTTTGAATATTAAGTTACACATATTAAGTTACAATTTGAAATGTGCATTTTTTCCATGTTATGATATTTTTGAAACTTCATGTTGAATAATGATATCCAAAGAATTTTAGAAAAAAATTAACATATTCTATTTTTCGGGGTTATATTTTGTGTATTGTTTAATAGTATTAGCACCTATTTTTCCCAATTATGCAATGTATTTTTCAAGTACTGTTGTGTAGCATATTTTTAAAGTAATATTTTAAGGTGCACAATTATGCGGTGATAGGAAAAAATATGTCGAAAAATTTCTCCATTAATTTGTAAAATTCTCCTCTAAATTTCTTAAGCTGTTCACACTTGAAGGGAAGCCTTGCTCGTGGAGCCTGGGCCCGGCCCCTTTAGCAAGCTTTTTCTGGAAGGGGGAGAGATAATCTGTAAAAATATTAATTATTTTATAAATTTAACGCGTATTTCTAAATTATCCTTTTAATAAAGCACAACCCCTCTTCCAAATTGCGATTTAGAATTAATGTAATTGATAATTTATATTAGCCCTTAATGAACGTTACGATCGTTACGGAGGCACTGGAAATATCTTAATTCAATAACATCGCCAATAAACCTGCCAAACCTAAAGATGAAAAGAAAGATGACAAGAAAGGAAAGAAAGAACTGAAGCCAAAAGTAACTAAAAAGAAGAACTAGATGAAACAGAATTAGCTTTAGCCCAAGAACCAAAATCAAAGGACCCATCAGAGGATATATATATATATATATATATATATATATATATATATATATATATATATATATATATATATATATATATATATATATGTATATATATGTACATATATATATATATGTATATATATATGTATATATATATGTATATATATATGTGACATGGGGAGTACGGCCGTCGGTCATTAAAAAGAAGAATGCCGCAACCCCACATCACCGTCATCTCTGTAGACACTGGAATGGTAGTCTGTCCGAAAGAACCAGTCGTCGACACGAGTTTTTACGGGAACATTTTATTGAGATCATCGACCGATCCGTCGGTATGGATGCAGCAAGAGAAATTACAAAAATCCGTCCTACTTCCGGACGTCACGAGTTATATAAACTTCACCCCATCACGTGATTAAAGGGTGTGTCTTAATAGTTCATTGGTTTAAAGTTGTTGTTGATGTGCAGAACTGATTTAAACTTGTACTGACGCCGCGCCGAGTCCTTTTAGTTAAAAAAGACAGCCATCTTGAATGATTTTGCCTAAGGCTGTAATAATGGAATTTAACACGAATGCCCAAAGGGAATTAAATATTTTAATGAATTAAAAAAGGGTTTGTAATTTGGAATAGTAAAGTGAGGAATTAATAGTTTTTAAATGTTAAGAGTGTTGAATTAAGAAATTACTAGTTTTTAGTAGTATATATATATATATATATATATATATATATATATATATATATATATATATATATATATGTATGTATATGTATATATATATATATTTATTTATTTATTTATATTTACATATATGATATGAAATATAAAAATTTGTAATATTGTAATTTTGAACGAAAAAAGAATTGCTATGAATATAAGAGAACCCAAGGAAGTTAAATAATCTAATAGAGTGAATTTTTATTGTGATATAAACAATATGAGTATTAACAGAATATGATGTCAGAATTAATAATACAATATGTGGACAATGTTAAGAGGTAGTTTCGAGATAGTGTAGATATTTATTTTGTGTTTTATTCATATCAAATATATCAAGATACTATGTCAGGTAGTCATAGAATTTTATGTTATGAAGTCTTATATTTTGAATTTATACTGTAATTATGGTAAAGTGCATACAAAGCAAATTAGATGAAGGATGGCAGGGAAACCGCATGGACCTGCTAGCTGGAGAAAGAGTTGTGGAGTTTGCCAAATATTTATTGTAATCTTATGCTATATTTTGTATAATTATAATATTTTGTATTTTGTTTTTGTATGTTATGTTTGAGATCCTCCACCCTGGTAGACAATGTTCTTAAAATGGGGGGATATGAAAGGTATAAAATTTAAGCTGATTCCCTGTAAATTTTCTTTCCTTGCCATGCTTAGGATGGCATTACTGAATTCTGTTTTCACGAACGCAGGAATTATTTTCATAGCCTAAGCAATCCCTGGGATGGCACGAAATCATCCGACCATTTTCTATGCCCAAATAAGGAGATCTTCCTGCACAACACATGCAGCCTGCAAGAAACATCTTTGCTCAGCAATTCTTGACATCAGATAACTCTATACGCTAACCCGGGAGGCACTTGGGTGCTGGCTGTCTATTAGATAAAATTAGATAAAGTTTTAGCCACTCGGAAATAAATTTCTTATTCTAAAGATTCTGTAATTTGATCTTATTCATTACATATATATATATATATATATATATATATATATATATATATGTATATATATACCTTACTATCATGAGTTGTAATCTTATTGGCGGGATGTTCCAGAGGCTAGATAAAATCGTAAGAATACTTTTGGAAGTGTTTATTTGTTTGATGAAGATAACAATAGTACCATATCTGGAATATGGATATGGCGAGGTCTTGAATTAGCATTTAGCTAAGTGAAGTTTGGCAAATACACTTTGAATCCTACAACTGCAAGAAATTTGACCCATCCACTCCGGAAAATAAAAAATTAGCTACAGAATACCTTGCTTGGTATTGAGACTTTGGTGGAAAAAAAAGTTTAATCAGGGAAAATTTTTTAATTAAATTAGTGTGAAATAATAATTTCTCAATAAAATAGATTCTAAAACTTTTAAATAAATAAATCATTTTTAAAAATTTCTGTAATAATATTAATTATCTCATAAATTTAATGCGTATTTCTAAATTATCCTTTTCATAAAGCACAACCTCTCTTCAAACTGCGACCTAGAAATAATGTTAACTGATTATTTATGTTGGACCTTAATGCACGTGCCGATAATTCATTAACATCACCATATCTGGACGACCAGATATGCAGATGTTGTTGAATCTAGATATTTTCATTGCATGCGTAATGATCGTCACGTGCACTAAGGGCCAATTATAAATTATCAATTACATTATTTCACGGTCGCAATTTTGGAAGAGGGGTTATACTTTATTTAAAGGATAATTTAGAAATGCTCGTTAAATTTATAAGATAATTAATATTATTACTTACACATACAAACACATATAATATATATATATATATATATATATATATATATATACAGAGAGAGAGAGAGAGAGATAAATAGATATAAATATAGATATATAAATGACGAAACCTTGAAAATGGAAATTTGAAATCATTCCGATTGAAATAGATTCCCTCAAATCATTCCGGATGAAGTAGTTTACCACAATTCACTTCTATTTAAGTAATTTATGTCAAGTCATTCCGGTTAAAACAATTCATCTCGGTGATTTTCATTTGAAATAGTTAATCTTAAGCTATTCTGGTTGAAAGTGAATATCTCAAATCCATTTGTCCTAAAATAATTAATACTGTTTTTTAAATACATACATTAAATACCATTTAATGTATCATTTATTTACTGCAGACTCATTTAATTCAAAAGCTATTGTTTATTTCGATTGAAATTGAAAATCCCAAACTCCATTCGTCCGAAAATGCTTGGTAGTTTTTTTTTTAAATTACATTATATCAGGCTTGTATTCGTCTGGATATCATGAAAATATTTTCCTGATACGCCTGTTGTCAAACTATTATATGTGAACGGTAACATAAATCTAAATCTACGTTTAAAATCGGACTTTAACGATTTTATCATCTTTTGAGAACGTTAAAGTTATATACCTCGTATGGATATGGTTTGGTTCGCTACAGTCAACTTCTTGCTATACTAGGGCTAATTAGACCGGGACCTACAGTTCAAAGCCGATTCCGAACGGCTACAAACATCAATGACAACAGTGGGACTCGAACCCACAGTATTTGAACCGAATGCCAGCGCCCTAGCCATTCGGCCACCCCCTGGCCGTGTGGATACGGAATTTAATATATAGATGCATCTGAAATAAATGGCGCCAAAAACCTCATCTATTCCAATTACATTAAAAAAAATTATTTTGTATTTAACAACCTAAATCTATATCCTTATACTCTAAGCGAAAATTCATAGGAACGTAATTCTATTGATAATTCAAAGTGAAGAATTTTCGCCCATCTATTTATTTCTCCTATCTCTTACCATTTAGCCTTAATGTCATCAACCTAACAAACATCTGAGTTCTGTATCATGATTTAATAATTGAACCGTTTGAGGGAATGTCATTGGATATAACACTTCTCCACGATAGGTGTATCAATGGGCTATATCCCAGCCTCAAGTTCTGGGGTCCCGCATTCAAGCATTGTCCTCGGTAAGTAGTAGCTACATTGGTGTCAAACGATAGGAAAAATGATTATGGACCGCTAGTCAAACGTATAATACAGTGTTTCCTAACTTTTTCCGAGCTACGACCCCCTTCAGTGATTTCCAGGTATCTTGTGACTTTCTTACCCTGCATATTTTCACCAAAATAGCCTTTTAAGATAAGGAAAAAACACTAAAATGCCTTTTCCATCATTTGATTCTAACTCAGTGATCATTAAGAAACATTCATCCCTCAGTCAAAGATGTGTGAAAATCAAAACTGAACAGAACGGAACCTCGAGAAAAATGATGTCCCTACGGTATGGATTCCGGATCATCTATATATATATATATATATATATATATATATATATATATATATATATATATATATATATATATATATATATATATATAACAGATTTGTAACTGACTGATTGACTGACTTACTGACAGACAACACATAGACCAAACCGATGTACCTAAAGGGCTGGAATTTTGCATGGCGATTCTTCTCATAGTTTAGGGGTGCACTAAGAAAGATTTTTAAAAAATTCTTCTTAGATATTTTTAAATTAAATTTTTAGGCTGATTTGCAATTTTTTTCTTGCTAATGCGGCAGATGATTGGAAATTATCCCAAAAATTTTAAAATGCAGTAAAAGATATGTTTCTCAAACTGTACTATATTATTTAGTATGTTCTATAAGATTTAATTTGAATATATTCTTCTACATTGTTTTGTCTATAAAAATATCCGTTACGATTTTTTTAAATGTATTTTTTTTGTACCAATTGCATACTTTGATCGTTGTATTTACTATATATATATATATATATATACAGTGGAATCTCGATCTATCGTTTTTCAAGGGACCGATTGAAATGAACGATAAATGCGGGAAAATGATAGATGCGGAAACATAACAAAGCAATATGATCTTTGGGACTGGATAAAATGAACGACACATACGGAAAAACGATGGATCCGAAAACGATCGATCGAGATTCCACTGTATATATATATATATATATATATATATATAGGCATTACGGGTATTTAGCTAGTATAACAATAAAAATTTAAAAACTCTTACCAAAAATAAATTCCACTCAGGAAACTACGAGAGTTATGCCAAAAGTGACAACACAGACTGATGATGAGACACAGACCGCCGTTTTGAACGTGTATACTGTATGTCAGTGGTGCATACTTTGGGTCCCGACCTCCCAAGGGGTCGCAGATAGTTTGAAATAAATTTATATCATTAAATTATTTAATTAAAAAGTATGTTTTAAATTTTCTGTAACATATTTACACATTATTTTATATTTTCTTATATGATACTAATGTTTCAAATATTATTTCTCGTAGTGAAATCTATGTGTCACAATCCTTCTCCAGAGCTTGTATAAGAAGAACGCCTATGTGCATTTCGAGGAGGTTGAATCTGGATTGACTCGCCTGTTTCGATTTGTGTTCCATTTCTTTTGTTATATTGCACTAAATGTTTTAGCTTTTATAAAATGTTAGTCTTTTTGAGAATCGTTTCCTATAGTTGAAATCACCGATAGCTGACAACATTTTTTAACAATATTTTAACTATATTGTTATATAAAGTTATATAAAGATAAATGATATTGTTGTTTAAGGTATCAAACAGCCTTGCAACGTTATACTTACTTTAGTTACATTCACTTCGACCTATCTGTGTGAAAATGAGTTTCTTTAAAAGCCATACAGCGATCAAGAATTATCCCGGTAGATCTGTCGTTCCCAACCGATGGTCCGCGGACCACAGGTGGTCCGCGAGAGCCTCGTCAGTGGTCCGGCACCACATATAAAAAAGTTGCCAAATAAATGGGGATTTTGAAAGCAATGTTCGCTGAACTAGATGGACCGAATATATCCGGTGGCTATCAGGTGTTGCATTAAAATTTCTTAAAAGTTTAAAATAATTATTTTATTATTAGAATATGATACAAAATAATTTTCATAACCTATGTATGTTTAAATGTTAAGGCAACCTATGTATGTTTCAATGATTTAGGCTATCTAATTCTAACGATTGAAAACAAATTTGAAACAA
This sequence comes from Dolomedes plantarius, assembly GCA_907164885.2. Lineage (NCBI taxonomy): Eukaryota > Metazoa > Arthropoda > Arachnida > Araneae > Dolomedidae > Dolomedes > Dolomedes plantarius. The sequence goes on along the minus strand of OU015495.1, from coordinate 33,403,708 downwards.
AACGTGAGTACGTTAATCCTGTATCCCTTTTGCCTGGGGAATATTCTATACCCCCATACCCCCCCCTCCCGGAAGGTTTCCCCCTCAAGTCGGTGTGTGTGTGTGGGGGGGGGGGGGAGTCCGCACATGGTTCAATTTCTGGCTTAGTGGTCCGCAGACTTCTACGGGTTGGGAACCACTGTAGTAGATGATGCAAGAGTAGCACTCTAAAATATTTTAACAAATATTGGACCAATATTTTCCCAGGTCCAGGCTCACCCTTCTCATTAATTTCTTTTCTATTTTAGTTTTTGTGAGGAATACCGAGTTGAATGTCGCTTTCTTTTAATAAATCAAGAACCAGCTCTTTTAAACACATATATTTCATTCCAAAATAGAGCACAGCACGGACAAGTACAGGAGACTATATTACAGGTAGAATATTATTTACATGAAAAAATTATTAACATAACCGCACCGTTTCGAAAAACATACCAAACACGTTCGAAGTCTACAATAACCTCCGAACTTTCTCTCTTAGAATATATCAGACACGACCGGGGTCTACTATCACCTCCGTCGTTCTGCGTAAGAGCGTATCAGACACGTCTGGAGTTTACAATCACCCTCCAACGTTCTTCCTAGTACCACTTTTCGGTAGGTGGCGTTATTGCCTGTGATGGTAACTCGCCTGTCTCTACAGTTTTATGTAAATGAATGCAGTTTATAATTTTCAATATTTTAATATGAGGCTTATAATTTTGAAATTATGCTCTTTTTACCTCAATAAAATGCAAATACATACTCGTATTTATAATTCAATAATGAAATTTTGGTTACATGAGATTTGGTAGAAGCAATTTTTAAAGGTAAGCGATACTTTTTTATTGTTTTGAGGCAAAGTAAATATATACCCACAATCTACGATTCATTGATTTTTAAAATAGTTTGTAAAATTTCTTTACAATACAAAAATTTCTTTACAATTTTTAATTTAAAGAAAATGGGTCGCGATTGGAAAAAAGTTTGCGCACCACTACTGTAAGTAACGACGATTTTCATCGACCGGCGGTGATTTTGAACAAACTGGGTTTCGACGAGACTTTTTCCTTTAATCCGTAAATGGTAACATCTGTCTCACTCACTCTACAAGTAACATCCGTCCATGAGACTAAGTTGAATTTCGTAGCTCATTACTTATGTAATTTTTCAATTTTCATTTAATTTTAGCTCTGTATTTCAGGTACTATTGATTTATAAAAAACGCTTACACTTGGTTTTAATTTTAATATAACTTTGTTAATTTTTTAGGCATCTACCCCTAACTGATATGAGATTTTCATCTATACACGCGTGAACTCCTATGGAGTGCACTTCTTGGCAGTTCGAAATAAATACATTAAATATAAAAAAACACAGATATTAAATATATAAACAACCACAACCAAGGTGGAATAACTGAAGCATAGCTTGAACATGAAGGTTTCAAATAGATAATTACGCAGCCTAGTGGGAAAAGTATGAACTCTACCCTTCCGAGAGACGGATATTACCCTTTACGGCTTAAAATAGCATCACTGTATTACAGTTTCATGGTCAGTAAATAGTGACACATTTTTTTCAGTGAAATTCATATGATTTTAATGGAATAAAATCCCCGGAAAACGGGTTGCGACCCACAGGTTGGGAATCCCTGATCTAGTCTTTGTCGAAACAAAAAAACTAAATGACTCGAGCTATAAGATGCATTCATGTGAACACTCCTGAGTCGTACATCGTGATATAATAATTAAACTGTTTGAGGGAAAGTCATTGGAAATAACACTTCTCCTCGCTGAGGTGTATCAGTTGGTTGTATCGAGTTTTGGTTAAGTCGCTACATTGGTACCAAACAATAGGAAAAAGTATTGAAGACCGCTTGTCACACTTATAATAAAAAAATAACAGTAGAAAATGCAAATAATGCTGAATATATAGTAAAAAAAAATTAACAACTCAATAAAACTCTTCCAGGCCAACACCTAAAAAATGTCATGGAAAGTCGTTGCAATAAAACTTCTGAAACATTGCCAGGGTAGTTCAGGACGAGACTGACTGTCGTGCATGGCGCCCTTTTACGACTAGGGGAGGGGGAGACGCTAGGGGTTCCTATGAGGGGGAGCCCACGGTAGTCAGACTGCGCGGGGTTGCGAGAAAGAATAGGCGACGCACTAGATTTTTGCTGGTTATTAGTCACAGGCAGATGACTGAGTTAGTTCAGTTAATTGTCTATAGTTAGTAAATAAGTTTTGTTAATAAGTTGAGTATTGTGTTCTGTGTGAATCGTGTAAACAAAATATTTTGAATATTCACTCAAGTGGTGCTAAGTCTGGTACTGATAGCGTCGTCGATCAGAGAAAGATCGAAGTGAGGACGGCACTGACCATGGAATCGGTCCTTGCCCCTAGCATGCTATCTATGCTACATAGTACGCGCATGGTATGACGTCCGTTTAGTATGCAAAACTAGTGCTCAGGAGTACAGCAAAATCTGTACCAGCTTTGAACTAAACTTTGTTTCCAAAAGCCGTATTTTTAAAGACAGTGTTTCAACTGACCTCCGTATAAATGGAATATAGCCAAAGCACATAAATAAATGCTATTTTGCAATCTAATGAACACAGAAGTAATTAAAGTACAGTTGTAAACACCAGTCTAAAAGTATATGGAGAGGGTGTTATTTCAAAGTTAATTTAATCCCTTTGTGTGTAAAATAACAACATTTTTTTATAATTTCAAGAAGGTTGCAGCAATCAGCACACACTGTCTATGTTTCCTTCAAATATTCACCTACTGCATAGGAATCAAATTCCAACTTAAACAAATTTCGTTTCCAATTAATTAATCCGTGCCAGTCTAATATGCTTTTTTTTCTAGCCTATCGGTTGAATACAAAGTATCGCACTTTTCGCAAGCTAAACTCCTTCATTCAAATTTGAATAAATTTATTATAGCTAAAGAGAATGCTGATGAAAGCACACAGCATTTGCATTTCAATGCAACCCAATCTTTTTAATAAATGCCAGTTTTATGAAACGGAAAAAAACGCCTGAGGTCGAAATGTTTTTGTAATTACACGTCATTTAATTTATCCTAAATGCAAATATTAGTTAAGCAACTGTCAATACAATGACAGAGTGTCGGATTACCTCAGTTGTGAAATATGATAAATTAGAAAGTATTGCTTTAAAAATCGATTTTTTTTTGTCCACAGGCATTAACGGGACAAGAATGTCGAGCAATATTTTACTCGGTGAATAAGGTTAACAGTTACGGCAGAACTTTTAACATTTAAGATGTGAAATTTAAAGTATTTTGTCACGATTCCGCACTTCTCTCATATCGCTTCTTTCACTGTGGGATGATTGTGACAGAAATCTGTCCCTTTAACTATTGTACAGTGAATAAGGTCGACAGTTGCGGCAGAACTTTAACAGTTTTAGATCTGATATATTCTCATCACGATTCTATCGTACGGTTCCTGTCACTGTCAGGTAAACTCAGGAATCTCCCGGTGTTGGCTGCTTCACGGCCCGTTGCATCGTCATGTTCTGTCAGCATAATTAGCGAACTCCACGTATTTTTATCTACCAGTTTTGGCAGCGCTTTCATTTTTATATTACTACTAGCTGAAAACCCGTACTTCGCTACGGAGTACATTGAAATTAAATACAACGGTCAATGTATGCAATTAATGCCAAAAATATGTATATATATATATTTATAATAAATACAACGATCAATGTATGCAATTGATATAAAAAAAACGAAAAAATATATTTATAAAACAATCGCAAGGGATATTTTTATAGACAAAATAATGTAGAAGAAAATACTAAAATTAAATCTAATAGAACATACTAAAGAAAGTAGTACAGTTAATATAGTACAATTTGAGGAACATATCTTTTACTGTATTTTAATTTTTTTTTGATAATTTCCAATCGTCTGCCGCATTAGCAAGAAAAAATATTTTTTGTCTATTTAGTTGTTATGCACGTGATGATAAATCAATTTAAAGTACCAGAAAAAGAAATCTCTTGATCAGCATTTAATAAATTAAATTATAAAAATAAATTTTTAAAAATTCAACAAAAATCAGAAAATAGAGGTAAAGATTCGAAAAATATTTCATCTAAAGGAATTTTAATGGTTTTTCTCGCGATATAAATTTTATAAACTTCAAATTATTATTTTAAATGCTAACTTCAAAAAAGTTACTAAAACAGCTTAAAAATTTAATTTAAAAAAATCTAAGAATTTTTCTAAAATATTTCTTAGTGCATCCCTACACTATAAGAAGAATTGCCATGCAAAATTTCAGCCCTTTAGGTCCAGCGGTTTGATCTGTGCGTTGTTTGTCAGTCAGTCAATCAGTCAGTTACGGAACTGTTTTATATATATAGATGAACCAGGACTCCCAGGGAGAAAGATGTCGTAAACTCTAATGGCCATTCAAATAACCCAGCTTTAAAAAAAAATGTTTATATTTAAAATGATAAAAAAGTACAAATAAGATAATACACAGCACATTTTCTAAAATTACTTGAATTAAAATTATTTTATTGAATGGTCGTCCGATTGAATTCATTACATAATTCACTTCCACATTAATTATCTGAGGATATTTTTATTTCATTGATGCTTGCTTCTAATCGTTTATAACATGCTCCTACTATGATGCTTTTTACCAATTCTGTGTTAGGTATCCAGGAACGACCATTTTGATGATATCTACTTATTTTGTTATCATGCTAACTCTTACAGTTTCAGTTAGATGAGAATGTTTGTGTTTTCATGTGCGTATGCACACAGAAGAGGGAGATAAAATCGCCAAATGGGTCATAACGTGTAATGAGATTTCATATTTAGGATTATTGAGGGATTATTACCAAGGCTCTGACTCAAAAATGTCAAACCCAGATGGCACTTAAAAAAAACCCCAGATTTTTTAAATAGTTTTTTTTTATTATTAAAATACAAATAAGACAATACACACCCAGTATCTAAGGTCACTTGAAGTTAAATGAAAGTTATTTTATTCAATTGTCGTCAGATTGAATTTATTTCATCATTTCACCTCCAAATTCGTTTCTTGAAGATCTTCTTGGCTTTTGTTAAATGCGTGATTCTTATCGTGTAGAACAGGGATTCTCAACCTTTCAGGCTCTGTGCCCCCCTTTGAACACTGATGTGAGGTCACCCCTCCCCCCCCCACCACCACCACAACCATATGTGGTCAATACAAGTAGTACAATCGGAATTTGAAACTGAAGCTGGTTATTAAATGAAAATATAGAATATATAATTCCATACGCAAAATTTAATATTACTACTCATATCGTAATTTTGGAACATATTATTATTAGAACATATGAAATCAAAATATTAAATACAGATCAAATATATTTGAGGTAATCAAGGGTCTAGGTGAGGTTGGCATGTAATACCAGTCACTTTCACAACATGAGAGGGCTGGCACTGTTTGTCCTCGACAAGTTTTTCAATATTAGGTTGTAACTGTGACAAAGCACACCTCATGTTACTTTCAATGTCTAGACATACGACAATTATCGTGTTCGTGTTCGTATGTCGAAAATACGTTACGGTTACATTGTGACCGCAAAATTGAGTACAGTAAATTACAGTTAGTTTTACATTTTATTTTACTTTAAAAAAAAAAAAAACTCACGCCTCCCTTGAAATTCTTCTACGCCCCCCCCAGGGAGGCGCGCCCCCCAGGTTGAGAACCGCTAGTGTAGAACATGCTTCTTCTATGACGTCTTTTACCAGTTCTGTTTTAGATATTCAGAAACGACCATTTGATGATATCTAACGATTCATTTTGCCGTCATATGGTCGTATTCAGTTTCAGTTTTAAGAGAATGCTTGTGCTTTGTTGTGACTCTATTAACTTGCAAAGAAAAACTGTCCCTACGCACTTATAAGAGTGAGGTTAAATAATCCAATGGATCTTGAAGTGTGATAAGATTCCATGTTTGGGATTTTTGAATCCATTATTGATAGGACGTCATGGATACGAAAATTCTGGGATGGTTTCTGGGTTAAGAGGGACATATATCACAATTCCATCGAAATGATCTCCATTTGTATCATTTTACATTTATTAATTTGCATAATTACATAATTAAATTACATAATTAAATTACAGAATTAAATTGTCATAATTAAATTAATCTTACAGAAAGAAATAAATATTTTTTTTTTTGCTCTATTTTAAATTGCAAGGAAAAAAGCTCAGATTTTGAGATATTTTTGAAGAAAAAAAACAACATAAATCCATATGGTCACTAAAAAGTCTAGGTTTGGGAGCCTTGCTGAGAACCTATACAGTTCTGAATGAGATTAAGATGATACTTAGTATTTATCGTCATCAGTATTTAAAGTCATCAGTATTTATAGGGTTACAAACTACCTTCTACTATAATATTCTATTTAACATTGAAGCTAATTTATATGAAAGTAAAATATTTTAGCTAATGAAGTGTTGTTGCTCATGCTCCCTGGTTGGAGGTTCCATTCACCAAGTCCTAATAGGCTGAAAGGAGCGGCTCCTGTTTTGAATTAGCACCAAAAGGGTCGGAGTCCGACTTGGCTAAATGACCGGTCCCGTAATTTCGAACCGACTCGAGTGACGAGACCGGAACACTTGACCCCGCATTTCCAGAGGTAAATTGGAGAACTTAGAGGACATTGCAGCCACGACCTATTTTACGTGCCTCGGGCACCATTAGTGAACACGGCGATAGATTTGCAGCGGTGAACATCGAACCAGGGACATTCAGATCACTGGCCTGCTGCTCTTGCCAACTGGGCCACCGCGCCAGTACATACTACGTACATTAGCCGTCATAAACGTGAGATGAATTTTTTACAGTATAACCATGACAGAAGTAGTTGACATTATAGTGCACCACTGTAAAAATACCGACCAATATTATTTTTCAACTACCTCCTATTTTCGTTTTTTTTAAATGAAAATAATATTTTAAAATAAATAAAAAAAAATCTGCTGAAAATCTGGTATACTGTGTTTTAAACGCGCCTAAATTCCTTTGGTGGACGACATTTATAAAATGAATCCTGTGGCAAGGTGAAGGAAAGTACAGGCTATCTGAAAATACCATTTTTATTGGGTTATCGGCATTTATGTAGCTGTAATTAGTAGACAAATGTTCTCTATAGGTTAACACTGAGGTGAGGAAATCCAATAGAATTAGTACACAGCAGCCTTATCCCAGTGATTCCCAACCGGTGTGCCGTGAGATCGGCCAACGGTGCCACGACATTTTTTCAGTTAAACAAAAAAATGAGTAAGGCCCACTTAAAACAAATATTAAGTTTCAAAAAGGACTCTTACGACCGACAGATTGTGATACAAATCGATGCATCCGTTCCCAAGGAGGGATGAGCTATCCCCACACCCAGATCTCCTAGGCCTGATATCAAAAATGTGTGTTCTCTAAAAAGGGGTCTCCAAACTTTTTAGCCTAAAGGCCACACTGACTTCTCCATTAGGTCCCAAGGGCCAAGACCTAGCTAGCAAGCTCATCATACCAACATACAGGTAACCCTCCTATAACACGGTAGATAGGTTCCTAGAAAATGCCGTGATCTGTGAAACCGTGTTATATGACACCCAGAGTCAGTACGAAAAAGGGGGGTTAGGTTCCGAAAACTTATTAAAAACTTTTTTTTAATTCCATATAAGAAACTTAATTTTTATTAAAAATATAAATGTATGTATAACACAAAACGAAAGAAACAAAAAATATTATTTTCATTTAATGCGACTTTAATTTAATAAATTTCTTCCTCATCACTGCTAAGTACAATCAAACGAGAACGTTTTTTTTGGTTGAGCGATATCACTTTCACTTTCAGAACCTTTTTCTGCATTTATATTTTTTGCACATTCTATCCTCTTCAAAAAATCTGTAATTTTGGTTTGCTTAATTTGTTCTGGAGATAGTATGGGGATAGACAATTTTGCAGCTTTCTTTTGAATTTTCGGCTTCTGTTGTCAGAAGGGTCTGCATTAAGAAAAAATGATTCAAGATTTTCAGCTAAGCTTAGGCCTTCTTGTAATTTTAAACAGTTACAACTGAATAAATTATAATTTGGTTGTACATTTTCATGTAAAGCCACTATAGTTCATTATTCATTCCCGTGAATATTTTAAGGTAATTTAGTTGTTAAATGTGTTCAACAAAAATCATGTTACCTAGTGCTGTAGAAGTACAGAGTTGTACAAAGGTTTTCGCAATTTTTTAATCGTGTTAGAGCGAAACCGTGGTACAGGTTGCAGTGTTATACGAGGGTTCCCGCAATTTATCCTATCGTGTTAGACCGAAAACGTGTTGTAAGAGACCGTATTGTAGGAGGGCTACCTGTACTGTGATTTAGAATTGCACGCAAATTTTCGTTTCGGGACTAGCCGGCTCATTAATTATAAAGTTTAATTTCATTATGTAAATTACCTATATATATGCCACTTATTGTAAGTTTTTAGGATTAATTTCATATCATTAATTACAGTTAAATGTTCAATTTCATTATGTATGTCAGTTATTGCGTATCTTAATTAGTCGTTAAATAAAAACATCTGATTATTATTTTGTATGATTTACTTACATTGTAAATTTTACAATGTAATCAAAATAAACTATGAAGGGTTGGATACCGGGCATTTCCGACATGCTACCGTGGGCCGGATTGGTGTTGGCCCGCGGGCCATAGTTTGGAAACCACTGCTCTAAAGCACTGGTTCCCAACCCCCGGGCCGCGGACCGGTACCGGTCCGTGGATCAAATGGTACCGGGCCGCCCAAGGGACATTAAATTACTTCCATTTTATTTACTTTGGTGTATTTCTCTCGGGTTTGTGCGACTTTGTTGGGTTTGTGCTAATTTATACCTTTGTAACAGAAGAAATCTTGTAACTATTTTAAATTAGTTTATTGTTTATTTAACATTTCAAGATTATGAATTAAAATTGCAGTCATAAAATTGAAAATAAATGCGCTTTACTAAAAGAAAGAAAAAAAAAGAAACAAATAAATAAATAAAATGAGTTTTTTATTGAACAATAAATAAACGTAACGTCATTTATACATCAAAATTATAATAACATCAATTATTAAATCAAAGCAATCAAAAATATAAACAATGAACGTCCTCCCTCAGCGGGCCGTCAGGTGATGGCCGAATGACTAGGGCGCTGGGTTTGGGTTCTGATCCTGTGGGTTCGAGTACCACTGTTGGCATGGATGTTTATAGCCGTTCGGAATCGGCTTTAAACTGTAGGTCCCGGTCTAATTAGCCCTCGTGTAGCAAAAAGTTGACCGTAGCGCTCCAACCAAACCAAACCAAACCCTCAGCGGGCCGTGGTAAAATTATCAAACATTGACCGGTCCGAGGCGATAGAAAGGTTGGGGAGCACTGCTCTAAAGCACCAATTGCCAGTCTCGCATTCATAAAAAAGAAATTCTTTTTGGTGATTTCTCTTGTATTCCTCTGATGTCATTATCTGCTGAAACCAATGTCTATTTTTAAAACTGTATTAACATATCTTATTCTAGTGTTTGTTACTCACATCTTTACATCAATGCGTAAGATCGGCAACGGAGTCAGTATCGATTGGAACTTCAGTTTAATATGTGCCTGAAGTATATTCCACTTTAATTTGCTATTAAAAAAATTGAAAAATCTAAAATTCTAACAAGGGTGCTTGCTCCAAGTTCCTCATCTCATTTCCCAGGAATGCCACAAACATAAAAATGTTCGGAATCCCTGATTTAACCAATCAAGCAGAGCTAACATAGAGTTTTTTCATAATTAAATGTAAACGAGTCTTGTAATTCGTATAACAGTAATAAAAATCTTAAAAACGCTTGGCGAAAATGCAAAATCGAAGCAATAAGATCAACAGTTCATAATTAGTTACTTTATACCGCAAAAAAAGTATTAAAGGAGAGAAAGATCAGTAACATGAAACACTAATGATATCAGGTTACTAAACGAAAGGAACTTAACGAAACGTAACTTAAAGAAACACGTCGATTGTTTAGAAGTATACACTGAACTAAATGCGTGTTAGCGGATAATTCATGCATAACAGGAAAAAAAATTAGAGGAAAAATACAAATGTTTCAAAAGAATGCCCATGAACGAAGGAGTACGGCAAACTTTTCCAGATGGAAAAGTGAAAATCGATGCAAATTTTCTAATTACTTTAAAGAAATCCTATTTAAAATAATGTATGTTAATCATTTAAAAACAGTTCAGTTCTTTTCGGAAGTTATACGGGAAATTTTTTGTATAATCCATTTTTACGGGTTTTTTATGCATACTATGGCATTCATGAGCGCGTTTAATCCCGAGTTCGTGGTATGAAACATATCTACAGTGAAACTTCTCTCTATGCCGACCAGTCAAGGTTCCGAATAGAAGTGGCCATTTGAAGGGGTCCTCAGCTAGAGACGTTTCACTCTATTACTTCATCGTTTTTGATAACGAACTCTTCAAATCATTTAAAATTTGCCACATCCATTAAAACTGTGAGAATTTGATCACCTAAAATGCCGAATTCGAGCTGTATCTTGTTATTTGTCTCAATAAAATCGATTTAAAAGGTCCACTGAGCGGTATTTAAAATTCTGAGTTGTATTTCGAACTGGCATACATATTTATGAGGACTGATATCCGTTATGACTGAAGTAAAATTCAATACCAAGGAATGCAAAATGTACGAAATCGGAAACCTTTAGAAAAGTGTCAGGAATACAGAATTAAGTATCATGCAAATGACTTGCTGGACAAGTTTGGAAACCTTTGATTTATCAGTCTTATTATTCGCTTCGACATCATTTTTAGGAGTGATAAAATGGGGGTAATGCAAATAAACTGAAATGTTTTTATTCTGGATTACGTGCGACTTGATTCGACTGCATTCTGAAACAATTAACGATCAGAATGGTCATAGTTCCGCTTCATACAAAGACCTACAGGTTACCTATTTTATTCCTTTCGGATCACTCATATATACCCAGCCATCGAAGTAACATCGAATGTCAAAAGTGATTAAGTTTCAAGTTTGGCAGAATGAAATGCATTAAATATTTGTCCTTCAGTAAAAAAATTACTATTTCAGACATTTACATATTGATTAGAGAGAATTAAACTGTTAAATTAGTTTTCAACAGATGAAATGTTTTGCACATTTACTATTGATTGCTTTAGATATAACCATGCAGCAAAACACACACACACACACATATTCACACACACATATATATATATAGAGAGAGAGATAATTATACAGATGGTTATCAAAATAATGGAAACACTCAGAAACATCACGAAAACCTTTATTAATACAGGGCAGGATCACCTTTGTTATGTAATACCACCTGATTCCCCTTGGAATTGGATTATACAAGTCATAAATAATGGTTAAGAATATATTATACAATTCTTCAGATAAAAATCATGAAAGTACCTGTAGAGATGCTGTGGTGGATATCGATACCTTTATCTATCCGCTTATACAGATCACAGTGGTTGGATGATTTATAGTCGGCGGGATTTTACAGGGCAAGATAAGATATTTGTCTTCTTTTTCAATGCTCTTCAAACCAATACTTGGTAGATTTAGCTGTATGTATAGGGGGATTATCATACCGGAGAACGCCATCTCCTGTAAGAAACAATGTTTGCACCATAGGATGGACTAGTGAGCTAAAATTTCGGCATAGTCCTTCTATTTCAATCTCCCTTTTAGGGTTACAATAGGACCTGAAGAAAACCATTAGATGCCATCCCAAACCATGATAGATCTACCTCCATGATTGACAGTTGAGATGAGACAACCAGAATCTTACGCTTGTGTAGGTGTTCTCGAGACATACGCACCTCCTGTTGCAAGGAACAATGTGAACAATGATTCATCGGACCAAATGCCGTTTTTTCGACATATTACTCGACCAAGATTTGCGCTCGTGGCATCATTGTGGACGATATTTTGTATTGGCATCTATTACAAGTGGCTTGGGAATAGCTACTCTTCCACAAATGCTTTCTTTGAAGTTCCCTTCTACCTCTAATGGTTGATACCAGAACATGCAGATGCCGATTGACCTCTTCGGTCATTTTGGTTGCAGTTGTTTTCTTTCTTCGTGTCACAATGCGCTTCAATACCACGTTCGTCTCTTTCACTCAGCTATCCCTTTCGTCCACTATTCTGTTTGGCAAAGGATGTTTTTCCGTGCATTCTGTATGCTGTCATGACTTCCGATACCATAGCTCAAAAAACACCCATTATCCTGGAGTTGTAGAAAACAGATACCCCAATTTAAGCGCTTTCCAACAATTTGCCCTTTTCACAAGGTCTGCCATTTTACGCTGCCATTTTCTAAAATATTCAAATTAAATGTAATAGGACATAATAAAGAATATAGTACAGTTAATATAGTGCAGTTTGAGGACCATAATATTTTTTACTGTATTTTAATATTTTTTTAGATAATGTCCAATCGTCTGCCACATTAGCAAGAAATTTTTTTTTGTCTATTTAGTTGTTATGTACGTGACGATAAATTTATTTAAGGTACCAGAAAAATAAATCACGTGATCAGCATTTAGTAAATTAAATTCTAAAGATTAATCTTTAAAAATTCACTAAAAATCAAACAATGGAGGTAAAGATTGGAAAAAGATTTCATTTTAAAGGAAATTTTATGATCTTTCTCGTGATATAAATTTTATAACCCTCAAATTATTATTTTAAATGCAGACTTAAAAAAAGTTACAAAAACAGCTTAAAAATTTAATTTTAAAAATTATAAGAAGAATTTTTCAAAAATCTTTCTTAGTGCACCCCTACACCATAAGAAGAATCGCCATAAACAATTTCAGCCCTTTGGGTCCAGTGGTTTGGTCTGTGCGTTGTAAGTCACTGAGTCAGTCAGTCAGTCAGTCAGTTACGGAACTGTTATATATATATATACATATATATATATATATATATATATATATATATATATATATATATATATATAGATATATATATATATATATATATATATATATATATATATGTGTGTGTGTGTGTGTGTGCATGTTAAAAAGTATAATTTTAAACAAATACGTAATTGAGAGCAGGATTCAATGAGATTACTAAATTAAGAATATACAGCGACGAAATGATATCTGTTTAATATTCCGTTCTCATTGCATAAATTCTAGTCCCAGTCTCAATTCTAGTCTGAATGGCATTCATTCAGATAAGAAATAGGTTAAGGAAAACTGTCAGAATTGCTTATCTCATTTTTGGATTAACGTGGAAAATTTATCATTGATAATTTAACTCGTTTGAATGGACTTTTGACGTGAAATATTAAAGGACCCGTGTTATTACACTCATATATCAAATGTAACACTGCTTTTAAAGATTCGGTTTCGATTGCCCGTTACGATCATTCGAGTCAGTCTTTACCATAGGTGGGTTTTGCAACCCATTGTTGAGTTGACTTTGCAATTATGATGAACAGAGATTTTGTGATGAGCATGATAAATGAAATACGTTATTTTTGGAGGTTTTCATGCTCTGATGAACGCTGCCTGCGTACCGCCAGTAGTGACTAAATTATCTGAAACTGTGTTTATTCTGTTACGTTCATTCCGTTGGTATATATATATATATATATATATATATAAAAGGTTGAGAATATATATATATATATATATATATATATATATATATATATATATTCTCAACCTTTTTTCCTCTCAGGCTACTTGTATATGTTTGCTACGTTACGCGGACCGCAACATAGTACACGATACCCCCGTAATATAATAATGTAAAAAATAAAACTCAAAGCCTAAATGGACTCAAACGTTTATTTAAAAATGATTGTGGTTTTCTTTTATGTTGATACAAACTTTTGACTGTTTTAGACAAGTCAGGTTTGTAATCAGATTTCTATATACTTTCTTCGCAAATTTCACTTTGGAATTGGGTGTATCACAATGATACGTTGAAGCGAACAACGAAAGCAGCAAGTGGCACATTTTTGTGCAGTTTTGTATTTTTCAGGCACTCATTTCCAAAATCATGTTTACAAAAACACCTGCCTGATAATGAGTGTGATATATATATATATATATATATATATATATATATATATATATACATATATATATCAAACAATTTCCATCTGTGACCTTATAAAGACTCTTGTATAACTAGCCAATCTGAAACGCTAACAAAAATCCAAGAAAAACGTCCGCACAAAAAATACAAAAAAGTAAACAGAAAAGGAAAAAAAAGTTTGATTTCAGCTCTGTTTAAGGGAAAATAACTTTGATAGCGAGGTGTTGTGCGCCCAGTCACGTATTTTAGATCATTAGTTCAAGGCGTGAACCCAAAGACCGTGAAAAGCTTATATAAGCACCTGCAAAAAAGTAATTTATTCACGATGCTACCCTCCAATTAAACTGGAATTTATTAAGTTGCTTTCCGATGACATGATTTCTTTTTTTTTTCTGTGATATTGCAGTTAGTTAATGGCAACGGAACCTCATTTTTGCTGGATTTTACTCGTTGAAGAATTACAGTGTAATTTTGAAAACTTAATCTAGATAATTTGATTGTGAGATAAGAGTATGAAAAATGATGAACATCAATGAATATAAATGCAAAAGAATTTTTTTATAATTTCTTCATAAAGTATTACAAAGAAAAATGTTGTAACAAAGTTGAGTCTAGACATTTTAGACCCTAACACAGGGATTCCCAACCTTTTTTCGTTTGCGTCAGCCTTAGGAATAAGATTAGAAACTTGCTCCTCCCTTGCTAGAATTTTAGTTTTGTTTTAAATTTTTCAAATTTTAAAGTAAAGGGGAATGTATTTCAACCACAAGGTTAATTGAAGTTCAAACAAATACTTACTCCATGGATTATTTTATTCACTTATGGAAATATATCAGTAACAAATACTAAAATAGGACATATTAAAGCAGAAAAATATAGATGACGCTGGCCAAGTGCTATTCAGGAAGGAATTGTGATGTCTGCTGTACGAAAGGCGAAATAGCCATCAACCAATATCAGATTTGCGTACTTCATTCAATATTTTAACTTTAAAATAATATTAAATTGTAAAGTGTAAATTATTTAAAATACGTATAAATACGGGTCCTCAAAAAATTCAGCATCATAAAAGAAAAACTGCAAGGTTGATTTTCAGAAAACTGTATTCTTGATAAAAAATATTTGCTTAGTGAAAACATTAATTTTGGCGACATCAAAAATGTGTTTTACAATAAATGCGAAAAATACAAAACTTAGCTTTGTAAAAATCAAATATATATTTTTAATTAATAACTCCAAAGTAGCAATTTTTGAAACGCACTTTTTGACAATCTGAATATATAATAAAAATATAAGATAAAATATTTATTTTAAAAAAATCAGTTTTCTTTTCAAAATGAAATCTGGTCTGATTCACCAATTATTCCGTCTGAAGAGCTAACTTCTAAAAAAAAACATCAAATATTTCAAACCGATATGTAACAGCTCTTACAGATATCAACAGTTACATCTGTAATATCGATGCTTTTATCCACTACAAATGGGAAATACGCCCACTATTTCATCACAATCAGTAATTTCCGACGAATTTTACAATCTGTGAACCTGATTACCACAAATTTTTTCGAATTTCTATGTAGTTTGATTTTCGCTTTCGATCAGCGCTTTGGACATTTTCATGGAACAGTTTTTATTTAATTTTTTTTTTTTTTTTTGCAAACTGCCCAGAGCTTCGAGCGAAGCTAGATGACATATCAAAAAAACCCAGATGACATAAAAAAAAACCACATGATATCTCAAAAAAGCCCATGACATTATGAGGATTGCGGAGTTACGTGTCCTTTAAGCCAATCAAGAACCATCTTGTTTACAAGGTTGCCGTAAGAAGTATAGTATAATTTTGCTCCATCTTTAGCTGTATTGAACTACAGGCAAGATTTAGCATTGCGTGGAGAAGTGTAAAATATTTACACGAGGTTTTTCTAGAAAATTACTTGAATAAAGCTAGATTATTTTCCTCTTCTCAAAGTTAAAATTATACATTTTTTCCACATCTAATAATTTTACTCTTTAGTACAACTGTTTTCACAGCGATAAAACCTCTTATTCATGGCGGCTTTCATGTTTTTATTTTTGTGTTTGATGGATAGAATTTACACCCAAACAAATAATTAAGCATTTCAACCAACTCCCTTTATGATATTGTAAGATTCCTCGCCATGATTAACTTTACTGTTTCTGAAATGTTTGACCATGGTCTCTCAGGTGATTTAGTGTCTGAGTCAATTTAAAATGGTTTTGATCGTACGACATCAACATGTTGAAATATGTGTTTCAGTGTAATACAGCGAAAAAGCCTATTTTTAGTATTATGATTATGTTTTTGTTGTGCTTTTCTTTTTAGATATATATTCCTGTAATTTTCTCTGTCTGTATAATTATGTTCTTTCTTTAATTTTCTCTGCCTTAAAAAATATTCCTCCAAAATTTAGATCAACTAAACCCAAATTGATAGCACTAAATTATAACCAATACCACATCGTAAAAATTGTAATACCATTTACTTGGTATTTTTTCGGAAAAAAATCTTATCTTCCACGTTTCATCAACATCGTATAGGAGTTTTCAATTCGTGATGCTGACCTGCGAGAATAATATAATTAACTCAGATTGCATCTTAAAAAAAACGCAGATTGTGATTTAAAAGAAATTAGCTTTTTATAAAACATATTTATTTTATTAAAAGTTATTTTTAAAATACAAATATATGACACACTACATTTTCCAAGATTACTTGGAGTTAAAATAGTTATTTTACCAAATTATCATCAAATTGAGTCCATTTCATCATTCACCTTCAAATTAAATTTCTGAACATCATTTTGTTTCGTGGATGCGTGCTACGGATCGTCCATAACTGCGGTGGGCGCATATCATGCCAAAGAGAGCCGCCATCCGGTATTTTTGCCATGTTTTTATTAACTCGCTCTCTTGTTTGTTTGTGTGTGTGTTTGTCCAGTACAAATCTTGCAATCGATTTTTAACTAACTTCCCGACAAGCTAGACATTTGAAACTTTTAGAATAGCTCAGAAGACGATGACAATGCATTCTTTTAATACTTTTAGCCATCTTTAAGCAGGATTGAATTCGTTTTCAGTTAATTTTGTTTTGTAGAAAGGTGCAGCCATCTATCGGGCCGGTACGGGACAGAAAAGTTAAAATCAAATCACGCTCGAAATTCCCGAGCTAAACGACTGATTACACATTTGATCATTTTCTTTGAATTTGATTGGATAATTCAGCCAAAAAATTTTAAAAAAAGTATTTATTAATACATAGAATTGTTAAGTTTATATGATTCAACAGAAAATTTAAAAACATGGTATATAAAAAGTTCTTTTTATCTTGCAATTATGTATTTTATAAAGAGCCACACGTAGATGCACAAATTAAAAATTTTTTATTCAATGTAACTGCATATTTTCATAAATCACATACAAGAACACATATAAAAAATACAATTATGAAAAAAAAAATAACTATTTCATAATTTTAGTAATAAAATTCAGATAAAATAAAAATCAAATATAATAAAAACATATTTAATGATAAAAAGTATAATTACATCTAACGACATTATTTGGCCAATTTTTTAAAATTTGGCGTAAAATTATTTAAAGGTGTACGCAGAAATTCTGTATGGTGATTGATCCACCGCAAACGATTTTTCGACTTCACGAACTTCATTGCCGAGTACAAAGATTTACAGCAATATGTTGTACGAAACATCGAAAATAGACGACAAGCAGCTTTCTTTAAGTTTGGATATTTTGATTCTTGCACGAGTTTCCAAAATTTGAATGAGAGTCGCACTTGACTCAACGAAGAGCCGTATTTGCCCACCGTTGGTCTATAACATTTCCCTTCTTTTACGTCTTTTATCAGCTCTGGTTTATGTATCCAGTTATGACAATTTTGACGATATCTATTTATTACGTGTTTTACCGTTATACAATCTTTTACGGTTTCAGCTCAAAATAATTTGTTTTTGTTTTACTTTATTCTAATAACTTGTGAAAAAACACTCCGCACAAACTCAGAAGAGTGAGAAAAAAAAATAGTTCATTGGGTCATGACGTTTGATAAGATTTCGTAATTGGGATGATTGAATCCATCTTTGATAGGACGCAACAAATACCAAAAATCGGGGATGGTTTTGTAAGAGGGAGATAGATCACGATTCCGATGAAATGATCACTTGAATTATTTTACATCCAAAGACATACTAATATCTTTATACAGTGCATTTCTTAATTAATTTAAATTATACTTATAATAAGAAATGAATACTTTTTTGCTATATTTTTAACTTACAAGAGAAAAACTGAGGTTGTAAAATATATTCGAAAAAAAAAAAACCATAAACCCATAGGGACATCGAAAAACCCAAATCTGGGTTTAAAAAACCCATGTATTCGATCACGGCTGTTTAGGAGTTATATAATCGATTGCTAATATTTTACGGTTTTCTCGAATTAAAAAAAACAACATACAATCAAGTTATGCAGAGTCTGCTTATTTCAAGCAAACCAACTATTCTCTCAAATAAAGCTCTCAATACTAAAGAACGATTTTTCAAGAAACTAGATAGATTAAATGAACTATTGACCAAATTACGCACATTACAGGAACCTGACTGAAAACTGACGTACCTTAAACATTTCCTTCGAACGAGTAACGAAGAAAATTGGAGAAAGAATAGCTAAAAAACAATTATAAATCTTAAAAATATATTTGAGAAATACCTTACTCATTTTCCTAAAATAACTTCTGAACAACAATATTTCAGAAAAAGTGTTCCTTTTCGCATTTGGTAATTGTTTCCACCCGGGATTTTTTCTGGACAGGTCTTCTTTTTGAGTAGTCCTAAAAACACACGAGTTACAAAACATTTTACTATTAAATGCGTTTTGTTCCAATTGGTTTCCAATAAACAGTATCCCAAGCAACGCAAATCGTTGGCCCAAAAGCAAATTTTCGTTACATCGTTGGTGGAAGGGTGACCGTTAGTAGAACGTCTAGAAATAAATAGGGGCCGACTGTAGAATATTTATGCTGGGCCAACAATTGTAAAATGTTGTTGTCCCAGCTGCAAATATGTGCTGTTGGGGCAACAATTATAATAGTGCAAATGAGAGTGGAACTACTCTCCAACAAGAGGTTCGTTTTCAACCATGAGGTGCAAATCATCTTATATTAATCTTCACAATTTTGAATCTTGCAAGGTTTACATATAAATGCCACGTACATACTTCACAATTCCTCCACTCTTTGGAAATTCGATAACATCGTCAAGAAACATTATGTGGCACTGTAAATGATAAACTATGAATGAACACTGACTTCTTTTTTTCAGGCAGAAAAATGTCAACCTGAGATGAAAGAAGGCGGTAAAAGTGTAAATGCCCTCAATTGTCACTTCACTTCATATTCTGAGTACATTTACTGTCCAACACATTCTATACATAACTCATCCCACAACATATTATAAGACTTGTACGTCATATTTCGTCAAAAGCCTGAAGAGCCTACGTATATCCCCATCAATATTTTGCACTCATTCCATGCAAACTTCAGATGGATCTTCACTCACTTACACAAACAAGCAAAGGAACCGAACTCGTCTGAGAAATAATAAAGGGGTCCTTTAGTAAAGATGTTCATCGATCTACCAACGTAACACATCTTCCTTCTACCCCCGGGGAAGGGCATGAATATTGCTGGTTATCCATCTTCAAGGTGCAGCGTGTTTGTCATTTCTATTAGTCCTGGAAGAAAAATTAATTCATCGCAATTTCCTTTTTCCCCGCCTAAACATTGTCTCAAGGACATTTTCAGCTCTTCCTCGGTTAGATGTTTTGGAAAGTTCCCACTTCGACGAGAGCTTTTAAGTCGCATAAATTAATCGTAATAAATGCTTTCGCTATTCCAAACGCTTCTGACTTTATCACTTTTTTTGTTTTGATTACGGCAAAATGAACCACGTTTTGTGGGTTCGAGGTCCGAAAGTATTCTTTGCTCCATTCCCAGAACCATCATTAGCTATCGTCAATCATCAGCGGTTCTGGAATATTGATCGATCGTCAATTAAGATCGATGAGTTACCTGAAAAACAATTAGATGTAATGAAGGGCAGACCCTCTCATCTCAAGTGCTGTTAGTACTATGTTATAAAGGAAAATGTAAGTTTCTCAAAACAAAGAAAATTATATTTTTAGGCATTTTAAGAAGGTATTTAGGAAATGTGCGGAATTTTTTTTTTCCATTTCGAATAAAAAATATGAGATCAATGGCTTTCAACTCGTGTCAACGCGTATTTCTCTCAACATCTCATCCAAAAAGAAGACATTCCTATATAACCTTATAAACACAGTCGCTATTTTATCACGTTCTAACTCAATGCACTGCTTTGGATGGGAAGATATTTTCGAATACAGTGAAACTTCTCTGTGACAGCCAGTCATGGTTCCAGAAATAAAGGGCCGTTTGGAGGGGTTGCTGTCGAATTCGGGTTTCTTCCATAATATTGGCACTATGCAGTATTGAATCAGTTCTGAACAAATTAGGGCCGTCGAGAAAGGTGGCCGGCTAGAGAAGTTTCACTGTATGTGTATACAGCGGAATCTCGATCGATGGTTCCCCGAATCATCGTTTTCCCATATGTGTCTTTTACTTCATCCATTCCCGACGATCATATTCCTTCGTTATGTCCCCGCATCTATAGCCTTCCCGCATTTTTAGAGGCCCCTGGTTGCCCAAATTGGTCGGCAGATCTGTACTGTCCGTCCGACGCCCAGGTCCATATGAAACATCACCGAACAGGGGAAATCAACACTCGGCTGAGTTTGCAGCAATTGCTACGAAGCGCTGGTCTTCAGTTTGACATTGGTTTGAACATAATATCTTTTATTGTATTTTAATATTTTTGTAGATAATGTCCAATCGTCTGCCGCATTAGCAAGAAGAAAAAAAAATATTTTTTTGTCTATTTAGTTTTTATGCACGTGACGATAAATTTATTTAAAATACCACAAAATGAAATCACGTGATCAGGATTTAATAAATTAAATTCTAAAAAATAATCTTTAAAAATACACAAAAAATCAGAAAATAGAGATAAAGATTCGAAAATGATCTCATTTTAAAGGAATTTTTATGATCCTTCTCGTGATATAAATTTATTAACCCCCAAATTATTACTTTAAATGCAAACTTTAAAAAAGTTACTAAAACAGCTTAAACATTTTATTTTAAAAAATCTAAGAAGAATTATTGAAAAATCTTTCTTAGTGCACCCCTACACTATAAAAAGAATCGCCATACAAAATTCAGGCGTTAGGTCCAGCGGTTTGGTCTGTGAGTTGTATGTCAGTCAGTTACGGAACTGTTTTATATATATAGATAATATGAAATTTAATTATTTAAAGCACAGAATTGTTTTCTGGTATTTTGTCTTAGCGTACATATGTTTCACAGCTAATCGTGATTTAAATATATCACGCTATATCAGGTTGGGAAGGGTTAACTTTGTACTTTGAATTTTCTGAATTTAATTGGTAGTCAGTGGGTATCGGAAAAGGGAAATGAAAAGTTAAGGATCACCGCTCATCGCGGTTAACATGCTTCCTCGTCATATACCTTACCTTATTAATATCCTTTGATGTACCATGAAGTGATTAACTGAGAATAGTTTATATAGTGATCAGTGCTAACTGTAACACAATTTGGAAATAATTATCATTGAATCTTTATTAAAAAGCTTTTCCTTAACGAATTTATAAAATTGTTTTATACTTTTGCATAATTTTTACAAAATTTTTACAAAATTGTTTTATAGTATTCTGTATAAATGGTCGAGAATAATTAAAAAAATTTATTCCTGCATAAGGACTGATGATCGATGTACTTACAAAAACACGTATCTTCACTGAAACGGCTAAAATCTCATTTTTGTAGTTTTTTTTGTCGCATGCGTTTAACATTCGACAAAAAATGTCACCTTATTAAACAGAAGGAAGTCCTCTTTTTTATAAATTTTCGCCGAGTTATTTATTTATGCATTTCTTTGACAGAATTAAGTAAATTATAAATAAGTTATTCCATTTCCCATTCGTGAATACAGTAGTGCGACCCATTATCTTTCCATAAAAAAATCATCCGACCGCAATGAAAATCTGTTGGTAGTAGCAATCTTTTAAAAATTAGGATAATGTCAACTGAAAAAAATTCAAATTTTGACAAACTGGTTTTAAAATCATCGTTTTCGGATATATATTTACTCTGCATAATTAGAATTAAAAAAAAGCCTCACTTACCCTCTACACTTGTTTATTGGCAAATCTCGTTAATATATAAGTTAATATACATTTGCATTTCATTGGCTTAAAAATGAACTATAATTAAATTTACAAAAGATCATTATTTCAAAATGATAAGTTTCCTATTAAAACATCTAAAATTATAAATTTCATTTAGTGACAAAACTAAAATAGAAAAAAATTAGTGAGATGGGTGAGCCTACATCTCGAATAATATCTGTTCAATATTTGGGGGGAAAGTTGAGCGTGTTACTGTCGTCTCATCTTCCGAATTAAGTCTCACTTTGTTCGTTTTTTAAAGTTATTCACTTTGAAAGCCCATCACACACACAGGTGATATGGCAGAACACAGGGGAATGGCAGGCTATTCAAATGGAAGTAATGTAAGATGAGCGTTTGCCTATGGAGCTCCTATTATAGCAAGGCTGATGTTATTTAAGAATATCATGTCATATATATATATATATATATATATATATATATATATATATAACAACAAAACGTGTCTTTCTAAATTACTTTAAAACATATTTTTTTTAAAATTAAAGCACAACCCCTTTTCCAAATTGCAACCTAAAACTAATGTAAGTTGTAATTTATATTGGCCCTGCAGATCATTAAGAAAGCATTTGAAATATCTGAACTCAATAACATCCCCATAATATCTGGTCCGAACCGAAAGCCTCATTAAATTTGTATATAATAAATGAATCCCTTTTTCAAATTCTTTCTTTTTAATAAAACGCAGATCTAGCAAGCACGTGATCTAGCAATTAATTAATCGTCGGAGAACCACGATTTGGACACGTGAACTCCACAAGACTAAATTCGTCCAATTAAATAATAAGTTTTTTTTTGCAGTATTTTTGTAAATAATAAGTATTTTTGGGAATAATAAGTATTAAACGGTCTTTTTATATTTGCCTGGACAGAAGACTTCTTCCGCTTTGCGTCTAATTCTCATTGCTGTCTGATCTGCTGTCCGCGGACGCCAGAAGTCCGTTGGTCACGAAGGCTCTTCTCACTGCTGTAAGCACTGCTGTTTTCTCGTCCCGTCCTGGCATGGACGCCGGACAAGACCTGTGGCCACTGCAGCTAATGTCTTCGTAATGCTTACTGATTAAATAAACGTGATTTCCTGGATATCGTCTGTTATCTACGTTCCTGTCTGTAATCTATGATCTGGCTCCATGTCTGTTCTCTTCTCATCAAGTCTGTGCTTTTCTCATCACCCAACGGCCGACTGCATCTCTCCAAGTTGTCCGTAGATATGCAATTCATTGCCATTGAGATTATTACCATACACACACACATATATATATACAGTATTAAAAATAATATAATCACAGAAAATTTGAAGCATATTTTTTAATTTAACAATTCAATACCATATAAATTGCCTTTTTTACTACACCTTTGTGGGTCGCGAGCCATAGCCTGTGCACCACTACATAAATAGGATACTCATCTTTAAATCGCTGTCATTTCGTTTCTAATGATCATAAAGAAATAATTACAAGATAAAAAGAACTTTTTATATACCATGTTTTTAAATTTTCTGTTGAATCATATAAACTTGACAATTCTATGTATTGATAAATACTTTTTTAAAATTTTTTTGATGAATTATCCCATCAATGTGAAAGAAAATGAAGTTAATTGGAAGTTAACTTGCATTTAACTTTTCGTTCCCGTTCCGGTCGATAGATGGCTGCAACAGTCTACAAAACAAAATTAACTGAAAATAACTGAAAATTAAATTAATTCTGCTTAAATATGGCTAAAAGTATTAAAAAATGCATTGTCATCGTGTTCTGAGCTATTCTAAAAGTTTCAAATGTCTAGGTAGTCGGGAAGTTAGTTAAAAATCGATTGCAAGATTTGTACTTGACAAACACACACACAAACACACACATAAACACAAAAACAAGAAATCAAGTTAATAAAAACATGGTAAAAATAGAAGATGATTTAGAAAGAGAAATTCCCATTCTTTTACAATTCTTTTTTTTTATTTGGAATTTTCATAAAAATCGACATATCAAACTTTGTTGTTAATGCTTATGGCACTTCACCGACAGCAACATCAGATCAAGTCCTCAAGGCTATGGGCGATGAAGGTGCGGCTCCTGTTTTGACTGGCACCCCAAGGGTCGGAGTCCAACGTGGCCAAAAGACCAGTCCCTTAATTTTGGACAGAGTCAAGTGACGAGACCAGATCACTTGCCCCGCACCTCGAGAGGTAATTTTGAGAACTTGGAGGACATTGCAACCACGACAGAGTTTCCGTGCACCAGCCGCCATTAGTGAACACGGCAGTGGATTTATCAGAGTATCGAACCATTGACTTTCAGATCACTAGACCGCTGCCCTTGCCAACTGGGCCAATGTGCCCCTAAAACTTTGTTGGATACATTTATGTAACATTTTCTTCCTATTCAATATATTAGGATGGACTTCATCCCCATTTACTATGGGACCTTCAGCACTTGACCTACCAACCACTAAGCTTCAGATAATCTTAATCGACCGGGATCTCAGTTATTCCGTGATATCCTATGTCAAAGTCAAACTGTGAGATTAAAAGCATGGAGAATCCTTATGAAAGGAATTACGCACCATAAACGAACTATTACGTAAACAGAAATTTGACAGGGCAGTAGTAAAAAAAATTCAGGTAGTCTCTTCTAACGAAACTACTGCGGGTTATTAACGTAGGATTACTTATCGTTGCTTACCTCTTTTGTATGTATATATGTATCTATATATATATGTACGTATGTATGTATAAACATATATGTATGTCAAAATTTTGACGCATTTTGGTACTTTTCTGTTTAACTGTTTACTGCTTCTCCAAGCGATACAGACTTTGTTTGGCGCGCTGCCAAAATTATAACTCGAGAGGTACGCACGGACAGTTTTAGCGTCTGAAATTTTACTTTCCGGAGAACCGTTATGGAGGAATGTAATCCAACGTTAAAATACACTGCTGGCCACTGTAAATGCAACACCCTGAAGGAAACATGCAAATAACATAAAATTTACAACATGCATTAGCGGAGGTGAGATATGCAAATGATTAGAATTTCAGCGCAGACGCACATCACGCGCACCTGTGGCGCCACTTCAAAGCGCCATTTAAGGTTTGGAGATTTCAACGATTTCAAGTTCGGCAATTGTGCTTTTCTTGTGGTTTTTTCCAAAAAACGATCAATTATGCCTCGTCGAAAACAGCGATCATCTTTTGATCAAATATCCTAGTTCGACAGAGGAAGGATAGTGGCCTACCGAGATTGTGGATTATCTTTCAGGGAAATCGGTAGTCGTGTTGGACGAAACCAAACAACTGCAATGCGGATATGTGATCGTTGGATGCAGGAGAGTACGACGGACCGGCGTGTTCGATCGCATCCACCTCAGCGCACCACTTCACGTGATGACAGGCAAATTGTGCGCATGGCAGTGACGGATCGCTCAGTCACATCACGAACCATAGCACAGCACATGCAGTCTGTAACGCATCATCCAGTGTCTGCGCGTACCATTCGACGCCGTTTACAGCAGAGTGGTCTGTCCGCAAGACGTCCATTGCTTTGTCTACCCTTGACGCAGAACCACAGACGTCTCCGCATCCAATGGTGCGATGACAGAAGGATGTGGACGGCAGAATGGAATGAAATTGTCTTTACTGACGAGTCACGCTTCTGTCTGCAACACCACGATGGTCGCATTCGAGTCTGGAGACACCGTGAAGAGAGGATGCTGAACAGCTGCGTTATGCACCGCCACACTGGTCCTGCACCGGGTATTATGGTATGGGGCGGTATTGGATATCACTCTCGCACACCTCTAGTACGCATTGCCGGTACTTTAAACTTCCAGCGCTACATCCCCGAGGTGTTGGAGCCAGTTCTCCTTCCTTACCTTCAGGGCTTGCCCACAGCCATATTTCAACAGGATAATGCGCCACCACACGTGGCACGCATTGTCCAACGGTTCTTCTTCAATCGCCAGATTGAATTGCTTCCCTGGCCGCCTCGCTCTCCGGATCTTTCGCCGATAGAAAACATGTGGTCCATGGTTGCTCTACGATTGACCCAGATTCCATCCCCAGCTGCCACAGCAGATCAACTTTGGCAACGTGTGGAAGCTGCTTGGTCTGCTGTACCCCAAGAACTCATCCAAAGTCTCTTTGAATCAATGCCGAGGCGTGTGGCAGCAGTGATCTCCAACAATGTCGGCTACTCTGGCTACTGATTTTGGCAGGAACCACACTTCACAGAAGTCTATAAATTTAATCATTTGATACTTGGTCAACATGTTATCTACAAAATAAATTTTATTGTGATATCTCTTGTCTTTCTTGGTGTTGCAATTTGGGTGGCCAGCAGTGTAGATGTACTTTATAAAAATGTAATGCAAAATTCAGTAAGTTGTATGTTAAATCATTAGAAGTGAACAGTTTTCGAGAATTTCCAACAGAGCTCAGTGCTGTTCGAGAGCAGTGCTGAACGATGAGATGCTGGATTAATTTCAGTTTACAGTACTTGAAGAATTCCCGTCAAAAGTTAAGACCCTGTAATACTTTATTTTTTCAAAATAAGCAGGGATATACTGTATCACAGTCGTTTTGTCTCAGTTCGCTGGCAATTAAATATTTCATTACGAAAAGTCTTATGAAACATGAGCAAGACAACGTATTCAATTTTGAATATGTTACACCCCAACATGGAAGGGATTAGGACGCATTTAGATGCTAAAAATAACAGCAAACGTGTTTGAAAAGACACAACAGTGGAAAAATGTAAACAAAGATATTTTATATTAAAAAATGTTTTCATAATGTCGTGTCTGAAGAATATTATCGAGTCTTTCATTCCAATGTTATCTAAAAATTCTGAGAAAAAACCAACAAAAGTATGAGTTAAAACTTGGAAATAATTTGGTAATTTTTAAAGGATATTATATAAGTTAACAATCCTGAACCTTAGGCAAAATATTTATGTATCCATTAACTTCAATTTCTTCCTTACATTTATCAGACTTAATGAAGAAATGTCAATACTTAAGTATCTTAGCCTCGAGGAGACAGCTTAGCACATGAATAAATATTGCGCAACAACGCTGCTTGCAGTCATCAAATAAGCAGGACTTTTTTTTAGCCTCAAGTTACCCTTTGGCTGTGTTTGGCAAGAACACTTTCATGCTAGATACGAAGCGTATGAGTCATTCCAAAAGCATGTAACAATAAACGGTAGTACAATGTTTTGAAAGAACAATTTCATTTTGCTAATGACTTGTTATTAATCTCTCTTACAGTAGAAATGTTTACAATACACAGAATTTTAGAAAAACAGTTTCCAAAGAATGCGACTTATTTTGAAACTATATTCATGTTGACTATGGTCAAGATATTGTAAGATTTGAAGAAAAGCCAAAAAAATTGATTTTTGATCAATATTAGATATTGTATATTCATAAATATGTAAATAGATGACTATCGAGAGACTTGGCAGTCGTGTGTGATGCAGTTCATTTAATGCAATTCATTTTTCTAACTTATATGAGGAAATTCAAGCCTTACCGGAAATTTCAATAATTTTCCACAATGTTTACTTTGTTTTGAGTTCCTATTTAATGAACTTTTGAAATAATATATATTAAAGGAAAGAGTGCCGTGCTTCATAGTTATGACAATTTGCAGGAGCCATCTCTCTATCGGACAGTTTTTCTCCATATACAAAGCATTTCAGAATCGGACATTCTTTTTCCCCTGGCCATGTAAATCCATAACTTAAATATTACTCCAAATATTGTCGGTTAACGAGTTCTTTAATATATTTTCGTATGTGATGCTATTTTTTCTCTTTTCTTTTGCTTACGCGGCACACACTCAACATTTTGACTCGAGCCCATTTCGCAGACATCGAAAATGTCGGCCTCTTTAACGTGGGATCTCTATGTATGAGAAAGATTCTTGCGATGTCTCCCTATGAGGGCACATCGCAAGAATGTTGACACAGGGTGCTAAGGAAATGACTCTCCCATTTCTGAAGGCCACCGGTAAGGAAGTGGTGGGATTAGATCGGCACGCTACGTGGCAACCGTTTGACCGCATTTTCTAGTTGTCAGTAGACACCCTGAATGGGTCCTTTGAAAGTCGCGATTTCGTGATCTTGGCGTTCTTTGAAAATAACGATTCTGTAACCCCGACGCAGAGGGCATGTATGGTTTGGTGTGGTTTGGTTTGGAGAGATACGGTCAGCTTTATGCTACACGAAGGCTAATTAGACCGGGACCTACAGTTTAAACCCAATTTCGAACGGCTACAAACATCCGTGCCAACAGTGGGACTCGAACCCACAGGATCTGAACCCAATGTCAGCGCCCTAGCTATTCGGCCATCACCTGGCACAGAGGACATATAAGACGCGCTTCGGATGCCGTTCCTGATTGAAAAACAATCCTGTGATGGGTTTCAAACGTGACAGCAAGTGAGTTCTGCATTACCATGAAAACCAAGAGGTAGCCCTCGGAACGTTATAACACCTGAAAACGTGTAACGAGTCCCCTATTCCTGAAGAAATGGTTGCTGTTCCCCCAGAGATGATCAACAGAGGGATGGAAAACCTGAGAGAACGACTTCGGTAGTATCGCCCATCACGAAGTTGTTTTCAAATGTACTTCCATATATCCATAGTGAAGCTATTTTCAAAACCGAGTGAAAAAACTAGCTTTTAAGTACTTTTCAAAAATTGAAAGCTTTTTTCTGTCCATTGTGTCTTTGTTCTTGAAGATTCTTTGAAATAGTGGAGTCTATTCTGCTGCAACCTAAAACCTTGAACTTCGAGATATGTACCGCGAATCCCATGGAGGATAGTGGAGCTAACCACTCTGAGATATTACGAGAACACGAAAAACGTACCTCGTGGCTTGTTTCGTATATGAAATAGTGTAGGATAAAGTTGTTCAACTTGGCATCTACAGCCGTCATTAGACACAGTGGAGCACAAAACTACAACATACTTTAAGATCATTGAAGTCCACCGAATGCCTGATAGTAATATGCTATATTAAAGTATATACCTTACGGTAACCTTTCGGTTGCTTGTATTTCTCATTTGTGCGATGGTAGTCGGAGACTCGCGCGCGAAGCCTAGTGGATAATAATTTTTCTTCACTCTGGTCCACATCTTGCAAAAATTTCCAATACTGGTATTTTTCCCGAAAATCGTATACATTCATTTAATCTCCGGGAGTATTTCTTTCCTACGACAGTCTTTATTATCCACCATAGTCTTTATTTCCACTAGAGGCAATCCACCCCTTGAATGCTTCTCTATCCTGTAGAACAGTGGTTCCCAACCGGTGGTCCACGAGAGTCTCGGGAGTGGTCCGGCACCACATATAAAAAAAGTTGCCAAATAAACACTGATTTCGAAAGCTATGTTCATTGAACTAGATGGGCTGAATATATCCGATAACTATCATTTGAATTACTTTTTATGCATTTTTATGTATTAAAATTAAAGAATTTGTAGTTAAGTTGTACTGTATCCTGTACAATAGCAATAATAAATAATGTGTTCTAAAATACTCTTTTACTTAATCACCCATGAATCAATAAGTTTCAATTTCAGGATGAGATTTAGGCTATGTAATTCTATAGATTGAATACAAGGTTGAAACAAAAAGTGAGTACGCTAATCCTGTATTCCTTTTGCCTTAGGGATATTCTATACCCCCATACCCGCTTTAAGTTGGTTGGGGGGGATCCTTACATGGTTAAATTTCTGGCTTAGGGGCTCGCAGACTTCTACGGGTTGGTAACCACTGCTGTACAGCTATTCATCTTGCCATCTTTGCTCCACCAGTGACTACACGTTAAACCTGTGAGTCCTTCCATTGTATAAGGTCAATTAGAGGAGAAGGTGACAGCACGATTTGTTGGTATAAGCGAGAGGTCATTAGATTTTAAAAGAACAAACCTATCCTCTTAAGGCTGTTGTGTGCTAACCCTATTGAATTCGCTCACCTCCACGTTAACCTATGGAGCAAATGTGTCAACTATTGACAGCTACATCAATGCTGATAATCCAATAAAAATGATATTTTCAGATAACCTGAACTTTTCTGTGCCTTACAACAGGATACATTTCATAAATTTCGCCCACCAAAGGAATTTATGAGCGTTTAAAACACACTATATCAGATTTTTCCCAAAAAATAATTTAAATTTGAAAATATTATTTTCATTAAAAAAATGAAAAATACCCCAAGGTGTAATATTTCTCTCTCTATTACGGAGTACAATTAAAAAAAATCTGTCCATCCAAGACGGCAATCCCCGGACACATTTTCTCCATAGGTTAACACCTAGGTGAGCTAATCCAATACGGTTAGTACAAAGCAGACTGCTGATACTCTTGCTAAGGATGGAGCCTCACTTCCTATTTCTTCGCGAGATACTTTAACTTACCTTGAAATTTTCTCGAGAAGAAAACTTATTAATCAGCACTTATGGAAGACCCCTCCGACACACCACTGGTACGACCGAAATTCTCCTGGCGGTGCCCTTAATGTCAAGGGCAACAGAAGGATGCAGACCACCATTAGCAGATTTGCTAGTGGACACCTAAAGAGTCTTGTTTGCAATCAGGGGCAAAAATCTTTCCCTTTTTTCTCTAAGTGCAATACTGCTGAAGCCTCTCCTGACCATATTCTAAACTGCCTGGGGCTTGCCAAGGAGGATATTTATACAGGCCCTTTGCTTGTTAGCGATTTCATAGTAACTTTTGGCCTCATGGACCTGGTCTAGCCTACGGCTAGAGCGGGTGGAATAAGCCACACACACACACACACACACAAAGCAGCCTTAAAATCACTCTTTAATTGTGAATTCACTTGTTCAGTCTCCAGTAGAAATTGAAAGAAATTCAGAATTTGGGATTCTTTTCCCTCAGCCTGTTCATCTTGTCAGGCGAAACCTAGGTCCAAAGCTGCTTGGTACGCTAGAGGCAGGTCCCTCAATGGGAAAAATGCGATAAACCTGTGTGCGTTGTGTGTTGTTGTAAAATGTGCCCCTTGACCGACAGCATATCAGATCAAGTCCATACAGGATATTGGGCAGAATGGTTCGACTCCGGTTTTGAATAGCACCACAAGGGTCGGAGTCCGACTTGGCTAAAGGACCGGTCCCGTCATTTTGAACCGAGTCAAGTGACGCGACCGGTACACTTGACTCACACTTCTTGAGGTAATTTTGAGTACTTAGAGGACATTGCAGCCACGACAGTTTTTTCGTGCACCAGCCGCCATTATCGTACCCGGTGGTGGATTTGTCAGCAACCGGCATCAAACCAGAGACATTCAGATCACTGGCTCGCTGCCTTTGCCAACTGAGCCACCATGCCCTAAATTGCATTTACTGCATAAACCTTAATTGTCATAAATCTAAATTGCATTTTCTGCAAACTGCAGTTGTACTTTGCATGTAAAACTGCATACCAAGTTGAAAAATTAAATTTACCTTTTAAATATCAATTCATTTATAAATGAACTTTGCCTGTTCTGAAAACATAAAGGCTTGAGTTATAAGTTTCGTTTCTTTGAGAAATATTTAAGGAAACATATCGCATCAAACAATGCAAACAAAAAATCGAGTCAAAATTTAAAGCACGGGTACCTGGTGTTACATGTGGCTCAACTCTCAGACTCTAGTCTGAGAGTTTCGGTAAAACGATTTCCCAAAAGGAGGTATTTTTTTTTTTTACGTTGTTAATAAACATCATTTCCTGGAGGGATAATTATTCATTTATTTATCTCCTTCGTACCTTTCACCAACGATAAAAGAAGGAAAACTCCTGCTGTTACGAAATGTTGACATTTCTCGAATATCTTGCTTAAAACTCATTAAAGAAGATCGTTCCAGATCATATATTAACAGCTTTAAAAACACTATGCGAAAAATCACTGAATCAGAACCGTATCGAATAATTATTTTATTTAAAAGTTGAATTTTTATTACTGTTACACGCTTGAATTATCATAACATTTCAATCATCTGTAAGAAAATTTATACCAAATACTTAACTCTTAATAAACTAGTTTTTTTTTTGTCCTGTGAGAGGTAAAGCCGTGTAATTCTTCACGGATTTTTTAAATTGCCTTTATAAAAATTTAAAGAAAAAGAATTTGAACAATTTAAATAATCTAAACCTCCATTCTTGTGTCAGGTGTTCAGAAAATATTCACGGCTAAAGTACTTCAATTATCATGTTTTTAAATCCGCAACTGTCTGCTTTTCGAAGGAATTTCATTTCACTTTTCTATGATTAATCGTCGATAAGCACAGATTTTATAAGTTTTTTTTTTCTTAAGAAAGCCGTATTTTTAAAAAAAAATCTAACCAGTCACTTTCGAACCCGAGACTAATCAGCGAGTTCGAAGCTTAGAACATATTCATAACCACTACTCGATCTTTAATAGGATGTTGCAAAAATTAACAGCAACACTCTATAAAATTGCCTACATGGTGTTGTTTGAGAATATAGTTTTGTTATTTTAGATCTGAGAATCTTCAAGCAGCAATCGAGCTTCTTTCTTAAAACTTTAATTCGTCCATTTTAAACTTGAAAATTAAGATCTCAGTCTGAAGTCAACGGAATTCTTTATTGAGTATGAAATGCATTGCATTGGATCCAGTACAGATTAATATGAAGATAAAACACGACTAAAATCTTTTTTGATATAAAATAATTTTTTTACAATATATTATTACTATGACAGTTATATATATATATGTGTGTGTGTGTATGTGTAAAGAAAAAAACACGATGGGAATGGCCACTTCCCCAATCTATCATGATGGATTATGTCATACGGCGGTTTGCCGTTCATACATAATACGTTATATAAAGAATAAAGTAACATATGATGTACTTCTGAATGAAGCATGAGTAAATAACGCGGAATGTAAAACAATTTCAGACTAATATTATGAACTGAAATGAAGTTACGTTTTAGTATTAGTGCAAGTCACATACGTGGGTTTCCATTACTACGAGGTGGGTGGGTCCCGTCAATTCGGAACAGGTAATATATTAAACCTATATTTCAAACAATATGGATCATCAAAGATTACGGCATTACAACAGACATTTCCTGGCACCATAATCTCTAAAACTGTAAATTTAAACATGGAGTTCGTTGAAGATGTCAGTTAGTTTTAAGTCCCCTGTGTTATGCCAAAAAGTATTTCTCATTCCCTAACTTACTTTTGTCCTATAAATTACTAATTTTTTAACCCTTTTAAATTTTTCGTCTCTTTTATATTTATACTCTAACGAGCTCCTAGCTAAAATTGACCCGGGAGAAAATGGATAGCATAAAAGTTCTAGATTTCAGAGCATATGCGTATATGGCAATGCCAGACTTCGAAAACTGCTGACCTCATGACAACTCCGACCGCAAGAATGGTCCACTTTGGGAATCTTGTGTATGAAGTTCTGAATACCTGCGTTTTTACATTTACCCTCGTCAGATGAATTCGAGGATCCCTTGTTCACGAAAGACCTTATCTCTCTCTCAGAATGAATTTATGAATGTGTTTTTATACACGAAACTGCGTATTTAATTGAAGCTTGACCACTTCGTCCACACGACTACAATTTTACGATGTGTTTCAAGGCTAAATATTTGAAATCCTAACATATATGCCATAAGATTTACAATAATGTGATCTACTTAAAACGCAATGGTTCACTAAATTATATCGAAAGAAAGCTACATCGCGTGCAACACCTCGTAGCACTGCTTGTAGCGTACACCAAATGGATGCTGACGAGAGTTTACAATAGGTAATTAACCTCATTAAAAACAGTGCTCCAAATATTTGAATTATTTTCATCCATTGTCCTTCGGGTCACCGAGGAGAGAAATGAAGCGATTAAACTGATTTAAATATCCCAGTCTTAACAGTGAAATTAATCTACGAAAGTTGATAAATTAGAAGTGACGGGGATCTGAAACAATGTGTCGAATCATTGGTCATCGGCATTCTCTATGCTAGAGGTGCGCCAACTGTGGGTCGCGACCCACAGGGGGGGGGGGTCGTGAAAAAATCGTAGGGGTCACGGAGAGTTTGAAGTAACTTTATATCATACTGAATTATTTAATAAAAAATACTTTATATTTAAATCTCAAGTTTTAGTCACAATACAAAAACCAAAGGGTAGAAGGTAAACAAGTTATTTTTTAATTGCTATTATGCAAAGTAAATGTATACTCAAAATTTTCAATTCATCGATTTTTAAAAAAATTGTAAAAATTTTCTTTATTTTTTCAATTTTTTTCTGTTAATGTTTTCCTAATTTTATTTTTTTTAATGCCGCTACTAGAAAGCCTTCTTTGTGGGCGATTTTTTGTTAACAGTTTTGTAATTTTTTTTGTTTAATTGCGTTTCTACCTAAAAATTTCCATTGGAGGTTGCACACAACTGCTGTATTCTACTGTATAACACAGTGATTCCCAACTGGTTTGCCGCGGCCCTTTGGGGTGCCGCGATATTTTATTGGTGATAAACAAAATATATATATATATCAGTAGAGCCCTCTTAAAATATTAAGTTAATATCAAAGTTTTGTTTTCTAAGCACCCATCGGAAGTCTCACATTCATAAAACAAAACTATTCTTAGGGTTTTCTATTGCAGTCCTCTGGTGTCATACAACAATAGGTAATTAACCTCATTAAAAACTGAAACCGGAGGCTATTTTGGGAACTGGATTGATATATCCTATTCTAGTTTTTGTAACTGATATCTTTCCACAAATGAATAAAATCAGACATGGAGTCAGTATTGATTTGAACCTTAATTTAACCCGTTCCAAATATAAATTCCGCTTTATTTTAATATTGAAAAAATTGAAAACAAATAAAATTCTAACGAAGATGCCCCGAGTTTTTAATCTCGTTCCCGAGAGTGCCGCAAGCGAAAAAGGTTGGGAATCCCTGATATAACAGATAGCCCTAATGCAATGCAATGCCGATTATCATTACAAGAAATCGAGAACGGATTATCTAAAGTCAAATGAATGGAGATTTTGATCGACCATTTAAAGCAGCAAGCTGAATAAATGCGATGAATCAAGAAAAATAATAAAAGAACCTTGAAAATGAAATGCCGTAAAGCAGTGATCCATACCTCCAAGCATTTAGATATGGGATCTTTCTTAATGATCGAGATGTCGGTAGAATTTCCTCACCAAGCAGAACTGGACTCTGAACAGTAATTGTTGCGTAATGGCATCACTTCCCGAGCGTCATTCTGCATGTTTTGTACAGGAGGCGGGAGAATAGACACCCCCATTTCTGTAGGTGGTCAGGGAATGGTGGGGTAGGGCGGATTTGGTAGTTGTCAGTACACTCTATGAGTGGGTCTGGTGAACACCGCGTTTTCGTGATCGAGGCGTTCTGTAAAAAACGACGCTTCTGTAACTGTGACACAGGATGTGCTATGCAACCGATGCCGTTCCTTATAAAAAGAAAAACCCTGCGACGGGTTTCAAACGTGAAAGTAAGTGGGTCCGCATGACCAAACGAACCAAGGGTCGTCCCCGGAACATTAGAGCACCTGAAAATGGGCAACGAGTCCATGAGTCCCGTATTAGTGAGGAAGTAGCAGCCGTTCCCCAATTACCAACTTTTTCTATCAGTTCTCATAGAATCAGTCACCAATGGATGTCTTCGCATCTACGCCGGTTATGATCACGTTCAAGGAGGGAAAGTAGTCCTTCCGCGTGGTGATAAGTGATAGAGAAAGGAACTCTATGGGGCTGCTCGGTCGAAATTATGGTGGCACCGGTCAGTCGGACTCCGACGCTTGTGGTGCCATAAATCGGAGCCGCATACCTAATATGGGCCTGGTCTGGAATGCCAGGCATAAGCAACAACACGACGACGACAACAAGCGTTTAGCTTGTTGTGTAGCCGTGGGCGGTGTATCAATTGCAATTCGCAGTCACACCATCGCGAGCAAAGCACTGTGTCTAATGCGTTCAGGCATTCAGAATAGAATTCGCAGCCGCTTTTTATCGCTTTCGAAATCGGGAATTAAGGCGCGCATTTAAGACGATTAAAAACAGAATGCGTGAAACGGCTCCTCGGACTGAGCGAGACAAGTTGCGATCATGACGACCTGTCTGTAGTCGTTATTGTAATAAATACTCCAAAATCCTTGCGACACCACGCAGAGATTAATGAAAGTCGGAGGAAGCGCCTGATCGGTTTGTTTTCACTTTCCCAACTCAATAACTCTCTGATCTGTATCTACCGTATCGAAATAATTCTCCGCTGAAATGAATAAAGTGGCGTAAACCAGAGGGTTTGGATCATTGAGCAAATTTTTTGGATCGCTGTGAAAAGGTTTACAGTCATAGTGGATCTCATGAAAACGTGCTGCGCTATTGAAGATGATATTATTACCATGTTTTTATTAACTCGCTTTCTTGTTTCTTTGTGTCTGTGTGTTTGTCCAGTACAAATCTTGCAATCGATTTTTAACTAACTTCCCGACTAGCTAGGAATTTGAAACTTTTAGAATAGCTCAGAACACGATGACAATGCATAATTTTAATACTTTTAGCCATGTTTAAGCAGAATTGAATTCTTTTTCAGTTAATTTTGTTTTATAGACTGGTTCAGCCATCTATCGCCGAGACGGGAACGAAAAGTTAAACGCAAGTTAACTTCCATTAACTTCATTTTCTTTCAAGTTGGTGGGATAATTCATCAATAAATTTTAAAAAGTATTTATTTATACATATAATTGTCAAGTTTATATGATTCAACAGAAAATTTAAAAACATGGTATATAAAAAGTTCTTTTTATCTTGTAATTATTTTGCTTTGATTTCAAGATATATTTATCATTAAAATCTATCCTATTTCTCAGTACCGCAGAAAACTGTTAGACTTTGTAAGAGTTTTTCAACATTCTGTGAAGTAATATTTGTCATTTGCGAATACACATCTCCCTTTCTGGAGAGTACAGAAGCTACAGATTCTTTCCTATGAGCCATACAGACTCAAAGTGTTCAGTCGAAACTCTCTACTGCAAGACAGCAATACAATGGTTCAAGACCGTTGTTCCGAGGTACTTTAGGGTGTCGCTAAATCGGCCAGGGATGTCCCGAGATTTTTTGGGGGATAAACTAAAAAATATTAGTAAGGCCCTTAAAACAAATATTAAGTTGCTGTCAAACATTTGTTCTCTAAGTACCCATCGCAAATCTCACCTTCGTAAAACAAAACTATTCTTGTGGATTTCCGTTGTAGTTCTTTATTGTCCTACTACACTGAATCCCATGTCTATTTTTGAACCTGTGTAAATATATTCTATTCTAGTGTTTGTTACTTATATCTTTAAATAAATAAGTAAAATCAGCAATAGAGTCACTATGTATTTGAACTTAAATTGACTTGTTCCTGACATAAATTCCGCATTGAATTAATATGTAAAAATTTGAAAAGAAACTAAAATTCTAACAAGAGGTTTCCCGAGTTTCTAAACTCATTCGCAACGGTGCCGCAAACGTAAAAAGGTTGGAAATACCTTCACAAATACGTAAGTTTGTAACGATTGGCTCCCAGAAGTGGAATTTCAACCCGCTTTTGTGGACATTAAAGGGAATGTCCTGACCACTTGACTTTTCCGGCAATGTGAGGTTGCATTGTTAATGCATTCCCATCGTTTTTTTTTTTTACCAACGCACAAAATGTTGGCATTTTATACCCAAACACGTAAAGTGTGTGTAAGTATTCATTACATATTTTTTGTTATGTTTTTTTCACGATGATGCTCCTGTTTATTTGTTAGCGAGTATTTCTACTATGATTTCTACTAGTCAATCAGTGTTATTCCCGCCTATGATCAAGAGCTACCATGTGCCAAGAGGCTGTTGAATCAACTCTGGACGATGGCTGGATGACTATGGACCTCGTGTTCGGATCCAGAATCTAAGCATTCCAATCCCACAGTAAGTTAAAGGGTTTGTAGCCGTTCGAAATCGACTGCAAGCTGTAAATCCGATTAGTCCTCCTGTTGCTAAAGATGATCTGACCTCCGGATGGAAGCTAGTCTACTGACGACTTCACCATTCTGTCATTGTGGGACAGACTGCTACATTTCTGACACTGGCTCACTCCAGAAAAGAGATCATTGTTGTCAGGCCTCATGTCTCCATAATATTACGGATTATACAACGAACAGTGGTTCGGCTGGACTTCTAACTCTAATACTAAAAGACAAACTAAAAGTCTTCAGGTAGCAGCGGGAATATATATATATATATATATATATATATATTGGCATTAATTGCATACATTGACCGTTGAATTTAATTTGAACATACTCCGTAGCGAAGTGCGGGTTTTCAGCTACTTTATAATAAGAAACCCAATTTGTTTTAAAATTGTAATCCTTTCTTTTAGATCTCAGGATACATCATTTATTTTCCTTTGATTTTCCTTCCCAGCCTGTAAAATGCCATAAACCTAGACGGTATCTCAAAAAACCCAGATTTTTTAAAAAAAGTTTCTTCATTATTAAAATACAAATAAGATAATACACCCCATTATCAAAGGTTACTTGAAGTTAAATGAAGGTTATTTTATCGAATTGTCATCAAATTGAATTTATTTCATCATTTCACCTCCAAATTCTTTTCTTGAAGATCTTCCTAGATTCTTTTAAATGCGTGATTCTTATCTTTCAGAATTTGGTTCTGCGACGTCTTTTACCAGTTCTGTGTTAGGTATCCAGGAACGACCATTTTGAGAATGCGTGTGTTTTGTTGTGACTCCATTAACTTGTAAAAAAAACAGTCTCGACGTGTTCAGTGAGAGGCTAAATAATCAAATGGATCAAGAAATGTTATCAATAATGGATCAATATGGGCCTTTTTTCTTTCCTGAAAAAACCGTAACAGGTAGCAATTATCTGGATTTGTTGCAAATTTGGTTATTTCCACAACTGCGTGAGGATAGCACAAATTTTGTGTTTCAACAGGATGGAGCCCCCGCCCATTGTTCTTTGCATGTACATGCTTACTTAAACGAAGAGCTTCAACACCGATAGATGGGGTGTGCGGGTGTCAGTGATTTACCCTTAATCACATGGACACCAAGATCCTCGGACCCTACGCCATGGGATTTCTTTTTATGGGGTTACGTCAAAGACACTGTTTATGCTTCACCGATGCCGAAAACACTGCAAGAACTTAACGCATTTGAGCAGCATTAAGAACCATTGACAGTGTGATACTACAAATTGTGTGGAACGAACTTGATTACAAATTAGATGTCTGTCGTGTAACAAAAGGGTCACACATCAAACATTTGTAACTGAAAATAAAACTTGATATATTTTTCTTGAATTTCGTGTATCACTTATTGTAATATATGTAATAGTTTCGTAAATATAAAAATTTAAAATTCAGTCCTTCATTCATTCTAACCTTGTATTTACTTAATTAATCATGCTTACAATGAAAAATGAATATTAATTCTTTTCTCTATTTTTAATTTACAAGAGTAAAACCGAGATTTTGAGATATTTAAAAAGAAAAAAATGCCATAAACCCAAAGGGTCACGGAAAAACCCAGATCTGGGTTTAAACACGCAGGTTTAGAAGCATGTACCACTCTCTAAACTTTTAAGGTCAAACAATTGTAAGTTAACATGAAATCGCTCCGCAGAAAAACGAAATACTTTTCCATTTTAGCGCAAAGGTTTCCATTGCTGTTTCTCCTTAAATAAAGTCTTTAGCAATATGTAACTTTAAAACAGTATCATTGCTTACAAAACGTTATTACTAGAAGCAAGGTGAAGTAAAGTGTGTCTAATATAAAGAACAATAACAATACTTATATCAAAGTAAGATCCGTGACTAAGGCAATCATTTCAGGTCAGACGGCAGATATCCATCCGTAACTGAGCTGATGTTACGACCACGTGTATCCCATAAAACATCGGTTAAGAAATCTGCTGTTAGATTTACTTTGCTAGCGAGTGCTCTTGCAAGAAATGTTAAACAGATGGTAATAATCAATTCCGCATAGAGGAATTAATAATAAAATTAGTTTTATATGAATTGTTTAAAAGCTTTGCGGAGGATCATGGTAACGAATTATGCCGGTAGTTATTACATTACAACGCATTCGTGTTACGTTTTCTAAAGAATATTAATCTTTTGTTTTCATTAAATTGCGTAAAATGAAATGCATAACTGGTACAGTGACAGTGAAAATAATGAGTTATACTAATAATTATCATTTTCATATAAGAAATAACTGTCATAAATTATGTCGATAACACTTACATACATTTCATTGCAATGCATTTTAGTTATCTTTTTCAAAGGATACTAATCTTTTGTTTTCGTTAAATGGCATGAAATGAAGTACATTACTATTATCGTGAAAACATAGAATTATGCTATTAATAATCGTGTAAAATATAACAAATGACGTTAATTACACAGATAATCATTCCATATTTCATTCCAACGCATTCATGAAGCGTTGTATGAAAAAAATTAAAGCTTAAAGAAATTATTGAGATTGAAAAAAATATCTTTGTGCCTTATAATTTAAAAAATTATTGCTAAATTATCACTGTTTCAATTTATCGAACATTTTACGGGAAATAATTTTTCAATTGCTTATTACAGACACCAAAAGCAGTTTTATCTTTACAATAATATTTATTTTCTTATACCTTACATTAAGGAAAAGAAACAATGTTTTTCGCTGAATTATCAGAATAATGTATGAAAGTCTTATGACTAGTTAAAAGGCACCAAGATTTACTCTCCTTTGTTGCTAGTAAAATAGAACAAAAATTTTCATTGTTAAATTACTTTTTTATAATCCAGTTGAGTCTAAATTGTAGTCAAAAGCCATAATCAACTGTACTTCCCAAAACACCTGTTTCCAAACCCAAAATAATAAATGCACATTCTTAAAAACCATTTTCTGCTTAAGTTTATTTAGATTAATTGATCTGCGCTCTAAAAATGCCTTCTTTAAACAAATTAAAATTATTTCCTTAATCACTTTCTGCTTCATTTACGTAATTTTTATTTTACTGACCCATTTTTATATAGTTATTTTCTTACTTTATAATGAATGCCTTAGAGGGGCGGTGACCTGGCTCGAAGCTGCCATTCGCAATGACTTTACCTAAACATTTATACTTTTTACACTCTTACCAAAAAAAAAAAAAAAGACTCACCAAGAAGGAATTAACTGAACGGGACGAAAATCGGTAGATGTGATGTACATGTACAGAAAAATAAAGGATTACAATTTGAGAAAAATTTAAAAATGTATTCAAGAGAAAGAACTTCACAAATTGAAAAAGGCAATAACGCGTTCGTCCACCTCTAGCCCTTATGAAAGCAATTATTCGGCTTGGCATTCATTGATAGAGGTGGGGGATGTCCTCCTACGGGATATCGTGTCAAATTCTGTCCAATTGGCGCATTATATCTTTAAAATCCTGAGCTTGTTGGAGGGCCCTGCCGATAATGCTCTAAACGTGCTCAATGAGGGAGAGATCCGACGACCTTACTCGCCAAGGTAGCGTTGGACAAGCACGAAGACAAGCAGTAGAAACTCTCGCCGTGTGCGGGCGGCCATTATCTTGCTGAAATGTAAGCCCAGAATGGCGTGATATGAAGGGCAACACAACGGGGCGTAGAATATCGTCTACGTACTGCTGTGCTGTAAGGGTGCCGCGGATGACAACCAACCGGTCGTGCTATGAAATGAAATGGCACCCCAGAC
This sequence comes from Dolomedes plantarius, assembly GCA_907164885.2. Taxonomy (NCBI): domain Eukaryota; kingdom Metazoa; phylum Arthropoda; class Arachnida; order Araneae; family Dolomedidae; genus Dolomedes; species Dolomedes plantarius. Next base: position 33,361,347 of record OU015495.1, on the reverse strand, counting down.
CATCACTCCTGGTTGTGGCCCGTATGGTGGAAGACTGTCCGGTTGGTATCCCACCGCTGTCCGGAGCGTCTCCAAACACGTATTCGCTGGTCATAGGAGCTCAATTCGAAGCGGGACTCATCACTGAAGACAAGTCTACTCCAGTCAGCGACATTCCAGGTTAAATGTGCCCGTCACTAGTGCAAACGGGCTTGTCGGTGTACAGAGGTCACTGGTAGTCGGCACAAGGGTCGCCGTGAGCTCGGCCCCCTTTCTCTGAACCGCCTATGAATGGTCCTTGCGGTCGCTGAAGTACCAGTTGCACGTACGATCGATGATAATGATGAATCTGGGGCTGTGAGCGTCGCTCTGACGATTGATCAATCCTCACGTTCTGTCTTTTCCCTAGGCTGACCATTTCCTTCTTGACGTTGTGTTCGACCATGATTCACCCATTCCTGTCATCATCGACTAATAGTGGCATCGCTCCTATCGAAACGTCGAGCGATTCTCCGATTAGACCAACCGGCTTCTTTGATCCCCACTACATGTCCTCTCTCAAATGCTGACATCTGCGCATATTGTTCGCGCACCTGCATACGAGGCATAGTTACTGCCTGCCTGAGTACACGGAATGAATCGAAACCTGTATGCATATCAACTTGTGTCCATTTTGCATTACGCCTTCTTTGTGTGTCTTTTTTTTTTGTCTAAGAGTGTGTATGTATATGTGTGTGTGTGTGTGTGTGTGTGTGGGTGGGTTGGTGGGTGTGTACGTGTGCGGTAAAACCTCGTTTATCTGGACTAACTAGGACCACAGGCAATCCGGATAATCCGCGTAATATGGGTGATAAGAAAAACAAAATCTTTAACTACTTAGCAATTATTACGATAAAAAACTATTTTTTGCAACAAAATTACATAATATTGTTTACAAAACATTAAAAAATATAAAAATAACTTTTCACATCAATTCTTAAGTGTAGTAAAGCTTTTTAAAACTTAACAAAAAGTATTTTATTACCATAATTTATTGTAAAATCTATGCAGGAATTGTACATTGAATGAAATTAAACCGAATATTTGGCGTACTTGTAGTTACGTTGCAAACATAGTTAAAATTTATTATCAAATGTGAACATTAAATCAAAATAATTTCTACAAATCTGGATAAATATGAGCATTCTCTAGGTAGATTCGAGTTAATAGCTAAAATTCGGGTTACGAGCAAACTTCAGATATCCCACCGCTAGACTGAGCAGCGAAGGCCATGTTACGTGCTCATCAAATGAGAACACAGGAAGCATACGATATTTACACCCTTTATGTACAATTGTATACATATTATACTGAGACTACTATCCCGTCTTAAACCGAGATTTTAACACTGAACAATTACCACCCGGGGCAGCTTGTTCTGCCCAAACTTGAGTCACCCTCAGAAAGTGAACAGCGCCCAACCTCTTCAATCCCCTCCCTCACACTGGAACTCCCCATGGGGTCGAATGGATGGGATGACTTTGGTCCTAGGATCGCAAGCTCTCCCCCTTCTACGGATTCTGAGAAAACGTTCTTCGAATTATCAGAAAGAAGAATCTGGACATTACATTCACAGTGAACAGTGCAACAATCGCCCAGCTTGCGTGTTTCACTCTTTCACTTTAAGAGAGTAGCTGGTAATAAAAACGAAAGTGAGTAAAGAGGGGCGAAAAGGTCGAAAATCAACGAATAAGATTTAATTTTTCAGTTCAGCCTTTCTCCTCCTCTTCCATCGGCATCTTCAAGTCTGATCTCCCACCTAAATGTTGTACATTACACTTAATAAACAAATTTATTGCAGTACATTCTATTGTATTGCGTTTTTATACAATGTTCGTCGTTGATAAGCACGTTTTTCTTATTTAAAAACATGTAAAAAAATTGCGGTGTTTTGGGGAGCCCGGAACGAATTAATGGCATTTCCATTCATTTCAATGGGGAAAATTGATTCGAGATACGAGTATTTCGAGTTACGAGCTCCGTCATGCAACTAATTAAACTCGTAAGTCGATGTACCACTGTATATATATACAGTAACCACCGCTTATAGTGATCAGTGGTTATAAAAATCAACCGTTTATAAGAATCAATATCGCAAAAACAAAAACAAATGTATTATTTCCATGTTAAAATTTTCGTTTTAAAGAATCAATCCACCGGTTTTAAGTGTGGTGGTGCTCTTTATTAATTAGCTAATTAATTACAAATCAAGGCTAGTAACTTTTGGTTTTATCTCTTTTATTAGTTGGAGGTTGCTTACTCATCATCAACATTAAGTTGAGATGAATATTCTTTAAAAAAAAAAAAATTAACTTTGGTTTACTTTAAACTTAAGTCTTAATCTAGGTAATTAACTTGCTCGGAAACCCTGGGCTGTGATAACTTTAAACCGAAAAGTTTGAATTTGATATTAACTTGTTTTAAACTTTTCTTCTTTTTTTTCTCGTTCATTTTTTATCATTAAATGTGTAAAATAATTAAATAGATTTAATTATGGCAGATAGAAGCTAATTTTATTAACTATCTTGCTATTGTTAATTTCCTGTATCTCTTAACTTCTTAGCATTAGTGTTCTGTCAAACTCTGTTAAACTTTAATTTCGGATCAGCCTGAATTTTAATTAAATTTCTCGCAATTATGTAATTTTAATTCGTTAATGATTAAGAAGTTCATTTGTGTGTCATAAGCGCCTTGTACTAATAAGCTTTTGGGGTGCTGTGTTTTTTTTTCTCTCGCTGCGGTATCCTTCGTCACGGGTATGATGTTCAAAATCCATGTTTTCTTTAAGTGAATAAGTGTATTTTATGTATTATTTAATTCACTATTTTGTTTTAAATTTGTATAACGGCCTGTTGTAATATTATAATATCCTATGTTTTTACTTTGTAATCATTAACGTGGTAGAAATCCAGCAGTAATTTGCCGTTTTAATGTATTGTCGGTAATTTCTGGTAAATTTCTCACCGACTCAGCTTCAATCACGAATCTCCCCAATTTTGGCTACTTTTTAAGCAATTCTGTTCGTTTTTGCGATCTATTTTTAGCCCAGCTCCCTGACCCGGCCGGGGTCAGCGAAGAAGGGGGTGTTCGCTGGACACCTGTTCCTGGGTCATCCTGTATCACTGCGCGGGCGTGGGTGTTTTTCCCGCCTTTTTGGAAGGAACTTTTTACGGAAAGGCGCTGTTGTTGAGGGTACGCGGAGTTTTTTTGGAGTGAAACTTCCCACCCTTATAGGGGGGTGCGCGGGGTTTTTACGAAGAGAGGAGTGACCGAGGGCCGTTGGAGGAAGATTTGATCTGTTAAGAAGGGGTTTTGGTCCCCGGCGTCCAGGCCTACTAAAACATGACTGCGTTATGCAGTTTCCATCGTCATAAGCAACCGTCATCTAATCTGTGATAGCCCGCCTTCAGAACGCGACGCTCAGCAACCGACATCTAGATTTGTGTCACCGGGAGTCTGAGATAGCCAGCCTTCAGAACGCGACGCTCAGCAACCGTCATCTAGATTTGTGTCACCGGGAGTCTGAGATAGCCAGCCTTCAGAACGCGACGCTCAGCATCCGTCATCTAGATTGTGTCACCGGGAATCTGTGATAGCCTGCCTTCAGAACGAGACGCTCAGCAGCCGTCATCTAGATTTGTGTCACCGGGAGTCTGTGATAGCCAGCCTTCAGAACGCGACGCTCAGCATCCGTCATCTATATTTGTGTCATCGAGTCGGTGAGATCTTTGCCAAATTTTTATCATTTTGGATCCATTCTAATCAATGAGATGAAACTTGATGTTTTAACTATTTAAATTTAAGCTAATATAGAAGTGATATGATTTTTATGTAGGTCACAATGCTTACTCACGATTTTTTTGTTAGCCGTTGAGGCTTAAATTTAAAAGTTACATATATATAATGTTTGGGGGATAATTAAAATGTTGTTATCGTTTTGTTTAAAATAACTTCTCATACTCCTAATAATGAATAAATGTGTTATTTTTTTTACCTGTCATTTGTGTCTGTCAATTATTTGTTTCTCCCTCACACGTATCAGAACATGACTGAACTTGGGTTGTCCTTTGGACCACAACGCGATCTACTTTAATCACTATAGTCTTTTTTTAAGTGCTCATTATGTAACTTCATAACTTGTGTAATCATTACCTTAAACTTAATAGGGGGTAATTAGGTTACTACATAAGCATCATCTTACACTCTTCGTTTTCCTTTCATTTTTCAAAAAAAGCCACTTAAACCCTCAAAAGGTACGAAGTTCTTTAATTATTTTTTTAATGAAAGAGTGATAAGATGGGATGGAATAAAGTCGTAAAATGCATCCCTTTGTATGTTAGACATAACATAATAGTTTCCCCTTAAATACTTTGGCTTAACACTGTCCTATTAGCTTGACCCAAGGGCATCTTTACCCGTCCGGGTCGGATTTCACTTTTCTCCACTGACAAAGACAGGGACTATTTTTCCCCACCTCGTACATCCTGGTTTCGGCTTCCTAGACCCTGAAACACATAAATCTTCGGCGAAGTGTCCACTATCACTTAGGCAAACGTGACATTAGTAGATTCATCACGTTATCAAACTGTGAAATGTAAGCTAGAAGGTGAATCTTCGTCTGAGAGTATTGGTATTGAAAGAGGTATAAACAGCCTCCTGAAAACTTCATTACGTCACACTACCATAGAAAACTTTTTCTTAGTCCTTTCCTGTAGTTGAAATGTTAAAACTGCTAAGCGGGTATGTTGTAACAAATATAGGATTTTTTCTTCTTCTACTATAATCAAGTTTATCTACTTATAGGTCTAGAAATTAAGTTGTATTTTTAAAATTATAAAAAATAATTTTAATAAAAGATAATTAACGTAAATTAAAGAGTATCTTATGGTAAATTATCTAATATATTTATATATAGGTGTGTGTGTGTGTGCATGTCCAAAAAACTTCGGCTATAAGAATCAACCGCTTATAAGAATCAAAAACAGTAATAACAAACGGGATTCTTATAAGCGGAAATCACTGTATATATATATATATACATATATATATATATATATATATATATATATATATATATATATATATATATATATATATATGGGAACGATTGCAACGCAGCGGTGAGTAAACGAGGAGACGACAGTGCCTTCCCGCGGAGAGAGGTGTTACTTGGGAGTTGACCCCTGGATGCCGACTCTGACGGTCGTGCGAGTAAAGGGCAGACGGCCCTGTAACTGAAGTTTGGGCAAGACGACCCCTAGAAGTATATTTGTACTTTTCAGTGACTGTTGTAGACGTTACCTTGATACTCAACTCAACTCTTTTTGTATATAGCTTCCTACTTTTATATCTAATCAAGTTTAAATATAGATAATTAAATTACATGTCGTATTGTGAAGTTATTGATGACTGAAGAATTCGCTTCCCACATACATACATACACACACGCACATATAAAACGGAACAACTCTAGCACATAAAAGATAATTTATTTTTCTCTTCATCATTTATTTTATTGTATCACTTTTGTGCAATGTTTAATGCTTGACGGGTTTGCAACACGAGGTGTGAAGTTAACAATTTATTTACATAGTTGCAATAATATTTTTTTTGTTTTCCTTTTTAATGAGGGGAAATCTTGAAATGATTTATATCTTTTAGTACAGTATTGTTTGTAACTCCACTAAACCCAAAAAGAGAAAAATTAAAGAAATGAAGAGTGAACTAATTAACCCTTAATTTAAAAACATTTTCTTGAATAAAGACAAATTGTTGCAGAATTTTAAAAACAGAGCACGTAAATATAAAACAAAAATTTAAAATCAGTAGATTGTGATCTATTGATCAGTCACTGAATGTTGATTCAGTTATGCATATCTATCAATAAATAAAATGTTTGCCACTTAAAGCTGCTGTGTACTAACCCCACTGGATTGGCTCACCTTAAATTTTACCCATGGAGAAAGCTTTTATATAATTGTACTGCGTACCAGAAAAAAAAATTTGACACCATGGGGCATTATTCGTCTTTTTAATAAAAGCAAATAAGATTTTAAAATTGAAATTATTCGGGGGAAAATCTGGTAGAGTGTGTTATACGCTCATTCATTCCTTTGGTGGACGAAATTTATAAAATGAATCGTGTTGCAAGGCTCAGAAAAGGTCATGCTATCTGAATATACCATTTTTATTGGATTTTCAGCATTTATGGAGCTATCAATAGTAGACACATTTTCTCCATAGGTTATGATAGGTGGGGCAAAATTGACGGTTGAGTTTAAGTCTCGGATAAATGAAGACTTGTCGGAGATAGTTAATTCTATCATAGAGCAACAGAAATTGATTCAATATTTGAAAGGACAGATCAGTATCCTAGAGAAAAGGGACGTTAAGAGCTATGCAGATGTTGTTAAGAAAAAAAACAAAAGAGAAAGACGGGGACGAAGTCCCAGAGAGAAATAAAGAATGGAATTCAGATAATCCCACTCAATAGACAAGAGTCCGATGAAACGAGGAAAGTTGTAAAAGATGCCATAAAACCAGAAAAAATGGGAATTGGCATTAAGACGTGTAAGAGGATTGGGAAAGGTGGTATCCTTATTGGAACAGAGACGAAGGAAGAGCTAGACATATTAGTCAAAGAGTTGGAAAGAAAGAGAGAAGTGAGTAGATTATACCTTACTCGCAAGCCAAAGCTGAAAGATCCATGTATCATGATCTATGACATTGTAGAACAATTCGAGAAGAAAGAAATGAAGGTCAGTTTGAAAAAACAGAACGCATCGTTAGAGAATAGTGAATTAGAGATACTGGCGAACTTCAAGAACAAGAGAGAATCGAGTAATTGGATAGTAAGATTGAAAGGTGCAACTTAAAGAGAAATTAGGCATAAGAAGAGGCTAAAAGTGGGCTGGAGACTTTGCGCTTGGAAGGACTATAAGAAACCAGTAGTTTGCTATAAATGCTGGGGGTTTGGCCATTTGGCCAAACACTGTAGGAATAGTAAGATTTGTAAAGTCTGTGCTGAAGAATGGCATGAAGTAGAGTCATGCAAAAAGGACAATACATAGGCAAACTGCGCTAAGTATCACAGGAAGACAGGAAGGAAAATGGACATGAAACATCTTCCGACAGATCAGGAGTGTTGTCGTTATAAAGCTGAAGTAGAAAGAATAGAAGAGCTGACGGACTATGGCCGTTCAGAGACTCGTGCTCCTCTATCTTATCCGTTTGAACATGGGTCCGATTCTGAGGTATTGGACTATTAGTATCTTTTCGTCACAAGCTGCTTGGCCGTTTGTTGTAATGGTATTATGCTCTTGTTATCACTTATTTATTATTTGATTGCACAAGTTGTGCAAGATTGATGTAAATATATTTAATTGTACTTTAGTTGGTGGTTGTTGCCTGCATGGGTGGTGCAGGTCGTCTGTGAAATTTTTGTAACTAGTTGAATAAAATGATGAGAGATGTCTTTCGCAGATTGGTGGCTGCGAGCTAAATTGGGATAAATTTAAGTTGAAATGAATCGGCTCTGGCTCTTGGATGTCTCTGGTCGTAAGACCGCTGGAGGATGGTATCATGTGGCATTGGCAGGACATAGGAGGAACGAAGTGCCCCGCTGACGCGGGGCGGGGAACTGGATCGGTGTTTGGCCTGCGCAGCCGGAGTGGAGTGGGTTGCCGCCGTTGCGACCGTTATCAGTAGTTGCAGAGGGGCTTATACGCTTGTAGCCGTGGGTAGCCGTCACCCTTTTCGAATCCTTTATCCATAGGTTACGGGCCCCGTGTTGCCCCAATTGATCTGCAGATCTCTACTATCCGTCCGGCGCCCAGGCGCACAACGATCAACTGCTCCGAACTTGGGAAATTAACCCTCAACTGAGTATACAGGAATTGCTGCGCAGCACCGGACTTCAGTTTGTCAATGTCGGGTGGACTAATGTCCGGGACGACGCAATCAGATGCATTTCTCCATAGGTTAACATTGAGGAGGGAGAATCCAATAGTGTTAGTACACAGCAGTCTTAATGAATCTGCCTTTACATTTAACTAAATATTGTAGAAAAACAAGATACATTCATTTTAACATAAGTTACTGATTTTCAAGTTGTCAGCAAACACCCTGAGTGAGTACGGTGAACATCGCGGTTTCGTGATGGTGGCGTTCTTTGAAAACGATTCCGTAGCCGCGACACGGAGGGCATTTAGGATACGATTCGGTGTCTAAGCAAATGACACCGTTCCTGATCTGCCATGATGAGTGAGTTGGCACGTAACACTCTTAACCCATTTAAGACTGGCGTTGGGAAAACGCAACACTAATTTCTGTATTTTTTAGAGACATATTCTAAGTTTTGTACGTCTGATGTAACATTTTAATTTTATTCTCCATGCTTTAATTGATCATAATAAATTTTTTGTTTCCACATTTTCCGCTTTTTGCACTTGCAAAAATTTTTTTTTTCTGGTGTTTTGAAAGGGAAAAAAATGACTAATTTCATATAATAACCTTAGATAGCAGCACATGTTAAATTTCTGATTTGATGCTTGTTCCGAGTTTACTAGAGACTAAAGAACAAAATGGCTTCAACGGGTAAGGTATAATTTTTGTTTTTATGTTTCTCAGTTTATATTTTTAAAAATGTTGCGAAAACGCAGCATCAGTCCAATGTGTATTACTAAATTCCAATGGGTATTATTAATGCTGCCTAGTTTTTCATGCAGTAAATTAGTATTGTTTGTATTTCTGATAAGTTTGTCTCTAGAAAAAAGCGATTTTTGACATTGGAAGAGACATTGGAGTATTTTCATGGGCTAGATGATGATGATATTTCAGAATCATCCTCAACAGAATCTAATGATCAACCATAATTTGTCAATATGCCTCCAGATCCGGATGATTTGACGGATGAAGAAGCTATTGATGATAATATTTAATGTTAAAATGTCGAATCCCCTAAAGACATTGCAGGTGAAATTGACATTTTTTCTAATAAATGTAAAATTAAGCAGTATAGTAATAAAAAGGAGCATATTGTATGGTAAAAATGGAGACTCTACATGGATGTAATGAATTCTAAAATAAGTTTATTAGAGTTTCAGAGATCTATATCTTTGAGAGAGCCATGTCTTTGATAAAAAGGCTTGAAAAAATGCGGAAGAATTCTGTTTTACCTAAAACTTCACATATTGGAAGACCATCTTCAATTCAAAATTTAATTCTCAACGAAACTCGGAAAAACCGTATGGGCCATATTATCACTAAAAATAGTGAAAATAAACAAAAAAAATGTAAACACTGCAAAAGTCAAACAATTACTGTATGTAATAAGTGTAATGTACCTCTTCATGCTAAAAGTTTCACAGATTTTAAAATAAAAAAAAAATTTATAATTTAAAATTTTTATATTTTTTAAATTTTTATACCGCTTTGGACTGATGTTGCGAAAACGCAACATTTTGTAACTCTCGTAAAAATAAATTTAATTTTATGGAAACAGCTTATTTGTGTAATTATTGTTCTAAGAAGTGTTAAAAAACTGTTTGGTGCATTTCCAATAAAGGAAACATGGAGCGGTCCTAAATGGGTTAAGTCAGGATACTAGGCCCTATCCCTAGGGATTCTGGCCCAGCAGTGAGCGTTTGCCGATCACCGGGGGCCACGGATCGCGTTTATTTCTTTTTCTTTTGTTTCATTTATTAATTCCCACCTTTTTCAAACATTTTCTCGGGTTTTTCTCCCGAAGTTTCTCCGGAGGACTTATGTCCAAAGGATCTTTTTTCAGCAAGCCAATTCACGGGGGTTCCGTAGGGTGAGCCTAAGTCGTGACGTCGTTGTCGCGAGATAAGGTCCAGTGCTATGACTGTCGCCTCTCAAAATTGATCAGACACCGTTTTAGGCTCTTTTGTCCCGGTAAAGTCGTTGCAACGTCCTAACTCTTCGTATGTTTTCTTTCCTTTGGCTCCGTGTTTTCGCGCCACCCTCGCTAATTTCGTGTTGTGGTCCTCTCCGATCTCTCAAACATCCAGTTGTGGTCTCTGCCATATTTTCCAAATTTAGTTATCCATCCTAATTGTTTATTTTTTTCCTCTGCTGCTGTTGTGCGCTTCCTGCTTCTATCCTGTTCGCTCCTGTGGGCCTGCGGTGTGGGCGCGGATGTGCTGCTGGATGTTGTGCGTGGGGGTGGTTGCCTGCTGTGGTCCCCCCCTTACCGGTATGGGTTTCTTCCTGTAAGGCCTTAGCAACTATGACGGGCCCCATCTGGTGCAGTTGATACCGTTCCTGATCGAAAAAACAACCCTGCGATTGGTTTGCCAACGGCACAGCAAGTGGATCTGCATGACCGAGGACACTGAGGGGTCGTCCTCGGAACATTAGAACACCTTAAAATGTGCCACGATTCCACGAGTAAGTGGCCGCCCTTCCCCAAGAGATGACCAGCAGAGTGACAGACAACGGCTTCGGCAGTACATAGCCCAAAACGAGCAATAACAGTCGCCCCCGATTGATGTTATTTTCGAAACCACGTGGAAAAAAATAGATTGTTGGTACTTTTAGAAAATATAAAGACTTTTTCTGTAAAAAGTTTCGTTCGTTTTTAAAAACATTTTGAAAAGGGGGTTCCATTCTGCTGCAACCTGTAGAAATAATACCTCTTAAGGTTTTTTTTATTTCCAGTGGCAGAGATCTTGACATAATGACTAACAACACAATCAAAGAACGAATTACAAAAAGAAAATCATTGTCTCATTTGACTTCTTGCCTCCCATTACCGTTCGACCAAGAAAGCCCCACGGAGCGCTCTTCAGTAAAGAATAGGGTGGCTAATCATAATGACGTGATCCCCACAAAGAGTACAGTAGGAGTCCGAAAAGACACCAATTTTAAAAAGATGTCCAGCCAGACAGTCATGTTGTGTATATAGTCTAAAAATTGAAACCGCCTCGCGGAGGGGCCAGTCAGCTATGGTTATTTGCTCTAAAAACCTTCAACTTTTGGAAGCAATTCGAGCCTTCAAATCCTCGTGATGTCGGGAAGTTATAGAATTCTTGATAAGACGTTTTATCGTACAAAATGGAACATTATCACGTGTGAGTTGTAATATACTAGCACTCTTCTTCACCAGCGCATCAGCCTATTCGTTGCCTCTTCATCCACAGTGACCCAGGATCGACTGAAGAACAATGGTCTTTTCCATCAATTCCAGTTTTTGTATGCAGAATCAAAAGTTGATAATCCAAAACTCCCAGGACGATGGGTCGTGAGTGAAGCTAATGCACTGGAAAGCAGCTCTGGAGTCGGAGAGGATGACGGCCTTCCGAAATTTATCACAGTGGATAACCAGTTGTTTCAAAGCTATTCGGATTGTTGCGGCCAATGAGAATTTCGGTAAAAGAGGGCGCTGTGCGCGCCTCTGAAGTTTGAAGTCTGCGGAGAATTGGCAAGTTTTGTACTGAGAGATCAGACAATAATGTAGAAAGTTACTGTTAATATGTCTTAGATGTCTGTCCTTGTTTGTTGTAAATAAATATTGTGGCTGTGTACCGAAAGCTGTTTCTTAACGAACCCACAACAGATAACATTTTGAAGATACGCCTGCTGAGGAGCGTCACACGGATAGCCGAAACCTATCCATCAAAGGCTGTTCGGTAACTATCTCTTAAGTAAACTTTAAAAAAAAGACTCTTAACAGTGGAATAGAACTATTACGGAAAGTTTCCCGAGAGTAAGATACAAATCTGGATATCGATTTTCTCGTTTCTTTTGTTTTTCATTTCCTACATTTCACAACTGGGGATTGGCAGACATACGTCATGTAATTCAATCAGATAAATAAAATAGTGCATGATAGTTTTTCAAATGCCTTTAGAGATACTAAAAAAGACTCTGAAAGAATTTAAAAAAATCCTTTCAAAAGTATCTAAAGACATGAAAAAAACTTCCCATCTAATCCTTTTTTTTCGGGGACCAGGAAGGATGTAGTTGGGATTACGTAAAGCTGTCATCTCTTAAACACAGAGGATCAGATTACAGTCAAGCATATCATTTTCTTTTGCAGCCATTCCTCGAGCAATTCCTCAAAATCTGTTAAAAATAAAGCCATGCTATAGTTTTTCGACGTGAGGTGAACATACATTCATATAATCTGCTAAAGGAAATTTTTACGTGATATATACTGCCCCTTAATTCCTCGAAACAACATGTTTGTCTGACGTACCGGAATTCAAGATGATAATCTCTTGGGAGGAACCAGTCTAGGGACGTTCATGAGGATATTTTGACCCCAGGTTTTATTTCGTCATACGATCGATCAATGACGTATGCAATATGAAATGGGATGAATATTTGACTAATAATTATATATATATATATATATATATATATATATTTATATAATGTGACCGGGGAAAAGGGATTTCTTCCATAACACTGGCTGTATGAAGTTTTTAATCGGTTACGAACAAAATGAGGCCGTTGGGAGGGTTGGTAGTCTAATCGGGGTGGTCGGCTAGAGAAATTATATATATATATATATATATATATATATATATATATATATATATATATATATATATATATATATATATATATATATATGTGTGTGTGTGTGTGTGTGTGTGTATTTGTGTGCATGTATATATATATATAAATATATATATATATACACACACACACACACATATATATATATATATATATATATATATATATATATATACAGTGAAACCCCGATTTAACGTTATTCAAGGGACCATAAAGAAATGACGTTATGTGCGGGAAAACGCTAAATCGGGGTAAGACCAAAAAAAAACACTGAGCATAAAATAAAGACTAATTTAGGTAACATACCTTTTATTTCTTCATTTACAATGGTTTAGTCATCGGTTTTGAAAATCATGGTTTAAATAAATCGGTTATTTTACTTTGGGTCCTGTGTATAGCACAAATTGCATTCTCAACAGGAGTTTTGTAAGCTTTTCAATTGGCCTTCACTATTTGAAAGGAACGATTCCACTGTTTTCAAACCTTGAATGGCTTCTGTCGAAGAAGAAATTCCGTGTTCCTCATCTTCATCATTATCCGAAATACCCAATTCTGCGTCTATTAAATCACTTAGAAGAATCTCTGATGTCATGATATTTTAACTCAATGTATATAATTCATGAACAAGAAGAGAAATCACCCATTTCATTAGTCTACACTTTCTCTCTCCTTGTACGCAAATTCATCACTTCTGTCCTCCGGAAAACCAGCTTTTGCAAATGGAATTCAGATACATTTTCCCATTCTGAAGAAATCATATGAAGAGTTTCTAGAGCGTTTATCGATTTTTCCCTGCCTCCAAATTCTATACTAAGAGATTTTTTCAAATCTTGGTTTCTATTGTTTACTTTAAACGATCATATGATCACCAAAACCAAGGTTCAACTTTGCTTGTACTTTGCTTGAACTTTGCAGAGAAAAATTCCTTTCGCATATTTTATAATTTTAAATATACAACATGGGTTGTACATTGATCAACAAACAAAATAATCTTACGTTTCTGTAATTGCATTTGTCTGTCCAGTTTGCGAAGAATCGACCCCAGCAGACTCGCCACAAATAGACTTGTAGGAAAAATTGACCCTTTTTCTAAGGTGGATATAGGAATGCTTGTTGCCCGAACTTAGTTGAACTTTGGTAAGAAAGGAGAAAGAGAGGGGAGATTCCGAGTATTTGACGTTTTGATATATTTCTTTTTTATCACAATTTTTGACTATTTTAGAAAGATTTCATTGAGTTTTTTCCTCCGAAAAACCGTTAAATGCGGGAAATATTTTAAAATGATAACGTTAAATCTGGGATTTTTTAACATTAGAAGTATAGGAAATAAATTGGGACTAATGAAAAATGACGTCATATGCGAAAATCGTTAAATACGGGTTACATTAAATCGGGGTATCACTGCATATATATATATATACATATATATATGTGTGTGTCAAGAATTAATTTGAGAGAGAGAAGAATAATTAGGATAATTGTTAAAAGTTAAATGTGATTGTGCGAATTATTCTTAAATAGGGAAAATGGGGGATTTCTAATTGCAAAAGTGATCAATAGAGGCCCCCACCTGACTGTCCAATTGAAAAAAAAGGGTCTATTTGCCAGGGGATTATAAAATTAGACCAGTTTAGGTGCAAGCTAGTTACGTCATGGAAAGTTCTGGAAGATTCGATGTGAGGTGTCAGCAATATTTTGGGCGGGATAATGACAAAGGACGAAGTCAGTGGGCAGTAAGATTTCAGTGGGGAAGGAGGGCTGTTTTAACCTCTCTGAGAAATTGTTGGATGGAGCGGTTTCAGTAAATAATTAGTTATAGAGATTAGGTAATTTACGTCGGTGCTCTGGGATTAACGTACTGAATTTGAATAAATAGATAGAAAACTACCTTGGATTATCTCAATTATGTGTCACGACTGTCTTTCAATTAATAACGTGTGGAGTATCAGGCTACGTATGTGAAGCCTGTCATATATATATATATATATATATATATATATATATATATATACAGGGTGAATCTGAACAAGTGGGCAAAACTTTACGGGGTGATAGAACGCAGCTATACAAGCAATATTCGTCATAGAATGTATAGTCGGAACGCAAACGGTGAGGAGTTAAAAGATAGTTTTCCACTGTCACATTTAAAGAATTAACACAAGAATGAGAGGAGATACTGAAGAAAACATCTTATTGACGGAAATGTAATTGATTTACATGGTCAAAGAAAGTAATGCAGGCTTCACACCTGCGGAATAAGGACTGACGCAGTTTTGCGAAGATACCAGGCATTTCCTGAATATCGCCGGCAAAAACGGCGATCCTGGCGACAAGTTCCATATTGGTTTCAATGGGGTACTCGTAGATTAGGCTTTTCATATGTATCCACAGGAAAACGTCCAAACACGAGAGATCCGGTGATCTTGGTTGCCAAACTATGGGACCAAATGTACCAATCCATCGCCCTGGGAATGTTGCATCTAAATTGTTCCGCACATCCAACCTGAAGTGTGCAGGCGTACCGTCGTACTAGAACCACATTCTCGACCTAATTGGGGATTGGAATCGGACGCAGCAGCTTCGGCAACACCTCTCGTAGGAATGGGTGATACGATTCGTCGTCCAGTCGGTGTGGCAGGAGGTAGGGGCCAACCAAATGGTCATGGAGGATCCCTGCCCAAACATTTACGGAAAATTCTCCGCTGGAACGAATGAGGACGTGTGGCATGCGGGTACCATTTACAGCGCCACCTAGCGCATCGCTGTTTGCGTTCCACCCATACTTTCTATGACGAATATTGCTCGTATAGATGCGTTCTATCACCCCGTAAAGTTTTGCCCACTTGTTCAGATTGACCCTGTATATATATATATATATATATATATATATATATATATATATATATATATATATATATATATATATATATATATGTACATATATATATATGCATATATATGTATGTATGTATATGTATATATGTATGTATGTATGTATGTGTGTGTGTGTGTGTGTGTGTGTGTACGTACGAGATGAGGGAGTGTGAATGATTATCGTGGCTTCTTCAACTCATGGTGCAATTTATAGGACGTCAAAATTTCTTCCCAGTTTAGGAATCAAAAACAAATACTATTTCTGTGTTATAACGATCCGCGGTCACCAAAATGGGTCGTAACTGAAAGCGGAAAGATAACTGAGATAAATTGAATGATAGCTGCTTTATTTTCATGAAATGAGTTAGATAAGAATTAGAAATGTGTGAAACTGCAGTTACATGATAAAAGTTAAGCGGATAACATTTATAATCTTCATCTGCATATTCATCAATCGATCATTTATTCATTGCCGAGGATTTAAATAAAATTGATTCCCAAATTTCTCCTTGAATCAGAAAAATGTTGTATTACGTAACTCGGATTCATTCCGGATGATTAGAGCGGCTTCCTAATTCCTCGTGACTCTCGAGTCCTTCCCTCAAAATCCTATCAGACGAGAAAGAAATGTTTCTATGCTCGAGGATTTGAACGAGATTATACGTATAACCGACAAATCCAAGAGCTTTTTTATTAAAAAATCAGATTAGGCTATTCAAATGGTGGTTAGACGACACGGGCCGCAGGAATTTCCTGTACTGGTTTAAAGTGCTTGGGTGTGAACTTCCTTTAGGCCCAAGTTATGGAGATAAGTGAAATCGAATGTGTTTTTAAGAAATCAGCCCAGAGCGTTTGAGAGTTACCGTGTTTGCTAGGTGCAGTTCCCGATATTTGGCTATCAATAGATAATTGTTATCTGTTAAGAAATCTGATCGCTCTCTCCAACAACAAAAGCACTGTATCGAAAGACGAGCTTCATCTATCTTCATTAATAGTTGTCTGATTTCACAATATAACTAATTATAATTAGTTATAATTAGTATTATTGTTGTTGTTGTCTCTAATGCCCCCTGGCCCAAAGAGTTCCAAACCAGGTCCATAGGGTTTGCGGGCTGAGGAATGCGCTCCTGTTTGTGATAGAACCACAAGGTTCGGAGTACGTCAGGTATCATTTCCATTTTGACCGAGACATCTGTGGGGATCGTACCCTCTTTGACCACATAGAGGGACTTACGAATAGAACACTTATTCGACCTAGGCACGAAGTTATTTGATGGCTCTTGTCGGTATTGGAACCGAACATCCCCAGTTCCGAAGCCGATGCGCTACCACTAGACTACCTAGGGCCCTTTAAGCCCAAGTTCTGGAAACGAGTGAAATCAAATTCTTTACGAGCAGGGCTCCCAGCGAGAAAATGTAATAAACCCAGTTTTTAATAAAAACCAATCTTTTTAAAAAATGTATTTTTATTAAGATTATATAAAAAATAAGGTAACGATAAATAAGGTGATACACACCCCATTTTCTAAGATTACTGGAAGTTAAAGTTATTTTATTTAATTGTCAATTATCCATATCCTCATTCCCATGCAATTTACTTTTCTGAAGATCTTTTTTTTTAAATGCATGCCTTTTAATCGTCTGCATGCCCTATCTATTACATATTTTACCAGTTTTGTTTTAGGTGTCCAGGTGTGACCATTTTGATATCTATTTACTGCCTGTTTTGACATCATTAGCTCATTTATGGTTTCAGATTTAAGAGAATGTGTGTCTTTTGCTGTGATTCTACTAATTAATGAAAAGCTCTTTCTGCGCATTCAGATGAAAGAGGTCAAATTGTAAAATGGGTCAAAAAGTTTGATAAAATTGTTATTTGGAATTATCGAATCCACCTTTGATAATTTCGTAACAAATACCAAAATCATGTGATGGTTTTGAAAGAGAGAGGTATATCCCGAGTTCGTCGAGAGGATCTCCTCTTCTATCATTTTACATCCAAACTCATACAGATATCATTGTAAGCTGCATTTTATTCATTAAACTGTCTTATTGTCATTAAATTATGCTTATAATAAGAAATAATTATTAATTTTTTTCTACAGTTTATCTTATACGGGGAAACCCATTTTGAGATATTTTCCAAAAATAAACCCATAGGGTTATCGAAAAATCACAAATCCATGTTTAAATATCCAGGTCTGGAAGACCTGATTGCGAGATGTACATTTTTCTTCACTACTAGTTATCCGAGTTCAGAATCTAACTAATAGTATTGTGAGTAATTATTTAACCTAATTAGAAGTCGTATTTTTTTCCGATTGCAAGCAATAAACAAAACCAAAATAAAAAGTACAAGACAACGGGAAACAGCAAGAAAAAACATGTAAAATGAAGGTAGAAAGAGGAACGTATAAATTGAAAAGAAAAGATACAATCTTTGTGCTCAAGGAATAAACAGGAAAACCAACGTAAATAAAGCATAAATAGCAATAAGATGCAATTTTTTTGCATACGACCGTTTCGAAACTCCTTTGTAGCTTCGAAACGGCAGTATGCAAAATAATTGCATCTTATTGCTATTTGTGCTTTATTTACGTTGCTTTTCCTGTTTAACGTATAAATTGTTCAATGTTCTTGCTTAACTAAACTAACTTGCTCTTGCTAAATTGCTCAATGCCTAACAATATCAGCTGCAGAGATCTGTACCTCACAGGTCTGGAGGTGGGAAATGTCCATAACTTGTGTTTTGCCACAAATGGTGCAGAAAGAACTCTCTAGAATTTTCAAGCTGTGCAGATGTTTAGCTAAACAGTCATGACCAGTTAAGAGCCGGATCATGCCCACGGAATCCTTCCTTGGAAAATCTGGAATGTACGCACTATTAACAACCCATAACTTAGAAGTCGTACATAAAACATAAGAGTTATGAGAGACGGATGGAATTTTCAAATGGTTTTATGGTTCTATTTATTTTCCTGGATTTAATGAAAGATTAATGCTATGCAAAGTAATCTTTTCCTTTAAAATGAGAGAAATTAAATTCATATGATTAATAAATCATTTCCTCTGAAAATTGGGTTATTTGATACTTGCTACAAAATATTATGCATCAACGATCTCGTTTCAAATATTCATACACCGAACTTTATTCATTTATATTAAAAAATGATTAATTATAAATGCATTCTTGTATATCTCTCCTTCTTGTATATCACTCTTGTATATCTCTCATGTATTATTGGGAATAAAAATACACCTTTTACCATTTATAGATGATATCTAGTTTATATCAAAAGAAAATAAACAACACATTAACCAAGTTTAACACACATGCGCACATAGATGTATACATACCTATATTATAGAAACTTAATGTAAGTCAAACAATTGCTATAAAAGTACTACATTTTAGAGCTGTATGGCCCCTAAACCATCACACACACACACACACACACACATATATATATATATATATATATATATATATATATATATATATATATATATATATATATATATATATATATATATATATATATATATATATATATATATATATATATATATATATATATATATATACAGGGTGATCAGAAGGTCAGTATACATTTGAAAAAGTAATAAATCACGGAATAATGTAGGTAGAGAGGTAAAAATTGACACACATGCTTGGAATGACATGGGGTTTTATTGTAACCACAAAAAAAGTTCAAAAATGGCAAACGTCAAACAGCAAAACGTCAGTGACGCTGCATGAGAATCGCGTATAAAAGGAGCTGTGCATTTATCCTGAACTGTTGATGCTATTCTACGAACTTTCAATACTCATTTCGGTGGTACTTCCGCTCTCCGCTGACATTCTACTGAAATATCTGTGTTTGAAAGCGTTGGCCTTGGTACCACAGTTAGCCAATTGTTCCTATGGTCCTATGGAGGGAATCAGATGCACCAACAATCGCAGCACGTTGACGTTACCAGAAAAGGCACTGTTAGTGAAGCTGTACTATCAGAATGGGGAATCTGCTACTGCAGCTTTACGATCCTATCGCCATAGGAAGGGCATTCGAAAGGGTAAAGGTCCTATGACAATTGTAGCTGTGAAGAGAATGATTTTGAAGTTCACGGTGGACCGACATCAATAGGGATGCTAAAAGACAACATCCAACGCCAATGTCTCACCATAAATAGAGATATGCTGTACAGTGCTGTTCACAACATTATCCCTGGACTAGAGCTATTGATGAAGAATGACGGTCGAAATGTTGAGCATTTGTTCTGAAGAACATCATCTTTGCTTTGTCATAATTTGTTATGCTAATTATTGCTTTTCTTATCACATGAAGCGCCAACTGTCGGCCATTTTTTAAAGTTTTTTTTGTGGTTGCAATAAAACCCCATGTCATTCTAAGCATGTGTGTCAATTTTTACCTCTCTACCTACATTATTCCATGAATTATTACTTTTTCAAATGTATACTGACTTTCTGATCACCCTGTATATATAAAGACCTTATTTAAATAGTGTTCCAACTCCATTCTTGTTCATTTTGAGATACAAAGCCTTAAAGTCTAAGGAGTGCTGAGAAATGACTGCTGAAGTATGATTTGTAATGCCCTTTGTTGGCAGCAGAAATAAACTGGAGGTGTGCCAGTTTAAAAATAAGATGAAAATGACCTATATGAACATGAATTTGTGAACCTGTATGAACATGACCTGTATGAACATGTATGAACATGAATCTCCAATTTTTTAAATGCCGTTGAACCACTACTTAAATAAGGCCTACATATATACACATACACACATACCTACCTATATATATATATGTGTGTGTGTGTGTGTTTGTTTGTTCGTTTGTTTAAGGAATGCATAAGTATGACTGCTTATCGTAGCATCTCTAACATGTGGTACCATTGATATGACGTCAAAATAACAGTTCCGTAGCTTTTGAGCCTTGAAAAGCCGCAGACTGTCCGATTACTTTAAGCCGGGAGGCTATACATCTCTTCCAAGGACAGCACTTTCTTGTGGTTAGTTAATTCTTAAAATTATTATTTAAAATTATATACAAGGTAACAAGAAAAAATCCTGACTTTAGAGTTACTTAACACTTTTCTGCTCGTGATCGGTTTTATATATATATATATATATATATATATATATATATATATATATATATATATATAATGTATATATATATATGCATATATATATATATATGTGTGTGTGTGTATACATATATACATATATATGTATACAATGAAACTTCTCGAGCCCGCCACTCTTTTTCGGAAGCATTACTGGCCGCTATAGAGAAGTCCCCGTCCCCCCTTTATTCGATACCCACCCCTGAAAACCGCCACATTTTGTCTACAACTGTTTTTCCTAACCGAAGGGATTCAGAACCTTTTTACGTTTGCAGCAGCCTCGGGAAAGAGATGAGAATCTTTGGGCGCCCTTGTTATAATTTTTAGTTTTTTGAAATTTTAAAAATTAAGTCAAAGTGGATTGTATATCTGGAACATGTTAAATTTAAGTTCTAATAAATACTTGCTAATTTTATTCATTTATTGAAATACATGATTAATTAACACCAGGATGGCATACATTAATACGCTTCCAAAAATAGCCATGGGATTCTGTACAGTATGACACTAGAGGACTACTAAGGAAATCGCACAAAAGAGTTTTGCTTTAGTACTATAAGGTTTGTGACGGATGCTTAGAGCACAAATGTTTGATATCAGGTCTAATAGTTGCGAGCGTGAGAATAGCTAATACATTCTCAGGAACGAGTTAATCTCTCTGTGTCATAATCTATCGTGCTTGATAATCATTAATTCAGCTTAATATTTATTTTAATTGGGCCCTGCTAATTTTTTTCGTTTACCACCCCCCCCCCCCAACAAAAAAAATTCTCGCAGCACCCTGGTTGGGAGTCAATGATCTTGAATCACTGGCAAGGTCAGAGAAGTCTGAACTCCTAGCAATGTCTACATTTCTACGAGAGTCGCAAAAAAACGGACGAACTAGCAGTGTGTGACAATTATTAGCACAGTCGAAAAACTTCAGATCGGGGAAATATTTATGTACAAAGAGTGTCCAGAACAGAAAAGTTATTAACGAGTTCAGAGAAGACAGGCACTAGCAACGCGTATGATTGAACAAATTAACTCCAATTTCAAAGACCTTCGTATCCTATATTTGCATGTATAGATTCTCACAAGCAACGGGCAAGCTGAATTTCCATCGAAGTCCAAGATGTGATGTTTGCAAAAGCAAAAGCTACAGCAACACTTCGGTGGCCGAAACGAGCCGAAGTTCAAAGCCGAAGAGAAAGCATCGTGCTCTGGATGCTAATGACTATCGAAATTTCGCCACCAGTTTAATCTTTTCTTTGTTAGAGAGCGAGCTGGGGGTGTTTGCTCCTTTGTTCTCTAAAGCAGCTCCTTTCTTTCGCCTTGACTTGTTTAGCCAACCGTAAACAACAAGTTAGGCAAAATCCCGCTAAGAAGATTATATTTTTTCTGTAGAATAATTCTGTTTCAAAAGGTTCTAGAGCTTCTGTCATCGATAGGGTTTACTCGGAAACGCTCTCTCGTTGTAGGATAATAGGATGTTTTCGAAATATCGCCATGCTCTTAATTTGAATGTAAACATCGTAAAAAAAGGCCGTCATAAACAGTCCAATTGTTTGTTCTTACATTTCTCCTTTTGCCATCGGATCTAAGCTTCCGATAAGGGGAGGAAATAAAGATATGTCGAAGAAATCTGATTCTCACATTATTTAATTTTTAGTTCCCCAGCAGTCCGTAAATTGACAATTTTATTTTATTCCTGGAATTATATTTATAACTGAAAATCGATTTCCTTCTTTCAAGGACTTGTTGTTGACCAAAGGCTCCCAGAGAAAAAAATGTCATAAACCTAGATGACATATCAAATAAATCCTGATTTCAATAAAAAAGGCCAGATTTTAAACTATATAAACCGTATTTGCCAGCGTTTAGGACGCAATGGCGTGTAAGACATTTTTAAGGAAAAAAAAAATTCAACATATTTTCATGAATTTCCACAATGATTTACTGTACTAAATTTATGGTCATTTATGTCCATAAAAAATGCAACTGGGGAGCATTATAGTTAGGTACATTTCAATCAGAATTCTCAAAATCCAAAAATTCCTCTCCAGAGCTAAATGTGGAATCACTTAGCAGGGGTGGCCAACCCGCGGCACGCGTGCCACAGTGCGGCGCGGCGGAGTTTTTACAGTGGCACGCGGAGACTTATTGAAAAATTAAGAAATTTGAAAAAATAATAATTTGTCAAAATCTGAAAAAACCCTACTCATACGCTACTGAAAATAACAGCGCAGGAATATATGCACATTTTAGCCTATAACAATTACCCTATAACAGAGCACCTTATATTTTTTGTATGCTGGAAAAGTTGGAAGTGGCACACATAATATATTTTTTTTCAGATAGTGGCACTCTTCCCAAAAAGGTTGGCCACCCCTGACTTAGAGCCTCTTCTTCAGAAACTGAGTCTTCATATAGCAAATCATCAAAAGGAACACACGATTTCGTCAGCTTTCGTCTAATCGAATAACTCTACGCTCCAGCAGCTTGTTATCGAAATGTGATCAAGCATGTGTCCATTGGATGAATCATAACTTTAGATGTCGGTGGATTTGAACTCTGTTTTACTGGAATGATCCCTATTTCATTAATGAAGCAAAACATATATCAAGCAACTTTTTTTACAGAACAGAAAAAAAAAATTATGGAAACGATTGATTCGAAACCACTTTTTTGCAAATAAAAAACAACATGCATTAGAACACTTATACGTATATAATAATATATACCAGAAATTTAGACAGACTGTAATTTCAATTCATAATTTTGAATACCCGCGCATAAGACGCACACGTATTTTGGCGTATTTCGATGGAAAAAGTGTGTCCTATACGCCGGCAAATGAGGTATTTAATTTTTAATGAAAATGATAAAAAAATACAAATAAGATAGTACAAACCCTATAATCTTTGATTACTTGAAGTTAAATTAAAATTACTTTATTAAATTTCCATCCAATTAATTCAATTACCTCATTCACCTCCAAATTAATTTTCTGAAGGTCCTTTTCACCATGTTTTTATTAACTTGCTTTCTTGTGTGTTTGTGTGTGTGTTTGTCAAGTACAAATCTTGCAATCGATTTTTAACTAACTTCCCGACTAGCTAGACATTTGAAACTTTTAGAATAGCTCAGAACACGATGACAATGTATTTTTTAAATACTTTAAGCCATCTTTAAGCAGAATTAAATTAATTTTCAGTTACTTTTAGTTAATTTTGTTTTATAGACTGGTGCAGCCATCTATTGGCCGGAACGGGAATGAAAAGTTAGATGTAAGTTAACTTCCAATTAACTTCATTTTCTTTCAAGTTGATGGGATAATTCATCAAAAAAATTTTAAAAAGTATTTATTAATACATAGAATTGTCATGTTTATATTATTCAATAAAATATTTAAAAACATGGTACATAAAAAGTTCTTTTATCTTGTAATTATTTCATACATCATGTCGTCTTTATCATGCTCCTTCTGTTACGTCTTTTACCACTTCTGTTTTTGGTATCTTGAGTATGACAATTTTGATGATCTCTATTTATAACCTGTTTTTGCACGGTACGAACGTTTATGATTTCAATTTAAGTGACTTTATGTCTTTTGTGTTTTGATTCTATTTACCTTTGAAAAAAACTCTCTCTACACACTCAGAAAAGTGAGGTAACATCGTCAAATGGCTGACGAAGTTTGATGAGATTTCCTTTTTGGGATGATCAAATCCATCTTCGGCAGGCCGTAACCGATACCAACATACTGGAATGGTTTTGCAAGAGGGAGATGTGTCACGATTCCTACGAAATTATCTCCAATTCGATCATTTTACATTCAAACTCATAACAGTGTCAGTGTGAGATCTATTTTTTCATTAAATTGTCTTTTGTTAAAATTATGCGTATAATGAGAAACAAATATGGTTTTTTTTTACGCTCGTTTTCACTTACAAGGAAAAAACCAAGATTTCGAGATATTTTCAAAAGAAATAACCCATAAACCCATAGGTTCATCGAAAAATCCGGCTCTGGAAGCCCTGACAGTCGGCATGCACACATCTATCTATCTATCCATCTCTCTCTCTCTATATATATATATATATGTATGTATGTATAAATATATATATATATATATATATATATATATATATATATATATATATATATATATATATATATATATATATATATATATATATATAAATATATATATATATATAATATATATATATATATATATATATATATATATATATATATATATAAATATATATATATATATATATATATATATATATATATATATATATATATATATATATATATATAAATATATATATATATATATATATAAATATATATATATATATATATATATATATATATATATATATATATATATATATATATATATATATATATATATATATACAAGGCTCGATTTGAGACGGAACGCGCCAAAATGGCGTTCTGGTACCTCTCTTTAGGAAAAAAAAATTACGATAGTTAAAAACATTTATTTAACCACATAATTACTTTGTTGATAGTGGGTGAGCCTAGCCTATTAAATATATATATATATATATATATATATATAATTTAGAATACCCCCAACCTCACCCCGAAGGTTACAGTTCCTGCACCTCTATTTCTATTTCTTGAAATCGAGCACCGTATATATATATATATATATATATATATCTGTGTGTGTAAATAACGGCCTAATTACTTGTGTGCATGACTAGGTGTATCTACAAACGGATCGACACACCCCCAGTAGTATGTCTATGTTTGTGCGTGCGTAAACATACGTGCGAAAATGGAAAAAGCCAATGAGGTACGCCACAGCTACAAATAGATCCGTAACTGCTTCATTCAACAAATGCGTCACAAGAAAAACAGAAATAAAATCATGTAAATCGACTACGTTCTAAATAATTCGGGCCGTGAGTGAACCATTACTTTCTTTTTTCTATTTATTAAGCTTTCTCTCTTAACTCCGCTGACCCAGTTCACCTCTTTTCTTTTTTTTCTTTCTAGATATTTTATTCAGATAACTCCGTTTTACCCTTTTACATTTTTATCATATATGGATATCATTTTTCATAAGTTTTTAATTCAAATTTCTCCAAAAATTAGACAACCGACATTTTTCGTGAGCAGGAAATTGGAATTGGCCTCCATAGATAGCACGGATTTCAGATTTCGTTCCCATGATAATTTGTGCTACAAATGGTAGCCACACAAGTTCATTAACTTTCGGGCTGGGTTCAGAAAAGCAACCCGAGACACATCGCAGGATCACGAAATTGAAATAAAAGGGACGAACATTTACTTTCCAAACGCTTAAATATGTTAAATTAAACGGTAACTTAATAACTCTATTATGGGAAGTAATAGTGTGTGGTTTTGCTAACAAGTTTGAAAAGGCACGATTTTTCGATGTCGAAAAATCGACTCAAAAGTTGTACTAATATCATGATTTTCTAAATAACTACTGCTAAATAACAATTCACAAAACCTCTGAATTTTCAATTATCCTTAATAATGAAAGCAGGGGTGTGCAAGAAAAACCACTCAACTCTGATGACTGAAAAACAGAGCATTATATATATATATATATATATATATATATATATATATATATATATATATATATATATATATATATATATATATATACAGTGATTTCTGCTTATAAGAATCACGTTTGTTATTACTGTTTTTGATTCTTATAAGCGGTTGATTCTTATAACCGAAATTTAGGTTTTTGGACAGGAACACACACACCTATATATACATATATTAGATAATTTACCATAAAATACTCTTTAATTTACATTAACTATCTTTTATCAAAATTATTTTTTATAGTTTTAAAAATACAACTTAATTTTTAGACCTATAAGTAGATACACGTGATTATAGTAAGAGAAGAAAAAAATACAATATTTGTTACAAGTTACAACATACCTGCTTAACAGTTTTAACATTTCAACTACAGAAAGGGAGCAAGTAAAAGTTTTCTACGGTAGTTTGGCGTAATGAAGTTTTCAGGAGGCTGTTTATACCTCTTTCAATATTTATAGTCTCAGACGACGATTAAGGGCCTGTTCACATAGGAGTCCGTGGCGTTGCGTTAAGGAAAAGATGACGTTGAGATGAAAATAAACCAATCATAGGCGTTAAAAATTTCATTGCTAATCGTTTGGAGGCATATGATTGGTTTATTTTCGTCTCAACGTCATCTTTTCCTTAACGCAACGCAACGGACTCCTATGTGAACAGGCCCTTACTCGGACGGGTAAAGTTGCCCCCGGGTCAAGCTAATAAGACAGTGTTGTGGTAAAGCGTTTAAGGGGAAACTATTATGTTATGTCTAATAAAGAAAGGGGTGAAATTTACGACTATATTCCATCCCATCTTATAAATCTTTCTTTAAAAAAAAAAGAAAGAACTTCGTGCCTTTTGACGGTTTAAGTGGCTTTTTTTGGAAAAATGAAAGGTAAGCGAAGAGTGTAAACTGATTCTTAAAACCGGTGGATTGATTCTTTAAAGCGAAAATTTTAACATGGAAATAATTCATTTGTTTTTGTTTTCGCGATATTGATTCTTATAACCAGTGATCACTATAAGCGGTGGTTACTGTATATATATATATATATATATATATATATATATATATATATATATATATAATTGAAATAAAAAAGTGAAAAGAGAAAGAGACAAAAAAAATTAATTAATTTAAAAGAAAACAAAACGAGTTGATCAAACGGTCAGGAGGCCTAACTGTACGTACGTACGTACGTACACACACACACACACACACGATATATATATATATGTGTGCGTGTGTGCATTTCGCTGTGTATAGCAAAAATACTTTCAGAAGTTTCAAATAAATGAATACTGGGATACAACAGAGTTTAGTTAAAACAATAAAAATTTCTTTCACTATTTTTGATTCTGAATAAAAGTATGTTATAGTCCTCTGTTTATGCACTCACTGTCCGGCAACATGTTGTACAGATTAGATTTGATTTCTAACCTTTTGCAATGCTGAGAGATCTCCAAAGGCTAATCCTAGACAGTTTAATAGGGTCTGTACATTGTTTTAAAGATTTTCGGGCTAGAATACCACTTATGTCAATGATCCATTTTTGTCTTGATTAAAAATAATCGAATTATTATAGGGTCGAATAATCGATTTTTATAAGGTCATCAAATATAAGTGGTAATGCCTGTTCTTTATAAGTCTTTTTTTTTTATAAATTATTAATGAATCTAAAAAGGACGAGAATATCTGCGAGGACATTTCATTCTCGAGATCTGAGCTGTTTGTCGCTATAGAAATAGGTAACCTTTATTTACTGTGGCTCTACTGTCAAGCAGGATGTTTTTGAACTAAATTCCATTATTAATTTTATATATGGGTAAATAGGAAGTACAATAAAACCTGGTTTATCCGGATCTCCGGATTACCCGGATCAGATTTGTAGACTTTTTATTAATTTAATGTTCACATTAGATAATAATTTTTAACTATGATAGCAAGAACGTAACTATAAGTACGCCAAATATTCGCCTTTTTTGCTTGATTCACTGTACAGTTCCTGCATAGATTGTACAATAAATTATGGTAATAAAATGCTTTTTGTGGAGTTTAAGAAAGCTTTACTAGAGTGTCACACGGTGTTGATGGGGATTGACTCCCCAGCTATTTGTGCTAAAAACGAAATGGCAAGCGATGATTTGGTGCAAGTGGCTGCAGCCGACATTCTGCAGATGTGAAGGACATTAAATGGGTGCTCAGATGTTGATATGGAAGGCGTCAGTGGGTGGCTGAAAGACAATAATGACGGTGGCTACGGCGCTATTACGGAAGAAGAAATTGTAGCTGCATGCACATCTGCAGCAGACAGTGAGGAAGAAGATGACGTGGACAAGGAGGGAGCGATCACACCGCAACAGCGGACGACACATGCAGATGCTGCTCACCAGTTGACAAACATCATGGCGTATTTGGAGCGTTAGCCCGACACTACTCCTGCTGAACTATTAATGATAAAGCGTTTGCGTGACCGTGGTTCATATAAACGTCACATGTGTTTGAAACAGAAGACAGTGGACCAATTCTTTGTTAAGAAATGATGTGAAAAATTATTTTTATTTTTTTAATGTCTTGCAAACAATACTATGTAATTTTGTTACAAAATATAGTTTTTTTATCGTAATAAACGGTAAGTCTGCTTAGTTAAGGATTTTTTTTTGCTTATTACCCGGATTATCCGGATTTTCGATTATCCGGATTGCCTATGGTCCCAGTTAGTCCGCATAAAGGAGGTTCTACTGTACATGAAACTGTTTCTCGCCAAACCATTTTTTTTCGCGCGTTTCTGGGTTTGCTAGAAGAAACACCGTAGGTTTCACCACGAGGTTCTTCAATTTGAAATGGCACATTGGCGTCATATTGCCACAGGTTGAGGACCGTATCATGGTCTTCATGCTAACCTACATATGTTCAGCTCACCGGAAAAGGTTCTCATTCATTTGAACACAAAGCTGAAATTTTCGCATTTCACATTTCTTTCATAACATACTTTTTTTTATTTATTTGGGCAACAGTGAAACCTCTCCCTATTTTATTCAGAATATTCCCTAGAACCAATCTTATGGAAGAAACCTCTTTTCGATGGCCACCCCTCCAAACTACCTCTTTTTTCTTTTTTTTTTAACCATGACTGGCCGCCATAGGGCAGTTTTACTGAATAAATAATTTATTCTTCAATATTTAAAATAAGTTCTCACTCTTAGAAAAATAAACATTGCTGTACTTTGCAACATATATAAACGATAAATGGAGCTGCCCCAATTCTGACCACGTTAATATGATATTATGAAACATAAACAGTTAAGCAAGTAGGGCATTAGTAAAGATTAATAGACAGGATTTAACGAAATGAATTGCTCATGGATGATTTATTCTTGAAATGGATCAGTGGCGTTCATTTTAAACGAACATTCTTCTTGGTATGCTAACTGAGGCGATAAAATTTATTTTTATCTATGGGGGTGTATGAATATGTCTTTGAACTTGCAATTCTAAATGTATGATTTACAAGATTAAACTAGGTTCACCTGTATACACATTGAAATCTCACACTGATAGGAAATCTCTCATTGAAATGATATACAGTGAAACTTCTGTATGGCGGCCAGTTACGGTTCCGAAAAAAATGTGGCCATTTGGAGGGGGGGTGAGCGTGGAAAAGAGGTTTCTTCGATAACACAGGCTCTATGGAATCTCGAATAGGTTCTGAGCAAAATAGGGCAGTTGAGAGAGGTGATCAGCTAGAGAAGCTTCAATGCATATGTATGACTCGATCCATTAGACCAAGTCTGTAAGTAAGTTCAGTTTGTGTCTTCCCCTTGTCAGATTCTTGAAAGGCTCGTGTTATTTCACGTTTGCAACTTCAACTTTCGATTCTTTGATGAAGATAACAGTTGTTAGTGATTTCTTACTGGCTAAATCGGACTCCAATCCTTGTGGTGCCATTTGTTGTAGAGTACAACGACATTGTGTCCGCGGAATTAGAAATTGAAAGAAGGAAGTGCAAAGAATAAACTAATTAGAGGAAACGAGAGTAAAATGCGGGAAGGCTAAAAGGCGCCAATTGTAAAGAAGGCTATAAAGATAACAGAAGGAGATAAAGAAGGGAGAGGCACTTACAGACAGATGTACATGAAATAACTATGCAAAAGGGCGGTTTGAATAGAGAGCAAGAAGAAAATGTAAAAAAGAGGAGCAAAGTTATGGCCGTAATGAAAGGGGGGACCACACGTAAAAATCTTTAGCCCCGGGCCAGGTTGTCAAAGGGTCCAGATCCGTGGGACGATGAGAGTGGGGTCACGACGAGAGATACTCCCACGAAGCCCAATGGACGGAGTAAATGTTAAGGATAAACCGCAAGCCAATCAGGTGATAAAAGGGAAGAGACAATATAGCCAATAGGAAAGCATTGTAGGAGGTGCCCAGGAGTTAGAATGAGATAGATATGGAGATGAAATAACAGAATTGATGGAGATGAGCAAAAAGTTTTGTTGGCTGATAGACGAAGAGGTTGCTTAGAAAAACACGTCGAGTATCGATAGATGTAGAGTCATACAGTGTTGGAAATTGATTTATGAAATCATGGTTTTTTAACAAAAACTTATTTAATATTCATTAAAAATGAATGAATTTTCATACTTTATACATGCTACGTATAGCAAATGATTTACAAAAATAAAATTTCATACATAATAATAAACAAAAACATAAGGTCCAAAATTAGATTTTCGTAACATACAAACATGGAAATTGATTTATGAAATATCACATTTCATTGAAATTAATAGTTAGTAAAGCCGCCTTTCCACTTCAAAGTTTCTTTTATTCCACATGGCATTGATAAAACAATATTTTGAATGTACTTCTGATCAATTAATTTCCAGTTTTGACAGATTGAAGCTTTCAATTCTACAAGTTTATGTGTACTGCATCCCGTCTGCATAAACCATTCGAACAAACTGTCCCCAAACGTTTTCGATGGGGTTCAGATCAGGACTATTAGGTGGATGATCTAAAAGAACAATATTATGTTCGTCAAATCAATCTTTCATTGCTTTTGAAGTGTGAATACTTGCATTGTCTTGCATGAAGATGTAATCTAAACTATAATATTCCCATGTAAATGGAAGAAAGGAATTTTCTAAAACTAAGCTGTAATCATATGAATTCTGACGACCATTTATAAATATTATTTCACTTCTGCCATCATAAACAATCGCTGCCCAAACCATCAAACTTCTGCCACCATAATTTTTGTTGAATGTAGATTTTGGTTCTTTTTGGAGATCTCTCCAATAATACCTCAAACCATCGGGGCCATCAAAATTAAAATTCTTTTCATCGGAGAAAATGACTTTCTTTCAATTGTCTGTCGTACATTGTCATGTACTTCTCACAAAACTGAAAACGCATCTGCTTGTGACGCAGAAATATCTTTCTATACTTCATCTTCGACCATCTCAAGCTCCATGAAGAATGTAAAATTTACCTAACTCTTCTAGAAATAACAGGAAGTGATAGATCTGCACAAATCTGCTTTGAATTGTGGCCAGCTTTTGATAGAAGCTGAAGAATCCCCCTTTTCTCCATCTCAGTTAAACGTGGATTACCTTTTTTGTTAAAATTTTTGCCAAAATTTGCTGAATCTTTTCTATAGTTATATATCACACCAATTGGTCTTTTAATTAATTTACTAATTTCCAGAACAGATTTTCCACATTCTAGATATGCATCGATTTTGGCTCTTTCGTCCACAGACAACACCTTTCTTTTACCCATCGCGAAAAGTATGGCTGAAACATATTGCT
This sequence comes from Dolomedes plantarius, assembly GCA_907164885.2. NCBI lineage: Eukaryota > Metazoa > Arthropoda > Arachnida > Araneae > Dolomedidae > Dolomedes > Dolomedes plantarius. Next base: position 33,329,356 of record OU015495.1, on the reverse strand, counting down.
TCCAATATATGACGCTTTTTATGTCTACTGCGCAGGTCACGTTAGTTTGTTTTATGCAAATTTTTGTCACATTACTTCAGAATTGCCAATGAAATGTGATATTTCATAAATCAATTTTCATGTTTATTTGTTACGAAAATCTAATTTTTTACCTTATGTTTTTGTTTACAATTATGTATGAAATTTTATTTTGTAAATTATTTGTTATACATAGCATGTATAATGTACAAAATTTCATTCATTTTTAATGAATATTAAAGAAGTTTTTGTTAAAAAACCATGTTTTCATAAATCAATTTCCAACAATGTATGAGAAGTGAGCTGAGAGATGGGAGGCAGCAGTATGGTTTGAAAGTAATGCTAAGCCCATGTATATTGATGAGAGTATAAGGTGGCCATTTGACGAAAGATAATAATAAGGACATTGAAGCTAAAAACCGGCAATTGTTGAAGAAGCAGTTGGTGCAGCGGCGTTCCGCTATGGAGCGATGATGATGCCAGATGCAAGAGAGGTTCCCGATCCAGTATGACCCGCCAGCCGAAGAGTATTTGTTCGACACTGAACTAGTGATTTCGTCTATGAACAATACCAGTGAATGTTTCTATGAACAATACCAGTGAATGTTTCTATGAACAATCCTAGTGCCTCAAGACAGTGCCAATCCCAGACGAAGGACCAACGCCACTACAATCTCGCATCAGCAACGAAGTTACCGTACTTCCCCCTTTCCTCACAATTATGTGCATAATCACTGCTTCACTCAATTAAGAATAGTTGATAATAAGAATTAAACTGGTAGGGTGCGATTGAATTAACTATATATAAATGAGTGGAATTGTCATCATGAAAGTGAACTGAGCCAGGTTAATATGAGTGATAGTTCCATAAAATGATGTTATAAGAATTGAATGAGTTAAATGTATGTGTTTAGTGTCGTAGATAATTATTATAGTAAAGTAATTAATTTATAAGGCATATGTGCAAATGAATTATGAGATATCTAGTACGAGTATATTGTATAATATTATGTGTTCAATCAATAAATTAGTCTGTCATTTTAGACCAGAGTAGCTCTTGTCTAAAAGAATCACAACAAAGAAGCAATGTTCGTCACGAATGCAATGTTACATATGGTGCTATTTTACAAATTTAACCACTAAATACTTCTACCGCTACATCTTTGTACCCCCATACTATTGATTCACTGCCACACCATTACAAACTGGAGCCGCACTCCTCAGCACGCTAGCCTCTATGGACCTGGTCTCGAATATTTCCAGGGGGCATTAGAAACTACAGAGATGTTTTTAAACGGGGTGTGGCGGGATGAAAGCGCCTATTTCAAAGGGTCACTAGGTCCACTAGGACTTGTAAATAACATCCCTCAGATTCACTGCCGAACAAGTTCCCTCTGTTGGTCATCTCTGGGGGGGGGAGAGGATTATTAAAATAATTTAATCAAACAAGCCATGTAACTAAAAGCAGGTATTTATTTAACTTAAAATATATGTTTCATACCAGCTTGGCAAAAAGGCACTATTACATCTCAACTACCTCTAGGACAGCAACAACTCTCACATTTGAAACCCATCGCAGGATTGTTTTTCGATCATCCGTTGCTTAGCTCGTCCTGTGTCGCGGTTATAGAATCCCCTCGATCCAGAAACCGCGATGTTACACTGCGGGTGTCTATTGCCAACTCGAAATTCCGCCATTCCCTTACCAGTGACCTTCAGAAAGGAGCGAGTCGCCCTGTAGCCATGGAAGGCTCAGTACATGGTGTTTACATTTGAAGTCAATTTCGCATATACGGAACACGATCGAAAACGAGTAGATTCTGTATATTATGGTTCAATCACTCACCACCTACTAATGGGAGATAGTCTCGTCTCAATAATTTAAAAAACAAAGTTATTTTCCATTACTTTCAATTAAAACTTTCTGCGAATTGGGATATTCTCTGTTGGGCTATGGCCTTTATGTATAATATGATATAAAGCTTTTGTTTGATCCCTTTTCATCTGTACCCAGTGTTGGCAAAATTGACGTCATCGTAGCGTATGTACCTATAAGAATAGCTGTGGATGAAACGCCAGGTTGGTTGACCAGGACTTTTTTTAAATCCCCTGTTCAAACGCAGTCATCACACCAAAAAGTGAAGTCTTCTTTCATTGGTATAGCAAAATTTTCACTGCATTTGACTTTCATTGCATTTTGATAGCACGAGAATGGAATTAAATGGTATGAGTTCCGTATGGCACCACTGGTGGGAAAACTCAAGAATCGCGCCATATCGGGGTTTTGACAATCTACCTGAGCGATGCCATTTTCCGGCGTCACTTAGGCTTAAATGAAAGGACACTTTAAAAACAAAAATATAAATAAAATGGCTAAATAAAATAATAAATACATTAAATAAGAAAAATAGAATAAAAAACAACAACCAGAAATGAAAATAATGCGACTGACGACTCTATTGAAATATTTATCGTCAAAAATGAATCGTCAAATTTCCGGAACAGGATGTGGGACTTTTAACAATTAAATTATAATTTTCAGCGAGTAAGATTGGATGACAGCTAATGAAACTTTGTTAGATATCACAATTAAAGTAGGTTATAAAGACCTGAATAACAGCCTTTTAAAGGAAACGCTTCCTCCTCGACAATCATGATCTCCGATGAAAACAGTCCCCATTCTAGAGGCTTGCATTCAACATCTACAGATACAATGTATTAAAGTAATAATGGACTGCTGTTATCTATCCCACAAAATAGTTTCATCTCTGGAAAGTCTTATTCAGTTTGCCAAAAACCGATGAGTCATTATGAACCTGTAATAAATCTCTCGACTGATAAAACGCCAAGAGCAATAAGCTCCAAAGATTGATAGTTTTTACATTGGAATTATCAGACTAAATGAACGGTTACTTGTCGTTTCCTTAGAGTTTTTCAGATCATCTTATATATATATATATATATATATATATATATATATATATATATATATAACATGATATATATATATAAAAACATGAAAAAATGATTTAGGGCAACAATTTGGTTACATGTAAACGATGAAAAAAAGTATTGTTTAGAAATTATACAAGATTTTTAATATGGCATGTGATCTCCTCGAACAGCTAAGACTCCTGCACACCTATTTTCCATGGATGCAATGATGTTATCGATAAGACTTTGGAGAATACTGTTCCACTCCTCAAGAAGTGCAATCTCCAAGTCTCGGAGAGTAAAAGGAAACCTTGGTCTCGCAGCAATGCGTCGTCCGAGCTTGTCCCAAACATGCTCTACTGGATTCAGGTCAGGAGAGCACGTTGGCCACTCCATACGGTGTATTGTTTCACAAGACGAGCTTCCTCCACAAGACGAGCTGTATGCGGTCTGGCATTATCATGCTGGAAAACAAATGAATCTCCAATGGCTGCAAGCGTAAGGTATGACATGAGGTCTCAGTATCTCGTCTGCATACCTTCGGGCCGTCAAAGTACCATTTCGAGTGATATGCAGGTCCGTACGTCCACCTATGCTGAATCCACCCCATACCATAAAACCAGCTTGTCTGTATTGTGACCTTTCACGAACGAATGTGGGGTTATTTCGAGTTCCCCTTTCCCTGCATACCAAAACACGTCGGGTGTCACACTCCAGACTGAATCGGGACTCGTCTGTAAACAGCACTTGGCTCCAATCATGTTGCTCCCAATCTCGATGTTCAGAAGCCCATTTTCTTCAGGCCGCAAGGTGGCGTGATGTCAACGGTATGCAGACCATTGGCCTACGTGCATAGAGACTTCCCTGATGAAGCCTATTACGTACTGTTTGGCTGGACACCCTTCGCCCTGCTTCCAAGAGCAACTGTCTTTGCAGCTGAGTAGCATTGTCTGTTCTGTTTCGACGAGCTGTTAACAGTATATACCGGTCTTCAGTTGCTGTAGTGGCGCGTGGCCGACCTTGCTCTGGTCGACGTCTAACATTCCCTGTTTCTTGGAATCGATTCCACAGCCTTGCAACTACACTTCTGGCGACTCCAACAGCGTCCGTGACACTACGTTGTGTTTGCCCGGATTCAAGTCTGAATATAATACGCCATGCCATGGATTCCGGTAAATCACGTTGTTGAGACATTTTCAAGTCACCTTTTCTCAAAAAGAATAACTGAGCAATCGAATTTCACAGTTAAGGCAGTGAAACAGACGTTTCTGCCACATCCCGATTTCCGCCCTTATGTTCTTTTTCTGGTTTTTGACGTCATGAACTTTGATTTGCATATGAAGTTTTCTTCTTCTGTTTCCTGATAGGCTTTAAATTATGGATCATTTATTTTATATTACTTATCGTTGTAAGTACTTGCGTAATTTCGTTAAAACCATGTGCTACCCTACTTGTTTTGAGCAGTGTATATATATATAAATATATATATACACATATAATACACTATCTACCAATAACTATTTGGACACCTGTGATAGAAATGAAGAACAAAATTTATTCATATTCAATAGTTGCTAGAGACTCCATGAGAGGGATTTACAGCTTCAGCACCCTCCGCGGCATGCCTTCTACACGTCCTTATTTCACGGCTAGTGGTATTTTCTACCACTCGGCTTGGAGAAGTCATGCAAGTTCGTTCACCGATTTTGGGCGGTGGTTACACCCCTTAATTTGGCGATACAACTCGTCCCAGAGATTGTCGATAGGATTCAGTTCTGGGCGCTGGGCAGACCAGTTTCTTCGGTTAACCCCATTGTCACCATTCCAATCTATGATGGACCTCGCAACAGGACAGCTGGCGTTGTCGACCTGGAAGTAACATGGGTCCAACCCGTAAACTGCCACAACGTAAGAGGCACACTGTCATCCAAACTAGTGCGGTAGGCGTCGGCGTTGAGCTTACCATGAATTGGGACCAAGGGTCCCAGTTTATACCAAGAGAAACACCCCCAGACTATAATTACACCTCTGCCGAACTTTACTGTGGGCACAATGCATTCTGGCAGCAGGCGTTCTCCAGGCAGACGCCAGACCCAGACCCTGCCATCTGAACGGTAGAGGGTGAACCCTGATTCGTCGCTCCAGAGAATCCATTTCCACTGATCTACGGTCCATTTTCGACGTGCTTTGCACCACATTAACCGAGTAGCGCGGTTGGACTTTGTGATCAAGGGCCTATGGGCAGCAGCACGACCGTCAAAACTAAGCAGATGGGCTTCTTTACGGACGGTATTTATTGAAACAACACTCCCTGATGCCCGTTGAAATTCCTTGAGTATAACGGCCCTCGGTTGGGTGAGGTTCTTCTGAATTTCTCTGGACAGCACCCGTCGGTCTCTATCTCCCAGTTTCGTGGGTCTGACGACTCGGGGCACATTCCGAAAGTTATCGCTCACATTCCACTTCTGAATCACATAGGCCACTGTCGATTTGGACTAATTCAGCTCGCTAGATATGTCCCAGAAGGATCGGCCATTTCTGTGATACCCGACAATTCTGGAATACCCGACCACCTTTCTCGAAATCCGATAACTCTGAAATTCATGGCATCTTGCATGCGACTAATGCCAATGTTGTTTCCTACAGGATATTTAATGACGGAGGGCGTGACGTATATCAGGACCGCAGATACATATATTACACACAAATACATATATTTAAAAATATATGATTATAATATCAACCAACTTATACACATACACATATGTATATAACATGTGTATATATGAACTTATTTTTATCAACCTTAAAATTTGTATTTTTAAATAAGATTTCCCAGTTAGTACCTAGGACATAAGAGAAACCAACATTGCAAATTCCAGCTTCCTAGACCTTAAGATTCTAATGATAGTGTTTTTTTTTTTGTTTTTTGGTGTGTGTGTGTGTGTGTGTGTTTGTTTGTGTTTGTTTATTTGTTCTTTATTGGGGGGGAAGGGGTCGAACCCTCTTTAAATGCTTAAAAATTTGCATTTTTGAAACAAATTTCCTGATGAGTATCGGAGTCTTAAGAGAAACCATAATTAAAAATTTTACCTTCCTAGGCCTTATGCTTCCAAAGATACAGTGGTTTCTTCTGGCAGTTGATTAGGTCCGTTTTAACCTGCTTAAAATTCGAATAATATTTCTTGGTGTGCACCTACGACTTCAGAGAAACCACCATTCAAACTTTCAGCAGCCTTATAGTTCTAGAGATACAGTTTATTTTTTTGGGGTGGGGGTCCTTAACCCCCTTAAAACTTCAATTTTAAAAAATATTTCTCAAACATATCTTCTTTTTTATGGTGGGTCTAAAACGAACAACCATAAAAAATTTCAGCTGTCTAAGCCTTATTGTTCCAGAGATGCAGTGGGTAGTTTTTTGGAGGGGAGCTTAACCCCCTTAAAATTCGAATTTTTAAAAAACGATTTCGTGATGTGCATCTAGAGCTTAAAAGAAAACACCATTCAAAATTTCAGCTTCCTAGGCCTTATGGTTCCAGAGAAAGTGTTTGTTTGGAGGGGAGGGAGCTTAATCCCAATAAATTTCGAATTTTCTAAAAAGATTTCTTCGCAAGCACCTAGGACATAAGAGGAACCACCATGTCAAATTTCAGCTTCCTAGGCCTTATGGTTCCAAATATAGAGCGATCAGTCAGTGAGTGAGTGGGTATTGGTATTTGCCTTTTATATATAGAGATATACATACATATATGGAACCATATAAAATGGACACTTCTATCGACAGTAGCTGCGCGCCGATTCTCCACGACTCACGACTCTTTCAGACTTTATTTCTAATACGACAATGCCCTCAATGTTTTTCCCCCGTTAGATAGCGCATACGTCCCTCTCTAACTAGCCGGAACGCGTTACTAAACTAACCTCATTTGGTTATAAATAGGTTGATGGTGCACAATAGACTTATTTTCTCGAGCATCATTTATTATCAACTTTCTTAATTTTGTTAAAGAAATATATATAGGACGGGTATTACCCCGAGGGTGTATTCCATAAATTTCGACTTGCTTTGTGACGCCCATTTAATTTATACTTTCTTCATCGGTTAAATGAATGGTTAGCGTGTTTGTTTACTTCTTGCTTTTGACACGAATTGGGGTACATATTATGTCTCTACGCTACTTCCCGTTTACATGGAGAGCCGTTTAGTGGATCATTATGGACTGCCATTTCCGATAAAGGAGCTTTTTTTTTTTTCAAAACCCCAATTTCTACTGAAATCATTTAATATATCAACGTTGTTTTATATGTCTTATAAATTCCATATATATATATATATATATATATATATATATATATATATATATATATATATATATATATATATATATATATATACAGTGATTTCCGCTTATAAGAATCACGTTTGTTATTATTGTTTTTGATTTTGATTCTTATAAGCGCTTGATTCTTATAGCCGAAATTAAGGATTTTGGACAGGCACACACACACCTATATATACATATATTAGATGATTAACCATAAAATACTCTTTAATTTACGTTGATTATCTTTTATTAAAATTTTTATTATAATTTTAAAAATACAACTTAATTTCTAGTCCTATATGTAGATACACATGATTATAGTAAGAGAAGAAAAAAATCCAATATTTGTTACCACATACCTGCTTAACAGTTTTAACATTTCAACTACAGAAAGGGAGCAAGAAAAAGTTTTCTACGGTAGTATGACGTAATGAAGTTTTCAGGAGGCTGCTTATACCTCTTTCAATGCTAATAGTCTCAGATGAAGATTCACCGTCTAGCTTACGTTTCACGGTTTGATAACGTGCTGAATCTACTAATGTCACGTTTGCCACAAGTGATAGTGGACACTTCGCCGAAGATTTATGTGTTTTAGGGTCCAGAAAGCCGCAACCAGGATGTGGGAGGTGGGAAAAAAGAGTCCCTATTTTTGTTTGTCAGTGGAGAAAAGTGAAATTGGACCCGGACGGGTAAAGATGCCTCCGGGTTAAGCTAATAGGACAGTGTTCTGTTAAAGAGTTTAAGGGGAAACTATTATGTTATGTCTAACAAAGAAACGGATGAATTTTACGATTATATTCCATCCCATATTATCAATCTTTCTTTAAAAAAAGAAAGAACGTGCCTTTTGAGGGGTCAAGTGGCTTTTTTGGAAAAATGAAAGGAAAGCGAAGAGTGTAAACTGATTCTTAAAACCGGTGGATTGATTCTTTAAAGCGAAAATTTTAACATGGAAACGGTTCTTATAAACGGTTGATTCTTATAACCACTAATCACTATAAGCGGTGGTTACTGTATATATATATATATATATATATATATATATATATATTAATATTTTCAGCTTAGATATTCAAAGTAACGTTCGACCGTGACTGACCGAACTGCGTGACCGGGTGTTAACACTGGGGTCGAAAGATATCCGAGAAAAAAGAAGATCTAACTATCTCTCGATTTCTCTTTTCCACGAAATCATCTATCTCCATTAATGTCATAATTTTAATACTACGTTATCTGCACTCATTGTTTCGTCAATCAATTCTCGTTGGGCCTATTCTAAGCTAACTTAATTTAATTACTTCCACTTCATCTAATCCCAATTCATCATAGTACTCACTTATCAGAATAGGGTTCAATTTATCTTATTTGAATCATAAGCATAAAAATTGAAATAAATTTAAATATCTACTTGATATATTTAAAAGAGGATAGCGTCATTAAAAGTAGATCTTAGTTTTTTAAAATCGATAAAAAAATACTCTTTGATTATGGAATTCAAACTGCTGATAACTATTGTTTAACAGGAATTATACCATACATGGCAATAAGCCTCATTAGCACCTCGCAAGTTAACATTTTTCTTTGAAATAGTCTACTTCGGCTCAGTGACCAACGTTGTTATAAATATGTAGACGAAGTAGGGTAATATTTGTTTTTTCTTCTAAGTAAAATAAAGGCCAAATAGCAATTATTTTTTATAATGACTCGTAGCATTTCAATAAGTGAAAGACAGAAAAGTAATTACCTCATTACGTAAAGCAAACAGCACTCGTACCAGTTTGAATAAGAGGGGACTCAAGCTAAAAACCAAGTGACAGTAAAATTATTCTTCGTGAAACGTTTGCTAAAGGTCTGTCATCTATGTCTTGGGTCGTAGAAGAAAAAAATTATTTGAATTTATTTGTCAAATGCCGGTCATTTGGCAACTAGACCATTATAACTCGGGATGTCAAATATTTTATAACATAGGATTTAAAATTTAAAATTGCAAGCACACGTGAAAGCAGCAATTGGTTGATTTGAATGGCATAAGATGCAGATCAATCTGGAAAAGATGCGCCCGGAGGCAGTCGCAGTTGCATCCTTACATAAAGTAGCCGAGGATTCGTTTCTAAGGGATTCAACAAACTTAAAAAACATCTTTGCAGATAATTTTTATAAAAAGCAGAGAAAAGGTTTTGAATGAATTATAGTTTCTTTACTAAAATTCTGCCGACGGAATGTACAAGCTACTGTTTCAAAACTTCAAATATCAAACATAATTCTGGTCCAGTTTTTCTATTGAGAACATTCCACAAGGAACACTTGCACTCCGTTGACCTCAGCAGGATCTCGATGCTACCTTGAGATGCATTTCCTTTGTTTCTCCCCTTTCAATAATCTCTCCTATCTGAACCACTTCCAGCTACAGCGAACAACCTCAGCCCGCGGAACAACCGACCTTCGAAGGAATTTCCATAGTACCGTTTATGACCAAGTCTGGGTGGATGATCTCCACTCTCGGAGCTATTAATTCCATTAAAGCGAATCGATGATCTAATGGTGTCATTGCGGCCTTTGTTTTCTTGGGCTGCCATTATTGTCGAAGTGAAGATTTGTTTGGGCTTTTTGACAGGGTTTGACTGCTTACTTGCACTGGCCTTGGAATGAATACCGGAGACGTGACGGACTAGCTGGACAGTAACTGGAAGAAATGGGTTTGTTATTGGCTATGTTTTACCAGTAAAATGAGACCAATTTGAATATATATATATATATATATACAGGGTGTCCATAATTAATGTCCCACTTTCAAAAGGCTGCAAAAAAAGAACCACTGGTCAGAATGACTTCAAATTTGAACTGATTATACTGGAAGAAGGGGGAAACGATTTGGCTTAATAAAAAAAGTTCCAAAATGTATCAATAGATGGTGCTGTAAGCGGCTGGAACTTTTTTTTATTATGATAAATCTTTTCCCCCTTCTTCCATTATATTCAGTTCAAATTTGAAGTCATTCTGACCAGTAGTTCTTTTTTTTTTGGCAGCCTTTTGAAAGTGGGACTTAAATTATGGACACCCTGTATATATATATATATATATATATATATATATATATATATATATATATATATATATATATATATATATGTGTGTGTGTGTGTGTGTGTGTGTGTGTGTGGGCGTGGGCGTGTGTGTATTGGGGTGACAAGAGAGTAATTTCGGTTTTTTAGTGTGAAATAAAACTCAGTTTTTTTTCTATACAAAAAAATGAACTTTAATCATTCAAATATCTTCCATTCTGTTCGGTGACCTTTTGCCATCTTTCTGGTAACTTCGGGATTCCTCGATGATAGAATTTCTGGTCCTTATCAGCAAAAAACTCTACCAAGTGCGATTTGAGGTCATCGATATTACTGAAATTTTTACAGTTTAAAATGTTTTGTAAACTTTAAAATAAATGACAATTCGATGGTGCAAGTTCGGTGCTGTATGCGTATGTGACATCACTTCCCAACCAAGCTCCAATAATCTCGTACGTGTTGCTAAAGATGTATGAGGCATCGCATTGTCGCCGTGGAACACGATTCCTTTGCGATTCGCCAATTAAGGCCTTTTCTCTGTGATTGCTTTCTACAATTTCGTAAGTTGTTGGCAGTAAACATCTGAGTTGATCATTTGGTTGCTTGGAAACAGCTAAAAATACGCAATATCTTTGTAATACCATCAAATTAACAGCATGATCTTTTTCTGATAAAATTCAGCTTTCGATATGGTTTGTGCTGCTTCATCACGCTTTGACCATGATCTTTTAAGATTAATATTACTGTAGACCAGGGGTTCTCAACCTTTCAGGCTCTGTGTCCCCTTTTGAACACTGATGTCAAGTCACGCCCCCCCCTCCCACCATCACCACCATATGTGGTCAATACAAGTAATACAATCGGAATTTGAAACTGAATCTGGTTATTAAATGAAAATATAGAATAGATAATTTCATGCACAAAATTTAATATTACTACTCATATCTTAATTTGGAACATATTATTATTAGAACATATGAAATTAAAGAATTAAATACAGATCAAATATATTTGAGGTAATCGAGGATCTAGGTGAGGTTGGCATGGAATACCAGTCACTTTCACAACATTAATGAGAGGGCTGGCACTGTTTGTCTTTGACAAGTTTTTGAATATAAGGTTGTAACTATGACAAAGCACACCTCAGGTCACTTTCAACGTCCAGACGTACGACAATTATCGTGTTTTTGCAATTACAAAAATTATCGTGTACGTCAATTACCGTGTTCGTGTTCGTATGTCGAAAATATGTTACGGTTACATTCTGAGTGCAAAATTCAGTACAGTAAATTACAGTTAGTTTTACTTCTTATTTTGCTTCTTTTTTAAACTCACGCCTCCCCTGAAATTTCTCTACGCCCCCCAGGTTGAGAACCGCTGCTGTAGACGATCCATTTTTCCTCACCAGTGATAATTCGTTTAAAAAAAGGATCGACTGCATTACGTTTGAAATACTTATCGCACATATTGATTCGTTGTGTTAAGTGAATTTCTTTCAATTCATGCGGAACCCAAATATCAAGTTTCTTAACGAGTCTAAGACATCTTATGTGATTTTCAATTGTTGTATGTGATACGTTTAACTTTTTTGAAATTCTTGCACATTTGTATGACAATTCGATTCAATTATGGCTTTCATTTTGTCATCATCAACTTCAGAGGGTCGACCAGAACGTTGGTCATCTTTAAGTGCAAAAATCTCCAGAACGAAATTTTTTAAACCAATTCTGACAAGTGAGTTCTGTTAAGCAATCAACACCATAAACTTCACATATATATTTATGACCGTCAGCCGCTTTCTTTCCTTTATGTAAATAAAAAAGTAAAATATATCGAAAATGTTTATTTTTGCATTTCATGTTAAAAATTGACCGTAAACTAAGAGTTCTGAACAAAATTACACGGAAGTTGTGTCTATAGTAACCTAAATTGGCCAACTATCAAATCGCAAAAGAAAAAAAATTATAACATTGACAGAAGAATAAAAAAACAAACCTAACGCCATCTATTTGTGCAAACCGAAATTACTTTCTTGCCAACCAATATATATATATATATATATATATATATATATATATATATATATATATATATATATATATATATATATATATATATATATTTATGTATATATATATATATATGTATTTATATGTATATATATATATATATATATATATATATATATATATTTATGTATATATATATATATATATGTATTTATATGTATATATATACATATATTTATATGTATATATATATATATATATATATATATATATATATTTATATATATATATATATATATATATATAAATAGTATATATATATATAAATATATATATATATATATATATATATATTTATAAATGTGATAATAATCACATTTGGAAAATTTGGCACAACTTGGAGAAATGCAGTCGGGCTGAGTGTTCATTCAGGAAAACACTTACGAAATTTAGGAGAATAACACACGCGGAGCCATAGAAGAGGAGCACAATTCAATTATGAAGCATCGCGAAGGTATTAGCTGCAGCGGCCACATGACTTGTCCGGCGTCAATGCCAGGACGGGACGTAAAAACAGCGGTGCCTACATTGGACAGTTAAGAGAAAAGCGTTGTAACCACCGGACTGTGGACAGTAGGTCCGACAGCAACAAGAGTTAGAAACGAAGACCGTGAAAAGTCTTCTGTTCATGCAATATTAAATGGGTGTTTTGCGATATTTTCGCTAGACGGTCTAAACTACTTAATTTTTAATTGGGCGACTTTAGATTCGTGGAGTTCACGTGTCCACTTAAGTTTATCGGGGACTTTACTGCTAGATCCTGTGCTTGTTAGAGCTGCGAACTGTTTATCTGGGCGTAGGATAAGTGGCCATAAAGTTCTTGCAAAGTGGGTTTTTTGACGTTATAGAAGACATAACTCTAGAGTGATTCGAGGGCTCTTCAAGAATTTTGACACTATAGTGACATTCGGAATCTCATAAACTTCTAACACTCATATCTGGGGATGTTATTGAGTTCCGATACTTCACATGCCTGCTTAATGATCTGCAGGGCTAATATAAATTACTTACTTTACTTTTAGGTCGCAATTTTGAAAAAGGGGTCGTACTTTATTAACAATAGAATATGCATTAAAGTAAAGTAATTCTTGTTATATTTCCCCCCATCGAAATAAGAAAAGTTCTTGCTGAAAGGAAGACTTTTCCGTTGACATAAAATTTTACAAAATTTTAAGTGCACTGTATGCAGCAAAGGTAAACACACATTATATCACTGACAGAATATTAATCTCCTTGTGCAAATTCAATTTCAGTATTCCATATTAATTGCAATAACTTAATTTCAATATTCATTATTCGCTATCCAAAACAATATTATATCCACAAAAATAATAACCTCTAAAATAATAAGTGAAATAAATGTACTAAATTCTTTCTCAATATTTATCATAGTTAATTTCTTATATAAACACTATAAATTTCATAAATAACACGATATTTTTATTTAATCTTACTACTAGAATTTTGGTATGAATCCTCCTGTTATATAACATCTTACCTCATAAAAACATACCTCTCTTTTTATCATATATGAAACATTACTTTTTTTTCTATTTATTTATCCTTTATCATTTTGAGAATTTTCTGGAATGGGCACTTCCTCTATAGCAGACGGATGTTAATATTCAACCGTGGCATATGGACGCTTAGTAGATTAGAAAGAGCTCCGATCCTATATGGTTATCGATAACTGCTCTTTGAAATTTCTACTGGACCAGAAAATCTCCTGAAAAACATATTACTCTCATACCATTATTTAACCTTCAACGACATAATATACTCACGAGGATTCAAAACCATATACCTTTTTCAATTTACCATGTAAAAAAGTACAATGTTTAGGTAACTTGTGAAGAATACTAAGTTAGCAATGTTTATACTTTAATACTCCAGTAATATAAAACAATTTCTTAAACACTTATAGTTTCGTAAAATATAGATTACAAATTGTTTATCAGTTGATAAATATTTTTGTGGATAAATTTAAATTTTTAACTATTCATTATTTTAATTAATTTTTATTCATCTCTATCTGCATCCATATCTTACCCGAAATTTAGAAACCGAAACCTATCTTCTTACATCATGGGAAAGGAGAGAGAAAAATGTCTAATGATCAAAACATCAAAATAAAAGCTTCAACTTCTACGCGTTTCGAGTACATCCAAAGCGATGAGGACTAAATTTATTACTCTCCTCTGGGTGAAAAGTAACCTTTGACCCTCCATATGTTGATAGCATAGCACGGCACGGTAAATTCAAGGGTTGACCTACTTTTTCAAATCCTCTCTTTCACATAGAGGGTTTTTAAGCTATACGCGAAGTAGATACTTTTTACTGATTTGCAAAAAGATAAAACTGATTCCGAATTTATTAAGCAAAACATGATTAAATTACATTAAAATTTATCAAATTGTCTTTAGATTATAAAGATTATTAAAAATACAATATTTAAACATTAAATGCAATTTTACATAAAATTTTATACACTTCCAAAATAAGTTTAATTTATACTTTAACAAAATTCGGTTTCACCACTTAATCATGAAGAACACATGTGAACATTTATAGACAATTTGTCTTACCTTTAATTTCTGTTCATTTATTTATTTATTTATTTATTATTTTTTTCCTCGTCGGCGTAAATTAATTTTAATTTAGTCTCTTAACAGATGATTACAAATTTTTTAACAAGGCAAAAGTTCTTGGGAATGAACTGTTGCTGGCGGAAGTTGCTGGCGTATTTCTTCTTATTGCAGCACAACACAGGCCAATGTAGAACACAAGCCGTACATATGAACACCACATTGCACAACATAATTTAGCAGCAGAATTTTCACGATTGGAGTAATTCAAAACACAACTAGACGTTGTGGGAAGCTGAAGAAAGCGGAACAATTTTATGCTGAAAATTCACCTCACTGAAGATAGGAGAAGCGTGAAAATACTGAATTGAACACACATATTGATAAAAGAGTGGATCCGTTGAGATGAAGAAGTAGACATCGCATAAATTTCTTGTACGAAATATTATCATTTAAAGATTCTAAAAAAGCTTTGGAAATTCTTGTATGGAATTAAACACTTGAAATCCAGCGGGGTTAGCACATGACTTAAAGACACTTGAAAATTTTCTTTTTATGGAAGATTTCCGCTGAAGTGAATACGTTCCATATTTAAAATTTTCGTCGTAAATCACAATTATAATTTATCACGCGAAAATCGTAGGGCACCCCGACAAGAATATAATCCTGCCGGCTTTATAAATTTGATAATAATCACATTTGGAAAATTTAGCACAACTTGGAGAAATGCAGTCGGGCTGAGTGTTCATTCAGGAAAACACTTACGAAATTTAGGAGAATAACACACGCGGAGCCATAGAAGAGGAGCACACATTTCCGACGATGTCCAGGAAATCACCTTTATTCAATTATGAAGCATTGCGAAGGTATTAGCTGCAGCGGCCACATGACTTGTCCGGCGTCCATGCCAGGACGGGACGTAAAAACAGCATTACATTGCAGAGTTAAGAGAGTTACTTACATTGGAGAGTTAAGAGAAAAGCGTAAATTACTTACTTTACTTTTAGGTCGCAATTTTGGAAAAGGGGTCGTACTTTATTAACAATAGAATATGCTTTAAAGTAAAGTAATTTAGGAAGACGCGTTTTCTTGTTACATATATATATATATATATGTATGTATGTATGTATGTATATATATATATATATGTATATATATATATATATATATATATATATATATGTATATATATATATATATGTATTTATATGTATATATATATATACATATATTTATATGTATATGTATTACGCTAATTTTTTTGTCCATGAGTGTATATAAATATATATATATATATATATATATATATATATATATATATATATATATATATATATATATATATTTATATACACTCATGGACAAAAAAATTAGCGCACCAAGAAATAATTGCGGGATCGTAACGAAACTTGCAATGAAGGTACATGTCGGGGAGATATGCAAAACGATTAGAAATGCAGCGTGATTGCGCATTACGTATAGCCGGTAGAGGGCGTTGAACATCGTACTCTGTGGAGTATAAAACAGGTAACCAAAGCTTGTTTGAGTGTGCTGAATCATTTACAAAGCAAGAGCTGAGATAGACATGCCATTACGCCGTGTTCGAAGACAATATAAGCAGTTGTCGCAGTTTGAGAGGGGGAGAATCGTCGGGATGATGGAAGCTGAGTGGTCAGCTAGGCGAGTAGCTCGTCAATTAGGCCGCTCTGATTGTGTTGTGAGGAGGTGTTGGGACCAGTGGACCCGAGAGATGTCATGTACACGAATACCAGGCTCAGGACGCCCTCGACAGACCAGTCGTCGAGACGACCGCCACATCGTAAGAAATGCACGCGTACAGCCAACTGCTTCAACGGCCGCTATCCAGGCACAGGTAGCACCTTCACTAGGGGCCTCTGTGTCTTCTCGGACCATACGAAGGTGCCTGGCTGAAGGACAGTTGGTATCGCGTCGCCCATTACGTGTGCTGCCCTTGACGCCCACCCATCGACGCCTCCGTTTGGAGTTTTGCCGCGCACGAGGAAACTGGACTGCAGCGGAATAGAACCAGGTCGTCTTTAGCGACGAATCCAGATTCAATCTCGGCAGTGATGACAATCGTGTTCGTGTGTGGAGAGCCCGTGGTGAACGCTTCACTCCTGCCTTTGCTGTACAGCGACACATCGCTCACACAGCTTGTGTGATGGTATGGGGTGCCATTGCTTACAATACACGGTCACCCCTAGTATTGTTCCGTGGCACCATGACAGCCCAGCGGTATGTTCATGAAATCCTGCAACCACATGTGTTGCCACACATGCAACGGTTCCCAGGAGCCATTTTTCAACAAGACAATGCTCGGCCTCATACGGCAAGGGTGTCACAAGACTGTCTCCGCACTGTTACTACCCTTCCTTGGCCTGCCCAATCCCCAGATTTGTCTCCAATCGAGCATATCTGGTATCATTTGGGACGACGAGTTGGGCGTCCCACGAGTTTGAACGAACTAGAGGCAAGGTTACAGCAAATATGGAACGAAATGTCTCAAGACATCATACAGAACTTGTATGACTCAATGCCCGATCGTATCGCATCGTGCATTCGCGCTAGAGGGGGTCCAACGGAGTATTAACTCCTTCGTTCTTTTGCCTTTTTCTCTGAAATAAATTATCCTTTTTCTTTGATTTTCTTATCATTTACTTATATCAAAGTAGTCATTACGTATGTAAAATTTCGTTTCATTTTGACGACTCCTTCTTGGTGCGCTAATTTTTTTGTCCATGAGTGTATTTATATATATATTTATATGTATATATAAAAATATATTTATATATATATATATATATATATATATATATATATATATATATATATATATATATATATATATATATATATATATATATATATATATATATAAAATCATCTCTCCTATCTGAACTACTTCCAGCTACAGCGAACAACCTGGCCTGCGAAACAACCGACCTTCGAAGGAATTCCATAGTGCTGTTTACAGAAAGTCTGGGTTGATGATCTCCACTCTCAGAGCTATTAATTCCATTAAAGCGAATCGATGATCTAACAGTGTCTTTACAGTGCCTTGTTTTTCCTGGGCTGCCATTATTGTCGAAGTGAAGGTCTCGATGCCGCTTGATAGGGTTTGACTACTTACTACCGCCATTTCGTGTTTGCACCGGCCTTGGAAAGAATACGGGAGACGTGACTGAGGTGTGATGGGCTCGCTGTACGGTAATCGGAAGAAATTGGTTTGTTATTTGCCAGTGAAATGAGACCTATTTAAATTTTTTTCTTTCCCTGGATGCAGCATATACGTTTTAGAGATCTTTTAGAAAGCTTATCGATACGATAAAGAGGGTATGATGTCCTATTTCTGAGATATACTTGGGAAGATAATGGTAATATGTTGTCTTAGGAGTTAATCTGGGTTATGCAATGAGGGCCGCAATTTTGTCTTAGAACATTGGCATAGTCACAAGTAACACACATCATTGACCCCATAGCAAATTTTCGTTTCATCGTTGGGGATTGGTTACCGTCGGCAGAACTTCCAGAAATAAACAGGGACTAACTGCAAAATGTTGATGCTGGGTCAACAAATATAAAATGTCGTTATCTTAACTGCAAATAAATTAAGTTTTGTCGAAAATTATAAAATATGCAAATGAATGTTGAACTGCTCTCCCAAATGTTGGGCCAACTCAGAACCAACTGTTGGCCATGCCGACCGTAGTTTCAACTGAACCCCAACGGCCAAATTCAAGTGTTGGCCAACTATACTAAATACAGTTACCCAACAAATTCCCTAAAGATTTGTGTTACTTGTGATTATGCGTTACTTGTGATTATGCGTTTTTTCGAGCATGGAATTTTATTATTGTTGTTCTTATAATTCTCCCCCTTTTCGCTTTAAATTGGGCAAATAAAATTTTTAAATATCTTAAAGATTTGTGATAAGCAAAATAGCTAAACGGGTAGAAGAAATTATATTTGAAATGAATTTATCTTTTGTCTTAACTTAGGATCCATTGAATATGAAAAATTATTAAAAATGGTTGCGAAACTGTTTGCGATTTTAGAACTTTTACTTGTTGTTGTTCAACAATCGCGAAGCCGATTAATTTTATTCTAATTCGAGTATCATAAATAGATGTTACAAATTTATCGGGATAAAAAACCGCCAAAAGTGCGTGCAAAGTTGTCAAAAAAAGAAAAAAAACACAGAGATTTTTATCGGCAGTCATTTAAAAAGAATCCTCATTAAATTTGTTTTAAAAGTAACAACTTTCACTTGACTTTAGCGATAAATTAACACAGTTTTTTTGTATCGAATTATGACAAACACACTCAAATTAATAATTTTACGGCATAAATAAGGACATCCTTCTGAAACTTTGCCTTCATTCCTCTCACATATATATATTTTCTCATTTCTAGGTCCACAAGAAACTTTTACTTCAGTTACAAAAGTTTACGAAATGGGAAATGAGTGTTTATTTATCTATCACTCATGCATTCTCATATAATGAAAACTGTCAAAGGATGTGGACCTATCACCATAGATTTTAAGAAATATATGACTACAGGAAACTAGAGCTTCCATGAAGAAAAATATAATAAACTTAGATTACATCTAAAAAATTATTTTGCATTCAAACCCATGCTAATGTCTTTATATGTTGTGTTTTTTTATTCAACTGTCTCATTGTATTTAAATTTTACTTATAATTTGGAAAAAATACTAATTTCTTGCTATACGTTTAACTTTCAAGAGAGAAAACCTAGAGTTTGAGATATTTGAAAAAAAAAATAAATAAACCTATAGGGTAATCGAAATATTCAAACGTCGGTTTAAAAACCCAGATCTGGGAGCCTGCATGAGAAGAAACTTCGATAAAAAAAATTGAAATCGGAGACGCGTCTTTTAAATCGGGATATTAAAGATTCATTTCGTGGGAAGGGTCGCAAAAAGTACATCAACTCATGAAAGAAGGTGCTTATTTATAAAAAGGTAAGATTGCAATAGGACTTAAGATTTCTCAAAATGTTGACAGTGATAAATGGTTTCAATTCACCAATCCTTCGAGGAAGAAAACGTTATATTGGAGTTGTCATAAAAAATAGTGGAGAAATTTAAAATCAGGACTGCTTAATTGCTGTTTCTGACTTGATAAAAAATAATCTGAACTTGTACATTCCATCTCTTTTCAAGCCCACAAAAGCGTACTGTGTTTTGTATAAATACATTTTCGTAATCGATAAACACTGAGTAACAAGCATCTGTCAGGATCGGGATTCGAACCAGGTCTCCGAACCTCCGTTTCCCCAATAGTCTACCACCTGAAAAATCAGACACTCAATTCTTTGACCGCACACAATCCTCCATTATTCTGAAGCCAGTGACGCATGATGTTGGGCGTCGGAATAAAAATTTTTAGTGCATCCACTAAGAATTTTTTCGATTTTGATGAATTTTATTGTCATACGTTAAACTAATGGTCCGTAGTCGCTCTTTTTAAACGTCGGGAGTCACTGTTATGACCCTCTGTGAGGACAAAACGCTGAATTTTTGTCTCATAAACCAGTTCTAACATTATAATACTGCTGACGATAAACTAAGGGTTCTAAACTGACCTTTAAAATAAATAAATTACACGAAATAAATTTTGAATGAATAATTTATGGTGCTTTTTGAGCAATACTACACAAAAAAGCGAAATATTCATGTTCAATAATCGGAAAAATTATTAAAATATATTACAGTAAAAATTTATGGGTTAATTGGATGCAGTTTATTCACTTAACAAATGATAATTTAACGATGAATCCCTTTATTGATTCATAAATGACGTCAAAAAGAAGAAGGTTCGTTTCCTGCCCTTTCAAAGGAAGGTTAATGGACGAATCCCTCCAACAGAAAAAGAAGTAACGTTTAGTAAAGTTACGTACAACAGTTAGGAGACAAATTATTTTAAGGATAGTTCCATTCAACAAAACGGAAGAAATATTTCATGATTTTACAAATGAATTAAAGTGACGAATCAATTTTTAAAAACAGCCAAGGAAGTATCTGTAATCTATATAGCACAAATACCATTCACAAACTGATTACTTTACCTCTGGAAACTAGTCCTAGGAAGCTGCAATTTTGTAGGGTAGTTCCTCTTAAACACAAGCTATGAAATAGTTTTTAAAAATTTAAATTTTAAGGGGTTAAATCCTCTCCACCCCCTCCCCCCAAAATCTGTATCTCTGGAACCGTAGGGGGGCCTAGGAAGCTGAAATTTGGAATGGTGGTTCCTCTTATGTGCACAACAAGAAATCTTTTATAAACAATTATTCGAATTTTAAGGGGGTTTAGCTTCTTCCCCTCCCTCCCTCCAAAAATACAGTGTATCTCTGATACCATACGGCCTAGGGAGCTGAAATTTTAACACGTGGTTCCTCTCATGTTTCAAGAGCTCATCAAGAATTTTATTTTTATTTAACTTTTAAGGGTGTTAAAATAGGGGCTTAAATCCCCCAATAAAAAAATATCAAACCCATTTTTGGTGAAGGATCACTGTCGTTCCAAAACATGCTGAACTCCTCTGAGGAATGATACCTCTTTACGGCTAAAGTTCATTTAAATTTAAGAAACCAAATGGCATAATGCATGGTAGGCATGTATTCCGTTGCGAATTACGGGTATTTTACATGAAAGAGTTAAGAAACGAATTAAGGTTATGGATGAACCATTTTCACAAAGTGTAGTGACTGTAAAGGCACGAATCACGTACAGTGACTAACTTTTCTTACACTAAGTCCAAAAAGTTAAGTTAACCCACCCGAAGGCAAGCTTCAAGATTGGCTGAAAATGCAGGATCGCTGGATGCAATCCAGCAGATTCAGAAATTAATTTAGGGTCATTGTAACCCGTTAGTACTCTGTGATGATGAAGGAGGAACCGCGAAGTCTGCGTAAGCCAGGACACTTGGTCCTGTCCTCGAACTCTGATCTATCGACTGCAGCCTTGCTAGGTAAGCTGGGCCTCAAGTCCAACACTGGAGGTCCCGGTCCTCGTCAAGGGGGGGGGGGCAGTGATAGTCCTTGGCGATACAGGCAAAGCTGGTTCATGGTGTATCTGCAGGGTGGGTTGCACAGAAACAACGAGTTTCTTTAGTTTCTGGTTCAGGGCCCAGGATAACGGCTGTTCCTTCTCAAAAATGACCATACCCAATTTAGGCCAAGTCGTCTCTTCGTCTTGTCTACACAAGGATACCGTCGTCTAACGTTTTATTTTTGTTTGTCTCTTAACCAGTGTCGTTTTGCCTTTGTGGGCTCAGTTCTTTTTCGGCTTTCGCGGCTTCGCTCACCCCAAATAGGTTCGCCGATCTTTTCTTTTTTTATGCACGTTCCCCCGGTTTCTTTAGCTTTATGCGCCGGGTTTTTTTTGTGTGTTTGCTCTACCAGAGCATCCCACTCCTTATTCCAAATTCCTACTCTCCGTTTGTTCTGCAGCCGCCGTGGTGCCCTCCTGCACTACGTTGTGGGTTCTGTGGGGCTGCCGTGTGGGCAACTCGTCTGGGTTCGTGCGCGGGGCAAAAGCCTGCTGCGATATATCCTCACCGTCAGGAACTTTCTCTGGTATAGTCTAGTTGCTTGGTCGGGTCCTGGCCGGTGCATTGTGGTAATCTGTTTGTACTAACTCCATAATTCGTAAGACTAGGTCACCAACCTCCTCGCCTCTTGGCTTGAACAAGCCCAATTTCCAGCCGCACCACGTGGGGATGGCCGAACACGGTGCATCCTACAACTCCCATAGAGGATACAACTCTCTTAAAAGAGTCCTAGTTACTTCTGCCGTTACCTGCAGTCATATAAATTTCCTCACTTTGAAATTTTGTGATCTGGGAAGGAGTCCCACTGCCCCAACGCCGGAATCCGGCCTTTGCCTACTCTAAGAAAAAAGCTCTTAGAACCGAATGCTTTTCCTCTGAATGGTTAAAATCTTTAAACTCACTGCCGGGGAATTCTAGAGGCAATCGAATATTTTGGAAAAACCACGGTTTTACCCCGAATAGTTTCCGTAGTCAAAATGTATTTGCAAACTCATTATAATACTTTACGCATTAGCAGTTACATAATTCATGGATCGACCCGATTTTTTTATCTCGCTTCAACTATGCTCCAAAATCGTACGCGCTAAGGAATTAAGAAAAATGACGTTTTTCTGTGGACGAGGGAAGAAAACAACTCGGGACTTTTTAAGAAGAAGAAATTTTTTCGAAGGCCGTCTCAATATTGGTTCCGGACACTGGAGACGAGGTTAACTTGCTTCAAGTGCTTTGAACCGATGGGCCTTTTTCGCTCTTGAAGGAAGGGAATGCTAAGTGATTGGAAATTATTCTAATTGGCTTGTTTGCGCAGGGGATTCACTTCCACGGAGCCAGAAACGGACACTTTAAGCCGTTACCGGGAAAAGACGGTGACGGAATGGCAATTTTGTAAACTCACGTTCTAACGACGCATGTCGCATTTTGATTTAGTCGGTTAAGAAAAATCGATTCTTATGTAGTTCACTTATATGGACATTTCAATGTTGTCTTTAATGGCTGTAGTTCTGTTTGCTGGCAAAAATATATGATTAAAAGATAGAAATTTATGACGTGACACTCTTAGTGTTTTATAGAGAAATTTCTGTATGGCGGCGAGTCATGGTTTCGAATAAAAGGGGCTGTTTGGAGGGGTGGCCGTCGAAAAGAGGTTTATATATATATATATACCGGGTGTCCCAAAAATGACCGACGATTTGAAAAATCAATTAAAGAAAAACGGATGGTGATAGAAATGTACGGTTTGCTGCATTCTGCTTAGGTAACCAGGGAATTTATTCTCACCAATTTTCAAAATTAGTTACAAAGTTCGTCAACAAATGACGCTGCGGACTGGGAAAAACTATAAAACAATGTTTTCAAAGCAAGAAGAATACGCAAAGTGGCATGGATTGACCTCCCTATTCGCCAGATTTGACGCCATGAGATTTTTTCTTTGGGGGTACTCGAAAGACCAGGTGTATCATCACAATCCACAAACTGTAGATGAACTGGAACAATACATCTCTGCTGCTTGTCAGAACATTCAAACTGAAATGTTTGCACGGGCGTCAGCGAATTTTGACCACAGACTGCGCCAAGTTGTTGCTGCAAACTGTGTTTATTTTGAAAACATTGTTTTAGTTTTTCCCAGTCATCAGCGCCATCTGTTGACGAACTTTGTAACTAATTTTGAAAATTGGTGAGAATAAATTCCCTGGTAATCTAAGCAGAATGCAACAAACCGTACATTTCTATCGCCTTCCGTTTTTCTTTAATTGATTTTTCAAATCGTCGGTTATTTTTGGGGACACCCGGTATATATATTTACATATATGTGTGTGTGTATATACATTACCCGTATCTCTTTTGCCTTGAAACACTCTTTTAAAGGCACATAAAACCAACGGTATTTTTATTCAAACAAAGAAAGCAAATATTGATTTCAACAAAGTAACTCGATCTATTTATTTTTCATTTTACTTTTCGAGCAAAGGTATGTTCGTACTATCGACCTCCGAAAAACTGCCCACTATCTTATCATAATCAGCTACGTTTAAAAAAAAGTTGTTAAAAATTTACCTGGTCGAGCTATCACTTAATGACATGAAACACCCATTTCTTTAATATAAAGAAAAAAATCAGACTCGTTCGACTCGTTTGTTAGAAGACATATGCCTCAGAACTTATCGTCATATAATATGCATACATACATATATATACATACCATATCTCTTTTGCCTTGAAACACACCTGTAAAGGCAAATAAAAGCAACAGAATTTTTATTCAAACAATGAAAGACAATCAAAAATAATTACACTTGTATTTCACTCATGAGTAACTCGATTTATTTATTTTTCATATTGGTACTATCGAGCTCCGAAAAACTGCACACTATATTATTCTAATCAGCTGCTTTCCAGTCCCCCTCCCTTTTTTCTTTCAAGAACTGAAAAAAACGCTGTTAAAAATCTACTTAGTCGAGCTATCCCTTAATTATATAAAACAGTAATTTTTTATTCAAAAGCGAAAAAACTAAGATGTCTAGATCTGTTCGATTCGTTTGTTAAAATTCATATGCTTTGGAACTTATCGTCATGTATATATATGTGTGTGTGTGTGTGTACATACATACATACATACATATATATATATATATCTATATATATATATATATATATATAATAAAATCACCAAGTGGGGGGGGGGGGGGTATACAATACTAGTTTCAATTTTGTAATGTGCCCAGCTAGTTGGGAAATAATCGACAACTTCCTACTTTGTCTGATATTTTTAGATTTATTGTAATAAAGCCATACAACTTCAGGCTAGTTAGAAATTCGCAATAGTTTATTCCAAAGTCTGGTTTCATACAGGCTTATTGCATAAAGCCCAAAGTAGTAAAAGCTTATTAAAATGACAGATAAAGAAATTGTTACTTAAGAACTTAAGATTACGTAAGATTGTTACTTAAGTGAACATATGAATGAGTTATGTGTTACTTAAGTTAAAAAGAGGTCACTTGAAAACTGCACAACAATCATCATTGTTTGAATTTTTTTAATTATTATTATTATTAAACAATTCTATTATTATTATAAAATAATTCTGTTATTATTATTCAACAATTGTAATAAAGAAAATATTAAAATGACAGACTTTTAGATTTTGAATCGGACTCTCTCCGACATCATACATTTTAAATTTAATTTATTTCTACATGGTGAACTTTTATGACACATCGGTGAACACAGTTGGTTTGCCTTCTTACATACGCACTTTTTTGTTTGACACTGAGCATTTGCAGCTGCTATATCCCTGGCCTCCGAATTTCGATTCATTCGCTGCAGCATCACGAACAGATATATATTTTTCTGGGATGTCTTCAAGGATTTTTGAGCCAGAAATCTGGAAGTCACAACTAGCAAACCAGGTCCTAGTAATGCTACTTTATGTTCCTATCTAGTAAACATTGTTTTCTACCTTAAGAATTTTCCTAATTAAGTTTGGACAGTCTAAAGGGCCACGGTCTACTTTCGGACATTTAACAGAATGAAGTCTCCAACCGATTTCATTTTCTTTCCACTGGTTTCAATCATAGAAAATAAGCCGCTAACTTGGAACTAGGTACGTTTTCTATTTGTTCCTGTAATTTGAATAAAACATCTTTGGTAGCGTGCTCTTCATGTTCTATTAAGATTCACATAACTCGTTGCCAAAGCGTTGTCTCAACCTCTGAGGAGAATCATTTCGTTTATCTGCCAGTTGATGGCCGAATTGCTAAAGTGCTGGCATTCGGTTCAGAACCTGTGGGTTCGAGTCCCATTGTTGGCATGGATGTTGTAGCCGTTCGGAATCGACTTTAAACTGTAGGTCCCGGCCTGATTAGCTCTCGTGTAGCAAAAAGTTGACCTAACGCTCCAAACCAAAGCATTTCGTTTATCAGTGTGACGTTTGCAACAGAAAAATAGTAACGGAACGTCAAAAAGCATACGAAGGCCAGAAGAGAGCAACGGAAAAAATGATTGAAACTAGTAGAAAGAAACTGGAATAGGTTGCAGTTAGAGACTTTATTTTGTTAAATGTCCCGAAAGTAGACCGTACTTCTTTCGATTATCCAAATTTAATTGGAAAAATTCTTAAGGTTGGAAAATAATGCTTACCAGATAGGAAGTGTCATTAAAGTTCACCATGTGGAAATAAAGTTAAAATGTATGATGTAAGATAAAGTCTAAAAGTTTGTCATTTTAATAATTTGTTTATTACAATTGTTTTATAATAATAATATAATTGTTTAATAATAAGAATCAAAATTTTTCAAACAATGAGGATTGTTGAGCAGTTTTAAGTGACCTCTTTTTAACCTCAGTAACTCTTAACTAATCCATGTGTTCACTGAAGAAAGTACTTTAATAATAATCTCTTTATCTGTCATTTTTAAAAAAGCCTTTACTACTTTGGGTTTATTTCAATAAGCCTGGATGATACCAAGCTACTTGAACAAACTATTATGTTACTATTAGGTGTATCGGCTCATTACAATAAGCCTAAAAAATATCACACTAAATAGAAAGTTGTCGATCATTTTTCAACTAGCCGGGCGCATTGCAAAGTGACAGCGCTCTTTGCAATAAGCCGGATTTGTCAATTCGCCTACAACATACACATCGCATCTGTTTTGCCTTGAAACACTCCCAGAAAGGCAACGACAAGCAACGGCATTTTTATTGAAACAAGGAAAGCAAATATTAACATCAAAAATAATTACATTTGCATTTTACTCTGACTTCCACAAACTTAACTCGATCTATTTGTTTTTTCATATTCGTACTATCGACCTCCGAAAAACCGCACACTATCTTATTCTAATCAGCTGTCTCCCTCCCTTTTTTACTCTTTCCAGAATCGAAAAAAAAATAAAAAAAGGAAAAAGCTGTTAAAAATTTTACCCGGTCGTCAACGTCGCGAGCTATCCCTTAATTACGTAAAACGCTCATTTCCTTAATAAAAAGCCAAAAAATCAAGATGTCTAGACCCGTTCGACTCGTTTGTTAAAATTCATATGCCTCGGAACTTATCGTTTTTTCGAAAACCGGACGCAGGCCTTGTCGAAGCCTGGGTGTGGTGGCAGTGGCTGGATGTGACTTACACATTCGAACATTGCTTTTTTTTGTTTTTCTGCCCAAAATATAGGCTTGGAGCCGTGTTATTAAGTTGGCAATTAGAAGTCAGCATTCGGTGGGAAAAATGTCTTTGCACGTATGTTGGCCAGCAGCGAAGCAAAAGTCTTGGACTTTGAGAAAAAGGTTGACCTATATTTTCGGCCATTTTTTTTTCCAAGCAATCACTCCCGCATGGCGAGGGAATGGAGCAATAACTCCGTAAAGGCGAATCGCCTTGACCTCTAAAAAAGCATAACTGAGGAGAAAAAATTCCCAGACGTTTACTGGACGGAACTCCCAAGGACGGGAAAAAGTTATGAATGAAACGCCTCTTGCCCGAGATGCTCTGACGCCGAAAAAGGATCCATAATCTTTTCGGCTTTAAGTAGGTAGAAAGAGTCTTACTTATAATTTATTTAAATACCTGTAGGGGTTTAAAAAAAAATTTCCCCTCAAATAATTATATTAAGAAATTAATAAATTTATGACTCCTTACAAACATTTAGGGAATAACGAAAACATTGATATCATCTACGCTTTCTATAATTCATATGCTCCTTATAAATATACATTTCACAACTTTCTTCTTCTGTTTCTCCACATACTTTATACTGTTCTGTTAAACGCATTCTCATTTTTCCCTTGTTTTTACCAAATATTATGTGATTAAAACTTTATAATTAAACATTAATATATATTTGTATTCCGATCCGATAAAAAGGAAAGCAAATTTAAAGAAGTAGACTTTCAGAATTATAAGCTCCATATTAAAACACTGAAAATTATTATCTTCATTTATTGATATAATACTAAAATAGAAAAAAATGACAAGGATTAGCCTTGACCTGGAATAATATTTGTTTAATATTAGGTTCAATATTTGGTTCAATATTTGAGAGTGCTACTCTTACTATCATCTTCCGGATTAAATCTGGATCGTTGTTTGGTTTTAATAGCCAATAAATTTTGAAAGAGCAAAGTTTTACCAGCTGCACAGAGATGTAGAAGCAAACGGAAGCAATGTAAGTATAGCCTTCTAAGATTGTTTGACACCATATTTAAAAATATCATAGCATATATTTTTAACATATGAAAAATATAAATAAAAATATCAAAAATACTTCATCATAGAAATTTTAAAACAAACCTCCTCGGGGTTGCGACCTACAGTTTACGCGCCACTGGTCTAGGTATTAAACTACTCCACTTTCCTCCTGGAATCGTAGGACACGTTGGATACATGCTACTTATAATTCATGGCTATTTCCCCTTATCTTCATTCATCCAGTTTGTTTAATCCTTCCATTAATGTCGGCCTAGAGCTTGAGGTAGCCTGGTGGTAGTACGTCGGCTTTCGGTGTTGAAGGTACTCGAATTGAATCCCGACAAGCGACATTAAACACCTCCGTGTCTAGGCCGGATATGGGCACGTTAAATCCGTAGACCAAAAAGATCCGCTATGACGTCAGAGAGGATAGGAGAGGGTACGATCTCCTCCAGATGTCACCCCTGGGGGGTATGGTCAGTCAAAAATGAGGTGACAACTAGGTAAGACAGACTCCGACCCTTGTGGTGCTATTTAAAACCGGAGCCGCACCCCTCAGCCCACTATCCTATATGGACCTGGTCTGGAATTATTTCCTGCCAGGGGCCATTAGAAACAACAACAACAAAGTTTATGTCGGTCTAATTAGGACTCGTGTAGCAAAAATTGACCGTAGGGCTCCAAACCAAACCAAACCTTCCATTTATGTCTTCCGAATAGAGTATTCTTCAAGCTACCTCCGTAGATACTGTCGGATACTGTCGGGGATGGCGTAAGTACATCTCAACATTACTTAAAATCGTGTTTAAATCAAAAAGGTTTGAGAACTAGAAACTCCGTAGCCTGTTACCCGCCGATGGCATTCTCAAATCAAAATTAATTCCAAATGCGATGCAAAAATTTACCATTGGTTAGTGCCCTCCCAAAAAAATGTTTTGTACGAGAGCTTTATATGTAATTTATTACACGTTCCTTTCTATGTGAACGTGTTCTATTATCAGAACTTCTTGTACCACCCACTCATTATATCTAGAAACGGTTTCTTTAAATATATCATTAGAAATTAAAGTGGCATTTGTAAATAGGGATGCTCCAGTTGCACGCGCTGGGGATAAATCTATAGCGGCTCGGGGCATGATTTGGAGCGCACTTAGACAAGTGGTAGTGTTCTGGCATGGTACCCCATCCAAGTTGTGTTTAGGTCTGTCCTAGTTATGTTTTTTCAGGTCAGAAATACTAAGTCAGTTCTAATCCAACAAGTATCCTTGTGTTCAATGATACAAGTTATGCTGTTGTTCATTTAGAAAATGAGCTTACCATTTCATGTCTAAAACTTGTCATTACCTCAAAACTATCATTAGGGTTATCCCCCTGTTGAAGGTTCTTTAAATTTTCCAAAAGTGTAGAATGCATTTATAAATAAATTGAAACGAAAACAAAAGCTTTACATTGAGAGCAGTCAATTTCTTGGATTCGCACAGAAAATATCATTTTTTCTAGTGTATAACCCTAAATGGAATGTAAAATACTTCTATTTTTCTAGTTTACAGAGGTTGCCTCGGTGAGTTTTCAAAATCACACTCCACAAAATACATTGGTTCTACTCATTTGTAGATGCGTTCCACGAATAATAGAAACAAATTTTAAGGACATTACTTAATGAGACTGTCTCCTTGAAATCAATCATTAGCATAGTGCGTACGCTCTGTTATTGTTTCAGACGATATCCTTGGCACAGACCCGACTGCAAAAATGTATAACAACGCGAAAGAACAATAAGAGCTGTCACAGAGTGCAACGCTCTCGACTCCGCCTTCCTCGCGAGGGAGTCTCTGACGTCATTACGATGAGTACGACGTCATTAAGGTAGTCTATGACGTAATGATGATGTCTCTTGATGTCTTCTTTCTCCTATTAACTCTTCCAAATCACTTTATACAAAAGACTTTATTATACTCTATTTATTAACTTAAGTCGATAATTAATATATATATATATATATATATATATATATATATATATATATATATATATATATATATATATATATTTACAACAGGGAGCCCTAGGTAGAGTAGTGGTAGAACGTTACGCTTGGATCTGGGATTCATCGGTTTGAATCTCGACGAACGCCATTCTATAACTTCGTGTCTAAGCATATTCAATCTGTAGACTAGAGATTCCCTCTATGATGTCAGAGAGGGTAGGAGAAGGTAGTATCATCACAGATGTCGGTCAAAATGGAGGAGACACCGGGAGGAGGTGTTGGTTCACCTAAACGGTGCCCCTATGGATAGCGACCCACGTATTTTGCGGATTATGTGGGAACATTTTCATGCACATTGGCAAACAACGAGCAACAGATATAAAACAGGATAGTCCGATAACCAACCGGAGTAACACATATCGTTGGCCTAAGGGCAAATTTTCGTTCCACCGCTGGAGAATGGTTATCGTTGCCAGAACTTCCAGAAACACATAGGGGCCGACTGCAAAATGTTGATGCTGGGGCAGCAATTATAAAATGGTATTGTCCCAACTGCAAATAAGGTCTGTTAGGCCAAGAATAAAAAAAGGGCAAATGAGGGTTAAACAGATCTCCCAGTGGTTGGGCCATTCACAGCCAACCGTTGGTTGAGCTGCTATGCCGACGGTTGTTTCAACTTAATCCCAACGGCCAACTTAAATCCAACTTTTGGACAACTATGCTAAATACGGTTCTCCAACAATTTCACAACGGTCTTGTGTTACTTGTTAAGATCTATCTTTTTAGGCAGCCATTCTGACCGCTACAACACAAATCCATGTCATTCCTCGAAAATGATTCTTACTATGATTACCTCTCCTCCTAATTTAACTGGGAGAATCACAGAGCACTTAAAATATAGAAAAATTATTCGCCGTATATAGATCGCAGACGTTTCGAAATGCTCCCATTATTAACAGATTCTCTACGAATTAGAAACGTATTGCTGCAATAATGTTCTTGCCCATAAAACACGAAGTTAATTTATTGTTTTATTGTGCAACATTTAATCTCGAATATCCTTATGTGTGTTAAACAGCAGTTAATGGAATTAATCGGAATCAAATGGGTTCTCGTTTCGAAACACCTTTTATTGCAGATTATTTAATCTCGGGCTGGCATTTTTCCCAACGAAACGGGTTCCCGCCAATTTCCTTTTCAATACACATACTTGCTCATAAACAAAAGTAGGACCAGAAATTTCAATTAAATCTGGTTTTCTGAGCATCGCAAATTCAAACTCTAGTTCGAAAGGAGAACCAAAACACGTTCTATTCATTTTAATATCGAATACACTTTGCAACGATTACCGAAAGTGGTCATGCATTTTGATATTTGTTCGGCAGTCATTAATTACAACACATTTTTTAAGAACACTTCTGTATTAAATTTACCACTCTTTGTGTATCTATAAATTCATTTACCTCCTGTTCCTGATCTTTATTCTGCCAATCCTACGCGATACATTTCCATATGCAAAGACAAGATATGCCTTGAACTCATCCGGGAAGCAAGGTTGTTTGGTAAATATCCTCATTATGTGTATTTTTAGAGCAGCCTTTTCACAGTTTTGTATTACACTGAATCAGGACTCCCAGACCTGAATTTTTCACAGTTCCTATGGATTCCTGGGTTTATTTTTTTTTAAATCTGGATTTTTCCCTTCTAAGTTAAAAACAGGAAAAAATAATCAATATGTATTTCTCATTATCAGCATCATTTAACTATGTAACGTAATAACATACATTAACCCTTCAGCGGGCTCGCCCGTGTATAAAGTGCAACATTTTCGTAATTTTGAATGGTTTATTTTTACATGTAAGGTTTGAAAGTTCTAAGCAGTTTCTATTTATAGCTACACCCTTTCTAACGCAGGTCTGATTTTCTGACCCATGTATTCCTTTCCATTCATTTGTTAATCGTGATTTAACCGTGATAAACCAGCGATTATACTGGATTAAAATACGCCAGAAGCAGGAGTTGATGGAGTCGATCCAATCTGCAGCTATTACACGGTATTCCGCATATCCCGAAGATGGACAACCTCGTTGTTTTTTAGGTTTTTGGACATAAAGATTTCCATTTAAGAAAATGGGGTGTGTATTATCTTATTTGTATTTTGTTTCTTTTATTTTCAATTTAAAAAAATATTTTTTAAGCTGTTTTTTCTTTGATTATAATCTGTATTTTTTTTCTGTTTTTTTGAGATGCCATCTGGGTTTATGACTTTTTTCTAACTAAGAACCCTGAACTGGGAACCCAGCCTAATTATTATCGCCTGCTTCAGCTAGTGCCGCGTCGTGACCTGAAGTGCATTTAAACAATAACAATTTATGAAAAAACAACAGTTTTGGTCACGAAGTACAAACTTAAAGACGTCAAAGCTCTATAATCAAAGCTCGAATTATGACGTCTTCCCGATATCAGTGCACAATAACATTACTAAATTATGCTATTATTCACTGAGAAAATCTACACAAAAACTTTAAGCTTTACTTCATCTTCATAGTAATAACTTGTACCGAAGAATTTTCACATTATTTTATAATTTATTCAACGCTCTTATTTATTAAGAATAGTTTCTTATGTGGAGGAAAATTTATGCACATATGTATATACACTGGTGTAAGAAATTAAAAGAATTTGCAGACTTGGTCGATTATCTCTAGAACTTCTGTACCGATTTTGATATGTACATACATTGATACAATACAAAACAATTAACCATTCAATAATTGTAATACACATATATGATCGTGCGTAACACTCGTTGGAGTCGGAAGGTATGAAACAGCGGTTGCAGAATAAACAAAAAAAATGGGTTAATAGATGGGTTAATAGGGGGTATGGTCCCCTCTTACACATATACAGGTCTCGCAGCGTGATTTCATACTTGAAATAAGGCAGTTTATCATTTCCTGTATCAATTGGTCCCACTCGTTCAGCAACGCTGTTTTCATTCCCTGGATGGTTCTCGGAGGGGGGTTGCGAGTTGCAATTGCCCTCCCCAGAGCGTCCCAGACGTGCTCTATAGGGTTAAGGTCTGGAGATCTGGCTGGCCAATCCATCCGGCGAATATCCTCACTCTCTAGAAATTCGTCGACCAGAAGACCTCTATGTGGCCTCGCGTTATCGTCCATTAAAATGAACTCAGGGCCAGCTGCACCCCAGAAAAGGCGAACATAGGGCTCCAAGCCCTCATCCCTGTTCCTCACACCAGTCACAGTGCCTCTTTCAAAGACATGGAGAGGTGTGCGGCCATCCAACATGATGCCTTCCCAGACCATTAAACCTCCTCCGCCATAATGGTTGATTTAGCGGACATTGGAGGGTAGGTACCGGGTCACTGGTTCTCTCTCCATATGAACGTACGGCGAGAATCGGTGTTTAGGCTAAACCGGGACTCATCAGTGAAGAGAACGGTCGCCTATTTATCCATACTCCAATCTCTATGCTCTCTGCACCATGATAAACGGATTCTCCTGTTCGTAGAAGTGAGCGAGACGCAAACAGCAGGTCTTCTTGCAAGCAACCCTCTCTAATGAATTCTTTTGGAAACAGTCACTCTTGATACACGGGTTCCTGTGGCTGCATACAAGTCACGAGAGAGTTGAGAAGCTGTAGCACTCCTGTTAAGCCTCGAAAAAAATCGACAAATGGCGATCTTCTCTGGCCGTCGTGGTTCTTTTACGACCTTACCCAGGCTTTCTCTCGATGGATCCGGTGTCCTGGAACTGTTTCCACAAGTTACACACGACGCTGGGCGTTAAATTGAACTCTCTACAAATTTGGACTTGAGATTGGCCTGCTTGTAGCCTCCACACAATTCGCCACCTCATTCCATCATTTAAACGTTGGTGGTTACTCATTTTTATTGTTACAATTTGAAATTAACCGATTGCTGCAAAATAACACCAAGAAATTCGCCGAGGTGTGCTAGCGAACGAAATACGTCTTAACTAACGCGCGCTTATAAAGCCTGTTTCTCTGCTGGCTCCGCCTGCACACACGTGCACGCTTACGTATTTGACGTACAAGATTTGCATTTTTGTCTAGAAGCAGTGGTTTTACATTCAGTTGAGTTATTTTGATAAAATTCGATAAAATATGCAAATTCTTTTAATTTATTTCACCAGTGTATATATATATATATATATATATATATATATATATATATATATATATATATATATATATATACAGGGTGTCCATAATTAAAGTCCCACTTTCAAAAGGCTGCAAAAAAAGAACCACTCGTCAGAATGACTTCAAATTTGAACTGAATATACTGGAAGAAGGGGGAAACAATAGGGGATAATAAAAAAGGGTTCCAAAATGTTACAGCGCCATCTATTGGTACATTTTGGAACTTTTTTATTATGCCAAATCGGTTCCCCCCTTCTTCCAGTATATTCAGTTCAAATTTGAAGTCATTCTGACCAGTGGTTCTTTTTTTGCAGCGTTTTGAAAGTGGGACTTTAATTATGGACACCCTGTATATATATATATATATATATATATATATATATATGAATGATTATGTGTCTTTTTGTGTGTGTATATATATAAATTGGAGTTAAGTCTCTTGAATAGGGTTTCTGTAGAACTAAAATTTCGCTCCACGAAAGGTTGGACTCCATTGTCCGTCAACGAGCTCTGGACATCACGTATGAGGACAAGTGCAACGAACTACGAATCAAAACCGTGTGGGGAAATTGAACCGACATCTCTTTTTGTTAAAACTTTTTAGGGTTTTTTATCTTTCGGGTTGGCGAAATTTTGGCGCCTCCGGCCATGGATCTGTCAAAAAAAGTGGGTTATCGCGGCTCGAGTCTTGCCTTCTCAGCAAAGAACTGTGGAAAAAATGAAGAAAATAAAAAATTGAATTGCGTATTCGAAAATATAGGGTGTGGTGTTCGAAAAGCGTCTCCATTTGTAATCCCCTTTTAGAGAGAAATTAGATAAATAGTACGATTCTGTAATGGAGTTTTCCAGGCACGTCTGGAAACCTACCACAATGGGAAAAGAAATGAAAATTTACTGCCAAATTAGAATGAAATACAATTTCGGTAATGATTATAAAACATTGCGCTTAATTCTCTTATGGATACGATTATTGAGTTTAGATTTTGGAACAAGCGCTCGTTATTGACCTCTTGCGAAATATCAAGCTATCGGAATGACATGTGAGATATTGGCTCTTTATGTTGGAACGTAATAGCCAAATAAATCAAGAAATGCACTCACTGTTTATATCAATTATAATAAATTTTCCTGCTCACATTCAAAAATACTTTAATGAGGAAGAATGGGGTGGAGCGCAACAGGTTTCACTATTTTGGTATCTAGTTTTTAGACAACCATTTGAGCAAAAAATTTTAATATTTTAATCTGACCCGAATCATTTTGAAAGCACTATTACTTACACACACACACACTCACACACACACACACACACACACACACACACACACACACACATATATATATATATATATATATATATATATATACTAGCTGAAAACCCGCGCTTCGCTACGGAGTACATTCAAATTAAATACAACGGTCAACGTATGCAATTTATGCCGAAAAATAAATGTATATATTTATAATAAATGCTATGATCAATGTATACAATTGATGTAAAATATATATCTATCTATATATATATATTTATAAAAAAATCGTAAGGTATATGCATTTTTTTTTATAATATCCAATCGTCTGCTGCATTAGAAAGAGAAAAAAATATTTTTTGTCTATTTAGTTGTTACGCACGTGACGATAAATTTATTGAAAGTACCAGAAAAAGAAATCACGTGATCAGCATTTAATAAATTAAATTCTAAAAATTAATCTTTAAAAATTCACCAAAAATCAAGAAATGGAGGTATAAATTCGGAAAAAATTTCATTTTGAAGGAATTTTTATGATCTTTCTCGTGATATAAATTTTATAACCCTCAATGTATTATTTTAAATGCAAACGTAAAAAAAATTTAAAAAACAGCTTAAAAATTTAATTTAAAAAAATCTAAGAAGAAGTTTTGAAAAATCTTTCTTAGTGCACCCCTACACTATTAGAAGAATCGCCATGCAAAATTTCAGCCCTTTAGGTCCACCGGTTTGGTCTGTGCGTTGTATGTCAGTCAGTGAATGTATGAGTCAGTTACGGAACTGTTTTATATATATACTAGCTGAAAACCCGCGCTTCGCTACGGAGTACATTCAAATTAAATACAACGTATGCAATTTATGCCAAAAAATAAATATATATATTTATAATAAATGCGATGATCAATGTATACAATTGATGTAAAATATATATCTATCTATATATATATATATATATATTTATAAAAAAATCGTAAGGGATATGCATTTTTTTTGATAATATCCAATTGTCTGCTGCATTAGAAAGAAAAAAAAAAATTTTTTTTGTCTATTTAGTTGTTACGCACGTGACGATAAATTTATTGAAAGTACCAGAAAAAGAAATCACGTGATCGGCATTTAATAAATTAAATTCTAAAAATTAATCTTTAAAAATTCACCAAAAATCAGGAAATGGAGGTAAAAATTCGAAAAAAATTTCATTTTGAAGGAATTTTTATGATCTTTCTCGTGACATAAATTTTATAACCCTCAATGTATTATTTTAAATGCAAACGTAAAAAAAGTTTAAAAAACAGCTTAAAAATTTAATTTAAAAAAATCTAAGAAGAATTTTTTGAAAAATCTTTCTTAATGTACCCCTACACTATTAGAAGAATCGCCATGCAAAATTTCAGCCCTTTAGGTCCAGCGGTTTGGTCTGTGCGTTGTATGTCAGTCAGTCAGTCAGTCAGTGAATGAATGAGTCAGTTACGGAACTGTTTTATATATATAGATAGATATAGATTAAACGTTTGTCACTTGGAGAAACGTTTAATTGACAAAACGTTTACAATATAGACGTTTACAATATAAACGTTTACAATTGACAAACGTTTATAGATACACATTGTTATCTCAAAATTAGAGTAAGAGATGAAATAAAAATACAAAAATAAAAAAAGGATTTTAAGTAAAGAATGTTTTTTTAATTATTTTAAGCACCTAAAATAATATTCAAATTAATATTACGTTACTTAATAATTGTGTGCACGGCCGCCATCGTGGATTTTTTTGCGCCAACTTGGCGATTTTACCGTGTTTTGAGGAGTGGAAAAATTCTCGCCAATGTGTTTTAAGCGGTGTTTTCAAAACGCTGGACTTTGAATTTTTTTTAGCTTTTTTAATAAAAAACACCTGTTTAAATTATGAAACTTAGAAAAATTTTTGAAAAATCATTTAAACGTTGGACTTAGATTTATTTTTGGGTTTTTGATAAAAACCACTTTTTTCTGAAAAAATCATTCTGAAATATTGGAAATTTTGGGTTTTTCTTTTAGCTTTTTTAATAAAAACGACCTTTTTAAATTGTGAAACTTAGAAATATTTTTGAAAAATCATTTAATCGTTGGACTGAGATTTTTTTTTTGTCATTTTTAATTAAAAACTACCTTTTCAAATTATGATCCATATGAAAAATTTGGTCAAATGAATTTTACTTACAGATAAAATTTCAATGCCATCTATTCAGTTTGCCCTAACTCTTTGACTTATAGCAATGAATCACCAAAATATTATGCTAATATATTGTTAATTAGAAAAAAAATACAGCATTTTCGTACCACCTAAATAACTTGCAATTTAAAAATTATTTAAAATTCAGCTTTGAAAAATGTAAAATAATTATGAACCCATAAATTTATGGTGAGTAACCAGATCCTCTCTCTCTCTCCATTGTGGTAATGAAATTTTACTTCAGATTTGACCTTAACCAAATATTTGGTGCATACAATAAAATCGGGACAAGGATTATTTGACCATTTATCCTGCTGTGGAAATAAGAAAAAAAAACCCTTTTACTAAACCAATAACTTAACCTTAACTAACTTTTTAACTTTGGTTCCTGGGGAGAGAGAAGTTGAACTTCAGTTATTTAAATTTATTTGTAATCCACTACAACTTGGAATTATAAAATATTTTAAAATATATTGTATTTAAAATGTATACTGTATTTTACATTTTACGAAAAAATGATGGCAGACAATTTTTACTTCAAATAAATGAAATGGTGTATCATTATAGTATACTAATTGACAATCGATAAACAAAATTAAAAGCAACTTAAATTTAATAAGTTAACGAAAAACTGATAATGGATTCAAACATTTTCAACAAAAAGACTCTTAGTTTTAAAAATAATTTACTCTTTTGAGTATAGTCAATTTGACTCAGATTTCCAGGTCAAGGCCAAGATCTGACCTAAAATTATTATACTGTAATTAAAAGATCACATCAGAAATAACTGTTTGATCTTAAAATTAGAGAATTTGACATTGGGTTATTTTTACCAGAACGCAATAATTATCGCCATGCGAAATGCGCCAAACCCTGGCGGAAAAATCCAAGATGGCCGCCGTGCACACAAATCTAGAGTATCCCCCCTAACTTCATTTCTACTGATCAGATATACATAATATATAGCCTATGACCATCTGGAATAATGTACCTTTCAAACAGTGAAAGAATTTTTCAAATAGGTGCAGTGGTTCCGGAGATTACCCTCCACGTACAAAATCTGCTCTCTCTTTATATATTAGTATATATATATATATATATATATATATATATATATATATATATATATATATATATATATATTTGGGCTTCTTTATTATTTGGGGAAACAATAAAACAAATAAAGCATTTTGAGCCCCCCTTCCAAGTGGGCCCTCAGCGGGTGCCCCTGTTGCCCCTGCTAGTTACTGTATATATATATATATATATATATATATATATATATATATATATATATATATATATATAAATTTTTTTTACCTATGGCTTTATTTGGAAAATTAATCGACACACACACACACACACATATATATATATATATATATATATATATATATATATATATATCGCAATATTATAAATCTAAAAATAACTAACAATTTTTTTTTTATTTCTAATGTAGTGCATGTTTTCAAAAGTCTTCGTGGGCCTTTAAATGGCCGCGTGTTGCGCAGGCCTCATCTAGACTGTTCGAGAGTGTTTACGCATTACGATCGGCTTCTTCGCAATTTCAAAGATAACACGTAGCAGAATGTTTTCATATCTCTTAATTCCTAGCTGTGGGTTATAATCTAAACTATTCGACCTCCAAAAACGAGTTTTAATTCCCGATAGAAGGTCACTCGTACTGTTGTATAACTGTCTGGAAAGTGAATCAAAATTTGGCCGTGCCGGGAATTCGTAACTGTATTTGTAACCTTGTTTCACCGTCGAAAAATACATGTGGTATGGGTTTTTTTTCCCTTTTTTTTCGTGGAATTCATTAACCTGTAAGCGGTCATGTCAGTCATCAGGAATGCCCAGATTTATTTTTTAAAGTACGGAAATTATCACAGGCTGGCACACACAAACGCACGCACGCACAAAATAAGAGAAAAAAATTAAACCATTTAGTTCATCCTTTCTCCTCCACCTCCGTCAGTCTCTTCAAGTCGTCTGATCTCTATAGTAAATATTGTATATTATACTTAATAAAACCAATTTATTGCAGTACAGTCTATTCTATTGTGTTTTTATACAATATATGTTTTCATAAATATATTTTTCTTATTTAAAAACATGTATAAAAAAATTGCGGGTGTTTTTAGGAGGGGGGGGCGGAGCGGATTAATGGCATTTCAATTAATTTCAATGGCGAAAATCGATTTGACATACGAGTAATGTGAGTTACGAGCTCCATCCAGGAACGAATCAAACTCATAATTCAAGGCACCACTGTATATATATATATGGGTGGGGGAGTAAATCAGCCACAGTCGTAAATTAACAACCATCGTAAAGAACAAATTATAATTATATTTACATTGGGAATTTTAAAAAATGTAGTCCGTCTACAGCGAAATCCGAAGCAGGAGTGTTAATGTCCTCCCCAAACAAAGTAGAGGTGTCGTGACAATGTTTATGCTAGCGGCGCCCTCTTACGTCAGACATAATATGCGTTCACAAATAACTGTACTAAAGTTTCCAGTTCACAGTTAAAAGTTAAGTTCGGCATTCTACATTTCGACCATCCTCGCTGTCATGCGGCTTCAGATAACATTAAACAGGAAGCACTGAAAGTCTCTGAAAATGAAATTAAATGGAACACACTCACAGGACTTGCTGTCAGTACATGGGACCATGCAGGGATGCTCTGGTGCTGACATCGGATGGCGGGGGTACCTTGTCAGTCGTCAGAATCGGGATAGTAGGGATGCCATGCCAGTCGTGTGAATCGGGATAATAGGAATGTCATGGCTTCATGTAGTCGGCAACAAAAGACATGATGTTGGGACCTTCATGTTGTTCGAATTTGATAATATCGTACCTGTCATGGGGCTTGACGATGGTCACTTTGTAGGGACCTAGGAATTTTGGTTGTAATTTCAATCCAGTTCTGTACTGCTTACGCTTGATTGCACATGATTCTCCTTTACTATACTTCCATGATTTTTTCCTCTTATTATAGGGTTTCTGGTTTTCTTCTTGAATTTGTTTGATGACTTCTTTTTACATTTCTTGAGGCACCATAAAAATTCTCTTCCATTTTTATACTTATATAAAATTCCGTTTTTGACAAATGTTCTTCGTCATTTCCTTTTTCTAGCAAGGTTTTAATAGTTTCAATGTTTTTATCTTGTTTTGAGGCAGCTTAAATTTTGGCGGTCATATCGTCTTCCGTATTTGAATTGATTATCACAGTGTTGCGACTTTGGGCCTCAACATGTTTCATCTGTGCTCCTGACCGATGGATAACTTCGTAGTCAAATTCTCCCAGGTATAATGACCATCTTACAATTTTCGGGGAAAGGTCTTTTTTGCCCATTGTCATCTGGAAAGCGGCGCAGCCCGTTACAATTGTAAATTTGAAACCAAGCATGTAATCCCTAAATTTCTTTAGAGCTTCTATAACTGCGAGAACTTCTAATTCAAGCGAGCAATACTTCTCTTCAGCTTGGGACTTCTTCTTGCTCGTGCAATGGATGGAATGATATTTTCCATTTTCAGCTTCTTGAAATAACACAATGCACTTCGAGTCTTTCAATATGCACTTCGAGTTTTCTGCCTTGCGTGAATATACTAAAAACGGGTTCAATAGCGAGATATTGTTTTAAACTCAAAAACGCTCCTTGTTGATTTGGACCAAAAATAAACTCAGGTTTTCTGAGCAAGCCGCGCAAAGGTTTTGCGATAGTAGAGTATTCAGCGATAAATTTTCAAAGATATCCCATGAGGCCTAGAAAGCTTTGGGCCTGCTTAATCGTCGTTGGTTGAGGAAATTTCTGCACTGCAGCTGTTTTTGACGGAGATGGTTTAGCAGTTCCGTTTTCGATGACATGTTCTAAGAATTCTACTTTTTGATGAAATAATTATCTTTCCCGTCAAACTTTCTCAAACTGTCTTCGATATCGTGATAAGAAATAGGAAATATAGAAAATTTATCTATTGATGGTTCTAAACGGGTTACATCATTAATTTCGCTACGGGTTTCTTCATTAACTTGTTCGTCATCGGAATCCTCACTTTCAGATTCATAACTATATGTTATAAGTGTTATAATATCTAATAGGTTATCGAGAACTCAAGTAGCGAGGACAGTTCCATTTCCTTCACAATCGATACATAAAATATTGAAAATTGTAATTAAATTCGCAAGCCGAACGTGTTTCAAAGCAAAAGTAAATTTCCTTTCATAATGTTCGTCATTTTTCTGGTAGTCAAAGCCAGAAAATTCTCGTAACCGTTTCCGATTTAATCGGTCATTTTCTGTTTCGAAAACAATATTATGCAAACATCTTATAGATTTAACAGAAGCAGAATTCAAGTTCGCTTTGATTCGAGGAATATCAACTAATTTTATATTTTCCGTTTAGAACCGTTAATCGTAGTAATTATCGTAAT
Source organism: Dolomedes plantarius (assembly GCA_907164885.2). NCBI lineage: Eukaryota > Metazoa > Arthropoda > Arachnida > Araneae > Dolomedidae > Dolomedes > Dolomedes plantarius. The sequence goes on along the minus strand of OU015495.1, from coordinate 33,286,511 downwards.
TCGTAAACATAAAACAATGATCGTTATTCGCATTAATAGAATAATTGTAATCTATCTATATATATAAAACGCATAGGTATGCGGCACAAAAATCGACGATATTTCTACACTCTGAATGGCAACGGCTGCAACTACCAGATGTAAACATTAGCGGCCAACCGCGTGTGTGTAGTGGTTCGACGATAGCACTTAATTTGATACAATTTAATTGCTGTATTTTACACGTGAATAATTTTAATTTATTCACGAGATGATTTATTCTATTGTTCCATTGGTTTTTCTAAATGTATATAAGAGGACAATCTTTTGACAAAATATGTTTAGATCTATCAAATCCAGTGTTTAGTCATGAACAGTTGTATGTAAGTTTATCTAGAGTCCGTTCTTTTGATTCTGTCACTGTAGTATCTCCTATTTCTGAAATACTCAACTGTGTATATCAAGAAGTTTGAGGAATATCATAGTAAAATATTAATAATTGCATTATAATATCTTAATAGTAAGTAATAGTTAATTGTCTACAGTTTTTTAGTAGTACTTTCTGAATTTTTACTCCATTTTATAAGTGAAGAAATTTTCCCAACAATTTTTTATTTGGTATGATTTAGTGTAGATATCTGAATTGTGAACAATAGTACATACAGAGAGTGATGTAATCCACACTTTATTTTAGTACTTGCTGAATTTTTACTCCTTTTTTTTGTGAAAAAATTTGTCTCTAACAATTTCTTATTTGATGTAATGATGAAGTGTAGATATCTTAATTTTGAAAAATATTACATACAGAGAGGAATGTAATTTATAAAATCTTTGTTGTTGGGTTTCTCAGTCTTATCTTTAACTCTGTTCTGAAGTAATGGAAATTCACATTTTTTTAATCACGATGTTTTAGAATCAGCCTTATAGAGAATTTTACAATGATTATAATTTTTTTTTGGCTGAGATCGCACTACCATTTAACAACGTATATTTATGATGACAGGTAATGGTAACATTCCTTTCATACGTTTCTTTCAGTTGAGTTGTTTTGCAAAAGAAATTATAAAACAAAAAGCGACCATGCTGGTCGCGCAGCAGCTAGTTAGTCGAAATTCATAGAAACAAAACAGTTATCGTACTTTATAAAGATAGAACGATCTTGTTTTTGTTCCGAGACCGTTCGTGTTGCGTCGTAATGCGTTGCTGGGGATTCACGTCGTATATTCGTTCACACTTTTCAATTCAAATCTGATTCCATTATCTGACACCAATTTTGTGGGGCGTGGGGCTTAGAGTAAATCAGCCACAGTCCTAAACTAACTAACAACCATTGTAAAGGACAAATAATAATTTCAATTAATTTTCATTGAGAATTTAAAAAAAAACGTACTCCGTCTACACCGGAATCCAAAGTGGGAGTCTTAATGTTCTCCCCAAACAGAGTAGAGGGGTCGTGACAATGTTTATGCCAGATGTAATATGCGCCAGTTATAATATGCATTCACAAACAACTATACTAAAGTTTGCAATCCATAGTTAAAAGTTCAGTTTCGCATTCTACATATATCATATATATCAGGGGTTTCCAACTGGCGGCCCGGGGGCCGCATGCGGCCCGCGGTGCCTTTTTTTTGCGGCCCGCGAAGACTTTTAGGAAAATAATATGCAGCATCAATTTAGATATTCTTAGTTAACGAAAAATGTTTTTGTAAAAATCTTTATTGTTTTCAAATGCTGTTCATTTACAAAAAACATTGATTTTCCTCGAATTCCATGAACAGTAGGGTGTCCACTCATGTTCTATTTCATACCCCCCACTTCTTATTTGAATACCCACTTCTTATTTGACTGTTTTGTGTGTGTCTGTGTAATTTAACGAAAGTTGGCCACTTATAATCAAGGTCGTTGTTGGAGGTTCATCCTCGAATTTTTAAAACTTTCATAGTACATACTATACACAAATCCTCCAAATCCCCCTCCCTCAAGAAAAAATGTTCTGGGTATGGTCCTGATTAAATTGCGGCCCGCCACTAGACAGGTGTTTTCGATTGCGGCCCTTGGACACTTGTAAGTTGGAAACCCCTGATATATATATATATACAGATCTGTATATATATATATATATATATATATATATATATATATATATATATATATATATATATATATTAGTGAAACTTCTCTATCCGGCCACACCTCTAAACGGCCCTATTTTGTTCAGAACCGATTTAAGACTCCAAAGAACCAATGTTAGGGAAGAAACGCCCCCATTTACAAGTCCTCATTTTTTCGAAACCGTGACTGGTCTCCTTACAGAAGTTTCTCTGTATTACACACACACACACACATATATATATATATATATATATATATATATATATATATATATATATATATATATATATATATATATATATATATATATATATATATATATATATATATATATGCGTCTGTGTGTGTGTGTGTGCACATATGTAATTCACTGTACGCAGATTATTAATTCAATGCTGTACAGAAATAAAATGTGCTCATTGTTAACAAAACGGTAAAAAAAATCGTATTTCACCCTTTTTCTAGAGTATACATCCCTAATAATGACTCACTTGCCGGCAAAACGAGTTCCTATCAGGAATTCCACCACGAGTGATTGGTCCCCAATCAAAATCCACCGTGGATTAACGAAATCTGTAACCGCGTCGTTAATCCTATTCAAGCGAGCTGCCGCTGCCGAAAAATTATGTGCTAAGAATTTTTATTCGTTCCGTTCGCTCATGTGTAGTAATATACTAAGCATGGCTGTAGGGTACAAATGTTACGAATTTGCATTTGAGTGCAAATTACCCGACAGTGAGAGAATAACAATGGAGGATATACAATGAATACCGGGCTGTAATTAAATATTCTGAATGCTTAGGCAATTTGGCGTAGTTAAAACCTTAAGATTGAATGCCGCGAGATTTTATGACTTCCTACCTACTTTCGGAGATTAAAACCCCATTACTTTAAAACTGTTTTCAAATAGCGCTTAATTCCCTGCACATTAAAAACAAAGCGTTTATGGGTGAGTCTAATGAAAAGCATTATTCTCAGTCCAGGATGTTGTTCCGTTTTTACGAAAGCCACCTTATTAAGTGTAATTTGTTTACAGAAATCATTTCAAAGAAAAACTTTGCTCTCATGAAAAACTTGGAGAGTGGATCTGGGCAATGTTTCATCTACAGCGAAGATGGTTGAAGGCGTTTGTGACGTTATAACCCAAGTAACAAACATCGTTAGGGAAGGGTTCGGGGCCAACTGCAAAATGTTTATGCTGGGCCAACAACTATAAAATTGAGTTGTCCCAACTACAAATAAGTGCTGTTGGGCGAACAATCATAAAATGCAGTTGTCGCAACTCCAAATGAGAGTTGAAATTCTCTTACGGCGGTTGGGCCAATTCACAGCCAACCGTTGATTCAGCATAAACCCGACGGTCCAGCCCAACTGTTGGCCAACTATGCTAAATACAGTTGCCCGACACCATCCCAACTATCTTGTGTTACGTGGGAACGACCTATGTCAGGACTTTGAGTGGAACTCTAATATGTTGAAATTCTAAAAATGAAAAACTACCGGACAGTATGAAGAAATTTTGCGTTTTAAAATGCCATTATGTTACTTCTTTCCCTTCTGAGGATAATGATGCAAAATGTCGGCTGGTTTATTTATTTCATTCATGTATTCGATGACGATGAATTTTTCTTATGAGTTTGACTAACAGTCTAATTTAGTCCACTCGATACGTTTGTGTCATTGAATGAGAAATTTTAGGCATTAAACTTCTTATTCAATCATTCACTACAAAAGACACCTGCAATACTGTAAGGAGATCCTTATGTGAACGTCAGCTGCAAATAGCTATTTTTATCAACGACATCAGAATGGATATATATATATGTGTGTGTGTGTATTAAAGGAGAATATCTACACGACAAGTGCTTCCGATAGAAAAAATAATAATAAATAAATGAATGAATAAATAAATAAATAAATAAATATATATATATATATATATATATACGAGGGTTGTAAATAAAGTAGTGGTAACGTCGCCCAGAAAGTCGTAGAACATTCGGAATGCTCAAACAGGATATCGGAGGAGGGCGGTGGAGCTGTAGTCAATGTATAGAGTACATAAAACCGTAGATCCAGTAGAAGGGGTAGTTGCTGCGTGACGTTGCAGTGGACAGTGGCGTCTCTACTGCTCTAAATCATGTTTACAAAAAGTGATCAGCGGTCGGTGATTAAAATCAACGTTGCCCGTAGCTACAGCACCATCTGCACCCAGGAGTTGTTGGAACACCCTCCGTACTCCCCTGACGACCATTTTCCAAAGTTGAAAGAACCCCGTCGAGGCATCAGATTTTCCTGACGTGCCGTCTGTGATTCGAGCATTAGGGCGCTCCGTCGCTGACATCAACACACAACACCTTGCCAACGGTATCCTGAGGCTTCCTGACATCTGGTAAAAGGTACATGACTCTGCTGGTGATTTTATTGAAGGAAGGACATCTAATTTCGTTTGTACGTACATTAAAAGATGTTTTACGAGTATGTTGCCATTACTTTATTTACAACACTCGTATATAGTTAGTTAGTTAGTTATTATACATACATATTAGAGATTTCAGTAACCACTCTAGATCAGTTCCCAGCTATTTACACATTTTTAGCAATGAAGAGATTTTTTAACAAGCCTGCTTTATAAATTTAGCCATTGGCAGCTAGAATAGAATCAGAAGGCTCATCCACTTACTCATAAAGTAAGGACTAGTTTTAAAGCGAGAATTTGCATATCGTTTAGGGTTTTCAGATTTACGTGTTACATAATACGAGTTTAATAATAAAATTTCATATCCTTTTTACACTGATATTTTATGCTTTGATTATATTTTTTCCATTAAACGGAAGCGCTTGCTGATCCTTCAGCTCTAGGCTGTAGACCGGATGCGGATGACCCTTAAACTTACGTATTTCCATGTATGATAGACACTATAGCAGTCGAGGTTATAGATAGTATCACGTTTGTTCCATCAATGTATCTTTTTATTTATTTACCGAAAATATATATTGGCCCGAAGCAGTTTATCTCCATGCATCTAAATGATAGAGGAAATTAACATAAATTAAAAAAAGAGAGAACTTGGAAAACCTGCCGTGTAATTAGCCTTGAAATGTTTACACGACGTTTCGAGCGTGCGACGTTTCGCGAAGATGAAATATTTTGTTGTCAATTATTTGGAACGACAGATGAACCACTCCCTTCGTTCAAGTAATTAATATCAATATTGAAAACTTATCCATTTTGGGAGTAATGTTTAAAAGGTTGTTTTACAGTTTGTAACAATGTGCAGCTTTTAACAATGTGTGATAGCTATAAAGGTTTCCACTTCAAATCTTCGGGCGAAGCAAAATACCTATTGGCTATGAAAATGAGATGTATAAAGACCGACAGCACTTTCTACCAGAAAACGCATTTAGTTGAAACTTATTAATTGTAATCACTTATATCTTCTTCTTCTTCCTTATCTCTGCTCCTAATCACTACTTCGAATAAATTTGGTGCTAAACCTCTTCTTTGTGGAACTGAAGAACTAACCTTTTCCTTCCGAGAATTGGCAACGTTTGGAAAAGGGCAAACATGTTTTGTAAGCTTAAAAGATTAAATCGAGTGCCGGTTTCACTTAACGTTTACCCCAACGCTGCATCTAAAAGATGCATATCACGTCGTAACTATTCTTAAGTATATCTTTATGTGCATAAAGTGATGGATAGGAGCACGGATGGATAGGAGCAGAATGGACCCTTCCAAAAGGTCCTCGAGAACAATGGACACAGAAAAAATCTTTCTATTTTGGAAAAGGACATAGAATCTAGTTTTTTTCCACTAGATTTCGAGAATAACATCCTTCGGATGGCGTCCGTTATGCGCGATTCACTGCCAGAGTCACTCATCTCTGGGGTAATGGCGATCACTTCCTCAAGAGTACGGAACTCACGGACTCGTTGTCCATTTTCAGGTGTTCTCATATTTCACTTGTGCGTGTGTGTGACTTATTTCACCCGCTCTAGCTGTAGAATAGACCAGGTGCAAGAGGCCAAAAGTTACAATGAAATCGGAAACAAGGAAAGGGTCTTTATAAATATCCTCCTTTGTAAGACCCAGGCAGTTTAAAATATGGTCAGGAGAGGCTTCAGCAGTATTGCATTTGGAGCAAAAAAGGTACGATTTTTGCCCCTGATTGTAAACAAGACACTTTAGGTGTCCACTTGTAAATCTGCTAATGGTGGGCTGTATCCTTCTGTCTCCCTTGACAGTGAGGGCACCACCAGGAGATTTTCGGTCGTACCAGTGGTGTGTCGGAGGGTTCTTCCATGAATGCTGGTTTATAAGTTTTCTTCTGCAGTAAATTTTAAGATAGGTCAAAGTATCTCGCGAAGAAATAGGAAGAGAGGTTCCATCCTTAGCAAGAACATCAGCAGTCTCATTTCCAAAAAGTCCTATATGAGACGGCACCCATTGTAAAAAAACCTCTTGTTGTTGAGAAAGATCTTTGAGGATCTCTAGTATTGAAAGTGAAGCTTTATCTCCGACTCTTGTCCAGCTGCTCAAGTGCTGAATGGCACTGCGGCTGTCAGATAGGATCCAAATATCACGGTGAGAGGTATATTTTACTTGTTCTCCTTGGTAACCCCCTTGCTCTCACGTTTTAAACCTGTTGCAGGATTTTTTTTTCAATCAGGAATGTTATCAATTGCATAGCGAGTCCTTTGTCGCGGTTACAGAATCGTTGTTTTTAAGGAACACCTCGATCACGAAACCGCGTCGTTCACCGAATCCACTCGTGGTGGTCTACTGACAACTCGAAAATCCGCCGCAATCTCCCGCATCCCCCCCCCCCCACAGTGACCTCCACAAATGGGGGAGTCCATTTTGTCGCACCCTGTATATAATGGGAGCCTCCTATAGGTGAACAAACACTACTCTCCATGAGGGCACGACACAGAAACATCATTGCCGCAGCCGGGATTAGAACCCGAACCCACGATAGGGAAGCCGCTAACATGTCTATAGCGGGGGTGGCATAGAAAGCAAACACATTTTAATGATAGATTTTATTTTCATTTTTAATCATTTGGCTTCTTTAGCAAACCATCAAGGAAAGTGTCCCTGATGATACTGGCCATGCGTTTCCCCATCTATTGAAGGCCTGTGGTCATAAACTGACAAATCCAGGTGCAGATGTTCATTTCAAGAGTGGAGAATTAGAATATAAAATATAAATACAAAAAATTGTGTTGAAATCACCTGAGGGATGTTATTTCCAAAACCTATTGGGGAAAAACTAGATTGTTAGTAATTTTCGAAAATAGAAAAACATTTTCTGCCCATTGTTTCGTTCGTTTTTAAGAACCCTTCGAAATGGGGGAGTGCAATCTGCCGCACCCAATATTAAAACCCATTTTAAGAACAACGTTCAAGATTTTTCTTTAATTTACTTTTCAAAATGCAAAAATAAAGCGACGTGTTAAACTTGCATTGGACGTTCAAGTGCAGGTACGGTCACAGACCTTTTTTTTTCTGCTTCTAATTTGATATGAACAATCAAGTCATAAATAGGTCACTAGCGTCTCTCTTTTTGGCACCAATCAGCCATTCTTCTCAACAGGCTTAAAAAAGAACATCCTTAGCAATGCTGAGATATTTTTCTATGATTTAATGCAAAACATATTTTTTACGCTTTCGATCTGAAACTGACTGTTTATTTTCTTTTTCTGCTCAATGACCGTTCTGAGGTATTCGAACTGAATAAAAAACTATGTAAGTGCATATATAAATAAATGAATGAATATATATATATATATATATATATATATATATATATATATATATATATATATATATACAGCTTTTTTGGGTTGAAGTAACGGGTAAGGCACAGATGTCCCTTCACCGTATCCTCATAGGGAGCGATGTCCGTTCACTTAAGCAGGGGTTCCCAACCTGTGGGTCTCGAAGTGTTTTCTGAGAGGGGGAGGAGTCGCCACGGTTTGATTCCATTAAAATAACATTTTAGCAAATTTCACCGAAAAAAAAAGGAGTCAGTATTTATTGACCATGAAAATGTAGGGCAGTGGGGTTCTTTAAAAGGAAAAAGTCTCGTTTAAAGCATACACTAAGTTTGTTCGAAATCTACCGCCTTTATTGGGCAGTCAATGAAAATAGCGATTATTTATTATGTAAAGTACACAGGGCCCTAGATAGCCTTGTGGAAGCTCCTCGTCTTTCGGTGCCGAGGGTGCTCGATTCGAATCGCGATATGCGCCATTCCATACTTTCATGTCTAGGTACGTTCCATTCGTAGAAAGTCCTTCTACGAGGTCGGAGAGAGTGAGAGAGGGTACGAGAACGTCAGCTGTCGCCCCTGGGCGGTGGTTGGTCCAATTGGAGGCGACACCTGGCCATGTTGGACCCCAATCTCTGTAGTGACTTTGTAAACCGGAGCCGCATTCTCCTGCCCTTTGCCGTCTATGGACCTGTTCTGGAGTTGTCCCAACCAGGGGGCATAATTGAAAAAAACAGTACTATATTGTATTTTCCGAGTTGTAGTTTAACCCATCCTAACAAGCAAACATGAATTTTAAAAAACCTGACAACAAATAGCACCATGCTAAAAAAGGTTATTGTCTAAATGTAGAATAAAAAGATTTACTTTTGCATTTTACTATTTACGAATTGCGATTTTTTTCACGATTATTAATTTTCAGTATTCCCATTTTATTAATGAATGGAGTCAATGATAATTTGCATCTGCTACCGCGCCCTTAGGGTTCTTAGTAAAACTTAATGGAAGTAATTTGTCCTACATTTGTGTCGAAAGCCTAACATGGAAGCTTATTAATGAAAAATGCATCCCAGGAATCATTAATTTCCCGTTATTTTAAAATTATCCACCTTTTCTGTCAGATTGTTCCCTGAGTGTAATGAATGAGGTCAGCTTTTTAAACGGTTATCAAGGATAATCTAGCAATGACAGTAATTTGAGAATGATTAAGGGAGATTAAATTATTCCGCGTGATCATAGGTTTCCACTTGCTCAAATGCTTGCAATTTACACGATACTAATGGTTAAAATGGCTTCTGATTCAAAGATGTCGTTAAGTAGTAAAAATAACTTATAAATATGAATGAAGTTTTTATTACTATTCATGTTTTGAATTTTATTAGGGATTAAGTTTATATTTTTCTTAACCCAGTTTTTTGTTTTCCTTGGGAGTAATCATTAGATCTCCAAACAATTACATCAGGTGTCAAGGTGAGATTCATTAAGTTACCGAGGAATAAAATCGGTGTGATTCCAAAAGAATTAAGGTATTAGTACTAAAGTATACCTCTTAATATTACTAGTTTTTAGGTAGTAGGATTAGTTGAAACTGCCTTATTCATTCCTTTCACAAAATAGCATTGTTAGTAATTAAATTTACATTTTTCCTAACACAGATTTTTCTTTTCTTTGGAATTAAGCATTAGATCTCTAAACAACTACATCAAATGTCAAGGCAAAACACATTAAGTTACTGAAGAATAAAATCAATGGGATTCAAAGAGAGTCAAGATATTAGTTCAAAAATATATCTCCTAATAATACTAGTTTTTAGGTAGCTTGATTATGTTAAGTTGGGATAACTGGGCCATAAATTTTCAACTTTTTTATATACTACACTTTTAACACATTTAAATTATACTAATGTGTAAAATTGTCAAAAAACTTTGTATTACATGTATTTTAGTAAGTCTTAGGGAGTATGTTTAAGCTATAATATTGGTTTTTATTATATATGTATTATATATAAATATTACACATTTTTTTAAAATACAGGTGGGCCCAGTTCCCCTGATAATTGGGGTAAGCGGACCACTCAGGTCTATTTCTCATAATAAACAACAGAATTTTTGACTGGCTAAATGGGTCCAATGCTTGTATATCTAGAAAGAAAAAAAAAATTGTACCCCTATTTAAAAATAATTTTTCAAAGCAATTGCCAATGTTTCAAGATAGATTGTTGCGAACACCGGAAAAAAAAGCACACAAAGTGATTAAAAAACACAATGTAATTTATTATAAACAAAAGAAAAAACATTTTTCTTGCTTAGTTAGTAGCTGTAATGGCCTTTTCTATTGAAAAATGTAATATTAATTTGAGTTTAACAAGCCCTGAGTTAGTTAATGAGTTAATGGGTGAATTAATGTGTCTTTTGCAAAAAAAAATGTTTTTTGTAATAACTTAACCAGTAGTAAGCTTAAGTGAAAAAGAACACAAATGAGTGACTTAAATACTTAACTTATAATAGTTACACTTACTCATACTCAAATAGACAACCTTTTAACTATGGAACACTGAAAATTCCACCTTTGTACATGGGGACTGTGGATCTAATCAATCTTAAAATATCTTCTTCATGTCACAGAATGTCCTCCTTTTCTGGCCATCGCCAGTAAGTTAAACCAGCACTTTCCATGTGTTTTATTTTCACTTGGTCTCTATTTAAATCTAAAACTTATCTGGGTTATTTTGTACTATTATACGATACAATATCATAGTCCTTTGATAACAGTGATACCAGGCACAGCTTTGTCTGATTCACAGTCCACAATGCTCATATCTTTTGAGTCATCAGAGTCTGAATTTACTGTAGGTTTTACCTTTTTAAATTTGCAGATGCCAGAAGTTGAAGGCAATGGATTTTCTAAATCTACTGAATTCATTGGTGGAATTCATTAAATCCAATCTTTCTTTTTTTTCCTCGCATTGCATCTTCAATTTGTTGTTTCTCCTTTCTTTTTACTTTCAAGTTTGTCTTTAAGTTTTTTCTTCACAATGTCATCTTTTTCTGTTTTTTTAGGAGTTTCTCCTGTTTTTAAATTTTTTTTCTTGTAAAGCCAAATCTTCCAACCTCTTTTATTCCTGTCTTTTTTTTATGTAAATATGACGTAAATTTGGGGTGAGTTGTCACAGGAAAAAAAAGAAAACATGCTTGAACTCTCACAAGTTTAAATGAATAAATTTCTCCATCAACATTCTATCTATAAGTGACTTTGTCTTTACTGGCTTTATTGCAACATATTAACATAACTTAATTAGTTCAGTTACTTATGTAAGGTTAGTAGTGGTTAGTATAAGCATAAGTGGATCAGTGTGGTGTAACTGGGCCATACCTGGACCCAGTTCCCCTGAAGGTATGGTCCAGTTGTCCCAAATCACTAAATCTGATGGGGCAACTGGGTCATAACCCTCTACAGAACTTTAACATGCAGGATAGGTTAAAACACTACACAGAAATTATTTTGACATTAACTGAGCTAAAAATTCTTATATTCAATTTTTAAGAGATTAAAAAATACTTATCAAAAATTATTGAATTCACCCTTGTAGAAAGATGTTTTGTGATGGCAAATACAAAAACATTAGCAACTATAAAACATTCTTCAACCAATCTGGAGACCAAAGGGTTGTTGTTTTGTTGACTTCTGCTTACCAGTGTTGCTACAACAGAGTGAAATTCCCCTCCTGATATGTAAAGGAAAATTCTGGGAGGGGATGGCTCAGTTACCCCATGGGCCCAGTTACCCCAACTTACCTTAGTTGAAATTGCCATGTTGATTCCTTGCACATGATAACGTATTTCCTAATCATATTTCCTTACCTCTCAAAATAAATATTAAGTCGAACGAATGACTCTCGCGGCTGACATATTGTGACACAGATCGAAGCGTTCCCAGGAATGAGGGATTGATGCTACCCTCATGTCCAGAACTGTTAGGTCTGTTATCAAACACGTGTTTGATATCACGCTCAAAGCACCCGTCGCGAGTCCTCCATCAATAAAAGAAAACTCTTTTCGACGATTTTCATCGTATTCACCCAGTGTTATACTCTGCTGAACTGTATTAACGTATCACATTCTGTTGTTTTTTACATATATCTATATATATATAAAACAATTCCGTAACTGACTGACTGACTGACTGACATACAACGCACAGACCAAACCGCTGGACCTAAAGGACTGCAATTTTGCATGGCGATTCTTCTTATAGTGTAGTTGTTCACTAAGAAAGATTTTTGAAAAATTCTTCTTAGATTTTTTTAAAATTAGATTTTTAAGCTGTTTTAGCAACTTTTTTAAAGTTTGCATTTAAAATAATAATTTGAGGGTTATAAAATTTATATCACAAGAAAGATCATAAAAATGCCTTTAAAATGAAATCTTTTTCGAATCTTTACCTTCATTTTCTGATTTTTGGTAAATTTTTAAAGATTAAGTATTAGAATTTAATTTATTAAATGCTGATCACGTTGTTTCTTTTTCTGGTACTTTAAATTAATTTATCGTCACGTGCATAATAACGAAATAGAAAAAAAAATATTTTTTTCTTGCTAATGCGGCAGGCGATTGGACATTATCCAATAAAAATATTAAAATACAGTAAAAGATATGTTCCTCAATCTGTACTATATTAACTCTATATTCTTTAGTATGTTCTATTAGATTTAATTTGAATATTTTCTTCTATATTATTTTGTCTATAAAAATATCTCTTACGATTTTTTTATAAATATATTTTTTCGTTTTTTTTTACATCAATTGCATACATTGATCGTTGTATTTATTATAAATATATTTATATATACTTTTGGCATTAATTGCATACATTGACCGTTGTATTTAATTTGAATGTACTCCGTAGCGAAGTACGGGTTTTCATAAATGAATACAGTCAACACTGTAGTAAGCATTTATTTGAACTTAAATTTGACTTGTTTCTAAAATATATTCCCTTAAATTTAATATTGAAAAAACTGAAAAAAAACAACTAACAGGGGTGCCTCAAATTTCTAATCTCATTCCCGAGGGTTTCGCAACAGTAGTAAAAAGTTTGAGAATTCTTGCATTAAACAGACGAAATCGGTTGGTTAGCAATACTCCACTAGGACCAGGTTTGGTACTCGGTTCTCTTAATTTTGAGCCTGATATTCTATTATTTGAACTACTCCGGTGATGCCACGTCTTCTGGCGATAAAAATGTGATAAACCCCCATTAAATGTATAAAAACCCAGATTTAAATATTTATTTTAAAAACCAACTTTTTAAAAAAGCACATTTTTTATTGAAAATTATTTTTAAAAATATCAACAAAATAATACATGCCACGTTTTTAAAATTACTTGAAGTTGAATAAAGAAAAAAATTATTTCATTCTCGTCTAGTTGAATTTCATAATTCACTGCCAAATTAATTATCTGAAAATCTTTTTCTTTCTTTGTTCGCTTCTGATCGTTTATAACATGATCAATCTTTTACGCCTTTTACCAGTTCTGTTTTAGGTACCCAGGTGCGACAATTTTGATGATATCTATCAATGTATTTTGGCATCTTACGATAGTTTACAATTACAGTTTTAAGAGAATTGTTGTGTTTGGTTGTGATTCCATTATGAAAAAAACTCTCTCTATGCACTGGTGGGGAGAGGAGTGGGGTAAAATCGCCAAATGGGTCATGAAATGTGATAAGATTTCCCATTTGTGATTATGGAGTCCATCTTCTATGTAACAAATACCAAAATTCTGGAATGATTTCGTGTGATAAGATTTCCTATTTGTGACTATGGAATCCATATATTATGTAACAAATACCAAAATTCTGGGATGGTTTCGTTTGATAAGATTTCCCATTTGCGACTATGGAATTCATCTTCTATATACTATGTAACAAATACCAAAATATTCTGGGATGGTTTCGTGTGAAAAGATTTCCCATTTGTGACTATGGAATCCATATATTATGTAACAAATACCAAAATTTTCGGATGGTTTTGTATGATAAGATTTCCCATTTGGGACTATAGAATCCATCTTCTATACTATGTAACAAATACCAAAATTCTGGGGTGGTTTCGTGTGATAAGATTTCCCATTTTTGACTATGGAATGCATCTTCTATACTATGTAACAAATACCAAAATTCTGGAATTGTTCCGTAAGAGGAAGGTATACCACGATTCAGTTGAAATGATCTCTACTTGTAACATTTTGCATACATTAATGTACGTTATTAAATTACAGAATTAAATTATGCTTATAATGATAAATAAATATTAATTTTTTCTATATTTTTTAACTTAGAAGGTAAAACCCCAAATATTTTTATATTTTTGGGTGGAAAAACCCATAAACCCATAGAGTTAGTGAAAACCCAGATGTGGGAGCCCTGGGCGATGAGACGAAGTCTGATTTTTCGAAATCTTCTCCTACAACAATTACTTGCGCTAGATACCCTTTCGAGATCTGAGTTTCTAATGAATAGCATGACTAATTTTGAAGAGGTAATAACGTAAATGAGACAGCTTAATTCATCTTAAACTTGACAGCAATAGGTTTTTACTTCTACCTCCACTCACATGTGTAATTAACAGCGGCTGAGAAAACGGTTTAAAAAAAGCCCTTTTTTCACCACCGAAAGAGCACATTCTCATTTACAAAACTTACCAGGAAGCGTCGAGTTTTGTAATATACTTAATAGGCCTACCCCGTGCTCTTCTGATTGCGACGACTGATTATGTTGTCTCTTCAAGCCGAAAATCGAAAATCTTCAAATTTCCGCCGAGCAGAAAAAAAAAATGACGGAAAATGTATTACGGAAGTCCCCGATTAAGCTTCCTACAGTCTTTACGAGAAAGAGCTATAATTGTATTATTAAAATGCGGCTCCCTTTTTTCTTCGCAGGAGGAAATGTGAAAAAAAAATTACATGCATCACTTGGCTAGCATAATGGCGCGACAAAAACTCGCCAAATATGAAAAACTGTGACCAATTTCATTTTTGCCAGTTATATTAATTGGGTTGCTGAGGCAGTCTGAGGATATAGATTATTTGGGTTGATTTTTATGGACTAATTGTTGCGTGATGAGGTATTTATAATGTTCCAAACTGCTTACGACATCGGACGTACGTCAATTTGACGTCGATCACGGCAAATTCGTGCTAAATACGTTGTTTACTGGCCGAATGACAATGGGATGAGGTTACGAAATTATGCTGTCGCCACATTCTCTTACAAGAGGTGCACCGGAAATTTTTAGTACGTGAGGAATTAATAGGGAAAAAAATAACCTTTTTAATATATGTCGTGTCAGTCTTGAGTAATTTTTAAAGTGCTTTTTTTAAAATACAAATTACATCATACTTATTTATTTATTAAAAATATATATATTTAAATGCATAAACGCAATGGGCACATTTATAAATTTAGAGATATCTTTATGTTAGAAGCGGAATATTTACGATTTTTAATGCAAAGTTTAGAAAAATTACATTATGCCAAAAAAAATGTTCCTTATATATTTCATCTTTTAATTTATTTTAACTTCTTTAAAACTAAATCTACTGAACTTATAAAGAAATACAGTGAAACTTCACTAGCCGACTTTCCCTATTCGACGGCCGTCCCTCTAAATGGACATATTTTGCTCAGACCCGATTCAAGATTCCATAGAGCCAATGTTATGAAAGAAATCTCTTTTCGACGGCCACCCCTCAAAATGGCCAATTTTTTTGGAGCCAGGACTGTCCGCCTTTGAGAAAATTCTCTGTATTTTTGGGAAGCATGGTTGCATAAAATATTTCACTTAATTTCAAAATATCGGAGTTTTAAATACCTTAATTTCCTTTTTATTGCCCTAAAATGATAAATAGTTCAGTAGGTTTTTCGTATCAAAATCTATAATCCTTATGAAAGCTAGAAGAAAAGATAAATGAAGAAGTACAGTGAAACCTCTCCTGCGGGCCACTTTTTCTAAACCTATTTTGCCCAATCCGATTCAAGACTCCCTGGAGCCAATGTCATGGAAAGAACCTCTTTTGTTAGGCCAACCCTCAATACGGCCACTTATTTTCGGAACAATAACCGGCCGCCATACATATAGAAGTTACGTTGTAATTCAGTGACTTTAAGTCTGTCAATCAAAAATATGGACTTAGAGTAGTCTTTAGCAAAGAAGTACGGTCACTTTGTCATTCTGCTGATATAAGTCAAAAAATGCTTATTCACCTCCTGTTTTTTTACTGTATTAAGTGACGTGAAATTATATATGTAATGTGAGCAAAAACTTTACAAAGTACTGAACATGATTTTATGCACAAAAGGCAAGCGGTTATTTGAAAAGCATGGCTGTCATTCTGTACAAAGGCATCTAAAATATCTGATTTTAAACAACTTATGTTACCCCTAATCCTTCGAATTTTCCGCTATTGATAGGTTAATCGAGGACATTTAACCATTTTTCGTTAAGGAAATTTTCTTTTGATATAGTTTAATTGAACCATTCACGCTTCAAAACCCGAACTGATTGTTTCTCATATTTTTCAGGGGCAACTTCGCTTGAAGAAAGAATGTTTTAAAAAATGGCATTCGAGCATTTATCTCAATTATCGTAAACTTACAGCAAGAAGACAAGTATGTGTATTAGCTTATTCTTTCAAAAATACAATAATTAATACTTTTTTCCTGCTTTAAAATGTTTCTTCTCATTTTGAAAGTACCGTTATCTTACAGATTTGGTCCCACTGTGAGTAGATTAGGCTATAATGAATAAAAGATAAACAAAAACTTAATTCTGGTACTATTTACACTCATTTTCGGTACTTAAAATTTTAGAACTGATTAGAATTATTTCCAAAAATATTTTCCTCGGTTCACTATTTCTACTTCTCAAAAGAAAGCAAAGAAAAATCTTATTTCCATTTAATATTGTTCATATCTATAAGTCTCTATATACGAATTTGTTTATCTCTCTCAGAGTAGCCTGTAGCATCCATAAGACATTGATATGACCTATATATAGGTAGTGATTCCCTAGCAGTGTACCGAGAGACTTTTAACGTAGGATTACGTTCCGCCATAACGGTCCTCCGGAAAGAAAAATTTCAGATGTCCTGCGTCGAGAATTATAATTTTGGCAGCGCGCCAAACCCAGTCTGTATCGCTTGAACAAGCAGTAAACAGTTAAACAGAAAAGTACCAAAATGCGTCAAAATTTTGACATTATAAGTATATATATATATATATATATATGTGTGTGTGTGTGTGTGAGATAATAACGGCCCACCAGATATATCTAATTAGTATTTAAAACTATCCTTGTTTCTTCTCAATAAAGTACAGTTTCTTTCTTCTAATTGCGACCTAGGAATTAACGAACTAACCATCCAAATTACCCCTTAGTGCACGCACGTTAAGGATATTTGTAAACATGAATCAGGACCACGTGCTTTTTCGCCTCGGTGAGCTTTTCGGAACAATAGGCGACCCTTATGTAATCAAGTCAGATGCTCAGTTCTAGCCAATAAAAAGATTTCCCCGCGGTCAGTACCCCTACACTTTATAACCTTATGCAAAAGTTTACGGCGTGCTTTTTACTGTATGTCTATGTCTTGTCCTGTTTACGCGCTGCTCCGCTGCTGTCCGATATAACGATGTAAAATCTGCGTTCTGAATGCGCCCCGGCAGGGCCCGGTGGTGTTGCTATTGTGTTTGTCCAGTTGTCAAGATACCTGTGTTTTGCTGAATAATATTTGTCTACATTGGAATCCGGAATAAATTAATATGCGTCGCATCTCCGTTCTGTGTTTCCCTTCAATGCCTCGCATCTCTGTGGGTTTTTCCTCCCCTATGTGCGGATTACACTATGTCTGACTTAGTGTTCCTCAAGTATCTTCTCATCCCTTTCTGCCTCGACTACAAAAGGGTTGAATCGCGCCCGCGAATCTTAGGAGGAGACAATATTTTCAAATTTTAGTAATTTCTTCCCTTTAAACCCTATTTAAAACCCCGTAATAACAGTCTTTTCCAGCCCCAGGAAGTTTTGTTCAAGATGGCTGCCAATTTAACGAAATCGTAAGATGCGTGGCGTGCCTACATGTTTAATTCGGGTCTGCACATCAATAGCAACTTTTAACCAATAAAATTTCTAATCAACGCCCTTTTCTCACGTGATGAGATGAAGTTATAAAAGTTCAA
Source organism: Dolomedes plantarius (assembly GCA_907164885.2). Taxonomy (NCBI): domain Eukaryota; kingdom Metazoa; phylum Arthropoda; class Arachnida; order Araneae; family Dolomedidae; genus Dolomedes; species Dolomedes plantarius. Next base: position 33,268,410 of record OU015495.1, on the reverse strand, counting down.
CATACATCGAAGAGCAAGATTTTGCCATGG
>OU015495.1:33235880-33263380 GCA_907164885.2 Dolomedes plantarius | reverse complement strand
CGTCGGTAACCTTTGAATTCAATTTCAGTTTGGGACATTGCAAGTTGTCGTGCCTATAAGTAAGAGAGTCCAAAATCCTTTCTGGACGAATAAAACGAAAAGTATTATGAATTCGACGCATTTCTAAAACTTATCTACGCTCATTTGGACGTTACGCAATCATTTCAAAAATAAATCTCTCGCATTCAATAATCCGGAATGATCTGCTGTCATTCATCTCTGTCAACCGTTGCTGAATATTTTAATTGCCGTTAACTCGCGCCGTTTAAGTGGATCAAGTGGATTTATTACCGCAATGCATCTTTTCTTTCTTCGAAAAACGAGCCAGGATTGATCCCTGCGCAATTTAATATCGGTAATTGGGATATGCAGAAAGGACGCAAATAAATCTCTCCTCGAACTGTTGAGCAAAATAAACGTGGAGAAATTCTCAAATCGCATGCTTTTGATTTGAGGAGTTGACCGAAATCCAATGTTATGACGGCACCGGGATTTCTCCGAAAATCAATGCGTGAAACACGTATTGTTTTTTTTTCCATCTTAATATAAATTCTTTTATTTCTTAATCGGGTGAAAGATCTGTCGTAAAATTTCGGTTCTGCGTGACAGTTTTTAAATTGCTCTAACCTTATTAAAAACTGCGGTTTTTTTTTTTAACAATCATGTGTCTGAAAAACATTTTAAACCTTTTCATAATCTGAAACTTTTAGTACTGAAGCCGATACGAAGCGTTGGGTGATGTCGAAAAAGCATAGGTTTGTGTCGAAATCGAACGACGGATCTGTTTGTAGAAATTACACTACCATACATCAGAAAAATGCTTATCAGTTTAATGTATCACTGGTGATCTCTATTCTTATATGTACGAAAACATGAGTCATTTTCAAACTGTGAATCGTTACTGATATGTGTTACTAATTAATGTTTGGACATCAAGAACCAAAGGGTAATATTTCGGTCATGGTGTTGCAGATGATTTGATGCAGATAATGTGGTTGAAAATCACAAAAAAAAAATACAGGCAGTCTCTTCTAACGAAACTACCGCGGGTTATTAATGTAGGATTACTTATTTTAGCATACCTCTTTTGTATGTATCTATCTATCTATCTATCTATCTATCTATCTATCTATATATATATATATATATATATATATATATATATATATATATATATATATATATATATATATATATATATATATATATATATATATATGTGTGTGTGTGTGTGTGTATGTATATGTGTATGTCAAAATTTTGACGCATTTTGGTACTTTTCTGTTTAACTTTTGAAGCGATACAGACTGGGTTTGGCACGCTGCCAAAATTATAATTCGCGAGGTACCGACGGACGATTTTAGCGTCTGAAATTTCGCTTTCCGGAGGACGGTTATGGAGGAACGTAAACCTACATTAAAACTGAAATTTATGCACTTGAATGCAATCATCATAAACCTCCCAATTTTCTCAATATTTATATCCTAAATTCTCAAGCGGTTTGCAGCGGCCCTTGAGGGTGCAGCGAGATTTTTTTTTTCCGGTTAAACAAAAAAATATGAGCAATACCCACTTAAAATAAATATTAAGTTGATTGAATGTCTCTCACGTCCGAAAGATTGTGACGCTAATCGATGCACTCGTTGTAGAAATTCAAGAAATATATTACAACCAAGAATTCAAGCGTCAGGCTTTATTTCGTTCAAGAGTACCAACTAAAATACACTCTTTGCGCAAACCGGGAAGCAGCCAGTTGGCGTTACCAGTGCGCCAAAATCAAGTATATATGTAATTTCAATTTGCAACACTCGTGCTTGAGGATGGATGAACTACCCCCCACGCCCGCATCTGTGGGACTCGATATCAAACATGATATGTGTGTGCTCTAAGCATCCGTCGCAAATCTCTCATCCAAAAAACTAGACTATTTTTAGCGATTTCCATTGTTGTCCTCCGGTGTAACATTACTCTAAATTCCATGGCTATTTTTGAAAATATATTCATACGTCCTGATCTGGAGTTTGTTTCTGACATCTTTCGATAAATGAAAAGAAAATCAGCAACGGAGTCAATATTTCTATGGTGCCCGGTTTAAAAGGCTAAGTCAAAAAAAGTGATTTTGTAGTATTGATAAAAAAATCTTTTGACTTATATAAATCGGCTTAAGTCTATCAATTTTGTTTACAAAAGTATATTATTTTGTACAAAAGACTCGAGTCGAAATTATTGTTCTTCGATTGGTATAAAAGCCAATAACTTGATATATTTAAATGACTGTTTTTGATTTAAGCCCTTTATACCGGGCACCATAGATTTATTGAAGCTCAAATTTAACACATGCCTGAAATAAATTACTCTTAAATTTAATCTACCCATACCTCGCTTAACCACCTAGATATGTTCCGGAAAAGTTGGCCGTAAATAGAAAAGCCGTATAACAAAACAATTATTTTGATACAAATCCATACAATTTTAATTGGATCTGTTCCAATTTTTTAAAAATAATATAGTTTTTAGTTCATAAAGCATTTTATTCTTTTATTTCATATAAAAATGATTACATAAAAATAAAAGTACAAAACAATGTAATAATGAACATAAATTAAAAAAATAAATATATAAATGAAAAAACAAAAGAAATCATATGCACATATGTATACATATAATAAAAAACATAAAATAAAATGTTTTAAAACTGTTTTAATGTGATGACGAACATTAACATAAGAATCGCTAAGCTATAATACGCTGCCATCGTCACTTTCCGCTTGCGTGGCCGTATAACGAAACACTGTGGGCCGTAAATCGATAAAGTGCTATAATTAAAAAAGGCCGTTATAGCGAAATGCCGTATAAAGAGCGGCCGTATAGCGAGGAATAGGTGTATTGAAAATTGATCAAATCTTTTCATTGTAATATTGATTGTGTTATTGTAATATATATATAGTATATATATATACCGGGTGGCCATAATTAAACTGACAGTGCTCACAGTGTTCTGTAACGCGATCTATTTGCAAGAATGACGCCACATTTTGTAGGAAGATTAAACAAGACGGGGGACGAAGGATTCCGCGAAAAAATAAATTAGTTCAAAAAGTCACCGCTAGGGGAATATTTGGCGCTGTGTAATAGAAAATAGAGTGTTAACAAATGCAAATCAATACGGAAATTACCTTTTATTACCCAACTGCTTCGATTGTATCCTGTGGTACAGGTTTTCGTCCTCTGCCTGACTGAACCTTCAGAGAACCTGTTTTCTCAAACGTCGCAACCATTGCTTTTAGCCCATTAACTGACACAGGACCGTTACCTTTACGCTTTTTTTTTTTGTGCGTTCTAAAAGCACGAAGAGCGGCTGACGAATTGCACTGGTTGAGGTAAAAGAATTTGACCAGTAACGCACGCTCGACTAAAGAAGGAGACATTGCACATAAACTTTCAATCCGATTGATTCGAAACGTAACACATTGCCTTTTAAAACCCAAGCAGCTGGCACTGTGCCAATGGATGTAACGTGAAATTTGAATAAAGAACTTCTTCTGCTCAGCGTACGTGCTATTGCAGATCACGAGACTTTATCGGTGTTTATGTAGATTTTACGCTTTTTTAAAATTGTTGCCATATTGCACTTGAACTAAATAAGAAAATGTGCATAATAAAAGGTAATTTTATTCCGTATTAATTTGCATTTGTTAACACTCTATTTTCTATTACACAGCGCCAAATATTCCCCTAGCGGTGACTTTTTGAACTAATTTATTTTTTCGCGGAATCCTTCGTCCCCCGTCTTGTTTAATCTTCCTACAAAATGTGGCGTCATTCTCGCAAATAGATCGCGCTACAGAACACTGTGAGCACTGTCAGTTTAATTATGGCCACCCGGTATATATTTCTGTAGATTAATAGTACCAAAATAGTTTTTTTCAAGTAAAAAATCTTTTATGAAGCTTCTATGTAGTAATTTATAAAAGGTAAGTGTATTAATAAACTTTTAAATCTGTTTTTCTCAAAACAGATTTTTCCAAGATTTTTAGATTTTTTAAATGCTCCATCATAGGCGTAGCATGCCTCTAACTTTTGGGAGGGCACGAATTGAATTCAGTTAGGGCCCTACTTCGCGCATTGACTGACGTGTGGTCCTTAAAATATGAAAGATTATGATTTTTTTAATTGAATAACAATAGGATTTATGTTTGAGTAGTATTCAAAAGTTATACTATGACAAAAAAAAATATTATATATATAAAATGAGAAAAAAAAATATAACATTAAATTTTTGTTATGGATCATATTATTGTTAAAACCTATGTTAAGGCTAAAGACATAATCGGAATCATCAGTTTCACAGTCTGAAAAGAGGGAAAAAACCAACTTTCATAAAAGTTTTCTACAATTTACCGATTTTAACGGAACATCTATTAACGTTTTAATTTATTTCAAGTCAAGTTGGGGGGGGGGGGAGGAACGCTACGCCAATGTGCTGCATGTTACATAATTTTTGTTCAAAATTTATGAAATTGATAAGGAAGAATCCTGATACAGTTTACGAAAAAACTGGGTATGCATTTCCGATTCGATTTCATTAAGGTAATTAAATTTGATTTATAACTTATTAAAAGGCAAAGGTTCGATGAAAATCGGGATAGATTTCAGAAAAAAAATCTCTCAAGAATTAACTATTCAAGGGATTGAATAATTGATACCCAGATTTGTTTGTTATACAGCTTTAAGTGATTAAAATGCAAATTCGAGGAAATATCTCAAAGATTAAGTAAACAAGGAGCATTTTAAAATTTTTTTTATAAATTTTAAATTTTTTTAAAAAATCTTAAAATTATAATGAAATTGGAAATTTCTTTTAAGGTATTCTATATATTTATAGTGAAATGTATATATGTACAAAATTTCGTATTTCTATGATGAAAAGTAAAAATAAATAAATTTGAACGCCCACCGTTCCCTTATGGACTCTTTGCACAATTTCAGGAGTTCTAACCTTCTCTGTAACGAGTGGAACAATAATGTATATTTTCCTTCACAAATTTTTGGACTCGCATTTCAGGCTATTCCTGTCTTTATGTTAGTCATTTCAAAGCAATGACGTAACATAAAAAAGCAGCTCCATGAATACAAAATGTAAAACATAAACGATGACTTACGCAGCCGTCTAAAGCAATTCAGGTCTTTCTACTTTTTGAGATAGTACCTTCAAGTATTTGACGCTAATAAATCTTTTAAAGTAAAAAATCAGTTTATTCTAAGAGAGCTTTTCTCTTTTGAGAAAGTGTTAGATTCTTTCAAAAATCTCCAGTTTTAAATGAGAGTTATTTTTCGACATAAAATCCCCGACATAAAATCAATTTAAGTAAACAGATTGCATATTTTAAAACGTCGTAAAATTTTCCGAAAAGATCTCTAGAATAATTCCGGTCCTTAATTTTCTAGACTGAAAAAAATTTACAAGCAGGAAATAATGCTATGAGTTAGTTTTACTTTTGAAATAACGTGAGAAAATAGGATTCACTACTCTTTACGAATACAGGGTACAGCAGAATTGATTCTAGATGCTCTGTGTGTCGCGGTTACGGAATCCTTGTTTTTAAAGAACTCCTCGATCACGAAACCGCGATGTTCACCAGACCCACTCGTGGTGTCTACTGACAACTCGAAAATCCGCCACTCCCTTAGCAGTGGCCTCCAGAAATAGGGGTATCCATTCTGCCGCACTCTGTATCTTGTTTCCGATATCTTTGAAAGATAGGAAGCCATCTAAAAGCGTCATCATCAGAAGTTCTTTGGGAGCACGGCTAAATTGCTTTACAAAATCAGCAAGAGTTGTGAATTCCGATTCTCCAATAAATAACACGAATGGATTTAAAACTATTAATTTCAAAATAAATCTTTATCCGACTGTGAAACTGAGTTCTTCGGGATTCAACAGGTGGCGGATGGTCTCGTGTTACACATATCAGTTACAGATATGTCATCTGGCCTCGCAGGACAAGCTGACAGGCGTGGCAGAATAGACTCCCCACTTTTCTGAAGGTCACTGGTAAAGGAATGGTGAGGTTAGGGCGATGGATTTTTGGGTTATCGGTAGACACCATGAGTGGGTCCGGTGAACATCGCGGTTTCGTGATCGAGGCATTCTTTCAAAATAACGATTCTATAACAGCGACGAAGAGGGCATTTAGGGCTTCGGGCCGTTCCGGATCTAAAAATAATCTTGCGACGGGTTTCGAACTGTAGAGCAAGTGTGTCTACACTACCAAGGAAACCAAGGGGGTAGTCCTAGGAACATTAGAACATCTGAAAATGTGCAACGAGTCCGTTACTCGTGAGGAAGTGGCCGCCATTCCCCAAAGATGACCAACAGAGTGATGCGAAACTTGAGAGAACTGTTTTGGCAGCGCATCGCCTATGACGGGCGTCACCTGACGGATGTTATTCTCAAAACCTATTGAGAAAAAAAACTAGAATGTTAGTTTTTACGAAAAAAAAAATTCAGCAAATTGTTTTGTCCGATTTTTATAACCATTCAAAATGGGGGAGTCCATTCTGCCGCATCCTGTACAAAGGATGAGCAAAATCATTATCCGATCTTAACCGTCAAAAGTTAAATAATTTATGTGTTTGTTTAAGGATAAGTATCTATCTTACGCGAATAGATATACAAATGGTTTTAGTTAACATTTCGCGAAAATTGAAGGCCCTTTTTTATTTCAAATGCGTCTAACTTTACAAATTTGTTTGTTGATTTCACTTTACAGACTCGTTACTGACACTTAACTGAATTTTGGCCTATGTATATCCTTCATTCTCTTTTCACGCCCAATAATACAGATGAAAATGCAACAGTATCCTGGGATAACTTTCGCTGCTTGGAAAGGAAGTATCATTAATCGGTGATGGATAAATACAGTAAATAAATGCATAAGCACAGTAAAAAAACAATATCGAAATGCAGTAGTATATCTAAGCACTTAAATTACCATAGCTAATCGATAATCGCATATGCAACTTACATAAATAAAAACCGTGTAAATCGCAGCACACGAGGAACAAATTTTGAGAGTATGGTTAAATTCTGTATGACAGAGATTCCCAACGGGGCCCAGGTGAACCCCTTGGGGGTCGATGGAAGTTTAAAAAGTGTCTATAGTATTCTTGGGATGTATTGGGGGTCGGTGATAAATTTTTCTCTTTTAAAATTTAATTTGATTTCTTAATAATGTAATTATTAGATAATATCCGTTTTAATATGTATAAATACAGATTTGCATAGGGCGGGCTGATCCCCGCATCTAAAGTCGAATGTCATGAAGCTTTTGTATATGTGTCGAACGAAATTATATTATACTGACATATAAGTCAGTAAAATTGTTTAGTAAGATATATATTTATATTCGTTATGTTAGTTATTGTGACTATACGATGATAAGCAATTTCAGGCCAAACATTAAAAATTTCTATCAATGCATCAAACACAACCACCACATTAATTGAAATCGAACTTTAGTGCAATTGCAATCTGTGTTTCTGAAATCTTGTTTATACTTGGGAAAGTGAAAATGAAAATAGTACAAAAATAATAAGACATAAACCTAATGAACCACTTTTTCTAAATTTTTGCTCATATTCTTAGTCAAATTGTTATCTTTAAGTTTTTTATGTGCAATTATTAGTATTATAATTATGTTGTATGCTGCATGTTATAGAGAAAAATGTGAGGGGGTCGATGAAGAAAATCATTCTTTTAAAAGGGGTCGATGTAGGAAAAAGGTTGGGAACCCCCCTGCTGTATGAAAATTGTAGTTTTCTACAAGGAACAACAGCATTTTTAGTTAAACATCGAACTTCCTGATTTCGCAAATAAGCAAAAAACTATTGCATCAGTTTCTCTGATCGTAGTCCTCGAACAGACCCGAGATTTATTCTGTTCTATTCTATTATAAAGTTCCAATCCCTTGAGATCTTTATCGTGGTCCTTAGCAAAAGTAACTTGGCTGAAACGTTTCCAAAACCCAGTCTACAACAACTGGTATCTCGCTCTCAAAGAATAAAAAATATCACTCGTGATAGTTACCAGCTTCAATTGCCAAAGTTACATGAAGAAAAAAAATTAAAATTTTGACTATCCGGCCTGATTTTCTGGTTATCTTGCGTAAAACAGCCTTAGTAGGAAACTAGAATAGAATAAAAACGAAGGCAGACTTGAGAGAAAAAAAAAAGTTTTATAGTTTTAGTTCCAATGACCTTTGACAAGTAGATGTTAGATAAAATTTTTCTACAATTTGTTAGAAAGAAATTTTCTCCCATGAAAGATATTTCGCAACAATAGAATTGACCGTAGAAAAAAAATTATGGGTGCTGTTCCTACCATAGCGGTTCAGAAAAATTTGAAGCACTTATCTCTATACCTGTAGAGATTTCGCGTCAGTTTGTTTGGAATAAATTTACAATTTTTTTTTCTAAAACACATGCCATGCATTTTTTAAAGCATTTTAACATTTTTTGTGAATCCGTAACACTTTTTCAAAAGAAACAGACTTTTCACATTCCTATCACACAGCTAACCATGGAACTACATAAAGAATTGATAGCCTGTTAAAAAAAAAGTTATCTTCTGCAGTGTGTGGCAGTAGATACCTTTTTTTTTTCCTGATCGTTATTTGTGGGGAAGTTGTCGCCGTTCCCTCAGAAAGGTTTTAGTTTGGTTTGGAACGCTACGGTCCATTTTTGCTACACGAGGGATAATTAGCCCGGGACCTACTGCTTAAAGCCGACTCCGAACGGCTCTACAAGCGTCCATGTCAAGAGTGGGATTCGAACCCACAAACTTTGATACCGAATGCCAGCGCCCTAGCCATTCGGCCATCAGCAGACTCCCCCAGAGAGGACTAACATGAGGATGGAAAACGTTAGAGAACGGCTTCGGCAGTGCCTCGCAAATAACCTGAGTGAATGTAGTTTCAAAACCTAGTGGAAAAAAAATTAGTTCATAAGTCTTTTTCGAAAATAAAAAGCTTTTTTTGGCCCATTGTTGCGTTCGTCTTTGAAGACCCTTTAATATGGGTGATTCCATTCTTTCGCACCCTGTACTCAATTATTAGTATTTTGAGCGAAAAAAGTTATTTTATTCATTTTTTAGAAATAATCTAACTATAATTTCTCTCGTAGTAGTCAATCTCTCTCTCTCTCTTTCACTGTAATGAGTGGAAGGATAATGTATATTTTCCTTTACAAATTTTTGGACTGACATTTCAGGGTAATCTTGTTTTATGTAAGTCGTTTAAAAGCAATGGCGTAGCTTGAAAAAGCTACGCCATTGCTTTTAAACGATCTCCATTACTACAAAATGTAGAATATAAACGATAACTTACGCAGCTGTCTAAAACAGTTCAGGTCTTGCTACTTTTTTATATTAGTACTCTCAAGTAAATGACGCTAATAAATCCTTTAAAGTTAAAAAATCAGTTTATTCAAAGAGAGCTTTTATCTTTTGAGAAGGTATTAGATTTTACCAAAAATCTCCAGATTTGAATAAGTTTATTTTTTCTCACCCCCGTTTAATCAATTTAAGTAAACAGATTGCATATTTTAAAACGTCTTTAAATTTTCCGAAAAGCTTTCTATAATAATTCCAGTCCTTAATATTCTACACTGAATATAATTTACAAGCCGGAAATAATGCTAACGTAAGAAAATAGAATTCACTCCTATTTACAAATACGGGGTGTGGCAGAATGGACTCTAGAGGTCCTCTGTGTCGTGGTTACTGAATTATTGCTTTTAAAGAACGCCTCGATCACGACAACGCGATGTTCACCGGACCCACTCAGGGTGTCTACTGACAACTCGACATTACGGCACTCCCTTACTAATGACCTTCAAAAATGGGGTAGTCCATTATACAGCACCCGGTAATTATCACTTTTACTACGACATATTAGGTAAATAATAGGAGAATTGGAACGATAAATAGGAGTGAATCCTATTTTCTTACGTTATTTCAAAAGTAAGACTAACACATAGCATTATTTCCTGCTAGTAAATTATATTCAGTGTAGAATATAAGGACTGGAATTATTCTAGAAAGATTTTCGGAAAATTTTACGACGTTTTAAAATATGCAATCTGTTTACTTAAATCGATTAAACGTCGGGGGTGAGAAAAAAAATAAACTCATTCAAATCTGGAGATTTTTTACGACGTACTGTGGAATTTCTTTGGACAATCCGTATTTTCTGCGCACAACAGTATACTATTTAACAAACTTAATTCTGGAAATCAGTGTCATTATGAAAAGGTGTTAGATTTTGGATTTAAAAATCACTGATGAAAATGATTTCCTCATACATTGTTTTAAAAATAAATTTTGATTTAGATAAGTAGACAGTAACATTGGTATTTGATCAAAATCCTATTATAACGTTTAGTTTTAATGCAAAAAAATGTTTAAACAATAAAATACCGTAATAGCCAAAATTCAATGTTAAACTACAGAGATTCTTTATGGCATTTTAATGAACTACTCTTTAGGAAATGCGTATTTTTGAATTCTGTTTTTTAAAGCTGAATGTAGATAATTAAATGCGGTGGTGCGTGGGAATTTAAAAACTCCATTTTTTTAAATTTATTCTTTTTTCGGGAGACTCATTAATTACTTTTCTTTGCGACAGGTACTTATGGTGAGGATATTCGTCCACATACTGCAACAAGGAAAACGGAAGGGGTGAACAGTATGTATATAAATAAATAAACAAATATATATATATATATATATATATATATATATATATATATATATATATATATATATATATATATATATATATATGTATATATATATATATATATATATATATATATATATATATATATATGTATATATATATACATATATGTATATATATATACATATATGTATGTATATATATGTATATACATATATGTATGTATATATATGTATGTATATATATATATATATATATGTGTGTGTGTGTGCGTGTGATGCTCCGTACATCACGCCGTGGAGGAGAGGCGTAGAACTTATCGGAGGTGTAGTCGGCACGAAGGTGTGATGCAGTCGTGCGAAGTGTAGATCCAGGGAAGCAATTACGAACTTTAGGCGAGAAACGCACACATGGAGCCATTGATGAAATACACAAATTTCAAGACGCGCTTTATTTATCAGAAAGCATTAGCTGCAGTGGCCACATGACTTGCCCTGACGGGGCGCGGATTACTTTACAAGACAGGAGCGGACAGCAGGTCCGACAACAACGAGAGTTAGACACGCAGAGAGAAAAGTCTTCTGTTCATGCAATATTAAATCGGTGCTTTGCGATATTGACGCCAGAGGGCCTAAAGTACTTAATTTTTTTTTGGGCGACTTTAGATTCGTGGAGTTCAAGTGTCCACTTAAGTTCTCCCGGCGACTTTACTGCTAGATCCCGCGCTTGTTAGAACCGCGAGCTATTGACCTGGGTGCAGGATAAGTGGCCATAAAGTTCTTGTAAAGTGTGGTTTTCACGTTACAGAACCCATAAATCCAGAGTGGTTCGAGGGCTCTTCAAGAATTTTGACATTACACTGACATTCGGAATCTCATAAACTTCCTACACTCATATCTGGGGATGTTATTGAGTTCAGCTACTTCACATGCCTGTATAATGATCAGCAGGGCTACGATAAATTATGTAATTTTACTTTTAGGTTGCAATTTTGGAAAAAGTGATCGTGCTTTATTAACAGGATAATTTTAATTACGCCTTAGTTATATACTGGTGGGCCGTTATTATCACACATATGTATATATATATATATATATATATATATATATATATATATATATATATGTATGTATGCATGTATGTATGTATGTATATATATATATGTATGTATGTATGTATATATATATGTATGTATGTATGTATGTATGTATGCATATATATATATATGTATGTATGTATGTATGTATATATGTATATATATATATATATATATATATATATATATATATATATATATATATATATATATATATATATATATATATATATATATATATATATATATATATATATGTATATATATACACTGCTGGCCACCCAAATTGCAACACCAAGAAAGACAAGAGATATCACAACAAAATTTATTTTGTAGATAACATGTTGACCAAGTATCAAATGATTAAATTTAATGACTTCTGTGAAGTGTGGTTCCTGCCAAAATCAGTAGCCAGAGCAGCCGCCATTGTTGGAGATCACCGCTGCCACACGCCTCAGCATTGATTCAAAGACACTTTGGATGAGTTCTTCGGGTACAGCAGACCAAGCAGCTTCCACACGTTGCCAAAGTTGATCTGCTGTGGAAGCTGGGGATGGAATCTGGGTCAATCGTAGAACAACCATGAACCACATGTTTTCTATCGGCGAAATATCCGGAGAGTGAGGCGGCCAGGGAAGCAATTCAATCTGGCGATTGACGAAGAAACGTTGGACAATGGGTGCCACGTGTGGTCGCGCATTATCCTGTTGAAATATGTCTGTGGGCAAGCCCTGGAGGTAAGGAAGGACAACTGGCTCCAACACCTCGGAGATGTAGCGCTTGCTGTTTAAAGTACCGGCAATGCGTACTAGAGGTGTGCGAGAGTGATATCCAATACCGCCCCATACCATAATACCAGGTGCAGGACCAGTGTGGCGGTGCATAACGCAGCTGTTCAGCATCCTCTCATCACGGTGTCTCCAGACTCGAATGCGACCATCGTGGTGTTGCAGACAGAAGCGTGACTCGTCAGTAAAGACAATTTCATTCCATCCTGCCGTCCACATCCTTCTGTCATCGCACCATTGGCGGCGGACACGTCTGTGGTTCTGCGTCAAGGGTAGACAAAGCAATGGACGTCTTGCGGATAGACCACTCTGCTGTAAACGGCGTGGAATGGTACGCGCAGACACTGGATGATGCGTTACAGACTGCATGTGCTGTGCTATGGTTTGTGATGTGACCGAGCGATCCGTCACTGCCAAGCGCACAATTTGCCTGTCATCACGTGAAGGGGTGCGCTGAGGTGGATGCGATCGAACACGCCTGTCCGTCGTACCCTCCTGCATCCAACGATCACATATCCGCATTACAGTTGTTTGGTTTCGTCCAACACGACTACCAATTTCCCTGAAAGATAATCCATAATCTCGGTAGGCCACTATTCTTCCTCTGTCGAACTCGGATACTTCATCAAAAGATGATCGCTGTTTTCGACGAGGCATAATTGATCGTTTTTTTGAAAAAACCACAAGAAAAACACAATTGCCGAACTTGAAATCGTCGAGATCTCCAAGCCTTAAATAGCGCTTTGAAGTGGCACCACAGGCGCGCGTAATGTGCGTCTGCGCTGAAATTCTAATCATTTGCATATCTCACCTCCGCTAATGCATGTTGTAAATTTCATGTTATTTGCATGTTTCCTTCAGGGTGTTGTATTTACAGTGGCCAGCAGTGTATATATATATGTGTGTGTGTGTGTGTGCCGTAACTCGGGGCTACTTGGACCGTAGGGGGTTACTTGGACCCAAACCGAAAAAGTGTTTTAAATTAAACCTATTTCTCTGGTCAATAAAATATAGGTATAATTCACAATCTCTCCAACAGATAGGAGCATTAGCTAGGTCCTGAGGAACTTTACCATGTTCTCGCTCTTCCCACCTTTATTCAGTTCAGGTTATGATGCTTTGTGTTAAAAACACGAATTTTCGTCACCTTATAACTTACCTTCACTTCTTTACACACTGCAGCCCCAGATTAGGTAAGGATAAATTTACATTTCAAATACAGTCTTTAAAAATATAACAATAGTTTTAGATAGATAGAGAATCAATTAATCCAGTAAAAATTATAAGCATTAATTAGTGTGCTGGTAAACTAAAAATGGGGTTACTTGGACCCAAGCAAAATAGTGGGTCCAATTAACCCCTAGTCACATTTTTGGTTAGACATTCTCAAATTTCACTGTAAAAATAATTAATATCATTACTTCATGTCAGGTTCCTTTTATTAAATGGATATACCCGTTCATGTGCATTAATTCGCAGATCTGATACAAAAATTCTCCGAAATTGCAAGAGGTATCCTAGGAGCAGAAAGTATGCAGATTTTACAGCTGAAAAATTAGAGGAATATTTAAATGCTGTGAGGTCAGGAGAAATGTCTCAGAGAGATGCCCCAAACCACTTTAAAATTAGTAAGTCCACTATGAAAAGGAGGCTGGAGAATGGTTTATTGAACAAACCTGGACATCGAATCATATTTACCAGTGAAGAAGAGTTGGCCTGTGCCTGTCATTTAGACAAAATTTGTGATTTTGTATTTCCCGTAGACGAACTGGACTTTCGATTTATTGTCAAGTCTTACCTTGCAATACATGGAAGATCAGTGAAATGTTTTCAAAACAACCTCCCTGGGCGGGACGGGGTAAAATTAGCTTTGAAGACTCATTCACTGTTAACAATCAGATTTGCAAATAAAAAAGGGTTTGTTTTTTGTTTTAATGTAAAACAAATTTTTCACGCATAAGCCTCTATTTTTATTTCAAGATCCGATGTGCTACTTGAGTCCACTAACTATTTGAATTATACACTCATGGACAAAAAAGTTAGCGAACCAAGAAATAATTGCGGGATCGTAACGAAACTTGCAATGAAGGTACATGTCGGGGAGATATGCAAATGATTAGAAATGCAGCGTGATTGCGCATTACGTATAGCTGGTAGAAGGCGTTGAACATCGTACTCTGTGGAGTATAAAACAGGTAACCAAAGCTTGTTTGAGTGTGATGAATCATTTACAAAGGAAGAGCTGAGATAGACATGCCATTACGCCGTGTTCGAAGACAATATAAGCAGTTGTCGCAGTTTGAGAGAGGGAGAATCGTCGGGATGATGGAAGCTGGGTGGTCAGCTAGGCGAGTAGATCGTCAATTAGGCCGCTCTGATTGTGTTGTGAGGAGGTGTTGGGACCAATGGACCCGAGAGATGTCATGTACACGAAGACCAGGCTCAGGACGCCCTCGTCAGACCAGTCGTCGAGAAGACCGCCAGATCGTAAGATATGCACGCGTACAGCCAACTGCTTCATCGGCCGCCATCCAGGCACAGGTAGCACCTTCACTAGGGGCCTCTGTGTCTTCTCGAACCATACGAAGCTGCCTGGCTGAAGGACAGTTGGTATCGCGGCGCCCATTACCTGTGCTGCCCTTGACGCCCACCCATCGACGCCTACGTTTGGAGTTTTGCCGCGCACGAGGAAACTGGACTGCAGCGGAATGGAACCAGGTCGTCTTTAGCGACGAATCCAGATTCAATCTCGGCAGTGATGACAATCGTGTTCGTGTGTGGAGAGCCCGTGGTGAACGCTTCAATCCTGCCTTTGCTGTACAGCGACACATCGCTCCCACAACTGGTGTGATGGTATGGGGTGCCATTGCCTACAATACACGGTCACCCCTAGTATTGTTCCGTGGCACCATGTCAGCCCAGCGGTATGTTCATGAAATCCTGCAACCACATGTGTCGCCACTCATGCAACGGCTCCCAGGAGCCATTTTTCAACAAGACAATGCTCGGCCTCATACGGCAAGGGTGTCACAAGACTGTCTTCGCACTGTTACTTCCCTTCCTTGGCCTGCCCGATCCCCAGATTTGTCTCCAATCGAGCATATCTGGGATCATTTGGGACGACGAGTTGGGCATCCCACGAGTTTGAACGAACTAGAGGCAAGGTTACAGCAAATATGGAACGAAATATCTCAAGACATCATACAGAACTTGTATGACTCAATGTCCGATTGTATCGCATCGTGCATTCGTGCTAGAGGGGGTCCAACCGAGTATTAACTCCTCCGTTCTTTTGCCTTTTTCTCTGAAATAAATTATCCTTTTTCTTTGATTTTCTTATCATTTACTTATATCAAAGTAGTCATTACGTATGTAAAATTTCGTTTCATTTTGACGACTCCTTCTTGGTGCGCTAATTTTTTTGTCCATGAGTGTATATTTCATGTAAAGTGTAGGTTGGGTTCAAGTAACCCCAATCAGCGGGTTACTTGAACCCAAATTTCAATAATTTATTAAATATATATATATAACTAGCTGAAAACCTGTACTTCGCTACGGGGTACATTCAAATTAAATACAACGGTCAATGTATGCAATTCATGCCAAATATATATATATATCTATATTATATGATAAATACGACGATCAATGTATACAATTGATGTAATATATATATATATATATATATATATATATATATATATATATATATATATATTTATAAGAAAATCGTAAAGGATAATTTTATAGATAAAATAATGTAGAAGAAAATATTCAAATTAAATCTAATATAAAGAATACTATAGTACAGTTAATATAGTACAGATTGTAGAACATTTCTTTTACTGTATTTTAATATCTTTTTGGATAATGTCCAATCGTCTGTCGCATTAGCAAGAGAAAAAATAATTTTTGTCTATTTAGTTGTTATGCACGTGACAATAAATTTATTTAAAGTACCAGAAAAAGAAATCACGTGATCAGCATTTAATAAATTAAATTCTGAAAATTAATCTTTAAAAATTCACCAAAAATCAGCAAATGAAAGTAAAGATTCGAAAAAATTTCATTTTAAAGGAATTTTTATGATCTTTCTTCTGATATAAATTTTTTAACCCTCAAAGTATTATTTTAAATGCAAACGTAAAAAAGGTTAAAAAAAACAGCTTAAAAATTTAATTTTAAATAATCTAAGAAGAATTTTTGAAAAATCTCTCTTAGTGCACCCCTACACTATAAGTAGAATCGCCTTGCAAAATTTCAGCCCTTTAGGTCCAGCGGTTTGGTTTGTGCGTTGTATGTCAGTCAGTGAATGAGTCAGTTACGGAACTGTTTTATATATATAGATTAAATTTTTGGTTTGAAAAAGACCTAAAATCCTGGGGAATCTTCAAATAAGTTGTTCAAATCAAGTTAGCACAAACATGTTTTTAAGGCTATCGTTGGGTAAGAAATGTACAAAAATCTTCACTTTTTGGATCCAAGTAACCCCATTCTACGGTATATGTATACATACATACATATATATATATATATATATATATATATATAAATAAGAATAAGATGAAAGAGAAAACCAGTAATAGCTCTAAAGCTACATGAAGCCAGGAACATCCAAGGCCCGCAGAAGTTTTAAAAATCCCATTTTTAGTTGTGCAGGCCGGCTTTAAGGATCAATGAGTACGACTAAAATATCCCCCGTGGGTAGGGTGAACACTTCATCACCACATTGTTGCATTTCGAAATTCTCCCTTAGGTTTGATGCGTGCGTCGCCTGCACAGGCGTAACTCATAAGCCTCTTCACTTCAATCAATAAAAACTGCGTTAATCCGGAGCTAAATGTTCTAGTATCTACCCAGGCCTGGGTTTTACAGTTTCCGTATGGGTTCATGTTTTTTCGTTTATTTTTCCCAAAAAATATCTCACAGTCGAGGTTTTTCCCTTGTAAGTTAGAATTATAGCAAAACATTAATATTTATTTATCATTGTAAGCATAATTGGTTATGTAAATATAACTGTGTCATCTAATTATGTAATTGATGTAATCTAATTATGTAATGAAAGTAAAATGATGGAAGTGGAGATCAATTCGATGGAATCATTTATCTTCCTCTTCCAAAACCCTCCCAGAATTTTGGAATGTGTTACATCGTATCAAAGATGGATTAGATCATCCCGAGTATGGAATCTTATCGCTCTCCATGATCCATTTGACTCTTTTACCCCATTCTTCTGGGTGCCTAGAGAAAGTTTTTTCATAAGTTAATAGAGTCAGAACAAAACACACACATTCTCTTAAAGCTGGACGTGTAAACGATCGTATGATGACACAACAAATAGATACATATCACCTAAATGGTCATCCCCAGATGCTTCACACAGAACTGGTAAAAGACGTCATAGAAGAAGTATGGTCTACACGAAAAGAAGGAAGCGTTTAAAAAAAAATCTCACAGATCTTTTGAAAATTAATTTGGAAGTGAATGATGAAATAGATTCAATTTATAATAGATAATTTAGAATAAAAAATTATTTAGAATAAAATATGTCATAGAAGGAGCGCGTTCTACGCAATAAGAAGCATGCATTTTAAAAAAATCTCAGAGAAATCATCTGCATATTCATTTGGAGGTGAAGTATGTAAAGGATTCTATCAGAAGACAATACAATTAATTAAATTTAATTTAACTTTATGTAACCTTAAAAAAATAGGATGTGTATTATCTCACTTGAATTTTTCTAAATAATAAAAAAATATATTTTAAAAAATGCTAGGTTTTGTTATTACAATCGGGCATTTACATTTATTTTTATTTTATTCTTTATTTTCATTTGTGTTTATAACATCTTTTTCGGTGGGGGAGCCCCATATCTGTCTATAAGCGATAGAAAACAAAAATTTCTTGCAGATTAAGACGAATGTACAGTCCAATTGACGATTGCGAAAAAACTTTGCATAAATAAGACAGAAAATGATTCTACAACTGATATCTCAAACGGGAGTCTTTAAAAATATGCTTGTAAAAATATATAATGGCATCTGAGCCGCAAAATTATCTTCCAATTTTGAGATGAAAATTATTTCCGCAGTTTCACCCGGTGTAAGTAACGGATGATCCCTGCCAATGACAGAACATTCGAACATTTTTAGCGAGGTTCCGTCGATCTACGTAATCCCCCATTAACGGATATCGCGAGATCGTAAACATGCGTTTCCTTTCATTTGGGGCAAATCTGACCGAGGATTACACGTCGATGATTTTAATCCTGTAGCTGGCGAAAGAAAACAACGAGGTAAACAATAAGATAAAGAGAAAGCAAATAGTCCGCAAAAATTGCTTCTAGTTTTAAAATCTATTTATTTTAATCTCATTCAAATTATTCAGTTTCTCTGTGAAACAAAACATAGGCAAGAAAAATAGAAATACATAGCCGGCCACCCCTCTCGGCGGCATTGTTTTGTTCAGAACCGACTAAAGACCCTAAAGAGCCAATGGTATAGGAGAAACCTCTTCTCGATGGCCACACTTCCAAGCGGCCTTTTTTCTGAACAATGACCGCCCACCTTACAGAAGTTTCACTATATATATATATATATATATATATATATATATATATATATATATATATATATATATATATATATATACTAGCTGGAAATCCGCACTTCGCTACGGAGTACATTCAAATTAAATACAACGGTCAATGTATGCAATTAATGACAAATATATATATATATATGTATAATAAATACACCGATCAATCTAAACAATTGATGTAAAAAAAAATACATATATTTATAAAAAAATCGCAAGGGATAATTTTATAGACAAAATAATGTAGAAGAAAATATTCAAATTAAATGTAATAGAACATACTAAAAATTTAGTACAGTTAATATAGTACAGTTTGAGGACCATAATATCTTTTATTGTATTTTAAAATTTTTTGGATAATATCTAATCGTCTGCCCCATTAGCAAGAAAAAAAAATTTTTGTCTATTTAGTTGCTATGCACGTGACGATAAATTTATTTAAAGTCAGAAAATTTATTTAAAGTTACAGAAAAAGAAATCACGTGATCAGCATTTAATAAATTAAATTGTAAAAATTAATATTTAAAAATGCACCAAATATCAGAAAATGAAAGTAAAGATTCGAAAATAAACTCATTTTAAAGGAATTTTTATGATCTGTCTCGTGATATAAATTTTATAACCCTCAAATTATTATTTTAAATGTAAACTTAAAAAAAGTTACTAAAACAGCTTATAAATTTAATTTAAAAAAATCTAAGTAGAATTTTTCAAAAATCTTTCTTAGTGAACCCCTACACTATAAGAGGAATCGCCATGCAAAATTTCAGCCCTCTGGGTCCAGTGGTTTGGTCTGTGCGAAGTATGTCAGTGAGTCAGTCAGTTACGGAACTGTTATATATATATATATATATATATATATATATATATATATATATATATATATATATATATATATATATATATATATATATATATATATATATATACATATATATATATATATATGTGTGTGTGTGTGTATATATATATATATATATATATATATATATATATATATATATATATATATATATATATATATAAATTCAGGATTCCAATACCAAAAGTTTTAAACATTTTAATAGCAGTTTTATCGATCTATCTAATCACCCATTAACGGATATCGGGAGATCGTGAACATGCGTTTCCTCCCATTTGGGCAAATCTGGCTGGGGATTACACGTCGATAATACTAATCCTATAGTTAACGAAAGAAATCGCCGCTGCAAAGAATGAAATAAAGAGAAAGCAAATCGTCTGCAAAAATTGCTTCTTGCTTTAATTTTTAAAAAAAATCTAAATTGAATTATTCAATTTCATAATAATTTCAATTTTCAATATTCAATTTCATTTTTGGGCCCCTAGTAAATTATTTACGGATTATTATTGTAGAAGTTACATAAAGAATATTATGCAGGAACTAATGAATATACACTTCCCCCTACAAGGGGAAGGTGGATAGCCCCTCAGATTTAAAAAAAAGACAGGTAAACGAATTGCAAAAAGAAAAACTTCGGGATCCGGTTGGGTTGGATTGCCGTCGGCATGATTAGTTTTATTATTGAAGGGCCGTATAACCTTCGGGTGTGGACGGCGGCGATATTACTTACTTACTTATTCAATTTCATCGTGAAACTTTTGTCTGGGAAGATTTCAAAAGTGGAGATACAATACATATGTTGTTGTTACTTAAGGCAATTTTAGAACTTAATCCATTACATTTGCAGCCGTGACAGCTGGCCATTAATTTAGGGGGGGCACCGTATCGGTGGCCAGCATTACCCCCTACAAGCCTGTCCCGTAATTTTGAACTGAGTCAAGGGCCGAAACCGGAACACTTGAACCTCCAGAGGTAAATCGGAGAACTTGGAGGACTTTGCAGACACGACGGATTTTACCTGCACCAGCCGCCATTAGTGTCCACGGTGATAGATTTGCAGCAATGGGCATCGAACCAGAGAAGTTCAGATCACTGGCCCGCTGCCCTTGCCAACATATATATATTTATATTTATATATATATATATACATGTATATATATATATATATATATATATATATATATATATATATATATATATATATATATATATATATATATACACAAATCTGTTAAATTTGCTACAACTAAACGTAAAAACTGGCAATTTTAGTATGATGAGTCGTGCTTCCAAAGGAGCCTATGGTGTGCTATCATACGTCTTCAGACGGATATGCAAATAGAGCGCAGTTCGCTTACCTCGCCATGGGTGATTTTTGCCATTTTCTCGCGACACCCGTGAGAAACGGTTATGTCTTTTTTGGATGAGGAAACGAACACGGAACAACAGTATCGACTGGCACATGTGTCGCCGGACGACTCGATTTTACAGGAAACAGAATGTGCCACAACGTGTCATCTTCAAGCAAGGAGTCATTAGACATAAAAATTGACAAAAATCAGGAATGGTCGGATAAACCGCCATTTTCCGCTCATAATATGACGTCACGGGATGATATCAACCGTATTCCGATCTCTGTACTGTTATGATTTCATTTTAATTAGAAAGTGTTACCTTTTAAAATTTGACGTGTCAGAAAACTTTCCAAATAATTGTGACACTTCTTTTTTTCTTGAATATTTATTATTTTTAATACAGTTCAGATATGCAGATTTCGCTCTCTCTACCATTCGACTGATGGATTGCTGAATATCTGTTATATCAGCTTCATGGAAACCTAGTGGACCGAAAAAAATAATACTGAGTCATTTAACTTAGTTATACAGTGAAAAATGAGCACAAATCTAACGTTAAAAACATTTTGTAACTGTGACCAGAAGGATCACGGCAGCGATTTTCTCTCTATTCTCAGTTTATGTTTAGGTAATAAATTTGCTGCTTTTTTGGTTTTATTGTAAAGAAGAAGGAAGAGTTCTTTTATTTAAAGATTGATTACTAATGTTTCACAAATGAAATGTTCAAGCGTTCTAACTTTTATTCGGTCTGAAGAAAGACTCAATAAAATGAAAATGCATGAGTCGAAAGAAAGGTCGGTCTCTATTCAGTGGTATGTGTGTGTGTACATATACATATATATATATATATATATATATATATATATATATATATATAGATAGATAGATATTAAAAAAATAATACTAACACCTGTGAAAGACGAGAAAAGCTTTATTATTAGGGGGTGGACTCTTTAACGTAAATACACATTGTTTGCTACGTGGGATGGATGCATACAGGTCATGAACAATATTTAATGGAATATTAAGCCATGCCCCCTCGAGATCAGTCCCTAATTCCGAAAGTGTGATTGGAGGTGGAAATAGAGCACGAAGTTTGGACTCCAAATATCCCCACAAATGTTCAATAATGTTCAAGTCAGGAAACTGAAGAGGCCAGGCGACATGTCCTATTTCATCGTCATGCTCTTCGAACCATTCTTAAGCACATCTAGCAGTGTGAATAGGAGAGTTGTTGTCTTGATAAAGCGGATGCTCTCCAGGTAATAATGAGTGGACAAAATATAAATATAAATATAAATAATGTGTTTATGGACATGATCCCCCAGAATACTGAGACACTGAGCGGCTTCGATCTTCCCATGTAGAGTAACAAGTGGTCCAAGACTGCATAAGATATCGCACCCCACACCATAAGGGGACCACGTCCATGCTTTACAAATGGCAAGAGGCAGTTAGGAGAAAACGCTTCTTTGGACGTTCTCCACTCGTAATTGTACCCGATGGTCTGAAATAGGGTGAATGCTGATTTATCAGACCAAAAGACTTGTTGCCACTATTGTGAAGCCCAGTTTTGTGCGATGTATACCACTGGCGTCGCTAGAAAGTATGGAGGGGTGTCACCAACGATTTGCGAATTGCCACTCTCTCGTAAGTTTCGCAGCATTGAGTTTCCTTTTAACAGTTTTGGCTTCAACGGGGTCCTGCATATGACTTTTCATGTCGGATGTTATCTCGGATAACTATTGCTTGTGCTTTCAAGCCACTATGCGCTTCAAGACCAGTCTATCCTTCTGAGCCAGCTTTCTCTTTTATCCACTGTTGTGCTTTGAAGACGCCATCTTACCATCTTCCTTCTACGCAGTCATAACGGGT
Organism: Dolomedes plantarius; assembly: GCA_907164885.2. Taxonomy (NCBI): domain Eukaryota; kingdom Metazoa; phylum Arthropoda; class Arachnida; order Araneae; family Dolomedidae; genus Dolomedes; species Dolomedes plantarius. The sequence continues at coordinate 33,240,068 of OU015495.1, read as the reverse complement.
GATACAGTCCATGCTCCTTGCACACCCCTAAAGGTTTGCTGTTTCCGTCACAAGGGCTCCATGTAAACGCTCCAACAATCATGCTTCTTTCGAACTCTGTCAGGTCTGCCATTACAGCGAGTACGATAGACATATGAAACACTTATGACTTTTGTTGAGCAAGTGATACTTCACGGCGACTAAATGGCAGAATTGTGTGCCAGGTGACGAGCCTGTTGTGTAAGTGTTAAATGCGGCATACTTTTTCAGAGATGGTCGTATTATTTTGTACCCCATCTGTTTATATATATATATATATATATATATAGAGAGAGAGAGAGAGAGAGAGAGTAAGTAAGTAAGTAATACACTAGATGGAAATTGCTCCAAAGAGTTTTTTTTAGGAATGCGAGACTCGCGACGGATGCTTAGAGCACACATATTTGATATCAAGTCTAACAGTTGTGGGCGTGAGAATAGCTCATTTATTCTCGGGAACGTGTGCATTGATCTGAATCACAATCTGTCGGGCGTGAGAGTCGTTCATTCCTCTTAACATTTATTTTAAGAACGCCCCACTCAAATTTTTTTGTTTATTCCCAAAACAATATCTCGGCACCCCCGGCCTATCCCACGACACCCTAAAGTACGGTTGGTAATCACTGCCTGATGTCTTAACCTTCATCAACTTACATGAATAGTTTCGTCTGTTCTCAACGGAGATGAACACCCCGGCCACGTGCACAGTAGGACCCTTTAATCTCTATATAACTGCATATTATCTGCATATCTGCTCAGATAATAGCTGTCTATTAAGTGCTCTGCATAGCAAACAGCGATAACAAGCTTTTTGTGTTCGATATTACCATTTTTTATCCATTACCTGTACAGGAGTCATTGAGTTACAATCATGGAATACAAAATTCTGAAGTGGCATGAAGTTGGTAACTGACAGTTTTACTCAACGGGAAGGATAACACGAGGCGACATGACTTTTTGATTTTATAGGCTCATTGTTTTAGATACATATATACACAAATTACAGGAATAACTGGCGTCAGTTTAAATCCTTCTCTATTGATCTGTCATTCGAATATAAAACAAAATTGTGAACGTAAACTTGAGGAAAGAAATACCAAAAGGTAAAATAAAACATGTCATTACTTTAAACACGTTGGCCAAAAAAAGTTTCAAATTTCTTTCAAAAGTGGTATAAAAATGGATAAATCGCTGAAATTTCCTCATTCTTGACTAAAAGCTTGGTTTTGGCATCGTTTTTGTTTCATTCCTTCGAGAGTCCACGAAAATGAAAGATGGAAGTCCGATAATGGGAGCTTTCCCAGTTTCAGACATTACCTGGACGTAAAGAAAAAACATTGGGCGACTAAAATAGCTCGAAAAAACTCACACACACACATGTGAGTGTGTGTGTTCCTGAGCTATTTTAGTCGTCTTACACACACACGCGCGCGCACATGTGTGTATGTGTTGTGTGTAAGAAAATTCATTTGGGAGACATATTTTCAGTAACGCCACCCGCGGAAGTTTCATTAACAAGCGCACCTTCTAATTGTGTGTTTCAACACACCCTATTCCTTCTTTCTTCTCGACTCCACCCCAAATTGAATTTCAAGCTCGCCAGCCATGCGTGCAAATCAATCTCCCAATGTATCATTTCTCGCAAATGGTTAGTGTAGAAAGAAACTTATGTACCCAGCGGAGCCCACAGGCAGTCAGCTCACGTCGATAACTTGCTATTATGACACTTGGCGGTGAAATAAATAAAAGAAATTAGAGGCCAACTTCTGGAGTATATCATTCTACACGGATATAATACTCAAAAATATATATATATAAATAATTATAAGTTTTTCGATTTTGAGCAATTTTTTTAAAACCCGGGTTTAGGGTTTGATGGGGTTTTTTTTATTTAAAACCCGGGTTTTCCCGGGATTATTTGGTTGGTTCCAGGGAGTCAATAGCAAAGAACTAAAATAATAAATAGTTTATTAGAAGCATTTAATTTATTTCGGAATTTCAAATATATAAATAACAGTAAATAAATTTAATGTTGATAAACATATACATATATGTATCATAAATAAAAGTGGTACAAATATCTCATTTATTATAAAACTGCCTTACAACCATCATTGCACTCAAATATCATCATTGAGTCGGTTTCAGAGTTTCTTAGCAAAGAGACCCATTACAGAAAATGCTCGTTCTGCTTCCACCGAAGTTGGTCGAATTATTGTTAAAGAACTGAAAAGGTTATTTAGCATTTCAGGTCTGCCTTTTGTTGCCCGGAACAACTCAATTTCTTTTCTTATGATATATGAACCAGATTTAGATTTTTTATGATTTTCCTTATTATCATTCTCCTTCAGAAACATACCAAGCTCATCAAATAGGGACATTTGTTTAGTACAAGCACCAATACTCGTAGCATCATCTTCAATTCCATCTTCAACTCCCGCCACCAGTGGCGCTCCCAGGGGGCCCTGGCCTCCACCAAAGAAGTAGAAATATTGATTTTGCATTATAAATATTTTTATTCGTTCATCTCGGTCTCCCCCCATGCATTATAAATATTTTTATCCATTCAACACGCCCCCCCCCCAAGAAAAATCCTGGGTGCGCCACTGCCTACCACAACTGCTTCTTGGTCGGCATGGTCTTGTAGCTGGAATATTGCGCAATTCACACGGCATAACGCACGTGCTGCTGGGAATCCGTAACTTATAAACTTGAGTGAAATACAGCTATGGCGTACGACGCCGCCAATATATCTCCATCTCACTTCGTCTCGTATTTTTTTATTCATTTGTTTGAGAGCCGTACCGAGTCCGACTTGTTAAATTCGGTCTTGGTTCCAAATAAAGAATATAATTGGCATTCTTCTGTATTAGATAAATAACTAATTCCCCGGGTTTACATTAAAAATTCCCCGGGTTTTGGGGTTCGTAAAATCTTTCAAACACCCGGGTTTTCGAGTTCGGGGAAACCCGGGTCAAAAACCCTAATATATATACATTTATATATATATTAGGCTTTTGTTCCCCTGTGTCGTGACGTGGGAAAACACGGTACTAAAAATGCGTACGTTTATTTGAGAAAACACAGTATACCCACCTATTTTTTTAAGGAAAAATCACTGTATGTCTATATATTTATATAAAGTGGATTTCATGGTCATCAGCCATGCATGGAAATCAATGTCCTAATGTATCATTTTACGCAAATGGTTAGTTTTGAAAGAAACTATCGCTATTATGTAATCAGTGGGGCTTAGAGACAGTCAGCTCGCATCGATAACTCGCTATTATGACACTTGGCGGTGAAATAAATAAGAGAAGAACTTCTAGAGTATACGTTTCTACGGTGACATAAAACCAAAAATATGAGGTTTTTTTTGTTGTTGTATTTCAGTAACACGCTTTCCATAAAAATTGAAAGTGCAAAGAAAAAAAACTTTCATTCTGTAGTGAAGTCTAACAAAAGATAAGAGGAGATATTCCAGGCTTTATTTCGTTGCTAATATTCCTTGGCCGGAAGGTTCCAGAACAGGTCTGTAGAGGCTTCGCGGGCTGAGCAGTGCGGCTCCGGTTTACGAGGGTTACGTACGGTTACGAGGGTCTGTTTCATTTAGACCGACCAGCCCCAGGGTTGACATCTGGGGGATCGTACCCTCTCCGACCTCATACAGCAGTGGTTCCTCTTTGTGTCGACGCGTCCCCTGTAGAGGATCTTCTTAACTTACGCACCAAGGCATATGTATATATATATATATATATATATATATATATATATATATAAGTATGTAGACAGATATAGATATATCCCTAGACACGGAGGCATTGACCTCTGGCCAACTAATTACCATATTTTTCTTAACTCGCTTTCTTGTTTGTTTGTGTGTGTGTTTGTCCAGTACAAATCTTGCAATCGATTTTTGACTAACTTCCCGACTAGCTAGACATTTGAAACTTTTAGAATAGCTCAGAACAGGATGACAATGCATTATTTTAATAATTTTAGCCATCTTTAAGCAGATATGAATTTATTTTCAGTTAATTTTGTTTTGTATGGTGCAGTCATCTATCGGCCGGGACGGGAACGAAAAGTTAAACGCAAGTTAACTTCCAATTAACTTCATTTTCTTTCAAGTTGATGGGATAATTCATCAAAAAAAAATTTTAAAAGTAT
>OU015495.1:33013380-33230880 GCA_907164885.2 Dolomedes plantarius | reverse complement strand
CAAAAAAATATAAAAATCAAAAACAAAATCTATGCCAACTAGACCCGGTCTCCCCTATATATATATACTAGCTGTACCCGTTCACACGTTGCTGTGTTTGAACAAAAAGGCAGTTTTGATACCTCAAACATAATTTATTAATGATCAAATGTATACAATACATCAAAATGAAAATATTATAAATTATCCCTACATATATGTCATTTGAATATAACATATGTACAAAACATAGATATACATACTTGATGGTAGAATAAACATGCTTCTTCACTTGTGATATTAAACAATATTGCAAACGAATTTCAATTGAACAATAATTTTGTAATTATTAAATATCATCATGAAATGAATGATATTTGATGATTGATGGTGAACTTTATCTTAGTAGTGCTTGTAAATATACAACATTTTTTGTTTTCCTATCTGGTGCAAGAACAAATAAATTTGATGGTACAGCTGTCCATGTGAGAAGCATGGATTTATCAAATTTAATCCACATACTTGCAATGATTGTCCCTGTGCTTTGTTAATGGTCATTGCAAAGGCTAGTCGTACAGGAAACTGTAGACGTTTGAATTCAAATGGAGTATCCGTTGGTATCATGGGAATGCGTGGTAGTAGTACATGTTCCCCTTGGTGTTTTCCATTTAAAATGGTTGCCTCAATTATGTTATTCATTAATTTTTTTACTGATAGCCTAGTCCCATTGCATAGCGGTGGATTTATATTTCGTAGAAGGATGATTGGGGAACCAATTTTCAAAGTTAAAATATGCGGTGGCGTTCCTGGTAGATCCAATGAATTTAAAAATTCTATTGGATAATTTACTGATTCATCGTGATTGACAACAGTATCTATGGATTTATATGTTGTTTCTTCATCAGGTATTTCATTTTGAATTGTGCAGTTTATTATATTCACATCAATGTTTTTGGCTGCCAAGATAGCACGCTCACTAACCCATTGATTATTTTTATAATTCTGCGATAAATTTGGAAAAACTTTGGCAATCAATTCATCAGTGGATTTTACAATGTGACAAAAGTTTTCTAGTAATGTAATACAGTGTGTAGATTCGTCCATATTGGTCTTTAAAGATATTTTTCTCCACATACCGCCATAAGGGCATGTTCACATAGGCGTCCGTTGCGTTGCGTTAAGGAAAAGATGACGTTGAGACGAAAATAAACCAATCATTAGCGTTAAAAATTTCATTGCTAATCGTTTGGAGGCATATGATTGTTTTATTTTTGTCTCAACGTCATCTTTTCCTTAACGCAACGCAACGGACTCCTATGTGAACAGGCCCTAACACTGATGATTTGAGACATGCATTCAATTCATCTGCAGGTGTTGAACGTGGTATAACTGGTAGAGTTTGTCGAAAATTACCAGCTAGCAAAATGAGTGCACCACCAAAGAGCTGCTCATTTCCTCTCAAATCTTTTAATGTGCGATTGAGTGCTTCCAATGATTTCTTGTGTGCCCTGGTGCATTCATCCCATATTATAAGCTGACATGATCTTAGTACTTTTCCCATCCCAGAATCTTTGCTAATATTACATGTTGGAGTTTCAATTACCTTTATATTTAATGGCAATTTCAATGCTGAATGTGTTGTTCGACCACCGTCCAAAAGAGTTGCTGCAATACCAGATGATGCAATAGAAAGTGCAATATTATTTTGTGATCTTATAGTTGCCAGAATAATTGAAATAAGAAAAGTTTTGCCAGTGCCTCCAGGTGCATCTAAGAAATATAAACCACAACTCTTGTTAGATATTGCATTTATAATTGTGTCATATGCTGTTCGTTGTTCTAATACCAATTTCGGCAGATTAATTCGAACAAATGTTTGTAATTCATTAACATCGAAGTGCGTTTCTCGTTGTATATCACGATCGAAAATGTCCTTACCAGATCTATTTGGAGCAATCATTCCCAATTCTGTCAGTGATTTGTTGGCTATTGTCAAACATACATTCTCGATTAAAATCAATGCTTCATTGTATATATTTGATGTAAATTGAATGTTGGGATTAGCATTTCTGCTACGCATGCGATGTAAAATGTCTTCACTCATATAGTCTTTATATTTTCCCCAAAGATCCTTTGGATTAGTCGGAAAGCATGTAGTTAGTATGATTGAAAATAGTGTACGTATCTGCTGTGGTTGAGCTGTATTAGAAGCATCAGCGAGTGAAATATCCCAATGAGCATCGTTTTCTAAGAGACTTAATTTCTGGCAAGCCTCACGAAATGTAGCACACACATGGCCATTGACTGTTTTTAATTCTTGGAAAGATGTTGGTCCACGAACATTGATTAATAATAATCTTAGGTAAAAGCATTCTGCGTTATTTGGATGTACAGTGTACAGACGACCCAGTGCATCTGTGGAATATAAATTTAGGTGTCCTTGTACTGCTCTACTTTGTTTACGACGCTGAAATTTTCTTGTTGATGTATTCCACGTAAAATAAGTTGGTACTTCAGAGTACAGTAGTGTCCTTGCAAAGGTATCATTTCTACATAATGTGAAAAATTCAGTTAATGTTGTTGGCGGTGGTGACATTGCTCTTGCACGTACATTTTCTGATGTAAAATACACACGCTGTCTATTTTCAAGATGTACTGCTAAATGAACAACCGTTGGATATCGCTCATGAATGGAAAATGATAAAATACGCCATACAGCCTCATTGCTACTTATGTAGCATCCCAGTTGATATTGGATGACTTCATCGTTAGAAGCAGTTGTATTTTCCACTGCATACACTGCCATATCGCTTCCTTTGTTCACATATTCGCAAATATAATTTATAGCTTTCACTGAATTGCAGTACTCAACATTTATGTCTGCGTTATACGTTTTTAGTAGTAATGGAGAATATGGTACTACCCAACGATAATCAACATCAATAGTATTGTTGAGCACTTTTAGTTTAATGGATTTTCCACCATCTTCGATAGATCGTCGTCGATAGAGTGGATATCCATCATTGCCTGTAATAGTTTCAGCAAGTAAGTCTCTAGAATACCGCTTTGTGCACTTTCCATCTGACATGCATGGTGAATTATTATTTAGTGAGCCACATGGACCATGAATCATATTTTTTGAGACAATATCGTGCAAGTCTTTATCAATTTCAATGTCTGGTATTTCTGAAGAGATGATTTCATCAATTCTGTTTGGTGTTATCTTTTCCATCATCCATATTAAAATATGCGCATGTGGTAAACCTCTTTTTTGCCTTCAATGGAATACATCCAACAGCGCGTCTCTCCAAATACATGATGTTTGACAATAAAATCTATTAAAGATTTTAATTTTTGTTTAAATACACGTGCAGAAATATCATGACGATCTGATGGTGATTGTCCAGTTAATAAAAGCTCCTTTATTTCATCCCATGCTGTGTTGCATGTAAATGTGATGAAAAAATCTGGACGACCATATGCACGAACATACGTCATTGCATCTTGTGCACATTCATGCATGTGTCTTGGGCTGCCTGTAAATGTGGATGGTAAAATGACCATTTTTCCCAATTCACTGAGATTGCCATCATTTACAATTGCATCACGTAAATGGATGTACTCTTCAGAACGCAATTTGACTTGATTTAGTCGTATGTAGAGGAGTCTTTCACTTTCAATTTTTGCATACAAAGTCAACAATGTATTGATGAAATAATTGTCTACATTTCAATATATGATTATCAGCATTCTCACGAATCATCGTTCGATATGCATAATAATTCATAGCACTGACCTTTTTGTTAATGTCCACATTAGTTGTAGGATTTCTCATATTAATATTAAAATGATATCCATCCTCTCCTTGCTAAAATAGAATGGGATATTGTAATGCATCATATGAACGATGCATTTCTGATACTTTCTGGACGTCGCCATTTCTACAATGAAGAATTATATCGCGAGAATTAAATTCTTCACCAACTATGACAATTGCCACTTCATCGATCGTTGGTGCGTTGAATTGTCTTCGATGTTGACCAATAGGTGTTTTATCTGCCTTTATTATTACTTTGTAATCGTCAGATGGCATTTGTTCAATGGCGGTTTTAAATAATTTAATTTATTCATTATGTTGTTCAAACAAATTTTGTAATTCAGCGACAATCTCTCGTTTAGTACTCATATTCAGTTGACACCGTCTGTTGATTTGTTCGTCATTATTTCCCATAAAATATATCTGAAGATATTTGTGATCAGCATTTGGCAAGGGTAGTAGTGATCCAGCATGGTGATAAATTTGCCCTTGTACTTTAAATGTTGGCATATAATTTGCGCTAACGATATTCGTTGCTCCGAACGAATATGATATCATGTGAATAATACAAAATATAATATCACACATGCAAACAATCTCAGGTGCAGGAATCTAGCAAATATTACATTACGTCATACTGCTAGGCTGAATTTCAAACATCATTACTAATTAAATGTTATTTTGATATTTTTGGGATATTTGTTCGGGAGCACCTAGAACCCAAACTCTGATTTTTAAAAAAATTTTCAAAACCTTCCTAGGGATATACCTAATAATTTCCCAAATTTTCATGGCGATAGGATGTATGGTTTTTGAATCTATCGAATACAGACAGACAGACACACATTCATTTTTATATATATAGATATATACATTATCTACCAATAAGTATTTGGAACCCATGAAAATGACGATATCTGCGGTCCTGATATACGTCACGACATCCGCCGTTAAATATCGTGTAGGAAAAAACATTGACATTAGTCACATGCAAGATACCACGAAGTTCAGAGTTATCTGATTTCGAGAAAGGTGTAATCGTCGGGTACCACAGAAATGGCCGATTCTTAAGGGACATATCTAGCGAGCTGAATTACCCAAAATCGACAGTGGCCTATGTGATTCAGAAGTGGAAGGTGAGCGGTGATTGCCGTAATGTGCCCCGAGTCGGCAGACTCACGAAACAGGGAGATAGAGACGGCTGCTGTCCAGAGAAATTCGTAAGAACCGCACCCAACCGATCGCCCACATACTCCAGGAGTTGTAACAGGCATCCGGGAGTGTTGATTTGATGAATACTATCCGTAAGGAAGCACTTCTGCTTCGTTTTCATGGTTGTGCTACCACGCATAAGCCTTTGATCTCAAAGTCCAACAGTGCTGCTCGGTTTATGTGGGGCAAAGCAGTCGAAAGTGGGCCGTAAATCAGTGGAAACGGGTTCTTTGGAGCGACAAATCAAGGTTCCCCCTCTACCGTTCGGATGGCAGGGTCTGGGTCTGGCGTCTGCCTGGACAACTCCTCCTGCTAGAATGCATTATGCCCACTCTAAGTTCGGCGGATGTGGAATTGTGTTCTGCGGGTGTTTCTCCCGGTATTTACTAGGACCCTTGGTCCCAAATCGTGGTAAGCTCAATGTCGACACCTACTGCACTATTTTGTATGAAAGTATGCTTCATACGTTGTGGCACTTTTACGGGTAGTACCCATGTTACTTTCTGGACGACAACGCCAGCTGTCATGTTGCGAGGTACACCATGCATTGGTATGAGGACAATGGGGTTCACCGAATGGACTAGCCTGCCCAGAACCCAGAACTAAACCCTATCGAGAAACGAATCCCTATTGGATCGCCGAATTTATAGGTGCAACAATCATCCAAAATCGGGGAAGGATCTTATATGTCTTCTCCAAGCCCAGTGGGAGAAAATACCACTAACCGGCATACAAGGACTTATGGAAAGCATGCCCGGAAGGTTGAAGCTGTAAATGCCTCTCGTGGAAGCTCTACAAACTATTGAATATGAATAAATTTTGCTTTTCATTTCTATCACAAGTGTCCAAATACATATCGGTAGATGGTGTACATATGAATATATATATATATATATATATATATACGCTCTTAGATTATTCCTCGAATCACCCACCAAATGACTGCCTAAGCAGCCATTCCATACATACAGCGTGAAATCACAGTATGTGAACATCATTTTCAAGATTTTCCTATTCCATACACACATCCTCGTCCAAAATAATCCAGAAAAAAAGAAAGAAGAATTCAATTCTTGAAATCGTCGATTCACGATAATTATCGTAACAATAGTACTGATGTTAGTTTACCACGCTAGACTGCCTATTTTGTTATTTCTTTTAAAGTGAGGCGAAAACTCTACTCTAAATATAATCAAAAACATATTAGTTTGATGGTTTGCTACCTATATTTCAAATCATCAATTTTCTGCTACGGATTCTAGGATTCTCGATTGAAATGGACGAAATAAGATATAAATAAATATATATATATATATATATATATATATATATGTATATATTTGTGTGTGTGTGTGTGTGTGTGTGTGCCTGCCTGCCTTTGATTATGAAAGAGGTCTAAGTCATTGTGCCGTGGATTACGAAAGTGGTGTAAGTCAAGAATCAGATAGAAAATGAGTTTATTACCCTTTTCTCGTTTCATTCTTTTACATTACCGTAATCTGAAGTAGTCTTTGGAAAAATCTTAAAATTGAACTGTAAATATATTCTGAAATAATTTATTTTACAGTATAAAAATATTTTTGAGTTTCTTCAAACTCAAACATCTCGAAATAGTATATATATGACTTAAGGTAACAGCCTACGTTCGTAGCCAATTTTTTAAAGACATCCTTCTTTAAAGTATTTTTCGGCCTTTTATCATAAAATAGCACTTAAAAGTTTTAGAAGGAGCAAATAAATTACCTGTAAATACCATAATTTTTTATAAACTGGTCAATTTGAAGTAATTTTTAATGAAATTTAGCTAAAGCGTTTATCAATCTGCGTAAAATTTCAATGCTAATATTTTAATTTTCTTCTCACACAAGATACGTATGGCAGTTATCTTCAAAATGACCTAAAATCTAAGAGAAATTTTAAAATGCAAAAATAACACAGTCAATTTTATGTTCCAAAATGAAAATTTTCCCCGATTCGTCATTCCTTTCCTTATAAAAAAGCTCCAAATAAAGAACTATTTATTATATATAAATTATGTACGTCATTTCATTAACAATAGCTTCTAAAACATTTACTGAAAATTTTATCAAATTATATACATTATTATGTCAGATATCATGATAACGGTAGAGATTTGTACTAAAAAACATAATTCTGAGAAAAACGCATTTAAAGTTGTGTGTCACTTCAATTTTGTAGCAGACGATGTTTTTTAAATAGCTATAACTGTGCTTGTAATTGGTGTAGAATGAAAATCAAAATGGTTTTGAAAAGAGAAAAGATCGAATTACACGTTTCTCGCAAAAAATAAAATTGACCAAAATAGTCCAAAAATGACATTTTCAACGTAGGATGCCAGTCACCTTAAACCACTTTCATAATCAAGGGCACATGTATATGTGTGTGATATATATATATATATATATATATATATATATATATATATATGTGTGTAATATATCCATTACATCTTGTTCTTAAAATGCAACCTGAAAAGGAAAACTAGCTCATATTTACATGGCTGGAGCTAGACTCAGCCTGAAAAGGAATTAAATCAAATTTGGAAGCAGTCGTGTCGAATAGTTTTATTAGAGCGATAGTAACATCCGTCCATCTCAGACGACAGATCGGAGCGAAGTGTAATATCACCTTTCAACCTTACGCGCTAGAAGCGAGGTACATGTGCCTGTTATTTTGAAGTGTCATAAAAAAATTGGGGCTGGCGATGCGAACCCACGTCTGTCTCCAGACGTATACACGTGTAGATATGCAAGGCATGCATTTTCACGGGAAGTTCTGTTGCTATGGGTTTTTAACCGATAAAGTAATGTTACCGTGGATTGGATTTAGGAAAGGGGATTTAAATGCTAGAATGGAGGGCCTAATATTTTATTTATTATATATATATATATATATATATATGTATTCGAACGCAGAGGCACTTGTCGCTAGACATTCGCTTGTATGTACACCACGAGACTGCTGGTTATTCATTTAAGGGGGCATCGTATAGGTGGCCAGCACTACCCCCTACAACCGGGTCCCGTAATTTAGAACCAAGTCAAGTGACGAGACCGGTACACTTGACCCCGCATCGCCATTGGTAAATTTGAGAACTTGGAGGACATTGCAGCCACGGCACAGTTTTCGTGCACCAGCCGCCAGTAGTTTACACGGCGGTGGATTTGAGACGGGCATCGAAACAGAGTCGTTCAGACCACTAGCTCACTTCCTTTGCCAACTGGGCCACCACGCCCTCATATATGTATATATATATATATATATATATATATATATATATATATATATATATATATATATATATATATATATATATATATATATATATATATGGATTTATAGAAATAAACATATATTCATAATATTTCGAGATGGATATATAATCATATACGAATGACCCATAAACAAACTTGCCGCTTTACAGGTAGAGAATTGCTATTAAATGTTTATTTTAATTTCATACTGTCAACAATAAACAGTTAAAAGTTCCAACTGCAGCCCCATTTTCCCTGTGATTGCCTGTGATGTCAAGGAAATAAGATTTAAAGGAAACATTGTTATATTCGACTGATTATACCGTGTAACTATCACAAATGTAAATAAATGGCGTTTGTTTGGTCTAAAAGGATTCATTAACTCGAGTTACATATCTCTCTTACCGCCTGCCAACAGCTTTGGAAGAAATGGTGCATCTCAAATAAGACCTGCCCAAAATCTTCATCGTTTCCTACCTTATTTCATTTCCAAATAGCAAGATTGCACAGAAAGAAATAGCTTCACTCTGTTAAGCTTTCCTTGTACGATGCGGAGTCTGACGTTCCGAGAAAACTTCGTCGAAGAATTTAATATAATCGAGTCTTTTTTCCATTTTCTTTACCTAGTTATAAATAATGAACATTAAAGTAACTTGAAACTATAATCATAGAGGTATTTCATCTATTTCAGTCAGTTCCTGGAATAATTGTTTAAGTAAACACACAGCCATAAGGTAAAAACATGAAAACATAACTTCTCTGTGCATTTGTTCGAAACATATCTTTCCTTGTGCCGGGATCTTATTTTTTCAATCAATTACTCTTTCATGTTATTTTTCTCGTAAGTTTATACCTTTTATATCTATCTCTCTCACTATATATATACAGAGAGAGAGAAAGTAAGTAATTAATGTAAATCGGATCAGTTAAAGTAAAATTCCAACTTACTAGTACATTAAAATATTTATTACTACGGAATTCAGAGTGCTTTTAAAATAACACAAAATTTAAAGTGGCTAATTTTCGAACTGCTTATATACATATACAAAAACATTCTTGAAACCACTCAGTGAAATGCAACTTACATTACAAAAGAAAACGATACCACCATGGCGGTAACATGTAATTTCCAACATTCTCCCCACCTTTTAAAAGTGGTAACTTTTAAAACAAAATACTTAGTACATTTATAATGCACTTTAAATTAGCTAAAATCTTAAAATGATTTCGCAGATTAAGTCGGTTTATAGGCTTGGTTATACGACCATATCGAGTATTTTCTGTTCTTTTCTATCTGTCTCTATGCAATGGTCTTTGGTAAACAGTTCAGCATTACCTGCGTTTGAAGGTATATCAGTCATTTCAGTTATATCCTCACTATTTATTTCAAGCGTATATAATCTTTGCACAGGCCTCAGCATGTTACCTTTAGCAGTTTTCACACGAACTAGACGACTAATGGAGTCCTTACCAGGGAATACCTCTATCACTTTGGCAAGATCCCAATCTAATCTCCTTTTGTTGTCGCTGCCAACAAGTACAATGTCTCCCATCTGTATATTGTCTACATTAATTTTCTTGTTTGAACGAAGAAAACCTAGATATTCTTTCTGAAATCTCATGTTATTTTTCATGAGGGAAGACATGAGTGTCTGTCTTCCCTCACTTTCTGCAAATAATTCCACCTTTTTGATAGACTAATCGATTCCAACTGGTCCAAATCTTCAGTGTCATCTCCAGTAAGACTCCGTAGAAACATCAAAGGCTTAAGCATACCAAATTCATCAGAATCTTCAGAAACGTATGTTAGAGGACGATTATTCATCAAAGATTCACATTCACAGATTAAGGTAACTAGCTCTTCATAATTTAAGGAAGCACGGCCTAAGTTTATTCTAAGCAAATCTTTCAAAATTCTAATCAAACGTTCCCAATAGCCTCCCCACCATGGAGCTGTAGGTGGATTAAACTTCCATTTTATGGATTTTAAACTACATTCCTGTTGAATTTTATCCCAATCTAACTGCGTTAGGGCTTTTACTCCAATGAAATTAGTTCCGTTGTCTGAATAAATGACAGATACTCTTCCTCTTCTGGCCGTGAATCTTCGGAGAGCTTGTATGAATGCGTATGTACTTAAGGATTGAATCAGTTCTAGGTGTACTGCCCTGTACACCGCACAGGTAAAAATGATTATCAAACATTTTTCCTTTGACTTCGCAAAAAGGGATTCAGCTAAGTCAACACCTGTTACTTGAAAAGTAGCAGATATTCTTGTTCTATCTGCCGGCAGAGGGGGAAATGGAACTTCAAGCGCTTTAGCTTGATTTCCTCTGCAAACAATGCATCTTCGAAAAACAGATCTAACAGTTCTTCTACCCTGCAGTATCCAAACCTTTTCACGTAAAATTGTAAGAAGAGTCAATATTCCCGCATGTTTATGAATAATATGTAGTTGTTCAATCATTTTCTGTATTATGAGATGTCTCGAATTAAGAACAATTGGATTCTTATATTAATCGGTTTCTTCTCCTTCTGTCAATCTTAATTTTATTCTTAGCAGCCCATTATCGCCTATGAAGATGTTTAAACTCTTTAAAGACGCTCTGGAAACTTCATCTGAAAAGCATTCACTTTGTATGCATCGGAAAAGTATTTTTTTAGCTTGCAAAAATTCTTCTGACATGATCTCAGGAGAAATTGATCTTCCTATTATTTTGTATCGATAACGCATTATCCACGCTATTGTTCTTACCATCATAGTATACTTAGAAAACCTTAAGGGTCTGTTCACATAGAAGTCCGTTGCGTTGCGATAAGGAAAAGATGACGTTGAGACGAAAATAAACCAATCATATGCCTCCAAACGATTAGCAATGAAATTTTTAACGCCTATGATTGGTTTATTTTCGTCTCAACGTCATCTTTTCCTTAACGCAACGCAACGGACTCCTATGTGAACAGGCCCTAAAGCAAGTCCAGAAATGATTGTCTCATTTACCGAAGTATTTGCTGACACAGTTGTTCTGCGCCTTTCTTTGTTAATCTCCTCTGTAGCAGGAACAGAAGGATTTGATGGACAAGTTTCAGGGGAACCTCTAAGAAATGTTGGTCCTGTCCACCATTGCGATTTTAAAAGTTACAATGGGGAACATCCTCTCGACAATAAATCCGCAGGATTTCAGATACCTGGTACGTGCTTCCAGCATCCAGTTTTACTGTAATCTCCTATAATCATCTAGTTTTACTTTGGATCTTCTTTACCCTGTTTTCCACGAACACGGACCAACTGTATCGCTTTTTCAACCATGCTAAGACAACAGACGAATCAGACCAAAAGTAGGTTTATAAGTTTGTTCTGTTTAAGCATTTAATGGCTAGTTCGTACATCCTAACACCCAGAAGTGCTGCTATCAGTTCAAGCCGTGGCAAAGTAATTTCTTTTAAAGGTGTAACTCGTGATTTCGCTAAGATGAGGTTCAAATGCACTTCTTCATTTTCTTCTGTTCTCAAAAATATGCAGGCGCCATATGCAAGTTTGGAAGCATCATAAAAAAACGTGTATGGTACTGGTACAATTAATAAAAATTCCTCTTGCTATTCGGCAGTCATTCAAATGATGTATTTCTTTTAGCCATCTGCTAAATTCCTTTTGCATATCTTTAGGTAGCTCCTCATCCCAGTCAGATTTCAATTTCCATGATTTCTGAAAAATTGCTTTTGGAATAAGTAACGTGGGTGCGGAGAATCCAATCGAGTCGAATATTTTCTAAATGTTTGAAAGTAGCATTCGTCTAGTGGAAGACTCGTTTAAAGATGTTAAGCGACATCCTATTTCATCTGATGGTCGATACCACTGAAGACCCAAAATATTGTCTACACACTTCTCTGAATCTAAACTACTTATCCAGCCTCTAAGGTTGAAACCAGCCGATGACATTAAATCTGTAGCTTCTTTAATGAATGGTTCTATTTCCCTGTCCTGAGAAACACCAGTAAGGCAATTATCCATATAAAAGGTACCTTTTAGCCTTTCAGCGATCTCACATAAATTTTCCGGTCGGTTTTCCAGCAAATTCTTTAAGCAAGCTGATAGTAAGAATGGACTACTGCAAACACCAAAAACCACTCTGCAATGTCTTAAAACTAGGATTTTGTCCCTTTCCCACCACAGGAAACGGAGAAAATTTCTATCTACCAGATCAACTTCAATTTGTAAGAAGGCCTTTTCTATATCAGCCGATAGTGCAATTGGGTAAATTCTAAAATTAGTTAAAACTATCGGAATCAAATCTAATAAATTAGGGCCAATTTCAAGACAGTCATTTAGAGAATTTCCATTCCCATCTTTATTCGAGGCAGCAAATACCGGTCTGAGTTTAGTTGTGCTACATTCTTTGAACACAGCTCGGTGTGGTAAGTAATGAACCAATTCAATAATGTTTGTTTCTGGCACAATTTCAACTACTCCCTATTTCAACCAATCTTGAATTACATCATCATATTCTTCGAATTTGTTTAGTTTTCTCAATCTCTTCGATGTATTCTGTAATCTTTTTTCAGCGGTCTCACGATTGGAGTCTAAACAAGGATGACTGTTAATCCATGGCAAGCGTAATATGTTGCGACCTGTATCTTTGTTTCGTTTCGTCGTATTCTCAAAGAAATTCACAACTTCTTTATCCTTTTCTTTTTGTTCATTTCTTTCTGCAGGATCTAATATGCCTATGGTCTCTAACTTCCAAAAGTTTGATATTTCGGAAGCAAAAGTCGTAGAAACGAGCAAATTGGAGGAAATAGTAGCTGTGCCGTTACTGCAACTAATAATAGTCCATTCAAAAGTGGTCCGAACTGCCAATAAATCCTTTTCAATTGAAACCACTTCCGATGTTACAATTTGAGCCCAGGCATCTGATCCCAATAATACCTGGATTTCCTTCGAGTTTTCGTCTTCCACTTTCGAATAATCAGTAATTTCTATGCCCCTCCTCTTAAGAATCTGATACATATTCTCATCACTTAACTTCGGTATATTAGTACAAATTCGATCAGAACCAATCACTTCAAATTCAAAATGATTCTTAGATTTCATACCTTTTAATTTAATTTTAAATGTATCATAAGTCGAAAAAGGAGTCCTTTTACTGCTGAACAATTCCTGCGATAAAGTCACCTTACCCTGTGCAATCAAATTCAATTCCATTGTACACGAATTTTTAATGTAACTTCTTTGAGAGCCAGAATCACATAATACTCTCACTGGATACCTTTTATTGTCAACCACAATTTGTACAAGCAAAGTTTGTAAATATGTTACTGAGTAATTTGATGAAATAGATAAAGTTTTTACTACTTCTGAATCATTATTCTTCAAAGCATTTTCATCATTTTTCTTGTTTTTAGATCGAGAACACGTTGTAAAATGCTGTCCTTTGCAAATTACGCATTTTACAAAAACTTTACATTTAGAATTAAGGTGACCTGTCCTCAAACATTTAAAACAGGCACCCTTCCTTCTAAGAATTTTACTACGTTCATCAATTGATGTATCAATTACAGAAGCACAGTCTTGTGAATTGTGAGTTCTTCAATCACAGAATACACAAAACCTCTCCTTTATCGCAATACTTTCTGATGACACTAACACAGCAGCTGTGGGCACGTCTCTAATTCGATTATTTCTAATTATTTTTGAATCATTTCTAAATTCGCTCTCAAAGGAACCTTTTCTCAATTTTAACCTTTCTTCACTTTCAACTTCCAATTTTAAAAAAGAAAGTAATTCTGACATACAGTCCGAATGATTTCCAGTAGATATATTTTTGGACACACGGTAACGATCCCAGGATTTAAAGGTAACTTCTGGTAGTGCTGATTCCACTAATGGAAACAGCATTGCTGCATACCTTTCTTTAGTTACGCTCATGGAATCCAGAGCTCTCAACTGGGATTCAAGACTATCATATAGTTGAACCGTAGACTTCATCTTATCATTTTTCAAAACCAAATTTAGAAGTTCCCGAACGTAATATTCTATTAAAAACTCTTCCTTACCAAATCTTGATTTTAGAAGTTCAACAGCTTTCTCGTAATTTTCTTTGGAAGGAGAGAACCCCTGTAACAACTTATAAGCCGGGGAATTTGGTTTCATACTTTTAAATAAATAATCAAATTTATCTTCTGGCGTTAAACACTTATCATCATGGATTTTGGAAAATTGAGCCCAAAACCAATCTATCCCTTAAAATCGCCATCGTATTTTTTCAGTTCAATTTTCGGCAAACGTACTTGCAATTTACCAGAATTAGCCGAAGCACTATTTTCTACATTTTCAGAAATTCGTCCTATTTTATTTACTTGATCCCTTATTTTATAAAATTTAATTGAGTACTCACCTGATTTAATCAGTTCGTCCTCAACTTCTTTGTCTTCGACACCTTCTTTGGTAAGCAGTTTTCTAAAAATCTCGTCATCCAAAGCCTTCAAGTTTTCATATTTAACATTAAATTATGCAAGTCGTGATGAAATTTCAGCCTTATCTCCTTCCTCACTGCTCAAAAGTTCCTCTAATGTTTCATAATCACGAGTGAAAGTTGAACGTAACACTCGCCTTTCCATGTTCCGTAGTTCAAAGTCAAAACAAATTAAAAATTTTAATCATGCTTGAATTACTTCACTAAAAGCAAAACAGTCCTGTCGCGGACGCCAAATAATGTAAATTGGATCAGTTAAAGTAAAATTCCAACTTACTAGTACATTAAAATATTTATTACTACGGAATTCAGAGTGCTTTTAACATAACACAAAGTTAAAAGTTGCTAATTTTCGAACTGCTTATATATATATACAAAAACATTCTTGAAGCCACTCAGTGAAATACAAATTACATTACACGATAGCACCATGGAGGAACACCCACAAGAAAACGATAGCACCATGGGGGTAACATGAAATTTCCAACAGAGAGAGAGAGAAAGAAAAACATGTTACGACCAAAGTCCGAAGTTTGACCACATGGCCAAAGTCCGAAATAATCAAGAATTTTACGACTCTATCCGAATCTCTACGGTCGGTTAATTTGTGATGCGCCGACAATCAATAGCCAGTTCACGAAAGCTAGAAGTTTTGCGGAAGTGGTTACGGTACTTGATCCCGTACTTTCAAAATATCTTTAGTTGAGTCAAAACAGGGAGAATCACTTCAGAATCAAAGAGAAAAGGACAATTTTTCTTGGGCAATTCTCAAACTGGTCAATGATAGTCGGACGCGTTGCGAATTGGACGGTAGGGTGGAACGAAAAAAAAACGTTTTTTCGAATTTCAATATGCATGAGTCTTCAAAATTTTTCTTTTGGGATTAGGATAAAGAATATGGAATTTTATTGATCAACTAAAATAATTTTAAGTGCCGCAAAGGGCTTCAAAATGGATATTTTTATGGAAAAGTGAAACAATTTGTATAGTTTTTTTTAAATTTCTGTTATAGCAGCGGTTCTCAACCTGGGGGGCGCGCCCCCCTGGGGGGGCGTAGAAGAATTTCAAGGGAGGCGGGATTAAAAAAGTAAAATAAAAAGTAAAACTAACTGTAATTTACTGTACTCAATTTTGCGGTCACAATTTAATCATAACATATTTTCGACATATGAACACGAATACGATAATTGTCGTACACGATAACTGTCGTAATTGTAAAAACACTATAATTGTCGCACGTCTGGACGTTGAAAGTGACCTGAGGTGTGCTTTGTAACAGTTACAACCTAATATTCAAAAACTTGTCAAGGACAAACATTGTGAGCCCTCTCATTAATGTTGTGAAAGTGACTTTTATTACATGCCAACCTCATCTAGATCCTTGATTACCTCAAATATATTTGATCTGTATTTAATTCTTTGATTTCATATGTTCTAATAATGATATGGTCCAAATTAAGATATGTGTAGTAATATTAAAATTTTTGTATGAAATTATCTATTCTATATTTTCATTTAATAACCGGCTTCAGTTTCAAATTCCGATTGAACTACATGCATTGACCACATATGGTGGTAGTGGTGGTGGTGGGGGGGGGGGGAGGCGTGACCTCACATCACTGTTCAAAGGGGGGCGCAGAGCCTGAAAGGTTGAGAACCCCTGTTTTATAGTATATTAAAATTATAATATGCATTTTTTGTGAATAAATTATTCAAAATTTGATATTTTTGCAGAAAACTTACATATTCAAAGTATTTCTAATTTTTAGATGCCATTACAGACCAACTAATTTTGTAGAATTTCACGATTTTCAGCATATTAATTTTATAGTGACATAGTCTCATAATACACTTTGGAATGAGAGAAAAAAAATTTTTAATTAACCGACCTTAGTTAAAATAAACAAATCACACATTTTAAGAAAAATATTAATGTTATGTATTTAAAGGCAAAACGTTATTTTGAAAAAAACATTCATGTTTTTCAAAAGTCCATAGTAATCATATGTTTTCCATTACTTATTTCACTGACACAATGAATTTTATTTTCGTCTCAAATTTTGGTATTATGTTTTTAGAATGTATTTTTGTTTTTATCAATGCATCTCTTTTAGAAGTGCCACGAACGGACAAGGATGACTCGGTAACTGATTTAACAATCCTTCCGACTTGGCCAACGCTGTAAGTGGCCAGTCATTTCGCGAATTAGTCAGACTTCGTACATTGGCCGCAACATAATAAATCGCTCGTTCCTTTCTACAACGTCATATCTGAAAACTCGGCGATTTTTAGTTTTCCCTGTTTTCAGAGTGCCCTGAAAGAATAGCATATTCCTGCAAGATCGTCATAGCTCATCGCTCAATATTTAGCCGCTAGAGAGCAGAACATTTAGTTTTAATACAGTTTATTCTACTTTTAAATTTTAGAAATCACTCTCCTGAAAAATCACTTTTTTTAATTGACGTTTTTAAAAGAAGTGAGCGATATATAGGGCTTATAGGTATCTTAAGTCTACAGTTGCCACTATAAATATGAAAACAATTATGAAACCTAATGCTCCCTGGCTTGTTGAATTTATATATATATATATATATATACATACAGTGGAATCTCGATTGATCGTTCTCTGAATCCTCGTTTTCCCGTATGTGCCGTTGTTTCATCCAGTCCCAACGATCATATTTCTTTGTTATGTTCCCGCATCTATCGTTTTCCCGCACTTATCGTTCAGTTCAGTCGGTCCCTTGAAAGACGATAGATCGAGATTCAATTGTAGATATATATATATATATATATATATATATATATTTATATTTATATATACACAGTAAGTCCTCGACTTACGCGATTAATTTCGTTCCAGAACATTCCGCGTAAGTCGAAATTTACCATCATCGGCATAATAACAGCGTTTGTGCTTTAAATTTTCAAAAATACTTAACGCTTTCGCTTTTATCAGAGCAAGACGTATCGGTATGCATTTCCGTTGGAGATCTTCAATACAAATTCATCAAAAATTTCTCCTTCGTTTCTATTAAAACAGTGTTCCCCAACCTTTCTTCGCGGACCGGTCAACGTTTGATAATTTCACCGCGGCCCGCTGAGGGGGGCTATGACTGCAATTTTAATTTATAATTTTGAAATGTTTAATAAACAATAAACTAATTTAAAATTGTTACAATATTTCTTTTGTTACAAAGGTATAAATTAGCACAAACCCGACAAAGTCGTACTAACCCGAGAGAAATACACCACAGTAAATAAAATGGAAATAATTTAATGTCCCGTGCGCGGCCCGGTACTATTTGATCCAAATGGAAAATGACAATCATGTATCTACGAATCCGCGTAACTCACGCGGACCTATTATATATATATATATATATATATATATATATATATATATATATATATACAATGGTCATTGGAAAGATTCTATCAATTTTCTCTACCACACGAAGTGAGGTAATGACCTAACATACCATACCTGGCGCATTGAAAACCACATCCACCGAGAACATTTGTTCTCTACACTTTACAATCGCGATTGCCCAAGCGTTATTCGAACACAATTACAGTCCCAATAATGTTTCTAATCACGGTATTGTTATCGTAATTGTCACTTTCTTGTCCCCATTCTCAAATGGAGTTAGTCGTGTGTCCCGTGCGATAGGATTTCTATCTCTCTAATAGTTTTGCGGTCAAAGATAGTAATTGTGAAATTTTGCATAATGTATCGGCATGCGTTCGCTCGCTTGAAGGAACAAACGCTGAGAAATAGAGGGTCCGGCAGAATGGACTCCCATTTCAAAGGGTCCTGAAAAACGAATGAAACGTTTACAGACACAAGCTTATATTATCGAATAGTAATTACCGAAGCAGTTCTTTTCATCACTCTGGTCATCTCTAAGCGGCAACTTCCTCATGAATAGCTTACTCTTTTTATTTATATACACTCTAAAACAAAAATATCGACGCATCAAAAAGGAGGTGTCCGATAAAAAAAAATGGTGGTTGAGAAGAACATGCACAGAAAAAACGATACAATTTCAGAACAACTGAAGGATTTATCCCTGAGTTTTATCGTTACAAAGTGAGGAAGTCAATACGGCGTTGGTCCACCTCTGACCTAGGTGGAAGCTATCAACCGGCGTGGCATGGACTGATAAAGTTCCCGGATTATGTCCTGCGGGATTTCTTGTTAAATTCTTTCCAACTGTCGGCCTAAATCGGAAACATTCCGCGATAGTTTCAATCGCCTTCCCATCACGTCCCAAATATTCTATATGGTGGAGGGATTAGGTGGGCAAAAAAGTGTTCGGCAGGCTTGAAGACAATTCATATGAACACGCGCCGTATACGGACGAGCATTACCGTGTTGAAAAGCAATTCCAGGGTGGCGCAAGAGGAAAGGCAACAAAACGGGTCGCAAAATGTCGTCTGCGTACCTCTGTGCTCTAGGTATGCCACTAATGACCCCCAAAGGGGTCCTGCTGTCAAAGGTAAGGGCACCCCAGACCATAACGCCCTGTTGTGGGTCTGTGTGGCATGCTATAGAAGGAAAGGGTCCCCACGCTGCCCTGAGCTTCTCCAGACATGCCCTCGTTTTTCGTCAAGACACAGTTAGAAACTGGACTCCTCACTAAAGACTATACGTCTCCAGTCAGCGCAGTTAAAGTTGATCGAGTTAAGCACCACCGTAATTGGACCTGACGGCGTACAGGTATGAGGGGTAAGCAGAGTAATTATCGGCAAGAGCACAGATTCCGCTCTTTCAGTCGTCTGTCAATGGTCATGTTAAACATTTGTGAGCAGGTCAGATTTTTGATAACGCTGAATCCGGTGTTGTGGCAGTCGATCTGACAATCGCTCTCTCTTCCCGTTCTGATGAGTTCCTAGGTCGACCGCTGCCGTCCTTTCGCATAAATTTGCCGTCCTTGACTTACTCTTGCCAGCATCGTCCAATCGCAGCATTGCTTCGACCCAGATCTCGAGAGATTCTTCTATTTGCCCAACTAGCTTCTTTCAAAGTGTGAATCCTTCAAAGAGACATTGTTACAGTCAACGTAAGATATCCGCTGTCGAAATGATAGAGAAATTTTGAACATCAAATCGAGAATCTCTCCTTATATACACCCCCTGGATGCGCAGTTCTGATGCGCTGTAGCTCCCGCTATTCATTCACTGGACACCAAATTTTAATAATTTTCCTGTCCGGTTGAAACATCTTTGCATACGAAATTTCATTACAATCGAATAACTCCTTCTTGATTTTATTTTGTTATAGAGTATATATATATATATATATATATATATATATATATATATATATATACAGATTTTTAGGTGTTCTGAAGTTTCACTTGGAGTCCTCGGTTGCGCAGACCTCTTTGCTCTCCCACTTAAAACCCATCGCCGTTTGTTTTTCGATCATCGGTTGCATAGCACGTCCTGCGACGCGGTTTCGAAATCGTCGTTTATATAGAACTCCTCGATCATGGTACCGCGATGTTCACCAGACCTACTCAGGGTGTCTACGGACAACTCGAAAATTTGCCCTACCCCCTCCACACGCTTACCGTTAACCTTCAGCCAGGACCGTATGGTAGTCAAGTTATCTGTAAACATAATTACCAGAAGGAAAAAAATTGTGTTTTCAAAGACTTTCTTTTTAGCCTCATTACCTATGCACGGCATCTATTTTCAGTTCCCACGAATCACTGGTATAGGAACGTCTGCCACACCAATTTCACACACCAATTTTCTGTTAAGTTCAAGTACTAAATTTTTCCTCGAGCAGATGTTCTTTTCAGATTCAGTGGTCCTTATAACTAGCAAGGTTGTCATAGTGACTGATCGATTTATTTCGTTTTCCCTCTTTGAGTATCGCGTTATCTGATGTACATGTCTCGTTTAGGGCGAATTCGATTGTTTTCCATTTAATATTTTTGTTTGTTTGTTTGTTCGAGTAAATTCTACCCGCTTCGTGAGGTCGACGTATTTTCCATAACGTCTGAAAGTGACTTTTAAAAAAGATATGATGATGATATCACAACCAAATGGGTATTTTTGTTACATCTTTAACGATAAACTTTGAATTTTTTATATATATATTGTAATTAGGGAAATTAAAAAGTAACAATTCTTCCTTATTTCTCGAAACATTGACTGCACGATGATCTCTCTAAAATAACCTAAGTATTCAAAAACCTGTTACAAATTTAATTAATTTGTATAGAAGAATTCTACTTTTAAGAGAGTTGAATCGCCTTAAAATTTCATCCATATTTATACTTGTCAAAAAGGTTGCAAAGAGAATCAACGGATTTTTCTTCTCGTATTTATTTTAGTGTTTCATTTACATGACACAAGCCAAAAAAATTCCCCATGACACAAGCCAAACAAATACCGACTCCATGACTAATTTTATTTATATAGATGGAAAGATATGAGTCGCAAACACCCGATTTCGACATATTAATACAATTTCAAAAAATGCTATAGGATAGCTATGGGATAGCTCAGTGTAGTATACACTACAATGAAAATCCCGAAAAGGGTTTTTTTTTATGAATGCGAGATTTGCAACTAATGCATATAGTACAAATGTTTGATATCAGACCTAGAAGTTGTCGATGAAACACGCATATCATCCTCGAATCTTACCAGTTTATATGAAGGAGCAGAAATTAAGGTTATTACCAGCTATAAAGCTAAATGGGGATATAACTCGATAATCAGGATGAAGGGCGAGGTGTTTAGGAAGATATAAAAATTGAACAAATTATACTATATAATTTTAAACTATATAATTTTAAAGAACACCTTAAACTTACAATAAGTTTTTCATGCTGGGGATTTGGCCATATAGTCAAGCATTGCGCTGGAGAAAAATTTTGTAAGAAGTGTGGCGGCGCAAGTCATGAAGGGGAGTGCACTGGGCAACTAACATGCTCTAATTGTGAAATTTATTTTACTCAGCGTGAAATTGAGGGTGATACGAATTATTGGCCGACAGATTCGCTCTGCCTTAGCTATCAAATTCCCGTGGTCAATTTAATGCAGAGAACGGACTATGGAAGGCATAAATCGGGGCGGTAGTCCTCCCCGGTGGGTTTGCTTGGTAATATTTATTATTTTTACCATGTTTTTATTAACTCGCTTTCTTGTTTGTTTCTTTGTTTGTGTGCGTGTATGTATGTCCGGTACAAATCTTGCAATCGATTTTTAACTAACTTCCCGACTGGCTAGACATTTGAAACTTTTAGAATAGCTCAGAACGCGATGACAATGCATTACTTTATTACTTTTAGCCATCTTTAAGTAGATTTGAATTCATTTTCAGTTAATTTTGTTTAGTAGACTGGTGCAGTCATCTATCGGCCGGGACGGGAACGAAAAGTTAAACTCAAGTTAACTTCCAATTAACTTCATTTTCTTTCAAGTTGATGGGACAATTCATCAAAAAAACTTAAAAAGTGTTTATTAATACATAGAATTGTCAGGTTTATATAATTCAACAGAAAATTTAAAAGCATGGTATATAAAAAGTTCTTTTTAACTTGTAATTATTGGTGTTTGCTTTGCGATTGTTATTTATTATTTTGGGTGCTTGTTAGTATGTGATTATTTATTTTCAGTATCTGATTTGCATTTTATGGATAGTACCGTTGTTACGATCTAAATTTTGACAGGTTTTAATAGGTTAACTGCTAAATAGAGAATTTAAGTGTTTATGCTGTAGTTACAGGCTATATGTTGTAAGTAAATGCCATGATATTTCATGATATACCGAGGCTGTCACAAGCGTATTGTACGAAAATATGTAACATTGATAGAAGTTGCTAAAATTAGTAACATATGCGATTATGTTTTAAGGAAGAAAATGTTTTAAGTATATATACAGTGTAATATGCAAAAAGCTAATTAAAATGTAAAGTGCAGTATTGTGTAAACAACTGTACTGAGTTCCATAATATGTATAATTATATAATTTTCAACAGTATGTGTGTCTATATATAATACAATGTGCAGTGTATATATAAAATATAATGTGTGAGGATGAAGTACAGTGTACAATGTATTTATAAAAAATAATGTAAGCGTTTATTTAAATGTAAGTATAGCACTATCCAAAAGCTGTACTGCAGTCTATAAGATGAATAATACTATATGACTAAATAATGTTAGAGTGACTGTCAACATGTGATACACCATGACTGTGTTAAAACAAAAATAATAACGGGTGACACAGTGAACGAAGGTTTGCTTAGTAGACCCATATGTAAAAATGTTATAAACAATACATTAATACAAGAAAGTTTGGTTGATACAATAGGCTACGTATTGTAAAGAAATGAAACGCACGGTAGTGAAAGTAATGATTTGATAATAAATGAAATAATGAAGGTATATATAAGAAATTGTACTGAATTGTAAGTACACATTGTAAAATGTTGTATAAGTAATATGTTGTGTAAGGTACAAGAAAGTATAGGATGTATTATGAAACGAATCTGTTGTAAGTATAAAAACATAGAGGTATAAGCTCTATATAAAGTTATTGTACATATTGTATATAATGTTAATTGTATATTGTGTGTGCCGCTGTAGGTGGTATATAGTTGTTATGATGGTGGTATATAGTGTATGGTTTTGTATAAGTTGCATATGTAGAAATTGTATCTGTTGTATTATAGCGTAAGTTTTATTTTGTAAAAACCTTTGCTTCCTTTTCCGGTGTTGTCAGAGATATTTAAAAATGTGTATTAATTGGAGCTAAAATGGTTGTTTTCCGGCTTGAAGGTGGGGGCGTAAAGCCCTTGCCCCAGATCCTAAGGGACCCGGCTCTGCTGGATTGCCGTCGGGATGATTAGATTTCATTATTGAAGGGCCATATAACCTTCGAGTGTGGACGGTGGTGATATTTCTTGCCAGTTTATTTCTTGCTTTGCATTTTATAGTCGCCACGACAGAGGAAAAAAGTAGGTTCGTTGCTTTCTTCACTAGGTTAAGGCTGCTATGTACTAAGGAAAAAAATCGTATTTCCCTTTTCCTCTTCTTGCAAACTCTTGTGGTGGGAGGAGTCCAGTTGACAGTTCGAGAATTCCACCCCCCTTAGGATTGACATTTTGAGGGATTGCAATGGCTCTCTTTCTATAGGGGGGTTAAGCGCTGCCCCCAAATTTCTTATTTAAAATATATTTTTGGTCAACTATTTACAGGTACATAAATGCTGATAATCAAATAAAATTGGTATTGTCAGATAGCCTGAACTTTTCTGCAAAGCGCTACAGGATTCATTTTATAAATTTCGTCCACCGAAAGAATTTATGAGCGTTTAAAACACACTATACCAGATTTTTCCCCGAATAATTTAAATTTTAAAATATTAATTGCATTTAAAAAAACGAAAAATGTACACAAATGTAAAATTTCTTTCTCTTTGACTGAGTACAATTTTTTAAAAAAAAATCTTTTAATTCAAGTCTGCAATCCGTGGACAAATTTTCTCCATAGGTTAACATTGAGGTGAGCGAATCCAATGGGGTTAGTACAATGGGGTTAGTACAATCCAATGGGGTTAATCCGACTCAAAAAAGTATAAAGTAGGGCCTACTACAAATAAAGGTTTTTTTATTCGAAGTAGGCCCTACTCATATTTTTTCAACAAAATCTCACGACACACCGTTACCCAACGCTCAGAGCTATTGCTCGCGTGAGACAGGTGGCTGTTTCCTGAGTATAAATTGCGTTCAACTCTCGTGCAACATGCAGGAAGCGTCACTGCCGAGTTCATTCTTTAAATTGTAACACACTGTCATCGGGCAACCAAGCTCTTGGAATCGGTCTCGAGTTTCCGTATTGGGTAGACCGATTTCTGCGAAATGGGACAGAAAATTCAGGAAGGGAACGAAGTGAATGACATATTATTATCAAACGTAACTGGATTAAACGGAGGTAAAACAAGAATGGTTAAAATTGAATAATTCACGAGCGTTGTTTAAATTTAACGGGGAACAACAACAAAAAACAGTTTAAACGTTCTGGATGTATGTCAGTTTTCAAGAAAGTTTAACTACAATTATGTATCGTGTCACAACCGAAGAACTCTGAATGAATTCGATTCTGAAATTTTGTCGTCACTTTTTTCTCCATACCATATTTATCTAACCTATGTTTATCGTCTTTCCCATACTTGGTTTTTCATTCATTGCTTATATAAATGTTTTATCTCTCTTCATTTCTATTGCGTTTAGCCTTTAGCTTACGGGGCCCATTTTTCCGATTCCCTCTTTAGAACGGGAAATTTCAAACCCCCTTTGTATAAGAACGGACATTAAGGGGGTTATATATATATATATATATATATATATATGTGTGTGTGTGTGTGTGTGTGTGTGTGTGTGTGTGTATATATATATATATATATATATATATATATATATATTCATTCATTCATTCATTCTTGGGCCCGTATTCTTGGGATACATGCTATCTCACCCCCGTAAGGAAAGGTTAATCTATTTTCCGTAACATATTATTTTACAACACTTTTACTTCTTTCTCTCAAACGTCAAATAAGTTCTGAGGCTATTTAAATACTCCTCCTGTCCGAAAACATTTTAAAACACGTCGAAGATGTCGACATTTCAGTCATCCTATGTTTGTTGAACGGACAGCGATCGAGCAATAACGGATCGCAATAAGGAAACATTGATTTTGGATCAAGTGAAACATTGTGTCAAATAGAGTAACAACCCTCTGTGTTTAAGGGATTTGGAAGCAAATTGTGCAAAGGAGTACCCAATCGAAGCAATGAACTGATAATGAGCGTCATGGTATATTGCAAAAGTTGTTACAACTGAAGAAAGCCGGTACACGGTACTATTCATGAGGTTGCAGTTGTCAATCGTTATACTGTGGTTACAATTCAGCTCAAAAACAACACAGAGAAGGTAAAATCTTTGCATATGTTAATTCTTCCCTTTGAATCATCTAATCGTCTTTTGACAAGTCCCCATCACACCTTCTTCTATTCACTTTGCCTGTCTTAGTGATCAAATTGCCTGCAAAATATTTCATTGTATCACAACGTAATTGACCTAGTGTCGGCTTTCGGCGCTGAGGGTGCTCGGATAGAATCCGACAAGCGCCATTCAATACCTCTGTCTCTATGCCGGATATGGACATGTTAAATTCGTAGACAGGAGCGTCCATCTATGAGGTCAGAGAGGGTGGGATAGGGTACGATCCCCCCCCCAGATGTCACCCCTAGGGGTGCCGGGTCAAAATGAACGTAGCACCTGTCTCAATTGGACTCCGACCCTTGTGGTGCCATTCTAAACCGGATCCGCACTCCTCAGCCCGCTAGTCTATAGGGGCCTGATCTGGAATACTTCCAGGCCAAGGGACATATAGACACAACAACAACAACAACAAGACGTAATTGGGTCAAAACAGTGCTTTTTCTGGTGCATTACTTCTTAGTGATGTACGCCTCTGATACACTCATTTCGCTAAAGTAGGAAGTAAGGTGCTACTGTCCTCTTAACTGAAACTGTAATGACTTGTCAATGTATACCAGAAATTCGGAAAAAAATATTTAGAAATCTATACCCTATTTTCGGACAGAAGGAGTCATTAAAAGTTTCATCCCACCTCATTACGAACCAACGATTTCTCGAATACAGTCAACTTATTTTTTTTTCAAAACAAATACCCGTGGTATTCCAGTTCATTTTCTGAAACAAATACCTATGGTATTCTCGCCATTTTATAACCTTTTTTTGCCCATAACTGAAGCACGGTCACCTTATACGGTCACCTCGGTAGTAGTCACCTTATATTTCTGGAAGTTGTTAAAAATTCGTGATAAAAAAAATCGTACACGTTATCTGAAATGAAATCTCTCTCTCTCCCCTCCCCTCCCAAATAAAAATAAGAAAATTCATTTACAGCCTTTGAGAAATAAAAGAAGGTCCAATTACCGAATAATTAGCAGCAGGGTAACGCCTAGTTATTCCATTTACCCTAAAATAGGTGATAAAATCGAATGATTAAACTTTACTCTCAGCCTTACGTTAATGCATCTTTTGACAGCTGAATGCCGAGATATCGAGATAAGTTATGACTTCATACAATGAAGAGGTTAGATTATGACGTCGGTTTGGAGAGCGAGTGTTCTGTAATCGACTGTGAAATTAAAATAAGATTTATGAAACGGCTCAGACCTCACAACTCGGGAATTCAAAAGCTCGAATTTCTCTCCGTGTCACTGACGTTCTCAAGTCGGATCAAGTTTGCGGTTTCATACCGAGTCACACAACAAGGTAGTAAGTTTGTGAGTGTTGTTCGATTTACCCTCGGGAATGGAATTAGAAACTTAGGGCACCCTCGTTAGAATTTTAGATTTTCAATTTTTTTTTTTAAATATTAAATAAAAGTGGAATATATTTCAGGAACATGTTAAATTGAAGTTCAAATATATTTAAAACATTTAATGATGGTGCTAAAGGTGCTGTTTCAATACTTAATAACTTAAAATTAAAGCCAGGGGCTTATGTGTTAAATGGACTGGAATTAGGTGATTATGAAGAAATAAACGACTCTAAAAAGACTTTAAATTTAAGTACCAATAAAATTTTAGAATTTTAAATTTTTTTCATTTTTTTAAATATTCAAGTGGAATATATTCCAGGCACGTGTTAAAGTAAAGTTCCAGTAAATATTGACTCCATGGCTGATTTTATTAATTTATTGAAAGATATCGGTAATAAACACAGTAGAGATAGGATATATTAATAGAGCTTCAAAACTAGCCATGCATGGGATTCAGTATGGTATTATACCAGAGGACTGCAATGGATATCGCTCCAAAGAGTTTTGTGGACATGGACATGGACAAAAGTTTTCGTGAGGTTCCAAATAGGACTAAGAAAGCCCTTTAACCCTCGGTATGGATATGGGAAGCACTGAAGCTTTTCACGCATGATCCATGAAGAAATTAAGAGTTTTGTTTATGTTATAGGAGACTTGCGATGGATACTCAGAGTACACTTGGTTGATATCAGACTTAACAAGTTGTGGGCGTGTTGGTAGCTCATCCATCCTCGAGCATGAGTGCATCGCTTTGTGTCACAATCTGTCGCCCGTGAGAGTCGACTTAATATTTATTTTAAGTGGCCCTACTCAGCTACTGTGGGGCTTGCGGTTGTAAAAACGGAGCCTTTTTAAATATTTGTACGCAGGTAGAGTTAGTAGAATTCTTAGAGCTACAACAACGTTTAGGAATAGGCATCAAAATTGAATTCTCGTAATTTCAATTCAGGGGTTTATAGAAAAAAATAGTATAAATATTCGCTTATATGTGTATACTTTTATGAATTTCTTCATTTATTAGATTACACTATTAACATATTTTCGTTATTCTTTAAAGTTTTTCGTATGTCTAATTTTGGAGCATATTTCAATTTGGCGCCTGAGGCGGTCGCCCCACCTATGGGGACCGGCTCTGGCCTTACTCATATATATTTTTTAACGTAGGATTACGTTCCTCCATAACGGTTCTACGGAAAGCAAAATTTCAGATGTCCTGCGTCGAGAGTTATAATTTTAGCAGCGCGCCAAACCAGTCTGTATCGCTTGAGCAGTAGTAAACAGTTAAACAGAAAACTACCAAATGCGTCAAAAGTTTGACATATATATATATATTATATATATAGATATATATATATATACATACAAAAGATGTAAGCAACGATAAGTAATCCTACGTTAAAACCACGGTAGTTTCATTGGAAGAGACAACCTGAAATTTTAGTTTTTGTTGTTGTTTTGTTTAACGCCCCACACCCACCCGCCCCAAAAAAACAAAAAAACCTCGGTGCACATTGTTTGTGGATCACCGTTATAGAGGAAATCAAACGTTAAAGTCTTAACTGCCCCACATCCCGTCATGGAGAACATTGTCGTGGGATTCTTTTGCGGTTATCTTTTGACCGAGCACTTCTCAGAATGAAAATGTCGAGCAAACTCATAAACATGCTTTTTTGTTGTTGCTGTTTTGCTTTGTTTTTTCTTTACGAAATGAACCCAACCTCAAGTAGTCACCGATTATGTAGCGTTAATGGGAAAGCCGATCGTTCTCTAAAGTAAGTTTAAGGTTCCTAGTCTAGCTTTTTCTGACTCTCATACGAAGGGAGAGTTCCAAACGAGGGCATCCGGTTTTTAATCACAGTCATTCAAAACGATTCGGGCCCGTCATTACGAGCCAATAACAGACTCGGAATGCCACGAATAAAACTTAATTAAGCATAAATGTCGCGTGTTTATGTAAGCGCCGTTGTTACCCTATTTTCTGTTTGTTTTGTTTCGTCGGCAAATCAGGTTGCCGCTCGCTTCGAAAAGGTTTGTGTTTTTTAGAAAACGCAGTCGACAATTGTAAAGACTAATCGTCTTGTATGCAAATGAAGCATACTTCGAAAGCATATTGCTTTTTAACAGTATGCTTTTTTAAAGTGACCTCTCGGGAATCGGGCAGTTGTTCGTTTTGAGTTTCAATATAAACTAATTCAGCCATGATAACATAATAGATTCTTTTGTCGTGAGTTTGCGCAAATATCATTAGTGGCTGACTTTACTGGCCGAATCGGGTCGCTCGAGTTGCGTTTTCGTGGATGGAGGTATATTTGTGTCTGAGCTCGAAATAGGAAGTTTTAGAACTTGAATTTATAGA
Source organism: Dolomedes plantarius (assembly GCA_907164885.2). Classification (NCBI taxonomy): domain Eukaryota; kingdom Metazoa; phylum Arthropoda; class Arachnida; order Araneae; family Dolomedidae; genus Dolomedes; species Dolomedes plantarius. Next base: position 33,201,387 of record OU015495.1, on the reverse strand, counting down.
CATATTGAATGGGGGAGGAATTTTTTAACAACCAACGGGATCTGGGGATTTTTTTTAAATTGAAATTTAATAACTGAGTTTGGAAAAGCGTAACTGGGGATTCTTCAGAGAGAGTATAGCATTGACCTTACAGGTTATAATCAGTGATTCTCAACCTGGGTGGCTCCCCTCCCTTGGGGAGGCGTGAGAGATATTCAGCAGGGGGGGGGGGTGAACAAATTAGTGAAGAACGTATTTTACTAAAGATACTTACGTTATATAAAGTGCTGGAAATTGATTTATGAAAACACGGTTTTTAACGAAAACTTCTTTAATATTCTTTAAAAATGAATGAAATTTTGGTACATTATACATTCTACGTATAAAAAATGATTTACAAAAATAAAAATTTCATACATAAAAACAAAAACATGAGGTTAATTAGAAAATTAGATTTTTTTAACATACTAACATTGAATTTGATTTATGAAATATCACATTTAAGAATTAATCTCAGTAAGTGACAGTCCCATCCTAATGTATACATACATATATATACATACACACACTCTCACACACACACACATAATATATATAATATATATATATATATATATATATATATATATATATATGTATATATGTATACATATATATATACATGTATATATGTATGTATGTATGTATACATCTATGCATACATACATATATATATATATATATATATATATATATATATATATATATATATATATATATATATATATATTATTCATTTATTTATATATATATATATAGATATATATATATATATATATTGTAAACGTCGTGAATCTCTCTTTCCTGAGAAGCGATCGCCCCGAACTTAAAGCTTTTTCTTTCTTAGAGGCCTGATTCCTTGGGATGGATGATGCCGTGAAGCCGAAGGGGGGGGGGGGGAGGTTGCACATTTAATTACCCGGGAAAGATGCAAGCCTGTGGTGTAAATTGGCTTTCATATACCTGGCTGAAATCAACGGCCGCCTCGCCCTTCTGTCTTATGAGACGCCGATCAAAATGCGGAAGTCTGGTTGGCGCTACCCATGCCAAGAATCACCCCGTCTAGCTGGCGCTCACCGCCCAGGTCACCAGAGAATCGTCCCTACTTGCGCTCTTGGTGACGCTTGCACCACCGGGTGAAGTCGACCCCCCCCCCCCAATGAAAACTTAAAGGATAGCCGCCTTTTAACCGTTCGTCTATAGTAGTGATGCGACAATCGATGTCGATGTTTCGAAACATCGATTTATTGAAGCCGATGTTTTATAACATCGATGTTTGTGCTCGATGTTTTACGTTGTCTCGATGTTTTTCTTTAATGAAAAAGTACCGTAATAAAAAAAATTTAGCACGTAGCATAATTTTCACCTCAGTAAATGTAGTCTGAATTCTGAAAAGGACGAGTACAAAAGGGGGAATGATTCCTTAGCAAATAGACAAATGGCAATTAACTAACCAATGAACCAATCAGAGCGCTTGGAATGTTCCTGACACTCCAGAACCTTCCATGGGGTTTTATTTTACAAATAGTTATCCACGAGTGCATCCATTTAAGTTTTTGTTTGTTCTGGTTATATAAGTTGACGTTAATATTATTAGTAAGATGCCTCCCAAAAGTACCGTTTGGAAATATTTTACAAAACCACTGACAAATTGGCGAAATGCAATATTTGCCTTAAGTCCCTCAAAACTTCTGGCAATACCACGAATTATCTGGACATTTGAAGGCAAAAACATGGCGGTATTTACAACGAGAATTTGTGAGTCATCAATGTAGCCCAATGCAACCAAGTTTTTGTCATTTGTGCCTGCCCAATCAGAGAGTAAAATTAAATCCCCTCCCTCCCCCCACGACTAACGAAGTAACATTAATGTTAGAGATTACTAAACCAGTTTTTAAAAAATGGATGTTCTAAAACATCGATGTTTAAAAACATCGATGGTTTTTGGGCGATGTTTTATTAGCATCGATGTTTTAATATTGAATATCGATGTTTCAAACATCGATGTTTGTTTTTCGATGTCGCATCACTAGTCTATAGTAGCCGGAAGCATGAGACACCGCGAAGAAAACCAAGAGGTATACATAGGAGCGACTGACAACAGAACCGCAGATACACAGAGCCGCGAAGACGGTGAGCCAGAGAGAGAGCCAGAGCCTGTGTCGACGAGTTCAGCGGATGTTTGGGGACGGAGCAGTGTCCGGGGGAGTCCAGGTGCTGACCGTGCGAGTTTGTCTCGCGGCCAAAGACTGAAAGAGTACTTGTGATTCGTGAGTGAATGTCTCTCAGATGCAGGCGAGAATAGTCTCCCTCCCAGTGTAGATATTGTACATAGAATCTTAATATAAGCTGAATTTTTAAATGATTCAGCTCTCTTGTGTGGTTACTTTCAACTAAATCTGTATCTCAACTCATCTGTTATATATATATATATATATATATATATATATATATATATATACAGTTGGTTCTCTGTTTAACGACACTCTACTAAACGACAATCTCTATTTAAAGACGATATTTCCAGTCCCGGTCCCTTCGACCTAAAAAAATTCTATTTAAAGACGACGTTGTTTCTGTTTAACGACGATAGTTTTTCATGATAAACTTTTTCTTCACATTTATCTGAAGGAGGGGAGCTTCTGTGGGGAAACGCAAGTTTGGTTTTCAATAACAGACCCGGAAATTTCCTTGATGTTTACAATGTTGCAATCATAGACTTGTTGCAGTGGGAAAAACGGGGGGGGGGACTCGGAAGATCGAATATTCATTCATGGAGCTCTTAGTGCGGGAGCTGAATCATTCTATTGTCCCTACCATCTGTTGTCATGTGACTTACGAACTATCTAATAGCAGCTGTCTCTCACTCCTTCCGAGAAGAAGGTGTTCATGTTTAGAGAATTCGTAGTTGTGTGTAGGAGCTCATTCCAGTGCGAATACTAGGTGAGCAGAGCAAAATTTGGCATCAAAGTGAAAGCATCTTACACTACACGAACAGGTAGATATATTGAAGACTGGGAAGAAAGTGTTGGAATAACAAAAGTCCAATTCGCAAGACAATTTCAGCTACCCGAGTCTACTGTCAAAGGCATTTTAGCAAGCAAAGAGAAAATTCTTGAAGCAGCACAAAAATTTGGTTTGGGATCCAAATCCAAACGGTAGAAAATTCAATGTGGCCGATCAGAAGAGTTTGATAAGGTAGTCCTGCATTGGTTTCATGAATCAAGAGCATCCATTAATGAACAATTGCGGCTGACAGTATGAAAATTAGAAAATTTACGATCTTAGAAGTAATGCACATGATAACATCAGCATGGAAAGAAGTTTCTTCATCCACAATAAAAAACTGCTTTCGCGTTGCTGGAATTCACAAAGTACTTGTAGTGAAACTGCGAAGTACGGATGTAGAAATCAATGAAGACGACATTACCCCTGAAGAATGGAGAAGTCTTGTTGAAGATGAGGATGTTTCAATTCAAGATTTCTACAATTGTGATGAATGTGTATTAACAACAGATTAAAGAAATGTAGAATAAATTTATGAAGATATAGTAAACGAAAACACAGTGTCAGACGAAGAAGGTGAAGTTGAAGCCACGGAAAACGAGACAATACCACCGTCTTGCACAGATGCAACTTCTCCTCTAGATGTTCTCCGACGCTATATTACATCGAATATGGAAAATGACACATTTAACATTTTAAAAAATCTGGAAAAGAGAATAACGAAAGCAAGGCCAAAAATGAAGCAATCAACGCTTTTTTACCTTTTTAAAACCTCATTTATTGTATTGTTTGGATTATTTTTTAAATGTAATTTAAAATAACTTTTTATGAATAAAATAATAACGATAATAAAAATAACTTTTTTAAACACCCCAGTATATTAAGAAATACATTGACAGTCTTAAGCCTATAAAGAGTGAAAAAAATGTTATTTTTTCACAAATTCTGTTTAAGAACGATCTCTACTTAAGGACGACTTTTCACGGCCCCTTGAAAGTCGTTAAACAGAGAGCCAACTGTATATATATATATATAAAACAGATAATCCACCACTTGACAGCAGTTCCACAAAAGCAGTGAAACCACGAAGAGACAAATTTAAGCAATCGACGAACCAATTAGAAATTTTGACACTATAAACTAGTCATGTAATACTAAACTCGATCATTTACTTAAGTAACTGGCCCCCACATTTCTCTCTATACCACTTATCCTCAATTTCACTCAATTTATATAAACCATTATATGTCTGCTTTTAGGGGAAGCGTGTTATACACGATTTTTATACAGTTACATTAAAATTTTCAAGCAAATACGAGTTCAATACAATTTTAAACATACAGAATGTATATATATATATATATATATATATATGTGTGTGTGTGTGTGTGTGTGTGTGTAGGGCGCGGGGTTGGAGTAAAACATTCACAACATAAACTAACTAGAAACCATCGTAAATAACAAAAACAATTGAGATTTATTAAGAAAGAATTGAAAAAAAACGTAGTCCGTCCAGGACGGAATCCAAAGCGGGAGTCTTAATGTTCTCCCCAAACAGAGTAGAGGGGTAGTGATAATGTTCGTGCTAGCGGCGCCCTCTTGCGCCAGACATTATATGCGTTTACAAATAACATTTCATGAAGTTTAAAGTTCATAGTTAAGAGTTCAGTTCTGCTTTCTATAGATCGGCCATCCTAGCTGTCATGCGGCATCGGATGACATTAAGCAAAAGGCATAACAGACATACGAGTGAAAGAAGTCTTAGAAGAAGAGTACCTTAACGCGATGATGAAAGAGAGAGATAAAATGAAGGAAGAAGCGAGGCAAAATATTCTTAAAATTCAAGAAGAAAATCGGAAATCCTATAATAAGAAGAGGAAAAGATCGTACAAGTACAAAGTAGGAGAACTGTGTGCAATCAAGCGCACTCAGTACGGAACTGGAATGAAGTTACGACCGAAATTCCTAGGTCCCTACCAAGTGACCAGTGTCAAGCCCCATGACCGGTACGATGTCGTCAAAGTCGGACAACACGAAGGTCCCAACATCACGTCCTCCGCTGCCGACTACATGAAACCGTGGCATCCCCACTATCCCGATTCAGACGACTGACGAGTTATCCCGCCATCCGATGTCACCACAAGAGCACCCCCTGCATGGTCCCGTGTATTGTGTGTTCCATTTTATTTCTTTTTCAGAGACTGTCTGGGTTCGAATCCCACTTCTGACACCATGATTGTAGGACGCGGGGTTGGAGTAAAATATCCACAACATAAACTAACTAGAAACCATCGTAAATAACAAAAACAATTGAGATTTATTAAGAAAGAATTGAAAAAAAACGTAGTCCGTCCACGACGGAACCCAAAGCGGGAGTTTTAATGTTCTCCCCAAACAGAGTAGAGGGGTCGTGATAATGTTCGTGCTAGCGGCGCCCTTTTGCGCCAGACATTATATGCGTTTACAAATAACATTTCATGAAGTTTAAAGTTCATAGTTAAGAGTTCAGTTCTGCTTTCTATATATATATATATATATCTATATATATAAAACAGTTCCGTAACTGACTCATTCATTCACTGACTGACTGACATACAACGCACAGACCAAACCGCTGGACCTAAAGGGCTGAAATTTTGCATGGCGATTCTTCTAATAGTGTAGGTGTGCACTAAGAAAGATTTTTCAAAAATTCTTCTTAGATGTTTTTAAATTAAATTTTTAAGCTGTTTTTTAATTTTTTTTTACGTTTGCATTTAAAATAATACATTGAGGGTTATAAAATTTATATCACGAGAAAGATCATAAAAATTCCTTCAAAATGAAATTTTTTTCGAATTTTTACCTCCATTTCCTGATTTTTGGTGAATTTTTATAGATTAATTTTTAGAATTTAATTTATTAAATGATTAATTTATTAGAATTTAATTCAATAAATTTATCGTCACGTGCGTAACAACTAAATAGACAAAAAAAATATTTTTTTTCTCTTTCTAATGCAGCAGACGATTGGATATTATCCAAAAAAATGCATATCCCTTGCGATTTTTTTATAAATATATATATATAGATAGATATATATTTTACATCAATTGTATACATTGATTATCGCATTTATTATAAATATATATATTTATTTTTTGGCATAAATTGCATACGTTGACCGTTGTATTTAATTTGAATGTACTCCGTAGCGAAGCGCGGGTTTTCAGCTAGTATATATATATATATATATATATATATTATAATGATAGAAGAGAAACAAAATTTATTCATATTCAATAGTTGGTAGAGCCTCCACGAGAAGCAATTACAACCTTAACCCTCCGGGGCATGCTTTCCACAACTCGTTTAAACATACGGGAATACAATGTGAGAACGAATCAATCCATTTTAATATCGAAAATACGGGCACGTAAAATATTACATTCAAAGCACTATGAAATATCCAATACAATAATTTATACACTATAGATGTACATGCAATACACAACTCTACGTAATTTCGAGACGTATAGACAATCCAACGCCTTTAATTCATACATTATATACCTTTGTACAATACAAATAATAATCCTAGAATGAAACCAAGAAATATTAATCTTCATTGTAGATTAAACACTATAATTCTCCGAAACGAATCTACTACAGCGTCTCTACTCTCATTTAATCGATTTGGGAGGGCAAAATGGTAACATATCTCTTGACACGAATTCCGGAACAATGCCGGCTCAGTTATTCCGAATACGTTGACCTGAGAGGGGTTAACCATTACGTTGGTTACGGTAAGTAACCGAGCGGGCAAAACAAAAATCGTTAGGAGAACGGAAATAAATTGCACGTAACAGAAGCATGAATGGGAAAAAAATGGATTCTAAAAGATTGTTGGCGATGGAAATGCCCGCCTCTCTTTGTTAAAACCACTCAGCATTGCGTCAGGAGCAGTAGACATGCGAATGCAGTATTCAAACTTGACAATTTACGCCTTGTTTGGAAGCTGGTTGTTGAAACCTCATTGTGAGGTGTTTCCTTACATTGGAATAGCTGTCAGGGGCGCAGGGAGCATTTGGAAGGCCCCAGAAGCCCTCTAGGTTTCGAGGACCCCTTTGTCTATATACTATTAATAAATATTATTCATTACTCAAAATATTTTCTCACAGTCGAAAAGGAAATTTTATGGCTCATTAGGTAGTAAAAACTTGTAGTACGCCATTTGTGATTCGATGAGCAGCAAATTGTCTAGATCAGTGGTTCCCAACCTGTAGAAGTCTGCGGACCACTAAGCCAGAAATTGAACAATGTGCGGACCACCCCACCCCCACCAACTTGAGGGGAGGGAGACTTATCTGGGGATATGAGGGGTATAGAATATCCCCCAGGCAAAAGGGATACAGGATTTATTATTTGGTAACTTTTTTTATGTGTTGCGCCGGACCACTCCCGAGGCTCTCGCGGACCACCGGTTGGGAACCACTGGTCTAGATAAAGATGCTGTCTGTGCCTGAGGTTCTCAAAATGTATTTCTTTATGAAATTCACTGTTCACTCTCGGAGGCCGCTTCTGGCGCCCGCGCGATGATCCTCAACTGGTCACTATCCAGTTTGTGTCTTACTTTTCCTTAATACGGCAACTCTGTACACCTCTCCGAAAGGCATAACATCATTCTTACCCAAGGACTGATATATAATTCTTTATTTGGAGAAAACCCCTGATTTTTTTTCTGCTTGACTCAGACGTGACAATAAGTGACAGACCTACGCAGGTCGTTTGAATTCTGTTTCATTTTGTTTACTGTGAAAAAAAGCCGCATTGAATAATCTACGGTCATTGCCGTTCATTTTAATTTATTCCTTCCCCCCCCCCATCATGGAACAACGCAAACAAGTGAAGATTGATTTCAAGCTGTCATTTCGTAAATCGCCCGCGAATCCATTACCCTTTCGTCGACCTTCTCAATCTACGTGAACCGGCGAGCAGAAATGAATCCAAATCCTTTCCTTTGTCAATAACAATTTTTTATGAATGCTCAAAACATTTGTTAATAGGTATGCGACACCCGGGGGTCCACGTGCCTGGCCTGACCGACCCCAACCTGCTTCGAACTTCCCCCCCCCCTTATCTTTAGGGAACGGCGACGAGTGGGCACTCCGGACGAGGTCATCGGGTATAAATCACGACGAAATGGACATTCGATCAGTCCGCATTCTCATTGGTGCTGTGCAGCGTGTGATCTGAATACGTTAACGGCGACTTTCTGTTTTTTTTTCTCTCTCAGATGAAGTGGAAAAGTGCTCAAGGTATTCGTTCAGTTATATAACACTCCGTCCAATAGGGCACGTGAGTCACGTATGCTCTTGTAAGTGGGCAATCCTATGTGGTCTATAATTCAATCGGGACAAGCGAAATGATTGGGTAATGCTGAGGTGTGTCTTGCAACGATCACCTGGGCCCTCAGAATGTATGCGACGGTATGATCAATCATTAGTTTTTTTTCAGATCTGTCGCAACAGTTGTGAGATATCTGCCAGTAAGAAGTCTGGAACCTAATACCGTCCTTTTTCCGCAATATGATACGCAGTGACAACAGAGAGGGAGAAAGAAAAAAATGGAAGCAGTCCAGTTCTGGATTTGCCTGCTCAAATCCTATTCATCCAAGGCTTCTCATTTGAATAATAAATGTTGAATAATTTGAATAATTGTACGTATAGATAGACAGATAGTTGTTTGTTCAACATTTTAAAATGTCCTACCCAACTGACTTAGTATCTCTTTCAGTTAATATATTAAATCATTTTCGTGACGAGCGTCTGAGATGAAATGTCTCCCCGATCTCTCTCCCTCTCTCTCTCTCTCTCTATATATATATATATATATATATATATATTATATATATATATAATATACACTGATGGCCACCCAAATTGGCACACCAAGAAAGACAGAGATATCACAACAAAATTTATTTTGTAGATAACATGTTGACCAAGTATCAAATGATTAAATTTATACACTTCTGTGAAGTGTGGTTCCTGCCAAAATCAGTAGCCAGAGTAGCCGCCATTGTTGGAGATCACCGCTGCCACACACCTCGGCATTGATTCATGCAAGATGGTTAGCCGCCCCATATTTTACGTGATTTCAAGACGTTCCTGTTGGAATCTTTCACTGAAGACCGAGTGATAAGTCGAGGTTGTAAGGTTCAGTGGCCCTCACGATCACCAGATTTGAACCCGGCGGATTTTTGGTTGAGGGAATACTTAAAATCTCGTGTGTACCGGGGTTCCCCAACCACTTTGGTGGAACTGAAAAATGCCATTCGACAGACAGTCGCTGTGATCGATGGCGACATGCTATACTCCACTGTAATGGGCGTAGTGACGCGCCTCACTTGCCTATTACCTTGTGCTGGTGGTAATGTTGAACATCTATTACTTTAAAATAAATGCACAGTCTCATGTTATTGTGATATGTTTGATTTTTTATTTGTGTTTGCCTGATTTGCATAAAACATCTCATTATGACGTGTGAGCGCCCTCTTTCGGTTACTTGTGGAAACTTTTTTTTTTTTTTTGCATGGAAAAAAATCCAAAATCCCTCTGATCATATTGGTCCAAACAGAAAAATTTTCCGAGCATTATTTCTTTTATTATGAATTTTTGAAGTTTGCACGAATTTATAACGCACCCGGTATATATGAATATAATATATATAGATATATATATATATATGTGTGTGTGTGTGTGTGTGCTTGTATATATCTATATGTATATATATGTGTGTGCGTGTGTATATACATATATATGTGTGTATGTATGTATATATAGAGAGAGGGGGGAGACAGTCTCAATACTCGTCGAATTCGGTACACGTCGCATTTCAATCCTATAAAAATTACTTCGGAACTTCCCGTTTGCTCGGTACTCGTCACATACACTGAGAAGTGTTCCAAATGGGTTGGATTTTGTTCAAAGGTATCAACCCTGACAAAGCACTAGCAACCGGAAATGTCGCCTTGTTTAATGGTAAAACAATGTCTCACTTCAGGAACATATTGAAACGTAGGCAGACGCAAGTTTCTCTTGACAGGCTTGTAGTGAAACTCCCTAAATCTGAGTCTACAACAGACATCGGTGGTGTCAAGAGACCGAAAAGAGAAAGAATCTCTGTGCAAGTGCCTGATGTTGAACTGCATGGAGAATGAATGCCCTTCCAAGCAATTACCCTTCTCCTCCTCTACTTTGTTATTATCCCATTCGGCCATCGACTTCTTTCAGTACAGGTTGAGTAAAGATAAATTTTATTTTATTTTATTTTATTATTGTTTAAAATTATCTCCGTATAGTTTTAAGGTTTTGTATTAAAAAGCATTCATAAATTGCTCCGTAAAATGTGACATTTCTGGTTTTCAGGAACGAACTATTTCAATTTACATTACTCCTTAGGGGAAAAATTCGTTCGGTTCTCGTCGTGATATCAGGAGCCCACAGGCAGTCAGCTCATGTCGATAACTTGCTATTATGACACTTGGCGGTGAAATAAATAAAAGAAATTAGAGGCCAACTTCTGGAGTATATCATTCTACACTAATATAATACTCAAATAAATAAATATATATATATATATATATATATATATATATATATATATATTAGGGTTTTCGATTTTGAGCAATTTTTTTAAAACCCGGGTTTCGGGTTTGACGGGGTTTTTTTTATGTAAAACGCGGGTTTTCCCGGGATTATTTGGTTGGTTTCAGGGAGTCAATAGAAAGAACTAAAATAATAAATAGTTTATTAGAAGCATTTAATTTATTTCGGAATTTCAAATATATAAATAACTGTAAATAAATTTAATGTTGATAAACATACACATATATGTATAACATAAATAAAAGTAGTATATAAAACCCGGGTTTTCCGGGGATTATTTGGTTGGTTCCAGGGAGTCAATAGCAAAGAACTAAAATAATAAATAGTTTATTAGAAGCATTTAATTTATTTCGGATTTTCAAATATATAAATAACTGTAAATAAATTTAATGTTGATAAACATATACATATATGTATAACATAAATAAAAGTAGTACAAATATCTTATTTATTATAAAACTGCCTTACAACCATCATTGCACTCAAATATCATCATTGAGTCGGTTTCAGAGTTTCTTAGCAAAGAGACCCATTACAGAAAATGCTCGTTCTGCTTCCACCGAAGTTGGTCGAATTATTGTTAAAGAACTGAAAATGTTATTTAGCATTTCAGGTCTGCTTTTTGTTGCCCGGAACAACTCAATTTCTTTTCTTATGATATATGAACCAGATTTAGATTTTTTATGATTTTCCTTATTATCATTCTCCTTCAGAAACATACCAAGCTCATCAAATAGGGATATTTGTTTAGTACAAGCACCAATACTCGTAGCATCATCTTCAATTCCATCTTTAAAACCCGCCACCAGTGACGCGCCCAGGGGGGGGCCCACGGGGCCCTGGCCTCCACCAAAGAAGTAGAAATATTGATTTTGCATTATAAATATTTTTATTCGTTCATCTCGGCTCCCCCCCATGCATTATAAATATTTTTATCCATTCAACTCGCCCCCCCCCAAGAAAAAATCCTGGGTGCGCCACTGCCCACCACAACTTCTTCTTGGTCGGCATGGTCTTGTAGCTGGAATATTGCGCAATTCACACGGCATAACGCACGTGCTGCTGGGAATCCGTAACTTATAAACTTGAGTGAAATAGAGCTATGGCGTACGACGCCGCCAATATATCTCCATCTCACTTCGTCTCGTATTTTTTTATTCATTTGTTTGAGAGCCGTACCGAGTCCGACTTGTTAAATTCGGTCTTGGTTCCAAATAAAGAATATAATTGGCATTCTACTGCATTAGATAAATAACTAATTCCCCGGGTTTACATTAAAAATTCCCCGGGTTTCGGGTTCGTAAAATCTTTCAAACACCCGGGTTTTCGAGTTCGGGGAAACCCGGGTCAAAAACCCTAATATATATATATATATTTATATATATATATATATATATATATATATATATATATATATATATATATATTAGGTTTTTGTTCCCCTGTGTCGTGACGTGAGGAAACAAGGTACTAAAAATGCGTATGTTTATTTGAGAAAGCACAGTATACCCACCTATTTAAAAAAAAAAATCACTGTATGTCTATATACACTGATGGCTACCCAAATTGCAACACCAAGAAAGACAAGAGATATCACAACAAAATTTATTTTGTAGATAACATGTTGACCAAGTATCAAATGATTAAATTTATACACTTCTGTGAAGTGTGGTTCCTGCCAAAATCAGTAGCCAGATTAGCCGCCATTGTTGGAGATCACCGCTGCCACACACCTCGGCATTGATTCAAAGAGACTTTGGATGAGTTCTTGGGGTACAGCAGACCAAGCAGCTTCCACACGTTGCCAAAGTTGATCTGCTGTGGCAGCTGGGGATGGAATCTGGGTCAATCGTAGAGCAACCATAGACCACATGTTTTCTATCGGCGAAAGATCCGGAGAGCGGGGCGGCCAGGGAAGCAATTCAATCTGGCGATTGACGAAGAACCGTTGGACAATGCGTGCCACGCGTGGTCGCGCATTATCCTGTTGAAATATGGCTGTGGGCAAGCCCTGAAGGTAAGGAAGGACAACTGGCTCCAACACCTCGGAGATGTAGCGCTGGCTGTTTAAAGTACCGGCAATGCATACTAGAGGTGTGCGAGAGTGGTATCCAATACCGCTCCATACCATAATACCCGGTGCAGGACTAGTGTGGCGGTGCATAACGCAGCTGCTCAGCATCCTCTCTTCACGGTGTCTCCAGACTCGAAATCGACAATCGTGGTGTTGCAGACAGAGGCGTGACTCGTCAGTAAAGACAATTTCATTCCATTCTGCCGTCCACATTCTTCTGTCATCGCACCATTGGCGGCGGAGACGTCTGTGGTTCTGCGTCAAGGGTAGACAAAGCAATGGACGTCTTGCGGACAGACCACTCTGCTGTAAACGGCGTCGAATTGTACGCACAGACACTGGATGATGCGTTACAGACTGCATGTGCTGTGCTATGGTTCGTGATGTGACTGAGCGATCCGTCACTGCCATGCGCACAATTTGCCTGTCATCACGTGAAGTGGTGCGCTGAGGTGGATGCGATCGAACACGCCGGTCCGTCGTACCCTCCTGCATCCAACGATCACATAGCCGAATTACAGTTGTTTGGTTTCGTCCAACACGACTACCGATTTCCCTGAAAGATAATCCACAATCTCGGTAGGCCACTATCCTTCCTCTGTCGAACTCGGATACTTGATCAAAAGATGATCGCTGTTTTCGACGAGGCATAATTGATCGTTTTTTTTTAAAAAACCACAAGAAAAACACAATTGCCGAACTTGAAATCGTCGAAATCTCCAAGCCTTAAATAGCGCTTTGAAGTGGCGCCACAGGCGCGCGTGATGTGCGTCTGCGCTGAAATTCTAATCATTTGCATATCTCACCTCCGCTAATGCATGTTGTAAATTTCATGTTATTTGCATGTTGCCTTCAGGGTGTTGCATTTACAGTGGCCAGCAGTGTATATATATATATAACATGTGAAGAGTTTCATTATTTTAGTAAAGGGTAGGTCAATCCTTTGAACGTGATTACAGCGAATACCCCTTTAGGAAGACTTTCTACCCATTTCAGGATTACATTAAGTAGAATTTTTCTCCATTTCTCCTGCAAAGCCGATGCACGTTGATAAGCTGAACTGGGACGTGTTGGTTTAAACCTCAGTCGTCGTTTCTAGTTCGTCCCACAAATGTTCGATTGTGTTGACATTGGAATTCTGAGCGGGCCACAATAATCGTTTCACACCCAAGTCTCTATCTCTATACCAATGCATATCACATGTGTAGCGTGGGACCTCGTCATCGTGGTAGAGAAAATCGGTGATTCCGTATTACTATCACGGTGTATGAAGAGAGGGATTGTCTAGAATGTCAATGCAACTATCTACCATCATGGAATTAGGAAGAACAACCACTGGTCCATCACGTACTAGCAAAATGGACCCCAAACCAAAATTCCATCACCGCCGAACTTCACAATTGGTACTACACTCCCCGGTAGAGGGTATTCTCCACGCTATCTCCAGACCCATGCTCTACCATCTGCCTCGAAACGTGAATCATTATTCATTACTTCATAAGATTGTTTGGTAATTGTGAGGTAATTTTCTGGTAATACGCTTTTACAAGCACCCTCCTCTATCCATTACTTTCTGTTTTCGTCTGGGTGCTTTCTGGCTCTATTTATGACGAAATGTCTTCACATGCTGATAACATCGACCATTGCCAATTTTGGATTCTCCAACACAGTGCTAATGGCACTTCCCCATTGGCACTGTGTTGGAGAATCCAAAATTGGCAATGGTCGAATGGGTTCCCCAACCACTTTGGTGGAACTGAAAAATGCCATTCGACAGACAGTCGCTGCGATCGATGGCGACATGCTACACTCCACTGTAATGGGCGTAGTGACGCGCCTCACTTGCCTATTACCTTGTGCTGGTGGTAATGTTGAACATCTATTACTTTAAAATAAATGCACAGTCTCATGTTATTGTGATATGTTTGATTTTTTATTTGTGTTTGCCTGATTTGCATAAAACATCTCATTATGACGTGTGAGCGCCCTCTTTCGGTTACTTGTGGAAACTTTTTTTTTTTTTTTTTGCATGGAAAAAAATCCAAAATCCCTCTGATCATATTGGTCCAAACAGAAAAATTTTCCGAGCATTATTTCTTTTATTATGAATTTTTGAAGTTTGCACGAATTTATAACGCACCCGGTATATATGAATATAATATATGGTAGAACCCACTCATATAGGTGGCGCTGCTACCGCAGATTTGAATGTTCTGTTTCAGAGACCTTCTGGATAGCGAACGAGAAACATGTACTACGCACTTGTGATGTGATTATTAAATGTTGTTAAGTTTAATTTGATTGTCGTCGATGTTGAGATACCACAGAGATCTACCACTGAACCAACGCACAGATTTTCAGGAACCACCGATGTCGCATGCGGACTACTAATATATATATATATATATATATATATATATATATATGTGTGTGTGTGTGTGTGTTTGTATATATATATATGTATATATATATATATGTGTGCGTGTGTATATACATATATATGTGTGTATGTATGTATATATAGAGAGAGGGGGGAGACAGTCTCAATACTCGTCGAATTCGGTACACGTCGCATTTCGATCCAAAAAAATTACTTCGGAACTTCCCGTTTGCTCGGTACTCGTCACATACACTGAGAAGTGTTCCAAATGGGTTGGATTTTGTTCAAAGGTATCAACCCTGACAAAGCACTAGCAACCGGAAATGTCGACTTGTTTAATGGTAAAACAATGTCTCACTTCAGGAACATATTGAAACGTAGGCAGACGCAAGTTTCTCTTGACAGGCTTGTAGTGAAACTCCCTAAATCTGAGTCTACAACAGACATCGGTGGTGTCAAGAGACCCGAAAAGAGAAAGAATCTCTGTGCAAGTGCCTGATGTTGAACTGCATGGAGAATGAATGCCCTTCCAAGCAATTACCCTTCTCCTCCTCTACTTTGTTATTATCCCATTCGGCCATCAACTCCTTTCAGTACAGGTTAAGTAAAGATAAATTTTATTTTATTTTATTTTATTATAGTTTAAAATTATCTCCGTATAGTTTTAAGGTTTTAAAACATTCATAAATTGCTCCGTAAAATGTGACATTTCTGGTTTTCAGGAACGAACTATTTCAATTTACATTACTCCTTAGGGGAAAAATTCGTTCGGTTCTCGTCGTGATATCCAAGCAATGACCCCTCTCCTCCTCTACTTTGTTACTATCCCATTCGGCCATCAACTCCTTTCAGTACAGGTTGAGTAAAGATAAATTTTATTTTATTTTATTTTATTATTGTTTAAAATTATCTCCGTATAGTTTTAAGATTTTGTATAAAAAAACATTCATAAATTGCTCCGTAAAATGTGACATTCTTGTTTTCAGGAACGAACTATTTCAATTTACATTACTCCTTAGGGAAAAATTCGTTCGGTTCTCGTCGTGATATCCAAGCAATGACCCCTCTTCTCCTCTACTTTGTTATTATCCCATTCGGCCATCAACTCCTTTCAGTACAGGTGGAGTAAAGATAAATTTTATTTTATTTTATTTTATTATTGTTTAAAATTATCTCCGTATAGTTTTAAGATTTTGTATAAAAAAACATTCATAAATTGCTCCGTAAAATGTGACATTTCTTGTTTTCAGGAACGAACTATTTCAATTTACATTACTCCTTAGGGGAAAAATTCGTTCGGTTCTCGTCGTGATATCAGGAGCCAATGAACGACGACGAGTACCGAGGTACCACTGTATATATATATATATATATACATATATATATATATATATAATATATATATATATATATATATATATATATATATATATATATATATATATATATATATATATATACATTTTGTGTAGGATTGATGTTAGAATAAATATGGACTATCTCAATGAATCTTTACTCTCTCACTGCGTTTCAATTATTTCCTTCGAAGATTAAACAAGCAACGTGTACATCAGTGGTGCGCAAACTATTTCGATCGCAACCCACATTCTTCGATATAAAACACTCCAACCCCAATCAAAGTTTTTGGTAGTAGCAATTTTTTTAAATATGTTCGTAAAGAAATAAATAAACAAATATGCAAATTTTGACAAACTATTCCAAAAATCAATGAAATGTAGACTTAGATATTTACTTTGCATAAAGCAATAAAAAAAATCTCGCTTACCTTTTGCACTTGGCAAATCTCCTGTGACTAAAATTTCATACTTAAATTATAATGCGTACTTGCATTTCATTTTGGAAAATTCATTTCAAATTATGCGCAACCATCTCCAATTTCTTTTACGATCCAACTGTAGGACGCTACCCACATTCTGCGCATAGAGATATTTATATATACAGTAACCACCGCTTATAGTCATCAGTGGTTATAAGAATCAACCGTTTATAAGAATCAATATCGCGAAAGCGAAAACGAATGTATTATTTCCATGTTAAAATTTTCGCGTTAAAGAATCAATCCACCGGTTTTAAGAATCAATTAACACTCTTCTCTTTCCTTTCATTTTTCCAAAAAAGCCACTTAAAACCCTCAAAAGGCACGAAGTCCTTTCTATTTTTTTTTTTAAAGAAAGATTGATAAGGTGAGATGAATATACTCATAAAATTCATCCCTTTCTTTGTTAGACATAACATAATAGTTTCCCCTTAAATCCTTTAGCACAACACTGTCCAATTAGCTTGCCCGGGGGGTATCTTTACCCGTCCGGGTCCGATTTCACTTTTCTCCACTAACAAACAAAAATAGGGACTATTACTTTGGCAAACGTGAATTTAGTAGATGCAGAAAGTTATCAAACCGTGAAACGTAAGATAGAAGGTGAATTCTTCGTCTAAGACTATTATTATTGAAAGAGGTATAAACAGCCTCCTGAAAACTTTATTTCATCAAACTACCATAGAAAACTTTTTCTTGCTCCCTTCCTGTAGTTGAAATGTTAAAACTGTTAAGCAGGTATGTTGTAACAAATATTGGATTTTTTCTCCTCTTACTATAATCATGTGTATCTACTTATAGATCAAAAAATTAGGTTGTATTTTCAAAATTATAAAAAATAATTTTAATAAAGGAAAATTAACATAAATTAAAGAGTATTTTATGGTAAATTATCTAATATATGTATGTATAGGTGTGTGTGTGCCTGTCCAAAAACCTAAATTTCGGTTATAAGAATCAACCGCTTATAAGAATCAAAAACAGTAATAACAAACGTGATTCTTATAAGCGGAAATCACTGTATATATATAAATATATATATATATATATATATATATATATATATATATATATATATACCTTTTCATGTTTTTAGTTCCTGGCTCTTGTGGTTCTGAGCATATACTGGTTTTTCACTTTCAACTGTGTCTTATATATATGTGTGTGTGTGTGTGTGTGTGTATGGATATATATACATTTATATATATATATATATATATATATATATATATATATATATATATATATGTAGGAAGGCATCTAGGGGTAAGTAACTTTACGGAAAGAATTACAAGAGAAGAATAAAAGATTAATGTCTAAACTACCATTTTATTTACTATTAAACACATAAAGAAAAGAAGATTAAAAGATTAATGTCTAAACTAACATTTTATTTACTATTAAACACATAAAGAAAAGACATCACGCTATTTACAATTTGCAAATTTACGAGGAAGGTAAATTAAGGTTTCACTACAGAGCATGGTTCACCTGTGAGATGGGGACTCCGAAATATCCCAATTCATTTACCGAATTGGATAAAAACGCGAAGCGGGGAAGAAAGCACGACTTTACTCGTTCATGTTACTCGTTCATGTCACGATCTGTGTGTGAGATCCAAATGCTCTCTCCGAAAAGGTGACGTCACGCGCTCGCAAAGCTTTCCTATTGGACGCTTAAGCCCAACGGAATAAAATTCGTTCAGGTCGAAGCCTCTATCTCTCACAAATCAATTTTCTATATATTATATATATATATATATATATATAACATATAAAAATGAATGTTTGTCTCTCTGTAATTGCATAGAAATCCACAGTTTAGGAGCAGCGATCGTGAAATTTTACATACAGGCGTCTTTAAAAACAGCCGAGGGTCTGAAGAACTTCAAAAATCGAAATTAATTACCGTTGATTTTTAATTAATAAAAAACCAACAATTTTGAAACTAAATGTAAGCTGTTACACTTTGTGGAGTCACCCCTCTGAATATGGCGTCTACTTTAGGGTTAGGGGGCAAACAGCGAGCGAAAAGATAAAAATAAATAAATCAAAAAGTTTCAAGTTATATATTAAACCAGAATACTAAATGAAAATAATAATCTTTCAAGTCAGATTTTATACTCTAAAATAAATCGGATCCAACGGCATATTGACACTATCACACGAGATGGAAAATTTGAATCAACTACGCTAAGTGTCACGAGATCTTTTTTAATCGCTACTGCAACCCCCCTCGCTTATGTCTTTGTGTCTATTGAAGAGTTAAAGACTAAGCTTCTATCCTGCTAACTTATTTCTGACTTAAAACTCCTCTCACCCCATAAATGCATGTATATTCACCAACCCATAGCAACTTTCCAGTAAACTTAGTCGAATATTTTCCTATTTACTCAATAAAGCAGCATGTCATTGTGGCGCATTCAGTAAAAGCGTTCATTTACTACGCTACACGACGCGGGTTCGAATACGGGTCTTTCAAATTTTGCTAAACCTGTATTTTCAGCTTTTTTATGGAGGCTTTTTTATTTCAGTTTTTATTTTATTATTTTAAAATTATTATTATTATTTTTTTAAATTATTTTTATTTTATTTTATTATTTTAAAAATTATTATTTTTATTTTATTTTATTTTTCATATTATTAATGTGTATAACATTTCGTATACTTTTTTTTCTATGTTATTTATACTATGTTTAGTTTTTTAAATGGATTTTGGTAGGTTTATTATAAATTTATATATCTTATGTTTTACTTTTCAGGATTTTTTGTCCAATGAAAAAGGCTAAATCTTTCCTATGTTATTTATACTGTAAAACCGTTTTGGTAAAATTGATTTTGGTTAACAAACATTCGACAATTTGACGTTTTACTTTTCAGCTTTACTTTTCAAAATTCTTTACTTTCCTAAAGACAATTTGACATTTTTCCTTTTCAGCTTTACTTTTCAAAATTCTTTACTTTCCTAAAGATAATTTGATATTTTTCCTTTTCAGCTTTTAGTGGTTTATTATAAATGTATATATTTTATGCTTTACTTTTCAGGGTTTTTTTGCTCCAATGATAAAACGCTAAATCTAGCTGAATTCTGAAGAAATTATTGTTAATATATGGTTTTTTATGTTGGGTTTTCTTTTTATTCATGCGTATAACATTTCACATGCTTTTTATTCTATGTTATTTATACTGTGTTTAGTTTTTAAATTGATTTTGGTTAACAAACATTCTTAAAATCCCGGGCAACGCCGGATAAATTATCACCTGTGATAATTTATCCGGGGATAATTTATAAATTTTAAAACTGTTACCACATGTATATTTACAGATCCACAAGAACTTTCCAATATTTTTAATTGATAAATAACCAACAGCTTTTGAAAGATGCGACTCTCGATTCACAGGCGTTCAGTAGATGGCGCCACTATTTTAAACTTTTAGCATTCCAACCATAAGACAAAAAAATATATTTTTTAAAAATCGTAAGGAATATTTTTATAGACAAAATAATGTAGAAGAAAATATTGAAATTAAATCTAATAGGACATACTAAAGAATATAGTACAGTTTGAGGAACATATCTTTTACTGTATTTTAATATTTTTTGGATAATGTCCAATCGTTTGCCGCATTAGGAAGAAAAAAATATTTTTTTTGTCTATTTCGTTGTTACGTGACGATAAATTTATTTAAAGTACCAGATAAAGAAAGCACATGATCAGCGTTTAATAAATTAAATTGTAAAAATTAATCTTTAAAAATTCACCAAAAATTAGAAAATGGAGGTAAAGATTCGAAAAGAATTTCATTTTAAAGGAATTTTTATGATCTTTTTCGTGATATGAATTTTACAACCCTCAAATTATTATTTTAAATGCAAACTTGAAAAAAGTTACAAAAACAGATTAAAAATTTAATTTAAAAAAATCTAAGAAAATTTTTTCAAAAATCTTTCTTAGTGCACCCCTACATTATAAGAAGAATTTAAGTCATTTAAGTCTGGGATTCTAGGTGGCCAATTCATGACAGAGAAGTCAGAGGAATGCTCATCCAACCAGCCAGTAGCCAACCGGGACTTGTGAGAGGTACAGTTGTCTTGCTGGAAAACTCCATTACCGTGCGGATAACAGAACAGCATAAACGGATGGAGGTAATCACCCAGCAACTCTACGTACCGAATTGCATTGAGGGAGGTTGGTACACGCACCAAAGATCCCAAACTGTGCCACGAAAAAACACCCCAGACCATGATTGAGCCACCATGCCCTTGTACAGTTCCAGCCAGGCATGCAGGATCCATGGCGTCATGAGCCTGACGCCATATTCTCAGCCTCCCGTCGGCGTTAAGTAGTCGGAATCGAGAGTCATCACTCTATGCTACTTGTTTCCAGTCCTCTACACTCCAGTCTCTGTGCTCTCTTGCCCAGGTAAGACGTGCAGCCCGATTATGGGTGTATAGAGCAATGGTACTCTCGTAGGTCGACGGCTCCCGAAACCCATACGGTGAAGAGAGCGTTGCACAGTCCGTTTACTGACTGTACGACTGGCACCGTCATTAAATTGGGTGGTAATTTGAGCTAATGTTTGGCTTCGCTGGCTACGTACAATACGCCTGAGCCGTCTCTCACCACGCACTGTCAAGGCTAATTGTCCTTTGCAGTTTGCCCGATCGCTAGTTTTTTTCCACCATCCATGTATTCTTGGTATACTCTTGATACTGTCGACCTTCAAAATCCTAGCTGTCTGACGATTTCGAAAATTGAATGGCCCATGTGTCTCGCACCTACGATTTGCCCGCGATCGAAGGCGTCTAAATCAGGCAGTTTACCCATACTGGCAATTCCAACAACTAATTCAGAACAACCACAGTACGTGCTATATATGCAGTTACCACAGCGCCCTCACTTGCGCATACATGATGCGCAGCGCTACATAATTTGCATAGGCTTTGCTATCCTTAATTCAGTGGCACTTCAGTGTATGTGTATATATATATGTCAAGGATTTAGTGGGAAAAGAATGATTATTCTAAATTTAAAGGGGGCTTAGTAATCAATTTATTGTCGTGGCGTAATTCACCACTATTCTCATATCTTGGTTCGAAATGCATCGCGAGAAATCGGGGAAATTCCCCTTGGATTGATTGACATCTGTGGCCACACCCATGGTCCATCTCCGGTGTATGCGTCACAGAGATCATGTGGGCATGCGCGGTGGCTTTGGATGGCAGAAAAACAATAGCGTTTAATCAGACGGCGGGAAATTCTTGATGGAGACTGTCACGCGTCGCGCGGGAGCTTGGTGACTCTTGGATTTTATTTATCAGATTGAATCAGGTAGCTTAAGATTTTGGAAATAAACGATGTTAGATATATTAATTGTAGTTCTTTGCCACCGGCCCTTTAACTCATTGGCTGCTATAACTTTAATAATTAAGTAAAGATAGATTAAGAAGGAGAAAAGTTTGGATGTAAGACGACGTACTGGGAAGGGTGTAAGTAGCAAGCCCTGTCATATATATATATATATATATAGTGTGATAATATTATTTGCAACCTATAATCGCCCATTCTGAACTTTCTCTCTGTTCTGGTAACCCCTTTTTCTACTCCTTGTCGAAAACACCTCGATTTTCACACACTAACTTAATCCGCCAATTCTGGCAACCTCTCTGGGCTAATTATATTTTGGCGCTTTTGCGGTAGACGCTGGACTGACTCGAAGTGAGATGGATGTGTTGCTTTACTCGTAAAAAAAATTCGATTGTTCCTGAAGCTGACTGTATTATTTGCCGGCCACGATGAATGCTCCAATTTCTTGTGATTTCCATTCGGGAATCACACACACACACACACACACATATATATATATACACGAAATAAATTCAAGACCCTTTTTATTGTTTAACACGCCCTTTCCAAATTCTTCATCATAACGCAACAGAATACCGTCCCTTAACCTTGGATTGCGACCTGTATTCAACCAATATCAATCTATTAGTTTTTCCCCTAAAGCCATGCGCGGAGCATTACATAACAGTTATATAAGATCAAACGGCGTGTAACATTCCAGAAACATCATCCGATATGACGCGCTAGGGTCATGTGCTCGCTTTAGACCAATCTGAAAAGTTCAGTATGCTGACTCGAGGACGTAGCACTAGGATTTTGGCGGACTTGTGTGTTTTGCTCTGGCCTGGCAAGATGTAGAGTTTTGAATATCCGTATTGCCACAGCGCCCTGCGCTGTCGGCGTGATCGGGCCTTTTTCCTCGGTATCTGTGGAGTTAAGATGTCTGTAATCCCGTCCAAATAATGTCCAGCCACGAAACTGCTTCGGAAATAAAGACTATGTTACCAACCAGCTGCCTCTTCCTTCTGGTATGGATTCCAGTTGAGCTTCACCCCCGCCTTAGTGCTGATATCACACACACACACACACACACACATATATATATAAAATATATAATATATATAATATATAATATATATATATATATATATATATATATATATATATATATATATATATATATATATATATATGTATATACACACAAGGTGAAGAAAAACAACAAATAGCTTTCGTGGCCATGCGCTAAAGCAGCCATTAACCACAAAGCACGAATATATCGTTTATCTAAAGTTTGCAAATACTATAGCCATATGCATGGCGCAGCCTAGCAGCTAACACAAAAAGAACAAAAACATAGGTGCATTAGCACTCAAAGATAGAAATATAGAAATATAGGTGAATGAACACCCAAAAGACAAAAAAACAAGCAATTAGACTGTAAAAAGCCAAAATATCAAGAAAAATACCAAGAAAATCACCAGTCTTTGCTTGGCTCATCAGCCGTGGGTAAAGCAAAGAAACATAATCAAACACAAGTGGTTTCGCCATGGTGTCATATTCAAAAACTTTTATATTAATATGGCTAAATTAGAAGACAAAAAAACTAAAAGAAATTATTATGACACGACGGTCGTAGGTAGGTGCTACAAAATAACCGTTTATAAAAGAAATATGAGCACCACCCCACGGGACCACTTGTAGCCCTGCAAATAAACGAAAAAGTCATACCAGAATAAACTGCATTAAAATAGAATTCTTCATATCCAGGCATCTGAGCTCGTACAAAAGAACAGGCGATTTAGAAACGATGAACATATCCGTCTATACCTTATATGCGTAAGCCAGTACACGTGCGGTCGTTCCATCACATACGTCAGCAGCCATCCTGCCCCGGGCGTCCAATGGCTTTAACCCGGGCCATTCATATACTTTACGTGTGCAGTGGAATATTCAAATTAGTAGCGGCCGACCCAATATAGCATTCTAAAAAGTCCACGGTATGCTATTATCATAATATTGTTTCGCCTTAAAAATAAAAATTGTTTACTAATAGCTTCCTTAGGATTACAAATTCTGCAAAATCTTAGTATCTGGCATAAGATAATGTTGATAAAGATTCTCTTCGCAATGTTTGATGACCAGTGTGTTAATGATATTACTTTAAAAGGGAACGTTATTCTTTTATCGTATACTGACATATATAAAAAACTGTTTTTATTTCGAAAGCAATATCAAGGAAGTCCGCGCTAAAAGATCCGTCGTTTGTATTTTTCAATGTAAGGCACTCTGGATATATATTCTCTAGTCTGAAATTGTCTGGCGTATTAAAAATAATAAGATCATCAATATAACGAAAAATCTTGAAATCCAAACCAACAGAATCCGACATATTGTATGCATGCTCATAATAAAATAAAAATAGGTTGGCTGCAGTACTGGAGTAACTAGTTCCCATACCTATTCCATTTGTTTGCAAAAAAAATATCCTTTCCGACCATAACAAAGTTATTAAATAAACAGAAATTGCAGAGATCGTAAAATAAAGTAGATCAAACATCCGACAAATCCTCCCGGACGTCGTCGTACAGTTTTATTAGGACATCCTTCAAAGTTGCAATTGGTATGTTCGTAAATAAGTTCTCAAAATCATAGGTGTGTATTGAGTTGATATTTTGAAAACCGTTACCCAGACTCGCGACAAGTTCTATACTATTATAAATTATCCAGAAACTGCTTTTGTACTTATATTTTAACACATTTAGAATCTTTTTTAGGTATTTTTCAAACCTCAGATTAAAATTATTACCAATACTTTTTACACTGCTACATATAAAACGAAATTTTACGGGGGTTTTATGAAATTTTGGAGTACAAAACAAATAAGGAAGACTTCTTTCAGAAACAGGAATGCCACTTTTTCTTGCGAATGCTCCAAATTTTTTAAAATAATACGTTAATATCTTGTTTATATAAACTATATGTGTTGCCATTATATAACTCCGTTTTAATTGTATTTATAAAAAATTCCTTTCAAATAATTGCAAAATTTGATCCAGCTTTATCTATGGGACAAAAAACAAATTTATTTCTCAGTGCCTTAACTTTCTGATAAATCGTTTTATTCCATCTATGGTATGTATGCTCATTATAATTGATATAACGTTGAAGAAAATCTTCAAAATAAATCAAAAGCCTTATTTTCCATTCACGAAACAAAATTAAAGGTGTAACATATTTATAGCTAAGGCCCAAAATGTAGTTGTCCAGATTCCTTTTAAAAACATCGCATGCCGTTTTGAAATTGATTTTTTTATTTAATCTAAATTTTGTGCCAAGAAGTAAAAAAGACCGAATAATATTATCTTCTATGATATTCAGATCGCCTGTAACTACATGTCCCAAGTTATCATCTACAAATCTTGAACCAGCATATTCAGCACATACTCAAGACACATCGACACCGCCAGTACGAACCAAAGCGCCGTAATTAAAAAATAACTTGACAAAGGTTTCGTGTACCTAAATGTCGGTATCACTGTGATGCCCTTTATAGGAAAGACGTCAAGATTGTCTTTGACAGCATTGTGTAATTTCAAAAAATCAAAACTCTTTTGTTGGAATTCCAAAATAAAATAACTTTTTGTACTAGTACTATTAATGCCTCCTATTCTGTAAGATAATATGTCCCTAGTAAGATCTATAAACTGTTTATTATGGCTCTTAAATGTGTTCAACAACTTTTTGATATTGGCACTTTCAGATATTTGTTTCTGTTGAGGAAACATTCGTTCAAAAATTTACTGCTGATTATATATATATATATATATATATATATATATATATATATATATATATACAGTAGACGCTCGTTAATTCGAACTCGGTTAATTCGAACTTTCGGTTAATTCGAACTAATCCAAAGGCCCCCAAAAACTTGTATTGGAGTTAATGTTAAAACTATCTCGTTAATTCGAACTAAATTTTGATCAATTCGGTTAATTCGAACTAAAAATTTGACAAAAAATTTTTCTTTTTCCTCAATTAACGGAGAAAACACACGCTGTATTTATTATTTTGTGTGTCAAAATCACCTGTAATTTTTTTCTATGTAAAGAGGCACATGCCCGCATTCCTAGACTATTGCATTTCCGCTAAACGTTAGTGGCTATTGTCCTTATCAGTGCTTAACGGACAAAGTGATTTTCGGTTATTTGTATCGATTTTCTTAGAATTTCAGAAAAACCAGTCTTTACTACAGATTCTAGGGAGCTGCGTCAGTTATGCCTACAGTGCAGACAAGTTAATGAGATCTAGTTTTTCTTCCTCAGTGTGTGATGTGAAAGTGTAAAAATTCAGGATGTCTACGCGTGGAAAGTACAAAACCCTAATTTTGGAGACAAAGGTAGAAATTTTAGAGAGAGTAGAGAATGGCGAATGTAAAACAAAGTTAGCAGCTGACTATGGAATTAAAAAAAAATCTTGTCAACTTATTTGAAAAACAAGCAGTCAATTTTAGATTCATGCGAAAAATCAAAATTTGTTAGAGGAAGGAAACGCATGAGAAATGCATCCCAAGAAGATCTAGAAAAAGCTCTACTGCTATGGTTCCAGGATGTTAGATCTCGAAATTTTCCGATAAATGGACCCCTAGTGCTGACGAAGGCTGATGAATTGGCAAGTCAAATGGGTATTGAAGATTTTAAATGCAGTGATCGATGGCTTTCTCGATTTAAATCAAAGCACAATATTTCTTATCAAACTGTATGTGGCCAAAGCTCTGATGTAATCGAAGACGTATGCACTAATTTCGGTAGGAAATTGCCAGGGCTTTTCTCTACTTACCTGCCGAAAGATATTTTT
The DNA here is from genome assembly GCA_907164885.2 of Dolomedes plantarius. NCBI lineage: Eukaryota > Metazoa > Arthropoda > Arachnida > Araneae > Dolomedidae > Dolomedes > Dolomedes plantarius. The sequence goes on along the minus strand of OU015495.1, from coordinate 33,174,213 downwards.
AATGCGACCATAATGGACAAAGCCATAATGGACTCTATTAAAACTCTGAAAGCATTTATTCAGATGGAACCTTCCTCTGAAAATGAATTTAAATGTTTACTTCAAATCGAGAAGTGGTCTGAACAATGTAGGCATCATAAACAAAACCAAACATCCACTTTACAGTTTTTCCCAAAGTGTAATTCGTATTTTTAATTAAAGTTTACTTTCTACTGCATATCTTCTGCTTCATTTTATGATTAAGGAAAGTCTGTATTGCTTTTTAATATGTTAATTTTAGACAGCATAGTATAATATATTTTCAGGGGTTATACATACTAGGAGATTTTTCTTCTTCAGTGATACACTTTTAAAGTTATATATTTTCTCTTAACATCGGATAATTCGAACTTCGGATAATTCGAACTTTTTTTCGAGAACCTTTGAGTTCGAATTAACGAGCGTCCACTGTATATATATATATATATATATATATATATATATATATATATATATATATACAGCGCGCTGGCTTACGGTGCTGAGGGTACATGGATCGAATCCCGACGTCGCGCTAATAAAATGCCTCCGTTTGTGTCGTCCCTTCATAGAGGGTAATGCTGGTCCGCCCATATGACATCCCCACAAAAAAATGACCAGGAAAATTTCGTTGTATTATAGACGAATGTCTTCACGACAAGTGCCTCCGCATTGGTAAAAATAGAACGATATATATATATATATATATATATATATATATATATGTATATATATATATATATATATATATATATATATATATGTATATATATATATATATATATATATATATATATATATATTTACAGTGACACTTCTCTAAGGCGGTCAGCTACCCAACCTATCTGAAGATGAAGTATCTATCTATATATATATATATTATTTCTAAAAGGTGTTTTATTTGTTTTATCCCTTTTTCTCCCTTCATACTTAAGCAAAATCGATAAATGAGGTTCCTTTTATAAAGATTAAGATCTCCGCTTCGTGAGAATTATTAATTTAGAGTGACACATCTTATTGTTTGTTTAATAATCGAAGTAGAAACATTTTTAAAAAAATTCTTCCGCTAGATGGCGTGCGCTAGCTTTTTTAATTTTACCATTAGCAATCGCACTGAACTGTTAAATTTAAAAATCTTTTGCTTTTATTATCATTCTGTGAATTCATTAACGAGACATCCTTGTGGTGTACATTACTCTCTTTGTATGGAAAAAAAACATTTATTTGGACAAAAGTCTTATTTTCTTTCCATTCGCTTTGGACTTTTAAATTTAAAAATCGCCACAGGACCAGACTCTTGAGATTGCCAAATTTATACTCGTACTTACCTGACCCTGTCTTCTCGTAAGGACGGTTATATATTGCCTTTTCTAGAGTAAGGCACTTTCAGATATTTGTTTCTGTTGAGGAAACATTCGCTCAAAAATTTACTGCTGATTATATTTTCACATCAAATATTGTGTACAAAGAGGTTTTATAATGTAAATATACCATTTTCCACGTGTTTGCGTCATACGTCACTTTTTATACTATCTACAAATATGTTTTGACGTGTACATATCTCATGTTACTCTATTTTGTGTCATGCGACACCTCCAATAGTGTTCCAAAGCTGTTTTGTAATCGGATTTATATTATCATTACGCACCATTGCTATTTGACAAATAAACAATGGCTACAAATGAAAGGTTCCTCTTTCATCCTGCTGTAATCCACCAACTTCACTTTAACATTAATCTATTTTATTTGTATGCGAAATTGTAGCACGGGCCACAGTTTCATTATACGTATATTCACAAAAAAATTTGGCTTGATATTTTAGACTAAGATCTTAGAAATCAGTTATACAAAATGTTACCCAGTTAGCACGTGATACGGCTTTCTCTCTATTCTAAAGGAAAGTAACTGCCGCTGCAGCAGCCGCCGCCGCCGCCGCCGCTGTCAAAAGCTTGTCACGCTATCTCCTCCGAAACCGCTGGGGGTATGGGGTCAAGACCGATATCAATCGATGCAGAACAATGTGGGGAAAAAAGTAAGACATGTCTCATATTCGTCGGACTTTAAGTTTTTTTTTTATTTTATGTTTTGTGGGAAAATATTGACTTTTTCATGTTCAGATTACGATAACTCGCCAAAAAAGGATCGTAGAATTTTTTTTTTTTACTATCTAAGACTACAGACATTTCTCCTTTAAACAAGACCTCATTTGTTTAAAAATAATTTAAAATAGACTGATATTTTTATTAAAACTGAAAACCCACTTTTTGGAAAAATTTATGCTTTTCGAGATATATAAATTCGATGCTCTCAGACTTATTATGTTACAAAGAAAATATTTATATCAACTGGAAGATGAAAGCTTTCTCATTCATATAAACTTCATTTCAAGTCTCTATCTTACAATTTCGATTTTTAATTGAATTTTAAAGAAATACTTCAAAAAAATCTTCTCATTCGCTTCCTTTGCAAAAGGACATGAAAGAAGATCCGATTTTTCCCCCATACGGGCTTCATCCATTTTGCCGGGAGGGGGGGGGAAGCTTCAACTGTAATCAACTATTGAGTCATTCATTCACTTGATTCACCAGAGGAGCGAGCGTAGCGAGACTAGGGGCGAAGCCCCTAGTTTTTTAAAAAAAAGAGATAAAAAATTAATTTCTGGCCTAAAAATTTGAATTATAATTTTTTTTTCTCTCCCAACGCGAAGCAATATATTTAAACGAAAAAACAAATATGACGAAAAATGAGTTTTTCAAGTCAGCTGGAGCGGAAATATATATATATATAGATAGATAGATAGATAGAGAGAGAGAGAGAGAGAGAGAGAGAAAGATACATACATACATATATACACACTCAATCATAAAAGTAAATTTATACGCATATGCGTAGCGTGCTTGTAACTTTTTTTTTCGGGGGTGGAGGGGGCACGAATTGAATTCAGTTAGGGCCCTCCTCAGCACATTGACTGCCGGACGATCCTTAAAATATTAAATATTGTGATTTTTTAAAAATTGAATAATAATAGAATTGATGTTTGAGTAGTATTCAAAAGTTATACAATGAGAAAAATAAATATAACATAAATACAATTTGAAAAAAATATATCATCGATATTTTGCTATTTAGCATGCCATTGTTAAAAACTATGTTAATATTGAAGACAGAATCGGAATCTTCAGTTTCATAGTTTGAAAAAGCGGGAAAAAAAACCACCTTTCTTAAAAGTTTTCTACAATTTTCCGATTTTAGCTGAACTTCTATTAACGTTTAATTTATTTCAAGTTAAGTTGGGGGGGGGGGGGGGGGGGGGGCACGTGCAACCCGACGCTACGCCTATGTATATAAGTAAATATGTCGTAAATTTTTTTTTATAAGTAAATTTTTTTTTCTGTGAGATATATAATATCATGCGTCTAATAGGGAAAATTCTGTTGTTATACATTCATTCAAGAGTTGTCTCAAATCGTTAAAGATTAAAATATGTACCGATTGTATAAATATTGTTTCCGTAGTACAGGATTACTTTCATTCTGACTAGTGCATGAAATGGAGTGCAAATGTAGTGCTGCCATCTATAAAGCAATGTCTACACTGTTGTTAAAGTTGTAGCGTATAAAATAAATGTAAACATGGATCAATAGATGGCAGCACCTAACATATTATATAATCACTTTTTTATTTCTTAACAGAATGAATTTCGCTTCCAAAGACTTTGAGTTTTTCATGTGTGCTTCAAATCAGTATCATTGTGTGTGTGTGTGTGTATGTATATATATAGATATGTGTGTATATATATATATATATATATATATATATATATATATATATATGTATGTACACGCCGCCTTACAGCTATTTTTCTTACAGCTATTTTGCTTATTGCAGTTTTTGTGTGTAAAAAATCTATTACGCAATGTCTACACTGTTGTTAAAGTTGTTGCGTATAAAATAAATGTAAACATGGCTCAATAGATGGCAGCACCTAACATATTAAATAATTACTTTTTTATTTCTTAACAGAAAGAATTTCGCTCTAAAAGATATACTTTGAGCAAAAAATAATTCTGCACTATTTCCAAAATCCTTAGAGAATAAAATAAATATTTATATCATCAGAAAAAATAATTTCGATAATCAAATGCAATACTTCCAAAGACTGAGCTTTCATGTGTGCTTCAAATCAGTATCATTGTGTGTGTGTGTGTGTGTGTGTATATATATATATATATATATATATATATATATATATATATATATATATATATATATATATATATATATATATATTTATATATATATATATATATATATATATATTTATATTTATATATATATATATATATATATATTTATATATGTACACTCCGCCTTACAGCTATTTTTCTTACAGCTATTTTGCTTGTTGCAGTTTTTGTGTGTAAAAAATCTATTTAAGTGAGTGGAGGGCGCGAAACGGTCGATATTTATTATAAGCAGTGTTGTTTTTTTATTACTTGAGTTGTGATTGAACAGTCTATTTAGAGTAGGTGAAATTATTACAAAATATTGAATTGTATTAGCGTTAAAGACCGCAAAGTTTATGCTATTGTGTGTGCTTGAATAAAACAGCTGTCCACTGCGTGAATTTATTTCGTCAACTGGGCTGCTGCTACTACAATAATAATATCACTTTTCCCGACTGCCGAGTTGTACAAAGTAGTGCCGGAAACACCGTTTTCCAAAGCTTTAACCCATTGCTACCAGGCAATCGGAAAAATGCGTCTACAGCACACCTCAACAACACGCGGCCCGTACTCACACTGTTCCCGCACGGCCTTTTGGAAAGCCGCTTATTATCATACCAAAAAAAAAATAAAAATAAAATAAAATAAAATAAAGAAGACATATCATTTTTACAATTATAATATTACGATATATACAGGGTGTCCGGGCTAAAAGTATCTAAAATTTATGGCTTATTTTTACAGAACAACCCATTAGAATTTTAAAAAACTATTGAAATAGAAAGAACATCTCGCCCAAGTTTTGATATGAATAGATTTCGATGTGTGCACCTTTTGTAGCACGACAGACGTTCAAACGGTAATCCAGTTCTCTCCAAGTGACCAATTACTCTCCAAGTTACTAGACGAATTATTTGAATGATACGCTTCTTCAACTCTTCCACGGTTTCAATTTTTTGTTTATTCACAAAATTTTTTACATGTTTTTATTAACTCGCTTCTTGTTTGTTTGTGTGTGTGTTGTGTGTATGTCTAGTACAAATCTTGCAATCCATTTTTAACTAACTTCCCGACTAGCTAGACATTTGAAACTTTTAAAATAGCTCAAAAAAGGATGACAGTGCATTATTTTAATACTTTTAGCCATCTTTAAGCAAATTTGAATTCATTTTCAGTTAATTTTTGTTTTGTAGTCTGGTGCAGCATCTATCGGTCAGGACGGGAACGAAAAGTTAAACGCAAGTAATTTCCAATTAACTTCATTTTCTTTCATCAAAAAGTTTTAAAAAGTATTTATTAATACATAGAATTGTCAAGTTTATATGATTCAACAGAAAATTTAAAAACATGGTATATAAAAAGTTCTTTTTATCTTGTAATAATTTACCATGTTTTTATTAATTCGCTTTCTTGTTTGTGTGTGTATGTGTTTGTCCAGTACAAATCTTGCAATCGATTTTATCTAACTTCCCGACTAGCTAGACATTTGAAACTTTTAGAATAGCTTAGAACACGATGACAATGCATTATTTTAATACTTTTAGCCATCTTTAAGCAGCTTTGAATTCATTTTCAGTTAATTTTGTTTTGTAGACTGTTGCAGCCATCTATCGCCCGGGACGGGAACGAAATGTTAAACGCAAGTTAACTTCCAATTAACTTCATTTTCTTTCAAGTTGATGGGATAATTCATCAAAAAAATTTTAAAAAAGTATTTACTAATACATAGAATTAATTGTCAAGTTTATATGATTCAACAGAAAATTTAAAAACATGGTATATAAAAAGTTATTTTTATCTTGTAATTATTTATAGTTTATACACTAATAACTCCTGATATGCTACGAAACACTTGGAGAGAACTGGATTACCATTTAGACGTTATCGTGCAACAAAGGTTGCACACATTTAAATCTATTGATATTAAAACTTGATGAGATGTTCTTTCTATTTAAATATATTTTTTTAATTCTAATGGGTAGTTCCATAAAATAAGCCATGACTTTTGGATACTTTTAGCCCGGACACCCTGTATATGTGTGTGTAATAATAGCGTCCCACCAATATCTATTCTATTCTATTCATTCTCTACTTTTAATATTGCTCTTCCCCTTATGTATCTACGCACATTTTCGTGGGCGCCTAGCTGTTGTTGATCATATTGCGCCATAGTGGATCAGAAGGACAAACGAAACTTATTTTCCTTTGTGAAGTCGAACTGCGTATTCTTAGGGCCTGTTCACACAGGAGTCCGGTAGCGGAAGCGTTAAAGTATTGAAATAAATTTAACCAATGAGAAACCTCAAAACGATTAGCAACGAAATTTTTAACGCCTAGATTGGTTTATTTCCGTCTCAGTGCCAATTCTTTCCTTGTACGCTTCAGCTACCGGACCTCCTATGTAAACAGACCCTTAGGGTATTGGATAGTGGTAAGCAGGATGCTAATGACTCTCTCTTGTATTTGTTGCTAAATATGTAAATAAATTTCCCCCTTCATACTTCTTTTAAAATGCTACTCAACTAAGTATCAGGAAGTGTAAATAAAGTGTGCCAGTTAACCTTTAGCTTACGGGGCCCATTGTTTCCGATTCCCTCTTTAGAACGGGAAATTTCATACACCCTTTGTATAGGAACACCATTAAGGGGGTTTATATATAATATATATATATATATATATATATATATATATATATATATATATATATATATATATATATATATGAATATATATATATATATATATACGGCCCAAGAATGAATATATATATATATATATATTCATTCTTGGGCCCGTATTCTTGGGATACATGCTATCCCACCCCGTAAGGAAAAGTTTAATATACATATTGTTCCCATCCACTGCATTGTTTGACTGGATTGGACGCTGTCCAGGCTCGATTACCACATTTCAGTCCAAGAACCCATCACCAGCCGTCAATTCTTTTGTTTCCGAATATCCTTACAGTGTCTGCCAGAAAAATTAATTACATATATATATAAATTATTTCCTAATATCGATACTCCGATAATAAGAAGAAATATATAAATAAGTACCGATCTATTAAAATAACTTCGCTGAAATGACGCATTCCTCCGTTATCCTATCAGTACGCTCGGTTGGCGGGGGAAAGGTTACTTTTGTGGACTGTCCGTTGCCTTAACGACAGCGTTAATAATCGATGCGTTTCCATAATTCGAGACGAGGCAGATAATATCCATATTCAATCGACTGCATGTTCCAAAACATTCGAAAATTGTATCGAACGGGTTTAAAGGAGGAACCCAATTTAATAATAAAAAAAAAGAAATCTGTACGCATAGGAACTGAAGTGATAAAGACACTATTGAGTCATTTTTTATATTTCTATGTACATAAAACCAAACGTCACTTGCTGATTGACTGATCACTCTACCTCTGGAACATAAGGCCTAGGATGCCGACATTTTGTAGGGCGGCTCTTAGTGTTTAAAGGAATTTACCCCCCCCCCCCCAGTAAAACCAGCATTTAAAAACTGGATTTCACCGGATTACTTTTAAATGAAAGTACGTCTTAATACAAAACCGACTTTCGTTAAAATCAACCCAAAACAGACACAGCTCAAAAATTTTGAAAATTCAGTTGGTTTTTTTCAAATGTGTCCCAATGTATTACGCTTTTCCGTTTCAAATTTATATATATATATATATATATATATATATATATATATATATATATATATATATTCCCAATGCGGAGGCACTGTCGTCAAACATTCGCCTATACTACGCCGCAATTTTACTGCCCATTTTATTGTGACGGCACCATATAAGCGCACAGCATACCCCCTATGAAATGAACTGGACGCTAGTAGATTTGCATAAAATCCGACCGCATGTCGGATTTTATGCAAATCCAGTGCTCGCACGTCACCTGTTAAGAATAAATACGATACTCGAAGTGGCAACGTCGTTAGTTTTGTGTGAAATTGTGACAATATGTCGAAACGGAATGAACTTGGTGACTTTGAAAGTGTTGTTATAGTTGGTTGTCACATTATGGCAAGTCTATTCGAGCAATTGCAGTAGTATTATCACAGCCACGGTCAACTGTTGGTGATGTCGTGAAGAAGTGAAAGACTACGGGAGCTGCTGGGACACCGAACTGCACACGTTGGTGATTCCCGTAAACTGACCAACGGGATCGGCATGCACCCAATACTTTGCGGAAAGAACTGCACGACCTCAATATCCACGAATGTGTATGCCGCACACAAACCAAACATCATCCCATCCATCAATAGGCGGCAGACTCGCTTGGTGTTTGAGACGTCGCAATTGACTGTGGACCACTGGAAAACTGTTTTATGGAATAACGAATCACGCTACACACTCTTTAGGGGGATGGGCTTGCCTGGGTTTGGCGAATGCCAGGCGAACGTCTGTACCCAAGTGCATCGTTCTAACCCTCAAGTTCGCTGGTTGGGTGTGTACTTGTTTGGGATGTTTTTCGTGGTATGGCCTGGGACCTTTGCATATTGTTTCTGGTAAATTGGAACGCCGACGCCTACATGAACATTTTGGACAATCAGGTCTTCCTACGCTCTGGCATTTTTTATGGGAATGGACGAATGTTACTTCCGGACGACAACGCTCCATGTCATGTTGCAGCCTTTGTCAAGCAGTTGTATCAAGATATGGATGTGAAACGTCTTCCCTAGCCTGATCAGAGTCCTGACCTAAATCCCATATAACATTTGTGGGGGACAACTTAGAGCGACGCTTACGGACCATGGAACCACGTCCGAAATCTACAGCTGACCTGGCGACATCTTGCAGCAGGAATACAGCATAGATGTGAATACCCATAGATGTGTATCAAAACCTTGTTAAAATTATGCCCAGAAAGGTTGCTAGTGTAATTTCAGATCGTGGGGGGACCTTAGGGTCCCCCACGAAATTCCTATTAAAGCATCTATTCTTTCCTTTATACAATCACATCTTGCTGTATATATATAGATATATATATATATATATATATTATATATATATATATATATATATATATATGCGGCTTGGTACAAGAAGTCAGTTTTCTCCAAGATGACTTTGTTTGCTTATGTCTTTTAAAAAAATATTATTTCATTGTAAGAAGTACCCAAGTCTGGTCCGATGATTTAATAGTGTTTACTATACCATTGTACAGACTTGGGTACTTCTTACATTGAAAAAAATAAATAAATATATATATATATATATATATATGGCACACTATAACCATTATCACATAAATTAAAATGATTTGTTTTACTTCGTATAATTAACCAAAGTGTGCAGACTGTACGCAAAAATAATACATTTGATTATCATAAGAAAACTAGATAACATTATAACTTTTATTTATTCATAAAAGATAATTTCAGCCGAAATAAAATTATATATAACAAGTAACGTTTAAAATATTTCTTGCAGTAAATAAAGATGATGCTTTGTAATAAAATATTTTTTTTCAAAGTGATATGATGTAACCAATAAGAGAAAACAATACGTACGAGAGCTATAATTGTATATAATAGTGGGCTTTATAAGATGTTTGATTCGCACCATAAAGTAGACACGGATTGAACTTGCTTTTTAAAAACGTTTGAAAACATAGTTGATTAATAGAAGGAATGAAAGAGGCATAGTCCATGCATTTCCAAACCTATTAAACAGATGCAAAAAAGTAAAGATTAACACTTAAATTATAAAAAAATGAATTAGATTATAACTTTCATATCCATAAAATACAGCATTTTACACCTTACTTTTTTCAACTCACTATCCTTTATCACTTGCACTTTAAGTTATAAGTATAAAAAAATCATTATCTAAGTTGTGAGTCTCAAATTAGATATATAAATATAACGCTACAATATTATCACTTAAAATCAAAACATTATAATTCAAAGAAATTAAGCATATGTCTAAAGGATTTGTTTTCTACGTGACAGAAATGTTAGGGTAAAATAACAAAACAAATTTTCATTCAAATGTAAATAACATAAACTTCTAAAAATGTAATGCTATTAGCATCAATGTATCCCAAGTAACACAAGACCTTTGGTAAATCGTTGGGCAACCGCATTTAGCCTAATTGGCCAACAGTTGGATTTGGCCTTATGTTGGGGTTATGTTGAAACAACGGTCGGCATTGTAGCTCTCCCAGCGGTTGGCTTTTAGTTGGCCCAACCGTCGGGAGAGCAGTTCAACTCTCGTTTGCACATTTTATAATTCCTGGCCTAACAGCCCTTATTTGCAGTTGGGACAAAACTATTTTATAATTCTTGGCCCAATTTCCCTTATTTGCAGTTGGGACAACTCCATTTTATAATTGTTGTTCCAGCAAAAACATTTTGCAGTTGGACCCTATTTGTTTCTGGAAGTTCTGCCAACTGTCCCCAACGACGTAACGAAAATTTGCTTTGGGACCAACGATGTGTGTAACTTGGGAATATTTATATTTTATACCAATTTAACATTTGTATGCATCCTTATCATTTGTTTAAGGCTGTTGTGTAATAACCTAAATGGATTCGCTCACATCCATATTATCCAATGGAGAGAATGTGATAATCCAATAAAAATGGTATTTTCAGATAGCCTGAACTTTTCTGCACCTTACAACAGGATTCATTTCATAAATTTCGTCTACCAAAGGAATTGAGGAGCGTTTAAAACACACTCTGCCATATTTCCCCCCCCCCTCTCCGAATAATTTAAATTTTAAAATATTATTTGCATGTTTCTAAGAAAAAAAAATCTTTTTAATGCTCCAAGGTGTAAAATTTCTTTCTCTATTACAGAGTACAATTTAAAAAAAAAAAAAAATGCGTCCAAGTCGGAAATCCTTGGACGCATTTTCTCCATGGGTTAACATCGGGGTGAGCGAATCCAAAAGGGTTAGTACACGGCAGCCTTAGACCTCGGGAACTTGGATTTTTAAATTTTTAATTTTTAATCTCAACAAACAAAAATGAGAATAATTTATATTATTTTTTACTCATTTAAAACACTTAGAATTCCCGAATAAGTATTTTTGGTCAGAATAAGGCCTTTTTTTTCAAATTTTTTTTTTAAAAATGCCAGCATTTTTCAAAATGCTCCCTGCGCATTAATTTCCTTTCGATTTCTTCCAAATTTCTCTGTATTTGTCGCAAAAATATGCATTATTCTTTGATACTACACATAATTTCTAAATTTTTAGACCATAAAATGAGAAAAAAAGATGCAACAGGCAGTATTATATATATATATATATATATATATATATATATATATATATATATATATATATATATATATGTGTGTGTGTGTGTGTGTGTGTGTGTGTGTGTGTGTGTGTGTGTGTGGCTTGGTAGAAGAAGTGCCTAGTCAATTTTCTCCAAGATGACTTTGTCTGAATATGTCTCTTTAAAAAAATATTATTTTCAATGTCAGAAGTATCCAAGTCCGTACAATGGTTTAGAAAGCACTTTTAAAGCATCAGACAGACTTGGGTACTTCTTGCATGAAAATAATATTTCTCTAAGAGACACAAGCAAACAAAGTCATCTTGGAAAATATATATATATATATATTACTTCTGATTCATAGAAACAAATTTAATACACTATTGTGTTTATATCTATATGGTAAATTTATATTAAAAAATTTTAAGGTTTTTAAATGGTATGGAATGCGCATGGAGCATTTTGAAAAATGCTAGATTATTATTTTTTTAATTAGGCCATACTCTGTCACAAAATACTTATTAGTGAAATCTAAGTGTCTTCAATGTAGTAAAAAGAATATTAATCATTTTCTGTTGTACATAGAGTTAAATATTGAAAATAAAAAAAGAGAGGTTGATGACCCTTGTCTCTTTAAAAAGCTTTAAACAAGGGACAAAAATTCGTAGGAAGACAAAACTTAAAGACTGTGTCAATCCGAAAGCATAAAGCACGAATTAGGTATTTTTAAAATTTGTTATAATAAATAAAGAGTTTACGAAACAAATACTATAATGTTAATAAAACTTTAAATCAAAGTGTAACTTAGAATTATAAATTATTTTATATAGTATCAAATGAGGCAAACAAAATAAAAAGTAAACACTTTAACGTACTTTATCAAGTTTTAATTTCCAATAACTTTAAAATAAACCTATCATAGGTATATGCAGTAGTGCACAAACTGTTGGTCTCGGATACTTGAAGTCAATTTGCATTATTGAATTACTTAATTAAAAATAGGCTTTGAATTTTCTATAATTATATATTTTTAATATATTTCTTTCAATTTTTTATATGTTAAAAATATATATCATATTGCAATATAAGGTGTCAAACAGTCTTGAAAGGTACTTACATTACAAAGAGTTGCAATATATATAAATATATACAGAAGGTCGCACTTTATGTAAACGATTTTGTAATTTATTTTTGTCGTTTGCATTTTGAGATAAAAATTTGGCAAATTCAGAATAGTCGTCTGCTACTGTTTTTTTTATCGTAATGTAAAATAAAATATTTATTTTGAAAATGGCTCCTAAATTTGATAGATGGCTCGAAGATTACGTAACTGCACTTTCCGAGGAGAAATATTCGTATCAACAAATTATAAAGCAGTGAAAAAATAGCGGTTATGGCATTTCAGAAAAAGGTATTTAAAATATATTAAATTTGAAAGGAAAAGAAAGTTTAACTGAAAGTAAAAATGAAAACATGACCACGAAACCTTATCCCAAGACTGAAGAAATTCCAGCCATATATGGACAGGACATTGATAAAGTTGAGCTTCATATGGACAAAGCCTCTAGTCACACGTCTAAATTAACTACCACTTATTTAGCAAAGAAAGAATCAGAAACAGGAATAAAGTGTATCCCATTTAATGAAATACCTGTGAAATCACCTGATGCCTCTCCAATGGACTTTTGCGCTTTCCGTTTATTGTTTATTAAAACGAGCCTTAGGAAAAAAGCATCCAAGAACACTGAACGGACTTTGGAAAACTGTCCAAGAGGAATTGGGATAAAATTGGCATGCCAGTACTAAGAAAAAGTTTACTTTCATGGAAAATTCGAGCTAGAGCTATTGCGAAGAACCATGGCTATAAAACTGAAGCAAATCGCTGCAAAAAATGCGGCATTTATTCATAAAATTTACCTATCAAAATCGTTTCCATAAAGTGAGAATGACCTTTTGTGTGTGTGTGTATATATATATATATAAGAGAGTAACGAAGGTAGAACTCTCAAATATTTCTACAAATATTAAAAAAAATATGCGAGATCTAGGCTCACCCTTCTCAATAATTTTTTTTCTATTTTAGTTTTATATAAATAAATAAAGTTTCTAATTTTCGACGTTTTAATAAGTAGTTTATAATTTTGAAATAATGCTCATTTTTTAATTTTAATTCATTCCTACCTAAATTAAATACGAATCCATATTAATATTTCAATAGGAAATTTTGGTCATGTGAGGTTTGGCAAAAACAAGTGTAGAAAGTGAGCAAGACATGTTTGCGCACCACTGTGTGTGTGTGTGTATGTATATATATATATATATATATATATATATATATATATATATATATATATATATATTTATATATATATATATATATATATATAGTCACTCAGATATTGCATGTGATTGTCTTGGCTTAATCCTTCTCCTCGAAAAAGATCTTTTTAACATGGGTATATTGTCGAAAAATAGAAGCATTCATAAACTAACAATATCTCTCGTTTCCACCGGGCTGTCTAGAAGTTCTGCAGTACCTCTCGGCACCAAATCACAAGCTGTTATTCCACTTTTACTGCTTCTTTTAATCTGCAGTGCTCTCAATAAATCTGAAGTCGTCGAAGTTTCTGTAAATTCTGTCATATCCCCCGAAGTCTGTGGCCTGATTTTGGGAAATGTCATGTAATACTTACATTTTACGTAAGTTGGGTTCCCTCGATCGCACGTGAAAGATTTCGACATCCGTCGATTCCTCCCAGCCCTCAGTTTCCCGATCTTACTGTCGTAAACACACCGATATTCCACTTTCACGTCAGATATGTTGTAGCAGGTCTCCTCGGATACCTGCTTCCGCGTCGTCTGCACTGCCACGTCTCTACTGCTGCCGGCTACACCACTCAGCTCCGAAGAATTCAGTTCCTCTTCAGTGAAATCCTGGTAGCAGACGAACTCCGTGAGTTCATCCTCGTCGTCGTCGAAAACGTCCGCAAAGAATGGCTTGTCGGCAACTTTGTTGTTGAACTTGTTGGGCTCTTCGTAGCTGGCTTTCCACTTTGCAATGCCCGTCGTCAGGTCCATGAACTGCAGGTTCCCGCTCCTGGACTTTCCGAAGATGATGGGCGATTTGAGATATGTTACAGAGGACAGTCGTCTACGCCTCCACATTTGAGGAACAAGAAAGTCATCGGGGCATTCTTCTTGAGGTTCTGGGGATTCGACGGAGTTGCTGTTCGGTATGGAAGAACTGGTTCGGCAGAAAGACATGACGACCTGGATCTTCCTCCTGATGTCTTTCCGCAGTAATAGCGTCGCGAGGGGGAAAGCTAGGCAAAACACGAACTTGCACCAAAAATAGATCTTCTCCGAGGACGGTGTCATTTGAGCAACGGGATAAAACAGTCGGATAGTTGAGTTCTGGTGTTCTAGGCTACTTAATTCGGCAGGTTTTAATGGCACTGTAGAGGTTTTCATGAAAGTAACGATAATGGGTAGTTCCAGAACAAGGAACAATATCACCACGAAGCCAACGAATTTGCTCGTTTGCCATTCGTTCCACAGATGGGATTCTTCAAAGAAAAGCTCTGTATAGGAAAGATCTAGCCGCTGGCAATTGATATCTTTGATTCCTCGAAAGTTTTTCGCGTAGGCTGAAATCAAGCTCATCACAGACAAGAGAACCGGAACCGCAAAGCTGCTTATGATTATTATTCTATAATACAGTTCCTTATTGATTGCAGCGCAACACGAAAACAGGGAAGGGAAAGCTCGAACTTCGACGAAGCCCATTGCCAGGGGAAAGATCAAGCTAAAAAGAGTGATAAACACGGTTACGATAGCAACGCTCTGTTTAAAAAGCAAAGAGCATCTCTTGTACTGGAACAGCTTATGAAGCGACGAATATCGCTCCAGACACATGAAGCACAAGATCCACGCGATTAGCAAGGTTACAACGAGAACACTGGACGCATTCACAGTGCATAGCGTCGGTCCCAGGAGCCAAGTGCTCGTTTTCATGTAGTAGAGGGAGAAAGGAACATTCACAGAGCAGTCTAACACGCACGCTATCGACATGTACAAAACTAACTGATTAAGAACTATTTTCTTCAAACTGCTGCTGAAGAATATGGCCAGCAACACACACATATTGAGTACGATCGCCGTCAGTGCCAGCAAACCCAGAATAACACACGTCGCCAAGTAGGAGCTCAAGAGGCTTTTAGCGGGCCTCTCCAGCCAACTGAAACTGGCATTCAGGACTAATGTCACGGTCACTCGAACCTCGCTAGACACGTTGATGGACTCCATAGCACCACTCAGTTTCTCCCGAGTTCATTTCATTGCTAATACTACCTGCGTTATTTGTTGTCTTCCGAGAGAGTGCCCGCTTATTGATCAGTAGTCGGAGGTACAGAGCAGCGCCCCCTTTTGGCCGTGAAAAAGAAAATTGAAGTTTCCATGTGAACGGGGCTGTTTCAGACGCCACACTCGCGTGCAGAAAAAAAAAATCAGTTTAATGACTGAAGAGAAAAAGAGAGTCGTCACCGCTTTACGGGATTCGATTTTGTAATAGTTCGAAAATTCAAGCAGAATGTTCGTGAGGGTCTACCAGATACGATAATAATATTGGTGTAGAATTTTTTGCTAATTTCTTAGACAATTATACGAATGTTTTCTACTGCAGAGAAAATTTATGAATCATACTTGTAAAATAACATCTCGCTAACTCACACTTAAAAACTCATTAATAAATGTGACAGGTAGGACATGTATATATATATATATATATATATATATATATATATATATATATATATATATATATATATATATATATTATATATACTAGCTGAAAACCCGCACTTCGCTACGGAGTACATTCAAATTAAATACAACGGTCAATGTATGCAATTAATGCCATAAGAAAAAAAAAAAAAAAAAATATATATATATATATATATATATATATATATATATATTTATTTATAATAAATACGACGATCAATGTATACAATTGATGTAAAAAAACAAAAGAATATGTTTATAAAAAAATCGTAAGGGATATATTTATAGACAAAATAATGTAGAAGAAAATATTCAAATTAAATGTAATAGGACATACTAAAGAATATAGTACAGTTTGAGGAACATAATACCTTTTATTGTATTTTAATATTTTTTTTGGATAATGTCCAATCGTCTGCCGCATTAGCAAGAGAAAAAATCATTTTTGTCTATTTAGTTGTTATGCACGTGACGATAAATTTATTTAAAGTACCAGAAAAAGAAACCATGTGATCAGCATTTAATAAATTAATCTTTAAATTGATAATTAATTAATTATAAATTTAGACATTTAGAATTGATAATTAATTAATTATCAATTTAGACATTTAGAATTTAATTAATTCTAAAAATGAATCCTTAAAAATTCACTAAAAATCAGAAAATGGAGGTAAAGATTCAAAAAAGATCTCATTTTAAAGGAATTTTTATGATCTTTCTCGTGAAATAAATTTTATAACCCTCAAATTATTATTTAAAATGCAAACTTTTAAAAAGTTACTAAAACAGCTTGAAAATTTAATTTTTAAAAATCTAAGAAGAATTTTTCAAAAATCTTCCTTTTTGCACCCTTACACTATAAGAAGAATCGCCATGCAAAATTACAACCCTTTAGGTCCAGCGGTTTGGTCCATGCGTTGTATGTCAGTCAGTGAGTCAGTCAGTTACGGAACTATTTTATATATATATATATATATATATATATATATATATATATATATATATATATATACACTAGCTGAAAACCCGCGCTTCGCTACGGAGTACATTCAAATTAAATACAATGTTCAATGTATGCAATTAATGCCAAAAAAATAAATATTTATATTTATAATAAATGTGACGATCAATGTATACATTTGATGTAAAAAAAAATATATATATATATACACTAGTTATCAAAAATTAAGGAAAAATCACAAAAAGAGGGATAACACGTTCAAAACTAGGCCAATCTGTTTAAAATTTGAATATGTTGTTAAGTAAAAGGTGCTGAACAATCCTACATTATGCAAAATGGTGGCGCTGCAGTCGGAATACGTCATTTGCGAGGAGCATAAAAGTGCATGTCTCAGAGCAATTTCAATAACTAGCCATTAACTTTCACTACAATATTGATAATGAATTATTTAAAGATTTAGCAAACTATGATCATGCTGACCTCTCTAACAGGAAACGGCCTAGAGCCATCATCCTGTCATTTACTTAAATGTTTTGTCATTCGTCCTTATTAATAAAAAATAAAAAAAAATACTTGGCTTGCCAAGGTAAAAACAACAAAAAATTTTATAAAAACATATAAAAATGTATTTCTATCCTTAAACTTTCTCTTTTAATTTTATTCATCATTGCATCGTATGTAGACCCTCTTTTCTACTGCCCTGCAAGATGCTTACTCACTTTTTCTTGTAGTATGAACTCACGGATTAGCAGCGATCCAATCATTTCACTCCTTTCCTATACTCTGTTTCTATTGGTTCCCCTCTGCTTATTACCTGAAAGTCTGCAATTGAGGGCGTGGCCCAGGTATTGCAGTTGCGACCCATTTCCTATGGTTCCTATGGTAAGGCGACAATTGTCGCTACGAGGCTGAGATTAGAGATCTGGCATAGCCAAATTGTCACAATGACCTCCAGGCATCATTTGACCGAAGAACTGCGATGGCGAGCTATTGGGAGAGTAGAGGCAGGACAAAGTCAGACAGAAGTGGCCAGATGGCTAAATGTGAGTCCGTCTGTGGTTCATAGACTTTCGCAAAAATTTCTAACCACGAATTCAGCATCCAGGAGGTTCAGCGAAGGACGGCCATACACTACGACGAATGCCGATGACCGATATTTGTCATTATGCGCACGAAGGAATAGAACCGAAACTCCGTCTGAACAGATCCTCCCTCGCTGCAAGCTCCGGAAGGTTGGTATCAACGGCAACCGCGCGTAGAAGGCTTCACGAAGGTGGTCTTTTTGCGAGGCAACCAGCCATTTGCGTCTCGTTCACGTGACGCCATAGGCGGGAACGTTTGCAGTGGGCACGTCAACATGTCCACTGGACGCATGATCAATGGAGGGCTGTTCTCTTTAAGGATGAGTCCAAGTTTAGCCTCCAAATTGATAGTAGACGTATTTTGATTTGGAGAGAACCTGGAACTTGTTTTCATCCATCACACATCTGTGAAAGAGATGCATACATATCAGGCAGTGTGTGTGTTTGGGGTGGTATCTCTTTGGGTGGACGCACAGACCTCCATGTCTTTCCCTGTGGAAATGTGAATACTCACACCTATAGACATGACATCCTTGATGCTTATGTGCTCCCTTATGCCGGGGCAATAGGTGATGCTTTCGTGCTACAGGACGATAACGCGTGACCGCACAGGGCTCGCATCGTGGATGCTTATCTTGAGCAGGAAACAATTCAGCGCATGGAGTGGCCAGCTCGATCACCGGACCTGAATCCTATCGAGCATGTTTGGGACGCTTTAGGACGACGTATAGTTGCTCTCAATCCTCCTCCTAGGACCCTAGCCACGCTTTCAACTTCTTTGAAAAAGCAGTGGCTCTCACTTCCTACCGAACTCATAGATCGCATAATTGACAGCATCACTCATCGC
This sequence comes from Dolomedes plantarius, assembly GCA_907164885.2. NCBI lineage: Eukaryota > Metazoa > Arthropoda > Arachnida > Araneae > Dolomedidae > Dolomedes > Dolomedes plantarius. Next base: position 33,155,047 of record OU015495.1, on the reverse strand, counting down.
TGTATGTGCTGTATTGCTTCTCGGGGGGATCATACGCCATATTAAAGGAACTTTTCCTATACCAAACTGACACATCCAACTTGTTCATTGTATACATATTCTAGTTTCTATAACACCATAATTGCCTGGCTATTTTTTTATGCTATTTTATACCTACCTATGTGTTGTATAATGTGTATAAGTTTCATTAAATTCTACGCGTAACTTTTTGAGTAATCGCTATTTTTGTGAGTTTTCCTTAATTTTTGATAACCAGTGTATATACACTCATGGACAAAAAAATTAGCGCACCAAGAAATAATTGCGAGATTGTAACGAAACTTGCAATGAAGGTACATGTCGGGGAGATATGCAAATGATTAAAAATGCAGCGTGATTGCGCATTACGTATAGCCGGTAGAGGGCGTTGAATATCGTACTCTGTGGAGTATAAAACAGGTAACCAAAGCTTGTTTGAGTGTGCTGAATCATTTACAGAGGAAGATCTGAGATAGACATGCCATTACGCCGTGTTCGAAGACAATATAAGCAGTTGTCGCAGTTTGAGAGGGGGAGAATCGTCGGGATGATGGAAGCTGGGTGGTCAGCTAGGCGAGTAGCTCGTCAATTAGGCCGCTCTGACTGTGTTGTGAGGAGGTGTTGGGACCAGTGGACCCGAGAGATGTCATGTACACGAAGACCAGGCTCAGGACGCCGTCGACAGACCAGTCGTCGAGAAGACCGCCACATCGTAAGAAATGCACGCGTACAGCCAACTGCTTCATCGGTCGCCATCCAGGCACAGGTAGCACCTTCACTAGGGGCCTCTGTGTCTTCTCGAACCATACGAAGGCGCCTGGCTGAAGGACAGTTGGTATCGCGGCGCCCATTACGTGTGCTGCCCTTGACGCCCACCCATCGACGCCTCCGTTTGGAGTTTTGCCGCGCACGAGGAAACTGGACTGCAGCGGAAAGGAACCAGGTCGTCTTTAGCGACGAATCCAGATTCAATCTCGGCAGTGATGACAATCGTGTTCGTGTGTGGAGAGCCCGTGGTGAACGCTTCAACCTTTGCTGTAGAGCGACACATCGCTCCCACAGCTGGTGTGATGGTATGGGGTGCCATTGCCTACAATACACGGTCACCCCTAGTATTGTTCCGTGGCACCATGACAGCCCAGCGGTATGTTCATGAAATCCTGCAACCACATGTGTTGCCACTCGTGCAACGGCTCCCAGGAGCCATTTTTCAACAAGACAATCCTCGGCCTCATACGGCAAGGGTGTCACAAGACTGTCTCCGCACTGTTACTACCCTTCCTTGGCCTGCCCAATCCCCAGATTTGTCTCCAATCGAGCATATCTGGGATCATTTGGGAGTCCCACGAGTTTGAACGAACTAGAAGCAAGGTTACAGCAAATATGGAACGAAATGTCTCAAGACATCATACAGAACTTGTATGACTCAATGCCCGATCGTATCGCATCGTGCATTCGCGCTAGAGGGGGTCCAACGGAGTATTAACTCCTCCGTTCTTTTGCCTTTTTCTCTGAAATAAATTATTCTTTTTCTTTGATTTTCTAATCATTTACTTATATCAAAGTAGTCATTACGTATGTAAAATTTCGTTTCATTTTGACGACTCCTTCTTGGTGCGCTAATTTTTTTGTCCATGAGTGTATTTATAATTGAAAAAGATTTTTGTAGACAGCAAAACTAACATACAATCTTCTTTTAACAAGATACAGCAGTAGACTGCTAATATTCGCTGAAAGTCCACAATTTCCAGCTCCTAGGTATTTTTCTTGACAATTTGGGACTTAAAGCTTTCTTACATAAATTCAATAAAACACTTACTATTCAATAGCATACAACCTTAAAATAGCAAGGTCCAACGGAAACTTCACTAAGATCCACCGTTAAATCCTGGGTTTATAAAATACCTACAAAAACGCAATCACCTTTCTCTTCAAGGATAAAGCTTGGACTGAATTCTTATTCCAAACTCCTATTCAACTCGCAAAACAAAAGGGAAAGGTTAGAGTTAAGTGGACTAAGAGTTAGTTCTGAGAAAAACCGATCTCACATTTGAACGAATATAATTAATTACCCATTAATTTTTGTTTTTTCTGCTGCAGTAATGCAGTGCCACGTTCTATTTAAACTATTTTATTGAATACAGTTATTATAAGGCCTCCACGCAAAATTTAAGTGGAAGCTGTACTTGGTTCACTTTCCCACTAAACTTTATGCTTTGGGAGATTGTTATAATTAAAAACGCTTATATAAGCAGATAGTTTCAGCAAAAAAAGGGCCAATTTACATTTCTATTTTGTCCAGTGCACGAGTCTGAACGTAAAATTATGAATTTGTAACGTCGTACATTTTGTTTTAAATGCTTGCAAACACAATCAGAAAAAATCCTTAGAACCCCTGCCTCGCGCTGTCCGTCCCAGACATACATGCAACCAGTGGATACTAAAATTGTATACGTACATATTCATCAACACTCTTTGCAACATACAGAGCATATATTTTTATTAACTCGGTTTCTTGTTTGTGTGTGTGTTTGTCCAGTACAAATCTTGCAATCGATTTTTAACTAACTTCCTGACTAGCTAGACATTTGAAACTTTTAGAATAGCTCAGAACACGATGACAATGCATTCTTTTGATACTTTTAGCCATATTTAAGCAGCATTGAATTCTTTTTCAGTTAATTTTGTTTTATAGTATGGTGCAGCCATCTATCGACCGGGACGAGAACTAAAAGTTAAATGCAATTGATTACGCATTGGATACCACCTTATTACGCATTTGTTCATTTTCTTTCAAGTTGATGGAATAATTCCTCAAAAAAATTTTAAAAAAGTATTTATTAATACATAGAATTGTCAAGTTTATATGATTCAACAGAAAATTTAAAAACATGGTATATAAAAAGTTCTTTTCATCTTGTAATTAATATTTATAATGTTTTATAAAGTTAGTATGCAGATATTTTTTGATAGCATAACCGTTTCGTGAGTAGTGACTCTTTTTGGATGGAAAGTTTTGATGGGGTCAATGTCATTAGAATCATTAATTTTGTTTGAACTCTGCTGTCAATCACTCCAAAAAACTCCTTTTTACCGAAACGTCAATACAGTCCTCCCAACTTATCCTCAATATTCTAGGAAGTGTTTTTTTTTTCAAACTCTCACATTCTAATCGTTATTAAATTAATGATATTCTTTGGTTTTGGATGAACCACTTCCATCCTTTGGATATGATCTCAAGAGTCTTTTAGACCTGTACTAAGCCACGCAAGAAAGCGCGCTGTTTTAAAAATTCTAACAACTTCCTAAGTGATATAGTTTTTCCAAAACTGACTGTGAGGTAAGTTCAGGGCAATGAAATAAGTTAAATAACGGAATACACCTACTAAAGCAAGTGCTTGCTCGTAAATCAGAAAATGGACTTGGTCCATTATAGCTCTGGGAGGAAATCCGTTGTTATTCAGTGGTACATAGAACTGTTGCCATCTGATGGTTAAAATTTATAGAGCGAACTTATTTCATTATTGCATTGAAAAATATGATGTTTTTACTGCATCATGGCAGTGCTAGTACGAAATGGCCGAAAAATGGACTTGGTTCACCTTAACCCTCAGCCCTTCATATGGTACTTCGCTTTACATATTTTCATACATCACTTTTTGTTCATATCCAATATAGAAAGTAAACTATCCTGTAAAATGATTTTTTTCCCTTACAGCGTTATTACCATGTTTTTATTAACTGGCTTTCTTGTTTGTGTGTGTGTTTGTCCAGTACAAATCTTGCAATCGATTTTTAACTAACTTCCCGACTAGCTAGACATTTGAAACTAGCTAGGATAGCTCAGAATAGCTCAGTCGAGAATAGCTCAGTAGAATTAGAATAGCTCAGAACACGATGACAATGCATTATTTTAATACTTTTAGTCCTCTTTAAGCAGCAATGAATTTTTTTCAGTTAATTTTGTTTCGTAGACTGGTGCAGCCATCTACCGGCCGGGACGAGAACGAAAAGTTAAACGCAAGTTAACTTCCAATTAACTTCATTTTCTTTCAAGTTGATGGGATAATTCATCGAAAAATTTTTAAAAAAGTATTTATTAATGCATAGAATTGTCAAGTTTATATGATTCTACACAAAATTTAAAAACATGGTATATAAAAAGTTCTTTTTATCTTGTAATTATTTTTAACATCAAATGACTGAGTTGTTCATTCCTTTTTTTCATTTCACACGAAAAGTGTCACCATAAAACTGTACAAACTAACGAAATTTTTTTCTTCTTTTTTCTGCGGAATGAAAACTTTGATACAAAATTTTAAAGCAAGAGATTTTGTCAACAAATTTTAACTGCGTTACAAATTCGAAAGTTACTCTATGAATGAATAGCGCAAATCGCTAATAATTCTCTGAATAGTGTTTCGTTATATAGTCTGTAATAATTTACCTACTAAGAAATTTTCTACTTGGGAAGTTCATTGTGAATTCCTACGATAGATCTTCATTTCACGTTTTCCGTTTGCGTGTCCGAAACAGCAGCAAAGCTAGACGTGATTTTTTTCGGGAGGGGGGGGGGGCTGGCTGACGCATGGGCTTTTTGTCATGAGACATTCGCATAGAACTGCGGAAATTGTGTCTCTGAAAGCACCCTACATGACTCCCTTGACGCCACCTCAATTTGGATCGACACCCACTGACATCATGAAAGGACTTTCCGATCTAACGTGCCCCTATCTTGCATGTATTGAATGGCGTTCGAATTGAGCACCCCCCCCCCCCATTACGATACCTCGGACCTGGAGATCGAGTTACTTCATGCTGCTTCCGGTTTATACGTCATTTTTTTTTTTCTAATGGCAAGATAAGGAAAAAAAGAAATATAAACAATTACACCTAAGTAGCATGAAAGTAAATGACCGCAGTCATTGCCTTAGACAGTCTCTGACACGCCAATATCGGGCGGTCTCGGAGTTACAACCAAGAAGTGCCCCACAGCGACGTAGATGAACTCTGTTCATGGGTTCCGTCAGATCACAAAGTGGACAGAAATGCTGGGCAAATACACCAATCCGATGAAGATGCTCACCCAGACAGTCATATGGCCTGGCAATAGCCGAAACGAGGTCACTGCGCCTCGTGGGCTATATGGTAAGCAAGCGAGATCTTCAAACCTCCAACATTTCATCTTAATTCTATCCAGCAATTTCAACTGGTATCTATTTCTCATGGATTGTATTATGTATAATTTTATAAAGCCATATTTGAAATTTTTGATAGCAATAACGTCGCACCTTTTCGTGCGAGGAAATCTGCCTGTTCATTTCCATGGATGCCACTGTGTCCAGGGATCCATTGCAGACGAATTTCCTTGTTTTCCAGGAGTAGACCTCGGACGTCGAGATGTCATGCCGAAATACGTAGACCACTTTGCCGTTAAAAACGTTGCCCAGGGTACACCACGAGGAGGTAGGTCTACGTTGTACCCCTTATACGTCATTAATAGGAAGTATTCAAAAATACGTGATGGCTTAGTGACAAACACTGTACTCGATACTTTCCAAGAAAGCGTCGGATTATTTAAAGAATAATTCCGGTCGAAACCCCCCTACCCGCTGTAAACTCTTTATTCGAGCAATACCTTTTCTCATTGAGAGCCATTTCGTAGCTAATCTGACGAGCATAACATAATTGAATGTCTCATATGGGGAGAAATTTTCAGTCATTTAAACCAGTGGTAATCCCAACTAAATGTTTAATTTAAAAGAAATTTGTAAGAAATGGAGAATATAAAGAAAAATTCATCCCTCTGACAAAAATGTGTAGAAGCAAGAACAGAATGGATCTGAACTTGAAGAATATTAATCCCCTCACCATATTGATACAGAATTATATAATAAGGAAAAATTGAAAAGCTCTTACCACATCAAAACTGATTTATTCCGTTGAGGAAACTGCAGTAGCCATGCCAAAACTGACAGCACAGACTGGTGAAAGACAAACTGATGATCAGAATTTGTGTACTATACGTAATAAGAAACTGTGACTTTCACTGACCACCCAATAAGGGCGGTCGATTTCTAACGAACTGGGTTTGCGCTTTGAATGACACTTTTACCTTTAAAAAGCGTCACTGCCATTACAGTTTTATGATAAATGTATACTGACAAATTTTTCGGTGAAATTCGTCAAAGTTATTTTGATTGAATAAAACCATGGCGACCCCCCCGAAAACACGTCGCAACCCACAGGCTGGGAACCCCTGATGTAAACCATCTTGAATTGAACCTAACATTTATGAATATCCAAAAAGGATTTTTAACAGAATAAAATCAAGTTTTCAAAATTAAAGCATAACGTCACCGTTATGATAACGTTACATATATATCACCTGTAATAACTAACTAAAAACTCACCTTTCGTTTCCATCACAGGAGTGTTGTTTCAGCGATCCAGGAAAACTATCCAGTTTTCTGGACGACTCGCAACTCGTATTAGAAGCACCCTCGAAATTGGGCGTTTTCCATCATCTTTTGTCTCTTCAACCAGTTACGTTTCCCAGTCAATCAAAAAGAAACATTTAGATTATTTCCTCGTTTACTATTTATTAAGATTTACAAAATAAACGTGGAACTTGAATGACAACATAAAGAGAAACTTCAGACTGCCTCGGTCTAGATCTGTCCCCACCAGAGTTGATGGTGCTCGTCCTCCCCCACGATCAGTTACGACTCTTCGTGGGGTCTAGGGGCTTGAGGCGCAGCTGTGTTCTAAGTAATGGTTCAGACGACAGGTGGGGATCTCGTAGCGTTCCAACACCCTCCTTCCTGTGCCTCGTGACATTCATTTTATCTGTCACCACAAAAAAAAAGAAAAAAAAAAGGAATCCCCACTCCGCGACATCAAACGAAGATTTCGACCGCCGGCGCCAAGAGGCAAATTTTAAGAACGGCACCTTTTCCAATTTTCGAGAGACTGAGAAATGAATTCGTTACTCTAATGCAGGGATTCCCAACCTTTTTACGTTTGCGGCGCCCTTGGGAATGAGATTAGAAACGCGGGACACCCTTGGTATTTAGTTTGTTATAAGAATTTAGTTTTCCGTATATGTACAGGGCCTACCGTTCGGCTTGGAATCTTTTGACTTGGAAATGCCATTCCGAGTAGGAGACTTGATTTAATCTTCCATTATAGGACCCTGAGCTCCGCAGTATAGTACGGATTGGGGTCATTCTGTGTCGTTCGAAGACGTTCCATTATACTCTTCTCTGCACAAGCATTCGGTGTGTGAATGTGGAACCGAATGTGAAACCGACAGCCGAATGGATTTGTTGACATTCGGTCGCGCCTCTCGATGAATCAGTCCAATGCATTCGATCGAAGTTGTAAGTTAAATGTTTCCATATTTATACACTGCGGTGTTTTCAGACAATAATAAAGACGTTTCTCGATTATTTATTTCTGGAGATCTACTACGAAGGGAGGACTTGATTTATTTTAAGACTCACTTCAGAAAGTGAATAGCTTTTGAAGAAACACTATATCCAGACCGTCGGCCAGCAAACGAATGCCATTCGAATAGAGAGGCTGCTTTGCAGGTAAGATTTTGACATAGGAGAGTAGAACCGAGACGTTTTAAATCACACGCACTGATCTACAATCACATCGTGCATGTCATATTAACAGTACTGCGTGGCACGTGGAGTTTCGGAAAGTTCCTGTACACAGTTTTCCTGATTGCTGACTGCAGTTGGCGTAATGTTGGGCGCTCGGAAAAAACACCGTGATATTGCTGCAGCATGCTAGCAGTTATTGTGAATAATGAAAATAACAAATCCAAACGTCGTGTGTACATCCACACGCCATTACTGAATAAAATGAGACAAAGCTATAACGATTTCAAAAATTATTTGCGAATGGATAGTGCATCCTTTGATATTTTATTTAACCCAGTCAAAGACAGAATAATCAAGTCAAACACAGTGACGAGAAGAAATATTACAGCAGAACAACGCTAACATTTTTAGCCACTAAACGTTCTTAAAATTTTACACAGGAAATATCGCCCCCATCACTTAGCATGCTAATACCTAACGTCCTTATCTTTTGTAAATAGCAGTCACTTGTAATACCTTAACGTTGGCACCTATCAATCGTTTACTGTCCGACACTTTCTCCAGTCCTTTTCTGAAAGCTCCGCGTCAACTTTTTTCAAAGTCACGATTCGCTTCCGGTTTACAAAAACAAACAAATTTATCGGAGGCAACAATCTTTAATATTTATGACTGTAGCTCTTTATTTTCCGTAACTATGGAAGTTACGGCAACGAGAATCCACCATGTTTCACTCACTCGCCCGTTTAAAAGTTTAATCGCTGATGATACTGCAGTTCAGTCATTCCTCGGTACTCGATGCATTTCGATGCGAAAAAAGTGCTTCGGCACTCGATCTTTGCTCGGTACTCATCACACTTGCTATAAAACCTGCATGGGCCAATCCCGTCTCTGCGGGCGAAACAAAGACCGACGCGTTAGCCTTACGCTCAGAGTAGAACCCTATATATTTCATCATGTACTTTGTTTGTTTGTTTGTTTGTTCGTATAAGTATCATGAGTTCGAAGACGGTTTGTGATGTGGACTTTAAAAACATTTTGAAACGTAAGCAGAACAAAGTTTCTCTAGATAGGTTTGTAGTGAAACTCCCTAAATCTAAGTCTACAGCAGGGTTCAGTGGTAGACTTTTCAGTCTACCACAAAGAACCCCTGGTCGAGTACCAATTGTTTTACTGTCGGGGGACAGTCCTTTCAAGCAAAAACCTCTCGTCACCATAATGTCATTAGGCCACCATCAGGCCCATTAGATTATGAACTCCTGTAACCTAATTGTTTTTCATTTGTCTTTCTAGTTTTTAGATTTTGTATCGAAAAACAACCCCATCCATTTATAAATTGCCAAGTAAAAAAATGTGACATTTCTGGGATTCAGTAACGGATTATTTCAGCTTACGTTACCCTTTACGGGAAAAGTTCATTTCGTACTCGTCGTGCCCTCTGAAACGTCGAGTACCGGGGTGCCAATCCCTACTCACACTCCTAACTGCGTGCTTAGGAGTTAGCTTCGCATCCGACTGGCTTTCCATGTTGCGAGTCTTGTCATACCGAGAATCCCAAAAGGCAGTCCCTATTTTGGAAGGAATGCGAATCTTTTAAGTGCAGTGAGCATCCAATTAACACACAATTTAATGAACACACTGTAGTAAAGCAATACATTTTATTTATTTGATATATTAACAAATTGTAACATTAGTGACAAACAGCATTTATCACAGCATTTGAGTTGGCTACATAATACCCGATTCAGACAAAATATTCATCTCGGAGATGCATTCGATATAATTATTCAATGTCATTCAACACTGGTTAATTTTCTTTTTTACATAAATAATTAATTTAAAAAATTTCATGATTTGAATCAATTGAAGTTAAAAATGTTATTTTGACTTGTGTCACATCAACTCAAGGAAGGACTGCTGTCTTTCCAGTAGTGTTTCTCTTAAAACAACCAATTTTATAATTTAAAATATTAAGTTTCTTTCTGCACGTAAACAAACAAAAAAAAAAAAAAAAAAAAAAAAAAAGAAGAAGAAGAAGTAAATGTTGGTTTTGGTTTTGAATGCCACAATATAAAGCTCGCTACCTGAGCAGTGGATACAATTTTAGAGCTTCCCTATGGATTCCTTTAATGTGCATATTTGCAGTTATTAATGTTTTATAAACTACACGTGAATTAGAATCAAGTACTTATAAGGCACGCTATTGTTTATTTACTGATGTCATAAAAAACTTTAGAAACCGCCATTCGAAGTACGATGGCAATCATTCGTATTACAACTCAGGGGTGCTCAACTCGGCAACCAATGGAACCACCTACTAATTTGTTATCTGTTGCAGTGCTGCGCAAACTGTGGGTCGCGGATAGTTTTAAGTCAATTTACATCACAATGAATTATTTAATAAAAAAATATGCTTTAAATTTTGTGTAGTGAGATATTTTTAGTATTTTTATTTATATATATTTTTATATGTTAAACAATATTTGACACGATATTTTTAAAGAAGTAGTCGAATAATCTTACATCAAAAACGTCAGCAACGAGAGGCTATGTTAACATGGCTTCCATTCGCTTTACCTATGTGTTGCGGGTTTTCAATATTCGATTTTATACCCGAGTCGCTAATAAAAACGAAACGGCCTGTAAGCTGAAAGGGTCTCGATCTCTTAGCTAAACCTAAATATTTTATTTTCAAGATATTGATAAAATATGGTTTACATTTTGGTTTACAAAAGAGGGTCTTTTTCTTAACCACTCACCTGACAGCTCAAACTCAGTTCGAGCAAATGGTGTGGTAACTTTTTTTTTTTTTTTTTTTTTTTTTTTTTTTGCGCCCGGAGACATTTCGGTGTCCGAATTTTCAATGTAAAACTTGATTTCAGTTTCTTGACGGCAAACGTCACTCGAACTTCTGTTTACATTCAAATATCGTTTTGGCGCGCTTTTTATACGATATCTGGTCCTTGTTACATTTGTTTGTCATTTTTATCAGAGAAGAATGTTGTGATAGACCTTACATTCATTTTATTTGATTTTAGCCGTTATAGAAATAGACAGCTAAAGGATGAATACATACTTTTACTTTTAACGCAATTTCATTTTCGATTGGGTCATCTCGTGATTTTGTGAGTGGTATGCTACGTAGACATTTTTTTCCTTGCGAAATGATAATAACTTCTCGCCTTAATATAATTCTTACAGACCATGAATGGTAGAATTTTTTTTCCTGTCTTTCTGTAAGGGTGCAAAAAAGATAACCTGTAAGAATATTTTAGCCTCATAGTGTTCAAAACGTAATTTGCAATAATTTGTTAATTTTTGTAAAGGAAAAAAAACACAGGACTTGTTTTAACCTTACTTTGAAAAAAAAAAAAAAAAACAGCAATTAAGTGGTTAAAATAAGGCATTAAGGGTTTCAGGGTGTTTGGGTGAACCTCCTCCTAGAAGCTGAGAAATGAGTAGAATATAAAATGTAATTCTTATCAGAATGTTTTTCTTATCAGAATTCTTATCCCCATCCCTAGGAAGAAAAAAATCTCTCCCTTAGAAATGGAAAATTCTTCCAAGAGAGGGTTTCTGCTAATGGAATTTTTTTCAGGATATTACATAAAACAGTACCACGCCTTCACCTATAAATGACACGTCTTGATGGTTATTATTTTTTTTATTATTGCAAAAATGCTTGACGGGTAGAAACCCAAACACTCCATCATTTTCGAAAATTATTTACATCATTTCACTTTTCCGACATTTTGTACGAAGCAATCCTAAAAGATGTAAAATTTATGAGGTTAAAAAATGTTATATTGCCCTCCTAAGCAGAAAAGACGTATCTCAATTTTTTTTTCTGAGAAAAAAAGACAGATATGGCCTATTCCCTTAGGACTTCAGCAATTTTTTTAGATACATCTTATTTTTTTAATGATTTTCTACTATTTCTAAATAAGATAGGGCATTCTGGCCTAGGAATAATGTCAGGTAGCTCACAAACAAGAAAACCGTAAAAATGGGAAAAAAAATGAGATACATCTTTTATGCTTAGGAGGGCAGTATATCCTTCAAGATATAGTAGAACTAGTAATTATGTAGATGCATAAAACTGAAATATTTTTCTTCGTTTCAAAATTGGTCAAGACGTATCTGCTTAGACATATAGATCAACTCCCTCAACTTTTACGCCGAGTCTACCTAGGGTTGCCAGATTATCACTTTTAAAAGAGATCATGTCTTATTGCTTGTATTGTTCACTTTCTTTTTCGATTCTGACCTTCATAATGATCTCTTTTTTCCTCGGCTACTTACAGTCCAATTGTTTTTGATACCGCAAACTATGTTAGTATTATTTCTAACATTGGGACATGATGGAAATGGAGAAATATTATTTTCGACGATGGGGACACACTGGACAAAGAAGAGAGATCGTCTCCACATAGAACGTATTTAATCAATATTATCAGTAACATATAATTATAAAAATGTAAGGTAAGAAATTTTATAATGAAATAAATGAGGTAACAAATGACTAGCTGAAGGTATCAGCTAAAAAAAATGTAGGAGATGGTGAGACCCAAGACTGAGGAAACCTTAAAGAGACAATTCTTTTAAATTACACAATTATGACTATTAGCTATTAGTATTATGAATTTAAGTGATTCTCTTGTTTTTTATTTCAAAATGTTTTGTTTTCTTTCAAAAAGAGAATGATATTTAAATAGTAATTCGGTAATAATTCAAGTAATAATTCGGTAGTTGCATGTCACCATTTTTTATAGTAGTGTCTTCTAAAATGTCATAATTTCATTCAAATAAACTACTTGAAACATATGTATGAACAGCAGATGACTGTTGAGTGTTTTTGCATAATTGTTTGTATTTTTTTTTTTTTACATTTATAGAGTAGTTTTTTTCTTTTTTATTTCAACAACACAATTTTGTAATTGGGGGAATATTTTAACATCTCATAATAGTTTTTGTGTTGTATTAAAATAAGTCAAAGAGAAGAAAGAATGGTTTGTCCCCCCCCCCCATGTTTATTGGATATATATATTTATAGTAAAAAAATAATGTATGAGTAGAATACTTTAGGAACTACTAAAGGGTAAATTGAATTGAAAAAAATTGCCTAACACTTTAAGGAGTTAATAAGAAATTTTCACAAAAAAGCACTGTTAAATAAATTGTTACTTTTGGTTTTAAAATTTATGTTCAAAGATAAACATCAAAGAATTTAACAAAACCAATTGCTTCCAAATAACTTTTCATGTATAAATTAATTTCAGCTTTAAGAACCATACAATATAATATAATTTTACAAGAATATTTTTAAAATTTAAGGTACAATATATTTTGTGATAACCTGAAAGTCTTATTAGCATACTTCTTAAATAACAGCACAGCATTTTTCATGCAAAAATGCTATTAAAAGAGCTAAATTTAGTAATTCTAATGTAGCTCAAACAAAGAATCAGATAAATGATGAATGGTAACATGTATTACTGGGAGCAGTACATACAAACAATTAGCTACAATAAATATATTTTATGATACATGATGTAGCCCAAGGTACCTTAAGTTGGGAAAAACCAAATTCTAGCCTTTGAGTGCATCTTCAGATGGCATCCCATTCAACAGACTTTGGGAAATATTTAAAATTTTAAAAAACAGCTCAATTGGTTGAAAAATGAGGGAGGTATTTTAAAAACAAGGTTTAAAAAATTATAGTTTTAAGAAAAAATACTTCTAAAGTTTGGATAGACCCCCCCCCCCAACAGAAAAAAAAATTTGAATATAAACTACTACTGAAATGCAGCATTTAAACTATACTTTCAGTACTCTATTTCCAGTGTTTGGGCAGATTAAGAAGCAAACTTTAGGGAGCATTTAAAAAAAAAAAAAAAAACTCAATCAGTTAGAAATTCATACAGCTGTACAGTGTATCTAAACACACAATTATCATCTGACCCTCTGGAAAGAATCGACTGTACATGGCAAACTACAAGTTATAGAGGGCTGACATGTTTCATGCTGATGAATGTTACTAGAATCAGTTGACATTGAAACCTGATTTACCCCTGAATGAGGGTGTTTTTTGCTTTTGTTATTTTGCCTATGAAATTTAAGTTTCCAACTTTAAGATACTACTTCATGGGCTGCATCGCGTATTTGCATACACATTCTAAAACAAAAAAAAAAATGCAAAATTAAAAATATGTATAGTGATTTTCAGAAAAATGGACCACCTGGAAACACTAATTAATCACTTGGATCATTTGAAACACTAATTAATCTCAACTTTAGAAAAATTACTAATTAATTGCTAATGGTGAAAAATCACTAATTAATCACCTAGATCACTTGAAACACTAATTAATCTCAACTTTAGAAAAATCATACAAAAATAAAATTTTTTGTATCAGAACTAAATAAACAAATTCTTTTGATATCACATGTAGAAGCTAAAATGAAGAATATGACAAAATAAAGTTGTGAGTAACATGAGTGACTTTTAAATTTCAAACATTAATTCTTTTAGCATAAGATCAATAAATTGTAAAGTTTAAACAGTACTTTCTTATATTATCAGCCTTAGTGATGTAGTTAGGGAGATGGTCAGAATAATTACCAAATTTAACAACCTGGCAACCTTCAAAAACTCTTTAAGACTTTCTATGGTGAACTTCAAATTTGCTTTTGCCATAAAATGTATAAGAAAAAAAGTATTCTAATGATAGATAGTTTCACAAGAGTTTTTTTTTCTAACATATATGCAGATCATGTGAAGCATTGAACTTTGAAAATAGTAAGTGGAAACTAATTTAAAATATGCTTCCTAGTAGAACAATTGAAGGCAACAAGATAGTGAAATGTTCATAATTTTCACTCTTTGTAATGAGTGAAATAAAGTTATGAATAAATCAAATTATATTAATATTCATTCTTGTGAAACGATAGCTTCAATAACATATTCCTTTTATTTACACACAGCTGTTTTAAATTATGCCAAAGCTGCTTTGATAAGGAAGTACCATTTAAATTAACAACAATTTTTTTTTCTTCAGAAATACTAGTAAATGTATATCTAACCACTGAACTGATTTTCCCAAACTCAGCTCAATCAAATGGTCTGGTCAAATTTTGCTATGCCTGAACACAGTTCAGGCGTGCTTTAAATTTCTACAGCAGTCTTGCATTGCCCACATTTTTATTATAATACATAGAGGAATATTTTAGCTTCATGATGTTCAAAACATAATGGATGAAAATTTGTTAATTTTTGTAAAGAAAGTAATGGAACTATTTCAGTTCCTATTGCTTTTCCATATAAAGATGAAAGATCAAATTAAAAAAATGACTTTTTCTTAAACCCTATTTTGGGAAAAAACAAAAACCAACAGTTAAGTAGCTAATAGAATATATTCAAAATTCATAAACAAGCTTAAGAAACTATTTGATATTGCATATCACATGTTGAATATAAATCACACGATGGAAATTGTTAATTATTTTTAAATTTTTAGCAATAGTGATATGTAACAGTTTTTAAAATTTATTAATTATTTTAATATATTTTAAGTGGATTATCTATATTGTTTAACTGCATTACAAAATAATATTGCACACAAGCATAAAAAAGGTACTTGAAAATGTACAAGTCCTTTCAGAGTTAGGGGCACATGCTTGAGTGTTTTCTTAAAATCAGCCCCCAGCATACCTAAAATAAGCCTAAAATATGGTTATAAATATTATTTGTAAAAAAACTTTTACATCATTTACATAACAAGTGTCCAGTCATCATGAAACATCATTAATATAGAAAACATTGCATAAATATTAGAAAAGAGATATAGAAAAATAAACTAAGCTGAAATTTTAATTTTTCTCTCAATTATGAATAGACAAGAGACAATAACAATAACTAAACTTTACAGATCAAAAGAATAACTTGACATTCTGATAGAGTACACAGCAAATATGGAATATCTAGAAGGTGATCCACTGACATTAAAAATTCTAAATTTAATTTAGTATACTACAAAAATATACCATTAGTTAACTACAAAAATATACCATTAGTTGGCAATTTAATTTATTAATTTGTCACCTCATATTGGCTTTCCAGTCCCAAGGAATACACATTTCTCCATCTTGCAGCACAGAGTAATAGTGAGAAATCCTCAACCTCAAATCCCTTAGATTCGAACCAAAAAGAGCCGAATTCTTCAGCAGCTGCTCACAACACTGGACCATAAGGTTTGGAGTAATGTTGTCATCTTTTTCTAAGGCACTCAGTCCAAGCTCTGACATACACTTCATGTGAAATTTCTGCTCTTCGATCTTCAATCTAAATTTGAAAACCATTCAGGTAAGAAAAATAATAAAACAGTGATTTTGCAACTGTGGCATAAAAAAAATATTTCAATTTGGATGAATACTGTGCTAACAATATCTAAAGATAAGGTTGCCAGTTCAAAAGTGTAGGAAAAGAACTTTTCCAAGAAAAAAATAGAATGAAAAGAGGATGGGGTATGGAAGATATCAATATAAATATTGATTCACATCCATCAACAATAATTCATAATTATTGTGTCAATAAAAATACAATGTGTGAAAGAAGAACGTTTTTACTTCATAATTTAAAACTAGCCGGGCTCCACCCAGCTATCTATTCACTTGAGACTCGAATCACAGTTCATTTGAATTTTAATTTTTTTTCACTTTTAATTGCCAAAAAATCCCAAAAAACCAGTACATCTTCAAATGATCTATTTATGATTAAAAAGTTTGAATTAAAAGTATGAAAAATAGAAAAATAATTAAAAATTAGACACACGATGAAACATTTCTTTTCAGTGATTCATTTTTTAGTGAGAATCATGCTGTGTTTACATCGAGAAAAATGGCAGTTGTGTTTTGTTCGGTGGAGTATGCATTTAGAATTGAAATATCTCTAAAACTATTAAAGTAACAGAATAAGTGTATGCAGAAAAAATTATCAGTTTTTATAGCTGTTTCCAATTATGTAACATTTATGAACTTTCAAAAAAAAAAAAATACATCGATTTCGGCATTTTCAAACATGGCCGAATTTGATAACAGATGCCACACCGGAAACGGTCTACCTAGAATTGTTCCCCAACTGACAAAGTTTTTCTTTTATTCATATAGATTCACTTTTTCACATAGAACAGATCACTTACAAATAAAAAAAAAGACAATAATTTTAAATTCATCATACTAATAGCTAATATTAATAATTATTTAATTTCAAAAAATTACAATAAAGTTTCCTCAGTAACAGATCTCTCTTATTTCTTGAGCTAATAACTTCTAATATCAATTTATCACTTTTTATTTCATTATAAAATTGCTCACCTGCTAAATTTCAAATAATTATATGTTACTAATAATGTTAATTTCATACTTTCTATGTTGAGATAATTTTTCTTCTTTCTCCACTGTGCAACAATCTTCATAAATAATCTTTCTACATTTCCATTACATTCTGGTATTAAAAAATAATGCTGACACATTTGGCACCATAAGGAAAAAATTATCATCTTCAGAATGAAAAAGTAAATTATTTGATTATTTGAAATACAAATATGTCATCTATTTTAAATTGGGTGATATGTTTTTAAATGCATTGCTTGTTTATTCTTTTAATATACAAAGTGCCATAAAATAACCAAGCAAAAAAAAATATATATATAATAAAATTTTAAAAAATAGAGAGAATTTGTTTTTAAAAATGATATTCTGGCAACCCTGATCCCTAGTCATAGTCACTGAATTGAAAATATTGCACTCTGGAAAAATATACGTATCCCATAGATACATTAAGGCTGCTGTGTACTAACCTTATTGGATTCTCTCACCTCAATGTTAACCTATGGAGAAAATTTGTCAACTATTTACAGCTTGATAAATGCTAATAATTCAATAAAAATTTTATTTTCCGATAGCTTGAACTTTTCTACACCTTGCAACAGGATTCATTTTATAAATTTCTTCCACCAAAGGAATTGATGAGCGTATGAACCACACTATACCAGATTTTTCCCCCTGAATAATTTAAATTTAAAAATAATATTTGCATTTTAAAAAAATACCCCAAGGTGTACAATTTCTTTCTCTATTACCAAATATGTATATATTTTTAAATCTTTCAATCGAACTTGGCGATCCTTGGATACGTTTTCTCTATAGGTTAACATTGAGGAGAGCAAATCCAATAGTGTTAGTACACAGCAGTCTTAAAAACAAGTAAACAATAATTATAATACACTTGTTTTCATTTTGCTGTCTGTTAATTTAACATGCTATAACCACCAGTTCGATGACTGCTACTTTCAGTGAGTTCAGTCATACAGTGAGTAGAGTTAGTTCAAAATCATGTTCCTGTCTCAACATAATGTATCAGTTTTTTAAAGTTCTCAATTTGATTTTATTTGTTAAATACTAAGTCACAATTAAATCTAATTATGCAATATATTCTGGTGGGTATAAATGATGCCATATTAGCAAATTACACAGCACCACAAATTTGACTTCAGTGAGCTAGGAAAAAATCCATTATAAACACAAGCACAACTAGAAATATTGGGCCCTTGTCTATAAGTCCCCTCTAATCACACAGCTGCAGCTTTTGATGAAACTTAATATGACTATATATACAGTGGTACCTCGACTTACGAGTTTTTCGAGATACGAGCATTCTCTTGGCAATTTTTTTGTTTTGAGTTACGAGCTAAAATTTGGGTTACGAGCAAGCTTCAGATACCCCACTGCTAGTTTGCACAGAGATCGCCATGTTACATGCTCATGCAATGAGAACAGGAGAAGCATATAATATTTACAAGCTTTATGTACAATTATTACACAGTTGTATACATATTGTTCTAAGACTACTATCCAGTCTTAAACCAAGAGATTAACACTCAACAATTGTCACCCAGAGCAGCTTGCTCTGCCCACACTTGAGTCGTCCCCCCCCCCCCCCCCCGAAACCGAATAGCGTCCAACCTCTCTCGCAGAGAGATAAGCTTCAATTCCCTCTCCCACACTGTAACTCCCCATGGGGAAATTCAAGGGAAGAATTCAAGTTGATAAAGGTTCTCCACCTTCCACCCAACACCACCCCTATCCTGCAGCCCATGGACTAGCAGGCGATTTCTTATTTCAGCAAGCTCTTCACCAAGCGCCTGTTCCGCCGCTGCTTTGAGGTGACGGAGAGCACAAACATCACCCTTCGAGAGTTCTGGAAGGACCACTATAACATCATCATATGCCTCAGAATTATCGATATGGACTGGCAGGGTATTACAAAGAGGAATTTGACCTCTGTATGGAAGAATCTGTGGCCTGAGGTGGTGCCTGAAACGGACTTTGAAAGACTCAATATAGAAGTGGCAGTGGTGGAGGAGATTGTATCCCATGGCAAGTTCATGAGCCTGGCTGCAAATGCAGGTGACGAAAAGGAAGAAAGCGTGGTGAAAAGGTCAAAAATCAATAAATAAGATTAAATTATTCAGTTCTGCCTTTCTCCTCCTCTTCCATCAGTATATTCAAGTCTGATCTTCAGGGTAAATGTTGTACATTATGCTTAATAAAACAAGTCCATTCTATTGTATTGCGTTTTTATACAATGCTCATCATTTATGAGTATATTTTTCTTATTTCAAAACATGTAACAAAAAATTGCGGTGTTTTGGGGGAGCCCGGAACAAATTAATGGCATTTCCATTCATTTCAATGGGGAAAATTGAATCAAGATACGAGTATTTCAAGTTATGAGTTCCGTCATAGAACGAATTAAACTCGTAAGTCGAGGTACCACTGTATATATACATATATACAGTGAAACTTCTCTATGTGTTTCAGATCAACCATGTGTTAGTGTACTTACGTAGTATATAGATCCAGGAGCTGGCTGGCTTCATTCAAGTTTTGTGATATGAAATCAACAAGAACGAAAGCAGGACATGAAGCTGGTACAATGAACTGACCAGTTGGAGATAGCATCAAAGGTCCAGCCTCACTAAAAGTAACAAAAAATACATACATCATGCCTAGGGGTACGTAAATTTTGCATAAAAATATTGAAATTTCGAAGAAAAAATACTACTATAAAATTTTGCATTTATTTGTAAATATATATATTTTTATCTTTTTTAACAAATGCGGAGGCACTTGTTGTCAAACATTTGCCTATACTATGCAGCAGTTTATTGTCCATTTTATTATGGGGGCACCATATAGGTGGCCTTATGAGAAATTTTTTTTTACTGATGTGGCCCTCTAACAAAAAGGTTCCCGCCCCTGTCCTAGATAAATAGCATAATTCCATTTTCATTCAGAGTTCGATAAGTACAGATGTGTAAATATCTGTGTGTGTATCTTCAATGAACCTCATAACATTGTGAACAAATTTATTCCCTTTGATGTTACAAAATTTATATTTAAAAGAAAGAACTGCTATAAGTACTTTCATTACTCTAAAGGGAGAAGTCTATTAGTACTTTTTCATATGTGGTGTCAACAAGTATCAGAAATTTACTAAAATATTAATTCTAAGAATTTAACAGCCTAGAATTGAATAGGTTATTTAATAAGTTATTGCATAATAAGTAATATTAATATATGTGATTCATAATAATTATGTTTCTACTGATATGCATATAATTATTAATTTGTTACCACACATGATATAGTATGAAATAGACTAATATATAAAAGGAGAACAGCTAAAATATAAATTTTGTAGAATTGCATAAATATCTTACCATTCAACAACAATTTGATGTTTATCTAATCGAATAGGCCAAGATGATGGATATCCATTCTTCCATTTAAATTTATATAATGTCGATGTCAGCTTTCCTAGTTGCTGTGTGTAATTTTGAACCATAACTGTTGGCTGAAATTTACGGTGATCAACTGAAATGCCTCGTAATACGTCGGACAGAGCTCGTTCAGATGCCGGCACTTTTTCAAGGTATTTATCAAATTTATGAATAGAACGAATCATCTAAAGAAAAAAATTTACATAATTTCAATGTTCATATATGAAATTTGGAATTATGGTCAAATTTCATACACAACATGGCATGCTCTGAGAAAAGTACTCTACGTCAATTAATCATTGGTAGATATAACAAAAAATATCAAGATGGTATCGTTTTCTGCAAGACAACTTTCTTATACTCAAAAAATTAAAGTCTAAATTTTAAACTAACTGTTAAAACTGTTCTCAAAATCCATACAGATTTTCAACTGTAACTAAACTATCAAACTAGAACACACAGCTATAATAATCAAAGCAATCATTTACAGCATTGGTTCTTAATTGGTGGTCAGAGAGAATCCATGCACTAGTCTGCAAAGCAAGCAGTGATTTTTTTTTTTTTTAAGAAGAAAATGGTTTTATTGTATCAAAGTGAATCTAACAATTTTATAAAATTGGAAACAAAAAAAAATCTTTTTGTTAAGTTCTAGAAATTCCTGTATTTTATTTTGTGTCCTGATGTTTAGAAAAAAAAATCCCTGGTCTGCTTACACTTAGTAAAGCAAGTGCAAGTTGAAAAATCTCATTTAATTTTAAGTTTTCACAGACTTTTATGTTTGCTATTAAGTTACATTTATGTTAAATTTGTTACAATTTTTAACTTTTTAAACTTTTTAATTACAGTTCCTTATTACAAATAGTTTGTTTATTCTGAAAATGAAACCCATTTTTGCCTCTAGAAAGGTTGGTTGGGAGAACTTTCCATATACTAACTTTATTTTCTATATATTTCGAAATATATGTTCCATGTTTACTCTTTCTCATACACAAACAAATCAAAAATTGTTTGAAATTGCAAAGAAAATCCTTTTATTACTAATATCAAAACTGTACAGAAAATATAAGATTTTCATTTTAATGTTGGATACAACAGCAGAAATCTGGGTTTGCAGAAGGTGGACTCTGATATAAACACGAGAGGAACCATTTTCAGCAGGTCAGTTCAAGTATGCAGATGACCTGCACACATGTGCCCACAAATAAATCATGTTTAACACATCAGAAAATTTTCATTATCTATCACTAAATGACAAAATAAAATTATAGTAATAAAATACTGAAATTTTTTTATTACAAACACCTACTGTTCGCAAAGCTACTTACATCCAGCCAGTTATTCCGAACATCTTCACTACTCAAGATAATATGTCCTTCAAAGCTAACACCAGTTTCACGGCCAAACACAACAGTACGTCCTTAAAAAGAGTCAAATATGAGGATCATAAATATCTTTCTCTTATTTTAAACTAAGATCGCATAGAAACCGAACTAATGAAAATATATTGTAAGATATTAAGGCTCTGCTGGGTAGCAGCCCTATTGGATTTGCTCAGCATAATGTCAACCTATGGAGAAAATTTTTCCAATAATTCTCAACTTGGATTTGAAGATTTTTTTTTCAAATTATACTCTGTAAGAGAGAAAAAAGGTTTCATATTTGTTTCTTTCAATAAATATAAAAGACTAGCTGCTGTGCAACCAACATGGTACTTTTAGTTTTATATTTTCTTTTGCAAAACAACTCAACTGAAAGTAACCTATGTAAGGAATGTTACCATTACTTGTCATCATAAATATACGTTGTTAAGGGGTAGTGGGAGCTCAGCCAAAAAATTTATAATCATTGCTAAATTCACTATAAGGCTGATTCTAAAACACTGTGATTAAAAAATGTGAATTTCCATTACTTCAGAACAGAGTTAAAGATAAGACCAACACCAATGATTTTATTAATTACATCCCTCTCTGTATGTACAATTTTTCAAAAGTAAGATATCTATACTTTATCATTACATTAAATAAGAAATTGTTCGGGAAAATATCTTTTACTTTTAAAATGGAGTAAAAATTCAGCAAGTACTAAAATATAGTGTGGATTACAACTATGATATTCATAAAACTTCTTGATATACACAGTTGAGTATTTCAAAAGTAGGAGATACTACAGTGACAGAATTAAAAGAACAGACTCTAGATAAACCTGCACACAACTGTCCATGACTAAACACTGGATTTGATAGGTCTAAATATATTTTGTTAAAAGATCAGCGGTTGAAACATATGTCGTCACTACACACATGCAGTTTTAAATTGCGGACAGCCACTAACGTTTGCATCCAGTAGTTGCAGCCATTGCCATTCGGAGTATAGAAATATCATCGATATTTGTGCTGCATACCTACGCATTTTATATATATAGATTAAAATTATGTATATATATATATATATATATATATCCCTGACTGGATGTTTTTTTCTTTAAATATTACTTTGCTCTCTTACATCACACTTTAGTTAAGGCAAAGATTAAATCTGACACACAGAGATGGATGAACACTGCTCATATATTTTATGTAATAAAAGTATGTTTTAAACCTTGTCTGAAAAAAAAAGGACAAACAGAATAAATATTATGGAACTGTAAAGGCACATATATATACAGCGAATGAAGGTTAGTAAAGGGTAACAAATGAAGTGGTTCCTTAAACATGCATGTAGCAACAAACACCACTGAATGCATTGGTTTGCCTTAGGCACAGTTCATTCACTTGGTGGTCTATCAAAGAAAATCTGTCACTCTCTGTTTGCTGTGTGTGTACAGAGACAACATGGAATCTTTTTACTTTTTGCATTGATATATTATTTGAGTAAAAAACTGAATTTTGTTGTTTGTTATTGTAACTCAATAAAGATATTAAAATAACTGACCGCAGCAATTCACTTTGTAATAATGAATGAACATTCACTGCATAAGAATTTAGATTGTTAATGTGGATAACCAACTAAATGTGAAGCCAAAAGACAAATATTTTTGTTGAAATTTGGTCTAATTTATTTGTTACCCATCATTTGCTGTATATTTATGCCCCTTAAAGGAGCAAATATTTGTGAAAGATACATGAAAAGCTGTTTCATGGGAAAAAAACAAATTTTCAGCTGAACTAACAAATCTAAGGTATAAGAAAGATTTGATGATATTTTAGGTTTTATGAATTTTATCTCTTATTAGCTAAATATTTAGTCAAATAGTAGTCCACTTGATTTCCAATGGTTTTTCATGCACATAAATAATATGTTACTAAATTCTAAAGATATAATCGACCTTTATAAATTTTGAAATGTTTATTCCATAAAAATTATAAAATTAGATATGAAATTAAAAATACTAATTCACTTATACAGATATATAGCCTGCAACAAACTTAGATTATGTTTTAAGAATTACATTTTGAATGTAACAGAAAGATGCTTTTAAAATGAAACATCCCTATTTATAAACAGTTCAGAGTATCACCATTATATATGCGAAGTGGAGATGTCGCACACGCTGACTTCAACCAACGATAGCGCCCTCAGTGGCGAAGTGAGGAGTGAGCCAGAAGACGCAATGCTGCTGAACGAGAAACGACTGAGCAAGAGACGCGACAGCTATGACGAACTCTCCCCCTTTAAATTTCAAACTGTAAATGCTGCCCCACTGTAAATAATGCCCCTAGACTAGATTTAGATATCATTAAACGTTTCATATCGAGCCCATGTTCGTGTCTCTGTGCCCACACATATATATATATATATGTATGTGTTAAGAAATTTACTACAAACTTTGTGTAGTTAAAGGATAGTTGTATTCAAGTTCACTGTTTAATTAGTAGCCTACATTATTTTTTACAAATAATATTTAATCTTTATTTAACTTTTTTTAAATATCTTAAGAATTGAATTAAAAAATACATTTATATTGGAAAACTTTTTACCAAATCTTAGAACACACATCATACTATAATGAATTCTCCGGCAACTGTAGAATAATTTTTGTTGAAATCTAATAATATGACATTTTATTTATATTTAAATATCAGGACTTTATTTAGAGAAAGAAATAACTTCAGTATGAATTAAATAAAATTTACATTTTTATAACTTTAATTTTAACTTCTTGTTAAAATAACAGTTAATATCAACAGCAACTTAACTTTAAAGTATCAATCAAATATATCAAAAATCATGTTTTTTAAAATATATTTACTAGTTTAGTAAATCAGTTTAATTCTATGAAGATAATGGAAAGAGGCACAACAAGAAATACTGGGTCCTTGTGCATTATATCTGAAAAGTCCCCCAAACTCCCCCTCACTGACCTCTGCAGCTTTCACTAAAACTTATATGAAGTAAATATATATACATGTAATATAATGTAACAAATACATATATACATACATACACATACATATATATATAAGCATATACAGTGAAACTTCTCTAAAGGTGCATCTACACACAAGCAAATCAGCTCCCCCCATCGCCTCTTGACACATTTTGGAGTCGATTAGTCCCCCCTCCCCAATGTGGGGGAAGTATTTCACTGCTTTGAAGATTCGTCTTAAAACCACCATCCGGGGCAGTCTGAGTACGAACATCAAAGGCACTAGGGATGCCATAAAACCTCCTCTCGGCGTCAGGACCAATAAATCACTGCTTTCCCCTACACTTCGCTCTCTGTTTCATGAATGTGTGCTTCAAGGGTAAGGCAGTCAATCATGGTTCAAAAAAAAAAAAATGCTGTCTTGAGGGCTGGCCTGCTAAAGAATGTACTCCTAGAGAATTCACTGAATGTATATATATTCATATGTGCATAAAAATATTTTTTTTGCAAATTTCAACTTTAAAGGAAAAAAATATTTCAAGCCCTTATGTTATGTGCAACCTAATTCAACAATATTTATGCCTCTGATATGGAATAAAATTTCCTCATTAGTTGATTTTTCTGAAACATGCTACACCATGCGTAAAGTATTTTAGCATCCAAGATCATACAACCAAGATCACCAACAGTATTTAAACATCTAAGATCATATAAAATAAACTTTAGCAGATTTCAGAGATTGTATAAAGATATTAGATACTAACATATTTATTCATAATTTCATGTTACCGTTTAGAACATGCATGTCTTCAGGATGCTGCAATAGAAGGCCCCTAAAGCTTTGCAAACATCCCCTAAAATGAGTTATGCCCCAACCACAATTCCAAACAATATCATTTAACTTCAGGATCTCTTTAAGTTCTTTGCTTAATCTTTCTGTTTCATCCCTCAGTGGTTTAGAAGTTCGTAGTCTATGGAGTGCTTTGTGAACATTTTCATTTAACCAATACCTACAAAGTTAAAATAACAAAAAAATATAAACACTTAGCTAATAAAACACAAAGAAATCTATTGAATAATAAACTGTTAAAAATACATGTTTTATATAAGTATACTATACAAGAAGAATATAGAGGTGTACTTTCTTTTATGAAGATATAACTTTATATTATTAGCACTCTTAAGAAATGAACTAACTTTAGTCCTACAAATTAGAAATTATCATTTCTCATGGATGTGGTTGCATCTAGAGCTTTACAAGCCCTAAGCATACAAATGAAAGTTGTGACCCTTCTTAAATCATTGAGAGGGTGATATCTGTACAAAATTCAGAATTTTTGAGGATGAATTCATTTACAGTATTAGCTTGAGATAACAATCAATATATATATATATATATATATATATATATATATATATATATATATATATATATATATATATATATATATATAAAGAAAAAATTCAATATTAAATTATTTTAAGAAATTAAGAAATTTTCTTTTTTAATTTCCAAGTCTATGAACTTATTAATTGTATCCTCATAACAAAGAGTTTTTAGAGTTTCTGTTTCTATGTACAGTATTTACCAGTGCATTGACCTATTGTTCTGAAAGAGCACTGTGTCCATAATTTTTTACCAGTTTCAGCACAGAAAATGGGTGATTTCCTTTGGTACATCTCATTGATAATGTTAAAAGCAATCTTAAAATGATTCTGACAGCAGGAAATGTGGATATAATTTTGCTTTCCATTATAAAAATAAAATTTTCAGAAGCACTATCATTATTGATATATTTTAAAATTAAATTTTGTAGTCAAAGGAAGTGAATTTATTTCATGCTGTCATGAGAAATACCTCTGAACGGACCCCTCTTTTTGGCAGGCCTTGGGCACAATCTATTTTGCCTTGGGGTAAATACTGTCCTGTTCTAGTGACAATGAATATCAGGAACTAGAAAAACAATAATTTTTTTGAAAAATCAAATACGATTCACACCTAACAAAATTTCAAGCCATAGTTTCAAAAAGAAAAAGAAAGGGAAAAATAATTAAAATGGGAAATGTGAGACATACATGAGCTGAGCTATATCATATAAGGCAGGGGTCTCCAAACTTTTTAGCCTAAGGACCACGATAGCTCCTCCACTAAGTCCCGAGAGTCAAGACCTAGCTAGCTAGCTCATCATATCAACATATTGTAGTTTAAAACATACTGTAGCTTCAAAAATAAATTTTGAATCTCGTTTATCAGATTCTGATGAAATAGCAAATAATATCAAAAATTTTCAAAATCCTTTTAATGCTGATATAGAGACCCTTGCCCCAGAACTTCAAATGGGAATGATTTGCAGTTTATTGATATTTTTAAAGAAAAATATTTAAAGTCATCATTGCTGGAATTTTATAACACTCTTCCCTTCATACAGTTTGATCAGTTGCATAAATTTGTCGGTGGCTTTTTTTCTGCTTTTGGCACTACTTATCTGTGCGAATAAACATTCTACAAAATGAAATATACAAAAATATTTACAGATCCAAATTAACTGATGAGCATTTGAAGTCACTGCTGATAATTTCCACTAGTAAACTTGATCCATAACTGCAAACAATTGTCAGTGAAAAGTTATAGCTACATAAATCTCAATCATAATAATAATGTTTAATTTCATTAGGTAAATTATTTATGTATATCACTTATTGTAAGTTTTTAGAATAAATTTCATATCATTAAAAACAGTTAAAATGTTCAATTTCATTATGTATGTCAGCAATTGTATTTCTTAATAGGACATTGGATGAAAACATCTGATTATTATTTTGTATGATTTACTTACATTGTAAATTTTACAATGTGATCAAAATGAACTATGTTTAGGCCGGATTGGTGGGGCTCATAGGCCGTAGTTTGGAGACCCCTGATATGAGGGAACATTATTATTTGAGATGAACTTAACCTAGAATTACTTTTTCAATTAAAAGCATAAATGCTAAAAGAGGAAGAAGTGTTCTACAAGAAAAACTGTGTAAATAGCAAACAATCTCCCCTGATTCCTAAAAATTATTTTTAAAAAGAGGATAATTCCTAACTTAATTTACACTTAGAAAGGGATTTTGGTTAAGCTAATATGATGTATATAACCTCTCTCACACACAGTTTAATTCTTTTTCTTTCCTTCATGTAATATACAGTTTTAGAGATAATGTTATCAGAAATGGTGAATTGGCTCAATATATTGAGGCACAATTTCTTTGTTGGGCCCTTTTTAGTAAGTCATATCTTTCCAACTAACAGTTGCTAAGAATGCTTTTAATCCTAATCATTTTTTGGGACATTTAGTATTCATTTGGGTGTCAAGTGGTTAGAAACTGTGCAATATAATGTCTAATAAGTTTTTATGAATGCAAACATAGTTATTGTTACATATACATGAAAGTTCAATCACAGAGAAAAGTTTCTAGAACATTCTGTAAAAGATAAAATTACAAAATACTTTCTAATACTAAGTGCATAACAACATGCACAAAGGAAAATTGAAATAACATCTATTTCATATTAGATTTTGTGAGCTTTTTCCAAAAAACTGGAAACAAAAGCTATCAAAAATGAATTACAATCTAAAGAAGTTACAGGCTCTTTTTTTTTTTCACATCCTATTTGATCTAATGTATAATATTGAGATTAAACAGGATTATTTCTCATTTTTCCAGAAAA
Organism: Dolomedes plantarius; assembly: GCA_907164885.2. Lineage (NCBI taxonomy): Eukaryota > Metazoa > Arthropoda > Arachnida > Araneae > Dolomedidae > Dolomedes > Dolomedes plantarius. The sequence continues at coordinate 33,126,497 of OU015495.1, read as the reverse complement.
GATATTAAGGGACATTTCAAGGACCCTGACTTTAATTAAGGACCCCCATGGTTAAGTTCTTTAATGTAATTTAGAACTCAAATCAATATTCACTTGGATATTAATAAAAATGAGCAAATGAAATAGAAGTCCTGTTGATACCTTTAATTGCACTATATTCCACAGTTATTTGTGGAGCTATTTTTATTAAATGTTCTTAAATCATTGATATACCTACATAATTTTAAATTAATTACTATTTATGTTACTAGTCTCATAAGATAGATATATACATAGGCTAGCACACACACACACACACACACACATATATATATATATATATATATATATATATATATATATATAGAGAGAGAGAGAGAGAGAGAGAGAGAGAAACACATATTCTATAGCATATATTAAATACTGGCATCAAATATAATAAAAAAAACACATCTTTACTAAGAGTGTTATTTACAGCTAACATTTTTAAACTTGTTAAAAAATAACAGTATAAACTTTATGAAAATATTGAATGAAGAAAAACTATACCTGAAATCAATGTCAGGTTCATTTCTGATCCTTTCTTCAATATCTCTAGTTGTTCTTTCCGCCTCACTCCACCATGTATTGTGAAATTCATTTGGTTTATATCTAGCTGTTGGCTTCTGAATCTTAGGAGAATCAAATTTTTTTGTTTTGCTCTTTTGTAATGTATCCAAGTACTCAGTTGGCAACTTGCAAGAAGATAATATGTTATGAAGAACATGATGTAGATCTTTACCCAGAAGCTGAATGTTCACTTGCTTGAAAGATACATCTATCAAAAAGAAAAGTAAAATCAGCTACCAGAAATTGAAAGTCACCAAAGTTACTTACAAAGATTACATTACTTAGATTATTATTTAAAAAAAAGTAAAGTACATATGTAAAGAATAAACCATTTAAAAGCTGGATTTTTAGTTTTTTTTCAAAATAGGGTTTTAAAAAAGTGAGTTTTTTTTAGTTTGCCCATTTCTCTTCACAGGCAAGCATAGTTTAAATTAAAGTATACTTCCTTTAAAAATTAATAAACAAATAATAAATAAATAACATGTCATAAAGAATGTTTTGAAAACAATGAAGCTAAAATATTCCCATATGTCCTCTTTTTTACACCATCACAGAAAGGCGGATAAAACATTCTACTATTGATAGTTTATAAGAATTATATTTAAGTAAGAAAATATTATTTCACAAGAAAAAATCTCTTCCTTCCAGTTCATTCTCAAAATAACGAGCCAATATAATGAAGAGAGCCAATCAAAAATAGAATTGAAAAAAAGTAATAATACATATTTATCCTTTGGCTATCTATTTCTTTAATGACAGAAATAAAATCCATACAAGATCCATCACAACATTCTACACACAAAAGATTACAAGCAGCAGTGACAAAATCCTCATATTAGATATGATAAACTTACCAAAATGATATCCAAATATGAATAGAAGGTCAAGTGGCACATGTTTTACTTCCGAGAAGCTGAAATTAAGTTTTACAAGAAAAATTTAGGTAACACAAGACAGTCTAAGAAATTTAAATTGGTTCTGAACTGTTCAGCTGTAGCAAAATTTTATCAGACTGTGTTGCTTGAGATGAGTTCAGGAAAATCAGGTAAGCAGTTAAGTGGGCAAGCTAATAAATGCTAAAGTATATATATATATATATATATATATATATATATATATATATATATATATATATATATATATATATATATATATGTCTGGTCTGGAATATCAAGTGAGCAGCTAGTTTTAAGCGAAACTAAATTACATAAAACATTAGTGATTTGTTCAGATTTATTCCTTAGAAATTTATCACAGTAATAAAAAATTCCCAATACTTAGAAATATTAACGTTATCATTAGTTGCTAATCAATATCAATATAAAGCATAAGAAATAGTAAAACTCTCCAAATACATTTAAGATGACAGACTATGTAACAAATTAAATACTTACTTATTGGATCCACATTTACCACACAGACAATTTCAGTGCAATTTGTAAATTCCCAAAATGATGGCAGCAATGATCCCTCACATTAGTTTAGTATAACAATGATTAATTTCAATATAATATGTACAAAAAAAAATAAATTAATTAATCTATCTCCCATGAATCTTACCTACTAAAAGAAATAACATTTGTGCACAGTGTATAATACAATCAATTTTCCATGATAATTTTACTCACCTGCATCATCAACTTTCTGAGATCCATTTTTTAGACAGAATGTCAATGAGACTGGATTAGTAGGTAAATTTTTCAGAACAGTTTCCAAGTAAGAGTTAAGTTGCTTCAGTGAATTTTCATTTATTTCCTAAACAGGTATTGAATCAGAAAATTCAATAAATCATTTTATTTAAAATATATTTCTAGCATTTAACAAGATTATATAGAGTACTACAAATCCTAACTGGTCACATGGCCATTACTAAAGCTTTGATAAATTTATTCTTGAAATTATGCATTATTGTATAAATTAAATAAAGACAAACAAAATTTTGTTAAGTGATAAAAATTAAATGTATCATTATAAATTTATTAATCTTTAATAATTGACCCTACTTCGTGTGGATAAACTCGAAGAGTTCCCAGATCAATTAAAAAATAATTAACAAGGAAAAGAATCTTTTCTCTTCAAATAAAGAATAACCTGAAAGAGGTTAGTGAAAACCTTAATAACATGATAAAATTACTTTTTCTGCGGGAAACTGATAAAACAGGTCCGGATGAACTGCGAAATAGGAAGGTCTCAATGCAGTGGCGACTTCATTTTGAGTGATAGAGGCTGTACTTGAATGACTTCTTAATATATTACAATTTTTCAGACGAAGGAACTTGAAAAGCGTTCTGAAATGAACAATCGATGATACATAACTACGACTCTCAAAAATCTATGCTAATAAATATAACACAGTATGAAATTCATTCTAAATGAATTTGAGAAAAAGAATATTAAGAACAATAGGACAGTACAACAGATTTGTAGCTCAGTATTCACATACTTATGATTTAATAGTCTAGCCATAAAAATTATGAAGATAAACAGATGTGATGCAGCATCAATTTTATAAACACTGAAATATCTCGTTAATCGTTTGTTTATTTACTTTCTGATTTTGTTTGGAAAACATGATTAAAGACCTTCAAAAACTGTTGCCAACATTGTGAAGATTTTCAATTTTAAAAAAAGGGGGGGGGGGGGTTAATGAAAGACATTACAACGAGTCAAATATTTAGGTGTAACATCATTTTTATTAAGCAGAATTTTCGATAATAGAGTAGGAGTATGCGAAATTTTTTTTGATTGCTTGGCTGATATGAGATGAAAGATTCACGATGCAACGATCGTCGGACTGAAATGAAGTGAAATGTGATTCCATAAAAGGAGGGAAAACGAAAATCCGTGTTACATATGAACCTTTATTGCTTATATGTCATTTTTTAATCGAAATATTATAAAGTAAAATGTCATTTTAAAAGACTACTGTATTACTATATGAGAGAGTAGATGGATTAAATCGATTAAATTGCCGTTCATCCTATGGGAAATCAATAGATCTACATTAAACTACCTGTAGAGCGTTTTATTCTAGTGTTTAAAAGGCAAATTTTAAAATGAATGGTTTTGATCAAATTGAGACTTCTTTGACCAAAGTATGAAAATTTAAGATTTCAGTATTTTATGACTTGTTAATAATTTAACATGTAATTCTGAATCAAAAACATTTATCTGAGTCTATATCTGTTTATTGATAAATTAACTGAAAAAGAATGATAATTTTGCAAATCATTAAACAATTAGTTTACATGGAAAGTCTGCTATGTATGCTATGAGCATGGTATTATACATTGCAGAAACAAGTAAAATGATTTATTCTGTGTAATTATATTCTATGATAATATATGTTCCAAGAACATTTCTTTTGAATAACAGGAAAATCATTTCCTATGTGGCATTTTATCCTTAAAATGTCGTTTCTAGGGCCTTACAATCGATCATCAGTAAATGTTGCAAATTTTAAATCCTTATTTAAGTTATAGGGAATTAATCATCTGTCTAATTACCTGTTTGTATAAGCTTATTTTCAGTTTCAGATCTTTGTGTTTGATAGAAGGTACTTACATAAAAGTACATACTTTTAAAAGTTTTTATTGAGTGAGTTTTATATAAAAAACCAACCACTTTTGTTTTTAGGCTGAGATCATAATTGTTTAATGTACAAGGAAAATCAAACACTGTCAGTTTCTAAACTTTCAACTCTTTACTTGGCCTTTCATATCAAAAAAAAAAAAAACCCAGTATTTTTTAGCTAAGGTTTATTTGAAAGAGACTAATTTAATTAATATTTAACTCTGAGTTTCGGCACTGTTTTCCTGATTTATACTGTTTATGTAAATAATATATTTATATGGCTTAAAGTTATAATATTTTGTGGTCCTGTTTCTTAATTCTTCCTTCCATTCTGAATGTTTTGGGTGTTATTAAATTTATGGAAATAATAGTGTATAATTTAAAGTATTTAAAGTTTTTTTTTTCTTCATATTCTAGGGTTGTTTAGCTCATAACCCGTCAAAGTTGAAAAAAAGGAAAAGTAGTAAGAGTTAGTAGAAAATTTCTTATATTTTTTCTGTTTTTTTTCTTTTATAATTTTAGTGTATATTATTATTCATTTATCTTTCTATTAGTTCTATTATGGCTTATGATTTTCCAGTATTATTTTAATGTCAAGTATAGTGACTTTAATGAATGACATGGTGTATGAATGTTGTGAAAGATATAAAATTTTATAATTTTGTGTCTAAACTTCTGTAACCTTTGAAGATCTTGATAAAATAGGAACAATTTGTAACTGCAAGATTTGCTATGCTACATAAGAAACAATACGCATGAAAAATATTAAGGTTGTACATCTAATAACAATATATTTATTTGGATTTCATTCTCGATTACTTCGAGGATAAACAAATCCCAAAACTGTATGAATATCTTACAAGCATATAAATTTTTGACATATTATGGTAAAAAATCAATATCATAAAGCCAATTACAGTGACTCAATAAATCATCATTACGTAACCACTTAAATTATTTGCTCAAAAACTTGCCTTATAATTAATTGCTTGAACTCAGCTAAAGCAAAGGGTCTGGCCAAATTTTGCTTTTCCTGAAAACAGTTTAGGCATGCTTTAAATTTTTAATACTATTTTCCATTGCTCAAATTTAAATTAAAAGACTAGATTTCAGCTTCTTTCTTACCTGCAAAACGTGTCTCCTGAACTTCGTTTTATATTTAGGTATTATTTTGGCATGTTTATCATAACTGTTATCAGGTTTTCATTACTTTTGTTTTTCATCCTTTGTGAGTAGAATGTTATGATGGATGTTATATCTAATTTGTTTTCATCATTATAGAAATAAATAGCTAAATGATGTATACATACTATCATTTTTAATGCAGTTTTTGTTTTTCATTGGCTTTCTTCGTTCTATTAGCTAATAATTTTGCTAGTGGACAACAAGGAAGACATTTCAAAAATAAATTCCTCCCTCAAACCTGAAAAAAAAAAATAACATCTACGAGACGATGCACTGTGTGTTCTAATTTAAAAAGAAATGGGAGTGTATAATGTAGGGTGTAACATTAGACTGTGTGCTATATCATTCTTCAAATCGTACCACACAACATTAAATTTATAAAGTACTTGTAACAGTTGTAAAAGAGAGAATATTTTACTTTGCATACCGTAATATTTATTTCCACAATATTTTTTTACCAAGAAATAATTTAGCTTCATAGTGTTCAAAAGGCATTTGACAATAATTTGTTAACTCCATCCCTATGACATTTGCCTATAACGGTAAAAAAGGAAATTTTAAAAAAAGCCTCATATTTTTAAAAATCTTTTAAAAAAATAAATAAAACCTGAACAGTTAAGTGGTTAATATCATTGAACTTTATGGATTTTTTGGCCTTTGCACAGAAAGATAATAATTTTCACTATAAAAGTTCCAAAATATGTTACTTATGCAATACAGTAGAATCTTGATTGGTCGTTCCCCAAGTAATTCTCTCATATGTATCAATTATTTCATCCAGTCCTGATGATAATATATCTTTGTTATGTTCCTAGATTTATCGTTTCGTGCAATAGGTCCCTTTAAAAGCAATAGATAGAGCCCATGGTGTTTTCCGTGCTAAGGGTGCTTGGATAAAATCCTGACAAACCTCTTTATTATGGGGGCACCATATAGGTGGCCTAGCTTTGCCCCCTATGAATCGGTCCCTTAATTTTGAAATCAGTTAAGTGACGAGACCGGAAACACTTTAACCCGTACCTCCAAAGGTAATGGCAGTGGATTTGTCAGCGACCGGCATTGAACCAGGGACGTTCAAATCACTGGCTTGCTACTTTTGCCAACCGGGCCACTATGCCCTTGATTTTAAAAAAAAGTAATATATTTTTTAAAAATTAGTTTTCTCAACTATAAATCTAAAATCAACAATATTTTAATAACATGAAATTAATAGTTTAAAAAAAAGTAATACGTTAATTTCCTGTTATTAAATTATTGTTGATTTTAGATTTATAGTTAAGAAAACTAATTTTTTTATTTTTTTAAATGTTTGTAAAATTGATAATATTGAAACATTTATTGTATGATGGTTTTGATATTTGTTTTTATTGATAATTAAATGTTTATCTAACTTTTTGAAAAATATCCTTAGAAATATATAACTTATATAAATCTGTTTCATTAGCTTAAAAGTACTTTTTGCATTTATTGGTCATAATCATGTTGCATTTCATGACATTTAAATGTTTTGAAACATGTCTCATTTTTGACTTATTTCTGGTACATCTAAATGAAGTATATCTCAGACTTGAAATGGTATTATAGCTGTCATATTGTGAGATATTTAAAGATAAATTAACTGATAAAATGTTTTCCTCTGTAGTATTTTTTTGTTATTTAATTTTTGTTTGTTGATTGGATCTTATTTGATGTTGTTGCTTTCATTTAAATTTTGGAATTGTGTCTCTTTACAAATTTTTTCTAATGAGGCTTTGGGCATCAGAAAATCTAAGAATTTAGAGTTTTGTTTAACTATAAATAGGATTTGTTCAAAACTTCATTATATATTTTTTCCTAATACACTTTCATTTCTATAATAATAATTATTATAAACTTTTTAAAATATGTTCTGGGATGAATTAACTTTTTCTTTTTTAAATGCATGAAAAGTATATGAATTTTATTGTTAAAATGGTGAATAATTTTGTCATTTTATGGTTCTTTTTTTAAATGCATGAAAAGTATATGAATTTTATTGTTAAAAATGGTAAATAATTTTGTCATTTTATGGTTATTTTTAATTTCTTTTGTTATAGCTAAAATGTCAAAGCTTCTTAATTACTATGCAAAAGATTTCAAACAACTATGGAATAAAATAGATAGTAAAATTCAGGTAATTATGTATACATATTTGTTTAAATTTTTCACATTTTTTATGATGTGAAATATATTTATATTGTGGGTAGTTCTCAAAAATCACCGAGAACTCATTATTTATACTTGACCCTTGTATTAGAGTTCAAAATTTTTTATTTTACTTACAGAACTTTTTTTTTTAATTTTTTCTATTTGAGCACTAAGTATTAGAAATAATATCTCTTTTCCAAAAATATAAATTACTTTTTTTAAATCAAATTATGATCTAACTCTAATTGTTACACTGGAGATTGAAAATATTTATTTGACCTGTAGATCAGTGGTGCTCACACTTTTTTTTACTGCAACCCACTTTCTTTAAATAAAAAATTATTGTACACCAAAGAATTTTTTTTCTTTTTTTTTTTTTTTTGCTTGTAGCAAAGTTGTTTAAAACATTAGTTGCCAAAAAATAGAAAAAAGAAATAAGCTAATTTTGACAAAGTATTTTAAAATGCACTGTAGATTTTGGGTGTGTATTTACTTTGCTTACCTTCTACACTTATTTTTCTCAAAACTCGTGTGACTTAAACTAGATATTTAAAAAAAAATTATGTATTTGTATTTATTTAGGTAAAAATTAACAAAAATTTAAATTTAAAATGAGCAGGATTTCAGAATTATAATCTTCCTATTAAAACACTGAAAATTACAAATTTCTTATACAGTCAAACCTCGATATCTCGAACTTGAAGGGAGAGACAAAAAAATTCGAAATATCGAAAATTCGAATTATCGAAAATCACATGTCATTAATAGTAATAGGGAAAATAAAAACTTTTTTACATACCTTTTTAAAAAGTAATCCATATTTTTATTTTAATAAACACTATTTACAAAATTCTTTGAAAAAATATTCAATTGTTGCTTGCTTCAGAGAAGAGTCTGAAATTTTATCTATTACACTTTCTAAGTGGACAATGGCTTTAAATGTGTCCTCTTACCTATTTGGTTGACTTTCAACATATCTCCTCAAAGCGTCCACTGCAAAAAGTCCTTTGTTTGTCACATTTGGTGGCAAATGGCGGATTTCGTCCTCCTCTTCTTCTGATAATACACAAGAAGCTTTCGCCTGACGGATGATGTCATTGTCCTCCCACTGACCACACACTATTAGGCTCGTTGCACACGAGCGATCCGGTGCCGGTGTGAATTCGCATCGGTGCCGCAGGCTTCAATTCACACGAGAGGCGATCCCGTTGCGGTTTTTGGCTGTTCTGTGAAATTCACTTGACAGACAGGTGGTGTACACGAGCGAACAATTAGAGAACGCGAGCTGTAACATTGAGGACACGAGAGTTGGAAGCGTACTCAAGAAAAAGAGTTGTGTTTTCGTACTTTGTTTGTAAGTATTTAAAATACAGAAAAAGAAATTATTGGGTCCATCCACTGGTGAGTTCGAGGTTGTTAAAAGGGACATTTTCCTTCTTATATGAAGACTTGTGTCATGACGAAGCAAAGTTTTTTAATTACTTACGAATGAGCAAACACTCTTTTGAAGAAGTGGTTCATTATGCTTCAACTACAAACATTATTTTTCTGTGGTGTTATTAGCAATTGCTGATTCACAATATAACTTTTTGTATGTAGATATTGGCTCCTATGGCAAAGATTCGGATAGTTTAATTTTCCAAAATAGCTCTTTCAATAAAAAATTAGAAAGCGGAGGCGTGAAAATACTAACAGATAAACCCCTGCCTGGGATGGATCACCCAGTCCTGCCCTACGTGTTTGTTGGAGATGAAGCATTTTCCTTGTCAAGAAATGTTTTGAGACCGTACAGCGGTAAATTTTTGCCCCCCCCCCCCTAAAAAAAAAGAAAAAATATTTAACTACCGACTATCTCAAGCTCGAAGATATGTCGAATGTTCGTTTGGAATTTTGAGCAACAAATGGCGAAAACGTGAAACCTGATTTTGCTATAAGCATCAACAAAATGTATTGTGCCCTTCATAATTATGTTCTCAAAAGAGATTGATATAAATTTGAAGATACATTATGTATCGAAGGATTTTATGACAGCGGCCAAAATCAAGGATCCCATCAAAATCAAGGAGGGATCAATTTAAATCAGATCAGAAATACATGGGCGGACTATTTCATTAGTGATGTCGGAAAACTGCCATGGCAAAATGACTGCATTTAACAATAAATGCGAATGGAAAATGCGATATTTAAAAATAACAATAAATATTTAAAAATTTAATAAATGGAAATTAATAAAAGTTTAATAAATCAAAAAATATGTTTAATTTTTACTTTCTAGCATATTGTTTAGATTTGTGTTAAATTTTTAATTAAGTTATATACTGCTATGCTCTGCTGTTTTTATCTAATTACATTTGAGAAAACATCAAAAATTAATACGAGACTGAAATATGACTAATGTAAATTTATCTGAAATATTGTAAACCTGATCGTCGTGATCCGTTAAATAAATGTCACCTGGCACCTCCAGAGATACGTTCCTTTTTGTCAGCCTGACACCCCGGGCCTTAAATTGTCTCTTTGTGGTCTTTTCCTAAAAATTGACCCCTTTTTCCACTTAGGGAAGTGGCCCACCATTATGTATTTAACGGTCTGCTAGATTCCTTTAACAAAAAGTCACATCTGTACTGAATTTTCCAAAGGTAGGATTCAGTCTGTTTTCAGACTACAGCTCCAATTCAAAAAATTAGAATAATGAAAGAAAATATGGTCAAGGGAATTGCAAATCTAATTTATCAAATAAATAATCAATGATATCAAATATAAATTATCATAATACAAATCTGCATATTTTGTAGATTATAAAAATATGAACATATTACAATGAAATAGAAAATATATTTAAAACACCAAGTGAAAAAAATTCAAAATATTAGAATACTTCATAACATGGTTAAAAAAATTAGAATAATGTAAATATATTGTACACAATTTAATATACTGTAAATATATTATATTGTGTATTTAATTTGTGTAATTAATTTGTGTACAATTTAATATATTGTAAATATATTGTACTTTTCACATTTAATATCCCACAATTCACTAAACTTTTTAACTTCCTCTATTAAAAGTTCTGTGTCTACACTTTCAGCCATTTTGTTTTTGCAGCAAAATGTCGTCCGTGTGAATTGCGCAGTTCAAATGAAGGTACTGCTAAGCCGTTGTCGTTCATGCCGATGAAGCAGTACACGGGGTGAAAAAACCAGTCGTTGCGAGCTCGCAGCGGCACAAACGTCCGTGTGAATCGGTTAGTTCAACTCTATGTACTTCTAATCGCAACTGCGGTGCCGCACCGGCGCCGCATCGCTCGTGTGCACCGAGCCTTACCGTATCATCTACGACAATGTCATTAAATTCCATGTTATCGAAGTGAATGAGCATCGAGGCACTAGCTTGAATGCAAGACAGCACAGGCATGCATTCACACCTGTAGTTTTTCTTTCACTCCTTGTTGCAGATAAGAAATTCTACAATCTTCTTGGAAGCCACCCACCTCTTGATTTTTGTTCATGCCTTAATTTCCTGTTTTGTTAAAACCACCCCAACCCCTCTAGAAAGTAACCTTGGACAATAAAAGGAGAAAAAATAAAAGAAAGGATCGATGGTCACTGCATATGCATGGCAACTAACTGAAACGAGATAAGAAAACAATAAACAAGAATTTCAACTCCCATCTTGGAGGGTCAAGAGAAGTTGTCATTTCATTGTGTTATCTTCCGTCTTTATATCCCTTCTTTTTAAAGTTTATGCAGGGTTTTACCACTGTAATGTTTGAATAGCTTTTCTATTTTTTAGAAATTTCTATTTTTTTGGATATTATTTTTTTGTTTTTAGAAAAAATTTTCTTCTCCATTTATGGAAAAAAATTCAAGTTATCGAGGGATGAACCAAAAAAATTTCGCCAAATCAAGGTTTTTTAACATTGAGTGCATAGAAAATTTGAAGGGAATTTTTATTTCTTCGAGATATCAAAAAATTCGCGAAATCGAGGTTCGAGTTAGCGAGGTTTAACTGTATATATATATATATATATATATATATATATATATATATATACATAACATTAAAATAGAAAAAAAATGACAAAGATGGCTGGACCTGAGGTAATATTTGTTCAATATTTGGTTAAATATTTGAGAGTACGACTGTCGTATCTTCTCCCAAGTTTAGTCTTGATTGTTGTTTGGTTTTTACTGCTACTCATTTTGAAAACCCAGTTTTAAGGAGATAGGTAGAAGCGAATGGAAGCATTGCAAGTATAGCCTTGCAGGACTGTTGGACACCTTATTTAACAATATCTTATATTTTTTAATAAAATAAATAAATAAAAATATTAAAAATATGTAAGTATAGAAAACTTATACCTATTTTATAATTAAATGATTCAGTATGATTTATATTTACTTCTATGACCCCTCCAATTTTTTTCATGACCCATATTTTGAGTCTGCTCTAGATCATCTCTGTGTGAAAAGGAATTAAAAGTTTCAAAAAGTTAACACATTTTCTTAACCTTTGAGTAATTGCAAGGAAAAAACGTTACCAATGGGCAGATAATGCCGAGTATAAATAATTGTTCAGCTGAAAAGTTAAACTAGGGAAAAGCCTTTTTAGGATTTATGTGCCATTTAGTCAAATATTTAAGGAAATGCTTAACATGTTCGCTGCCACTAAAATTGGCATATCCATCTTCAGATGCCGAGGTTTCTATGGTGTCGACCGCAACATCACTATCTCCTTCCGAATCTCTCGTAGAATCCCAACTGTAATCTTCATCGTATGTGCTGTCATAATCAGAAAGATCACTCTTTTCTAATATTTCGGCTTCAGTGAATTTTTTATTTACTTTCCTTTTCTTGGGCTGTGAAGGTCCTGCCATACTTGTACTGTCCGCCATTTTTAAAAACGCACATAAAAAAATTGAAACAAAATTTGAAAACCACGCGTGTAAAATATAAAAATAATGCTTCACTAACATGCCTCAACAAGATCTTCGTTCAAACTCCAAGGCCGCACTAAATATAGAGCAAATAGCTTATCCTAGTCGACCGACGCACCAGAGCGTCGCCGGCATGGGAGGCAGCACCTTGCTGACACACTAGAGTGTCAGTGGCAGTGAACGTGTTAAAAGATAAAAATTGTGAACAAAGTTTTTGATTACAATTGCTTTTATTTAAACCTATGATGTATAGGTATCATCTTGTTTAATTCATCTTGGATGAAATCCCATGAAGAATTGTCAAACATTATTTAAATCTTGTGCTTTATGAGTCTGTTGAAATTTTGTCTAGCTTTAATGATAAAAAAAATTAGGCATGTTTCATGGGTTTTAAATGGTAATATGGGTTATATGCTTGCTATATTACTTTAAATTTTAATTATTTTAATTTATTAATGTATTTCAGTTTGCATTTGGTTACTAGAATGTCTCATATTAATGGATATGTCAGGGTAGTGTTTACCACTAGGCAAAATAGGCACATGCCTTGTATTGAAAAGTAATACTAATACATTTTGCAGTATGGAAAAAAAATTGGACCCAAAGCAACTCAGAGAAAAAGAGGACAAAAAAGAGATCAGACGTTAAAAAAAAAAAAAGAGAGAGAGGACATTTACTCTTTAAAAGAGGTAATCTGGCAACCCTAGCAGAAGTGATCCTTTTATAAAGTTTCATTCATTTTTTTTTCTTAGGACATTGAAAGCAGTTCATATAAAAAGACTTTTAAAGATGTTGCAAAATTTGTTAGCAATTGTGTTCAATTTCCGGTTGAACAGACAGATGAGATTCCTGCAGCTGTGATACAGATGGGTAAATTACTCTTGTTCCTACTCTCATTTGATAATATTGTATATTTATGTTTATGTGTAAACAAAGATAAACTTGAATAGAATTAACCAAAAGTAGTCTATTACCTTTGCTATGGACTATTCATTTTTAATTTTCTTGCTAATTGAATTTAAACACAGTTTAAATGCAAACTTATGTTTTATTTTTTTAAACTTCAAAGTAATTTGCTTGTATTTTTATTTATTATAATGTGATTTCTAAGAGAAAGGAGTGTTGTAAGAAATCAACTTTCTAGTTATTTTTTTTTTTCTTTTTTTAAATTTCTACAAGTGGCACTTGATATAAAATCATTTGCAAATGTGCACCAACATGCAGCACAAACAGCATAAGAGAATAGAACACATAAAAATGACATCTCAAACTGTCAGCGGGGGATATATAGGATAAAAAAAATATTAAATTTAAAAATTAAAAGAGTCAAACGGTCTGAATGACCTGGAGTTGATTCCTAGCTATCTATCCTAGCTATCTATCCTAACTAGCCATCCTTATTTTTTGCAGATATTCCCAGGAGCATAACTACTCTTGCACAAGGTTGTGCAACATGTGAAGGCCTAGAATGCTAAGAGGGTCAGAAATATTTTTTTTTCTCCCTTTTTATATATATATATATATATATATATATATATATATATCAAGTAAGTTTTAGCATCAGCCATAGTCATGTGAGAGACTTCACCAATATTCTGCACAAGGGTCCAGTATTTCTAGTTATTTCCTGACAATGCTTGGCATTCCTTGATGTGTCACACTGCCAGACTTGCAGAAAATACTGAGTGGGCTGGGAAATATTAGGATTTGGAAAAGGTGGTTAGCTTAACAGTCATGCTTGTTTTCCAGTCTGAAGGCTGCAACAGCATGTCATCTTGGAGCGTTCGATATTTTAACCAAAGTATCCTTCAGGCTTTTGCCCTTAATGTGTGCATAGAGATTGCATTAAATTGGTACCTTTCTGAGCTAAATAATCAGCAACCTAGTTTCAGATACACTGCAGTGCAAAGGAAAATGTTAATTAAAAGTATAGTTAAAGCAAATAGCCAAACTGTAAAATTTCCAGTAACATTAAAGTAACTCCTGTGATTAAAATTAAAATATATAATCCCGGAAGTTGTGTCTTATGAGCCTAATACACACGTTTGTGTCATAACATAATAGCTATATTCTATTGGAATATGTGAATCAGGGTGAGAATATAGTATTGTAATCTTGACTTTACTCAACAGCATTTTAAAACCAGCCCTATCAAAGTAGCTGATTTCTTGCTTGTTTTTTCATTGTATACTCTAAAATTACTACTTTCTGTTATGAATTTTTTAAGGGGATGGTGAACAATAAAATTTAACTTTTAAAATTTTTGTCATTCAAATAAGAATTTATAAATGCATATTGTAGTACTAATTCCTTTGTATTAAAAAATAATTTCTAATAAACTTAAATTTTAAAACAATTTTTGTTTAAAAAATTTTAAAATGCACCTTACATCTTAATTTATAGTATTTTCATCTAATTTTTGGATTTATTTGAAAAAGGCTTTACCAAATAATTTAAGTATTGACTTTTTAATACAACATAAAATTAATTTAATTTTATTTTTTTAATTCTTTTAATTTTCATGAAAGTTTTACCTATTGATAATTTTTGTTGCTACTTAAAGCTCCTTAACCCTTTGTGCAGCATGACGTACATGCGTACGTCATGAAATTCTGTGACCCAAAACCATGATGTACATGTGTACGTCCTTTTGTTTTTCAGCCCATTCACTGTAATTATTGCTTGGTTATTACGCTATGTGTGAAAATTGTGGTTTGGCAATGTGAGCTGTATGATGTTCTTAATTTCATACATTTATTTTCCATTATGTATTTGCTATATAATTTTGCTTCTATATTTTTTACTGAAACATAGATTTTTCAGTATTTTGCAAGTTTTTAAGATCTTTGTAAACAAGATAATTATAGTGTAATAATAGATTTAAAATACAAATAATGTATCATTTTCCTAATTTACATATTACTCATGTATTCTGAATTCAAATACATCCAAAATTTCAGTTTCCAGAAAATCGAAAAAATCTGGTTTTCAGTGTATTTAATGGTAAGTCAACTTGGTGCACAAGGGGTTAATAAAGTCAGATTCTAACATGCATACATAGATTTGTTACAATATATATCAAAACTATCTCTTTCAAATTTACGTTTTGAATAAAAAAAGGAGTTTCATGGAGCATTTTAAAGGAACATAACAAGTGAAAAAATTTGTTTTTACAAAAATACATTTAAAGTATATTGTGATATCTTGCATTTAATACTTACTCGTGAGAAATCCCAAATTGCCTTTTTTAGCTAATATAAAGTACAGTGATTTCTGCTTATAAGAATCACGTTTGTTATTACTGTTTTTGATTCTTATAAGCGGTTGATTCTTATAGCCGAAATTTAGGTTTTTGGACAGGCACACACACACACCTATATATACATATATTAGATAATTTACCATAAAATACTCTTTAATTTATGTTACACACACACCTATATATACATATATTAGATAATTTACCATAAAATACTCTTTAATTTATGTTAATTATCTTTTATTAAAATTATTTTTTATAATTTTAAAAATACAACTTAATTTCTAGACTTATAAATAGATACACATAATTATAGTCAGAGAAGAAAAGAATCCAATGTTTGTTACAACATACCTGCTTAACAGTTTTAACATTGCAACTACATGAAAGGAGCAAGAAAAAGTTTTTTCTATGGTAGTTTGACGTAAGGAAGTTTTCAGGAGGCTGTTTATACCTCTTTTAATACTAATAGTCTCAGTCGAAGATTCACCTTTTAGCTTACGTTTCGCGGTTTGATAACGTGCTGAATCTACTAATGTCACGTTTGCCTAAGTGATAGTGGACACATCGCCGAAGATTTATGTGTTTCAGAATCCAGGATGTCGCAGGTGGGAAAAAAAGAGTCCCTATTTTTGTTTGTCAGTGGAAAAAAGTGAAATCGGACCCGGACAGGTAAAGATGCCCCTGGGTCAAGCTAATAGGACAGTGTTGTGCTAAAGCGTTTAAGGAGAAACTGTTATGTTATGTCTAACAAAGAAATTGATGAATTTTATGACTATATTCCATCCCATCTTATCAATCTTTCTTTTTAAATAAAAAAAATAGAACGAAAGAAAGAACTTCGTGCCTTCTGAGGGTTTAAGTGGCTTTTTTAGAAAAATGAAAGGAAAGCGAAGAGTGTAAACTGATTCTTAAAACCGGTGGATTGATTCTTTAAAGCAAAAATTTTAACATGGAAATAATACTTTTGTTTTCGCGATATTGATTCTTATAACCACTGATCACTATAAGCTGTGGTTACTGTACTTACTTTCTATTTTCATTTTACTGAAGTATTTTTAGCCTTATAAAAAAAATTGATAGAGAGAAACAATATAACTCAATTTCAGATTTATTTGAACCTGATGATGAAAACTAATTTATTGATTATATTTATTAGAACAATTAAAATTCACCAGCACCATTTTGAAACATGTGAAGACTTATTTGAGCATTCATCAGCCTTTATATTACATAGTAGTGTCCCACATTTTGTTACTCATCAAACTTTTGTTACTCATAAGGCTCATTATTTTGTTTCTGAATATGAGGGTTACATGTCACTGACAATCATTCATCCAGTCTTTTTTCAATGTCAGTTTCAGAAATATT
This sequence comes from Dolomedes plantarius, assembly GCA_907164885.2. Classification (NCBI taxonomy): domain Eukaryota; kingdom Metazoa; phylum Arthropoda; class Arachnida; order Araneae; family Dolomedidae; genus Dolomedes; species Dolomedes plantarius. The sequence goes on along the minus strand of OU015495.1, from coordinate 33,109,416 downwards.
ATTTGCAGCAGGAAATACATCATCATTTTCAGAGAAAATTTTTCTTTCACAGTAAATACCATGCATTATTGAAATTCAAAAGCATAATCTTTCAACTATAGTTAAACAATTAAAGCCTACATTTCAGTCTGAAGATAATTATTTTATAAAATAAACACTATAAAATTGAACTATGTTTCACAAAATAAATTACTGTCATGATGCTATACAGTTTCTAAGGATCACACAGTACCAAATACATAGTAAACACTAGCAGTTAAAATTTTTTCCCTACTAATTTTTTTTTTCTTTTTTCTGTTATATAAGATGATATTGACACATGTATGTTTACAGTCTCACCAAAATTTAAAGGGCCGTAGTTTGCTTGTTTATTAATTTTAAATTCTTTTAACTTCTTTAAAATTCAAGAAATTTGAATAGTTTTCTGGGTATGATGCAGTTAGATATAGTGAATATTATGAACATAATTTTTTTTTCAAACTTTTGGACGATTTTTACTCATTTTAAAGCCCAATGTCCCCTAAAATTAAAACAGTAAAGTAATGTCTCATTTATTTTCTAGGTTGAAAATTATACCAAGTTTGAATTTAAATTTTTTTGGTCTACTGTATGAATGTTGATCCCACATGAAAATAATAAGTACATAATAATTTCTTCTTCAGGTGTCAACATGCCAGATCATGGTAATATTCTGAACCAATTAGGAAAGATTTTGAGATTGAAAAATAACTATACTGTCATCCTGGAATCAAGAAAATGTCATAATTTTTCAAACACAATGCAACTTATTGATAATGAGCTTCAAAATCAATCAACAGAGGTAAAAACTTTTTGCAATTTTTTGCAGTTTTCTCATCATTGATGTTTTGGGTCTTTTTACAAGACTGTAATGATTATCTGCCTGTGTTTCTCTCAATTTATTTAATTACTTATGTATTTTGCTCCATGTAGAGCAGAATTATTTAATGAAAAATTACTCTAAATAAGTGGACATTTAATATTAACAAGTGAAAATTGTGCATAGATGTATATAGGTAGATGAAGGATGTTCATTTGTTTTGAAACTGCCTATACATTCTGGCAGATACCTCACAAAAAAGACTGAAATTGTGGCAACCTTACCTATCAGTCACATTTTAGGGCATCATGTGTTCTCAACTAGTCTGGCTATCGTTTTACAATTTATCCTATGAATCCTCAAATTAGATGTGGATCACTCAGTGTGCTAAGTAGCTGCATATCCCGCTCTGTTGGTGCAAGGTTTGAGGTGGCAAGATGATTTATCAGCCGTTTCCTTTCTCTGAACTTTGAGATATGTATGTCTAACATATATAAGATGTAAATATAGGGTATATATGCATATATATATATATATATATAATATATATATATAGATATATATATATATATATATATATATAATATGTGTGTGTGTGTGTGCTAGCTAAATACCCTTGTATTGCTACAGAATACATTAATACCACTTATGCAGTTTGGCTCATTTAATTTAACACTTTAGCAGTATGGGTTTGCCATTCCTCAGAGAAGTTCACCATATAATGTGGTGAGTGGTATTTGCTTTTATGTATGTACTGATCCGCTGTGTAAACCACATGGTTGTTTCTTAGTTTTATTATTTTCTTTTGCAAAACAACTCAACTGAAAGTAACATATGTTAAGATGTTACCATTACCTGTCACAGAGTTTATTTCAACTTACATACTTTAAACAAACCGATGGAACAAATAAATAAATTAAATTATCTTGTGATAAATCAAATTATTCACAAGTAAAAATGCAGCAATTAAATTGTACCAAATTACGTGCTATCGTCCAGCCACTACACATACATGGTTGCAAATTGTGGATGGCCACTAATGTTTACAACTGGTAGTTGCAGGACTTGCCATTCAGAGTGTAGAAATATGTCAATTTGATGCCACATACAGATGCTCTTTATATTTATATATATATATTCATTCAAGGTCCTTACCTTTTATTACTTACTTTATGGTCCATAAAGAGTCCTTATTTTTTAGTTTAAAAACAAGAAATTTCAATTAATGTCTGTAATTCATTTCATGTATAATTAATGTTCAAGAAGAGAGTAATTACAAGCTATCCCACTTAACCCTCCACTTCATATATATATAATATATATATATATATATATATATATATATATATATATATATATAACCACTAGCTGGTTCTAATGTCTCAAAAGAGGATGTCAGGTTATCAAATTTAATGTAGTGATGACCCGACAAATCACAACCTATGAAAGTAATTTTGAATACAGTTATTAATAGTACAATTTTATTAAGTTGATATTATAGGGAATATTATCAAGGTTGTATGGGATTTTATACCTCTATTATATTTTAAATCATTTTTGATATCCTTATAAATGCTATCACAGCACCACCACCCCTTCCTCCGAACAGTCCTTCTTAACTACTTATTTAGGACTTTTAACAAAGTGTATGAACCTTGTATATATTAATATTGTTATATTGCAAATAATTATATGTGTTAGAAGCACTGCAAAGGGGAAAATTTTTCATTTCAGATCAAACCCTCTCCTTCTAACAAGCACGTTTCTTAAACATGGTCATTAAAAACCACTTATTTTAATTATACAGATGTTGAAACATTCAGTGTGCAGGTATTGGAGGAACTCATTTGGAAACTGCAAGTAAGTTGAAATCCTTATTGGTGTGGGTCTATGTCTTTCACATAATTGTCATAACTGTATCAGTCATAATAGACTTTTTATGTTTAGGTGTAAATTATGGATTTAACTTGTATTGTTGTTACTAAATTTGACCAAAACCACTAAAACTGCAGATCTTTTGAAGTTTGCTTCATTTTTATTTTAAGATATCAAACTGTTGAACTAGCTGAATAATTGAATTAGGCAGTTGAAGAAGGGAACAAGCGCCAAAAAATTTAAATTTGTTTCCATAAATTATCACTATAATGAATTTAAACTTATGAATTAAGTCTTATTTTTTATACACAAATGTTCTGTTTTAATGGAAAAAGTGAATTAAATTAATAAAACTTTCTTTTTTCACTATTGCATTTCTATTTACATAAGGAATATGAATTATTGACGGATGTGAATCAATATTACATTTGCATATTTCCATACAGGATCTTTTTTTCTTGAAAAATTCTTTCTATACTATATGCCCTAAAAAATTATCTATAGATGATACCCTGATTTTCCATTAGGCCCAGCCTAGGTGCCCCAAAATTTTTATTTTAAAAGAAAAAAAAAATTCCCAATTAAATTTTTTTTGATTTTACCTTTTCTAATAGCAATTTTTTTTATATATCTTTTCAAATTTGATTGATTGGTTCTTCATAGTGATAGTTATATGTATAGTGTCATCATATGTATGTTATAGTGTATATAAGGGATTAATATAAGTTTTTCTATTGCATTGTATTGGTGTTTTAATGATGAAGTTAATATGTTGTATTGTTTTTTGTTATTTGATAATAGTTCTAGGCTTCTACTCTTCAAATAGCCAATTCTTGGTAAATTGTTACTTTCACAATGATTCATGATTATTATTATTTTTTTTTTTATTTTCTTTTGTGTGCATCAATTTTGGAAATTTTACGCCCACAATCAGTGTTAGGGGCCCCCCATCCTGAGTTGTGCCTATAGCGAAGAATTTTCTAAATTGAGCCCTGTGTATACTTTCATATCTGGCAACCCTAACTGAAGGGACTTTTTCTAGTAAGAGATTGAATTTGCTAGTCAGAATTTGCTATTTTCTGACAGTTATATAAGTAAATTCAGTGATGTGCATACTTAAATGCTATGAAATACTTTTCTTCTTCTCTGTTTAATTTTGATATTTTTATTTATTTCAAAGGGAAAAAAATTGAATAATTTATAATAGTCTGATATTTAGAAAATGTTATTTCAAAGCTTAAGTAACCAGAAAATTTACAGAGGTGATAAATATTACCTCTCTATGTGGGTAAACATATATATTTTATAAAAATTGCGACTATAATGTGTTTTCTTTAGGGATCAGAGACCTTACTTTTAAAATAATTGCAATAGTAAATCTTATTTATGAGGAGGAAAAAAAGTACATTATGATTTTTAGATTATTAACATATATATATTATATATTAATATTCATCTTTTAGATAGGTTTTGTACCTTGGTTTTTGTTATGGTTTTATTATTTACTAGTATACAACCCCCGTCAAAAATGACAGAATGTTGATCAGGTTTCCTTCCCATAAGAGTTCATACGAACAAACAAAACAAAAAAAAGCAATGAAGATTCTATTTTGAATGTAATGAAGAAAGATTTTAAACATATACTACGATGAATACAGGTACATAATGCTATATAGGTTCCAGAAAATATAATTTTTCCTTTAGTGTAAAATTCTGCATTAATTTATAATATTGCATAATAATTAGCAAAGTGAAACACAATTAATTACATAAAATTAAACATTAAAAATGTATTTATTTAGGGACTATAAAAAACCATGGAGTAGAATGAACTCGAATTCAAGCGAATGACTCAATTGAATAAATGATTCTTTTCATGGATATTTTAATTTGAAGATATTTCAAAAAACTAACGGTTTTGAGCTAGGGTGTTCACTTGAAAATTTTCATATTTTTAAAGGGCTTTCAAAATATGTAACTTTGGTGATGGTGATTTCAAGAAAAATTTCAGAAAATGGCGTTGCAATGTTAACATGTTCCCGACTTGGTCCGTCCCGGAATGGTTACCTACACTTTTCTACTCTAGGCTTTTATATAAGTAAAGACTACATTTATAATATGTATTTATATAACAGACTAGCTGAATACCCGTGCTTCGCTATGGAGTACATTAAAATTAAATACAACAGTCATGTATGCAATTAATGCCCTAAAAAAGGGAAAAAAAAATTTATAAAAAAATCGTAACGGATATTTTATAGAGAAAATAATGTATAAGAAAATATTCAAATTAAATACAATGGTCAATGTATGCAATTAATTTGTATGTTTATATCCATAAAACATGCTCATTTGAATTAATTCTTAAAAAACTTCTATCCCAATTAGTCTAGTGGTTAAATTTTATCTTTTACCATATTTTAATATTTTTTTGTCAATTTATTTCGTTGTTATGCATGTGACGCAAAAATTATTAAAGTTTCACAAAAGGAAAAGAAACCACGGATCAACATTAATAATTAAATACTAAAAATGAATCTTAAAAATTCACCAAAAATCAGAAAATGCAGGTCAAGATTCGAAAAAGATTTCATTTTAAAGGAAATTTTATGATCTTTCTCAAGATATAAATTTTATAACCCTCATATTTTTATTTTAAACGTAAACTTTAAAGAATGTTACAAAAACAGCTTAAAAATTTTATTGTAAAAGAATCTAAGAATTTTTGAAAAATCTTTCTTAGTGCACCCCTACACTATAAGAAGAATCGCCATGCAAAATTTCAGCCCTTTAGGTCCAGCAGTTTGGTCTGTGCGTTATCTGTCAGTCAGTCAGTCAGTGACGGAACTGTTTTATATAATATACTAGCTGAAAAACCCACGCTTCACTACGGAGTACGTTGAAATTAAATACAACGGTCAATGTATGCAATTAATTAAAAAAATATATATATATATATATATTTATAATAAATACGACGATCAATGTATACAATTGATGTAAAAAAACATATTTATAAAAAAATCGTAAGGGATATTTTATAGACAAAATAAAGTCCAATCGTCTACCGCATTAGCAAGAAATTTTTTTTTTTTTTTTTTTTTTTTTTTTTTCTTTGTTTGCACGTGACGATAAATTTATTTAAAGTACCAGAAAAAGAAATCACGTGATCAGCATTTAATAAATTAAATTCTAAAAATTAATCTTTAAAAATTCACCAAAAATCAGGAAATGGAGGTAAAAATTCGAAAAAAATTTCATTTTGAAGTAATTTTTATGATCTTTCTCGTGATATAAATTTATAACCCTCAATGTATTATTTTAAATGCAAACGTAAAAAAAGTTTAAAAAACAGCTTGAAAATTTAATTTTAAAAAATCTAAGAAGAATTTTTGAAAAATCTTTCTTAGTGCACCCCTACACTATTAGAAGAATCGTCATGCAAAATTTCAGTCCTTTAGGTCCAGCGGTTTGGTCTGTGCGTTGTATGTCAGTCAGTCAGTGAATGAATGAGTCAGTTACGGAACTGTTTTATATATATAGATAGATAATGGATATTTGCTTTGTTTGGAGCAAAAACACAAACTTCAATTCAAGGTTTGTCTATGTGCTCTTTTATATTGTACAATTATACATAATGCTGTAGATTTGTGGTGCACAAACTGTGGGTCACAAAAACAATATGGCTTGTCGATAGTTTGGAGTCAACTTATATGAAAATGTACTATTTAATCAAAAAATGGGATTTGAGTTTTCTATAATGACATATTTCTAACATTTTGACTTGAATTGTTTTATATATATTTACTGGGTTTTCAAAATGAGTTACTATAGAAACCAAACAACTATCAAGACGTATTCTGAAAGATGATATGTGCCTAGGACTCTGAACTGTTTCACAAAATATTGAACAAAAATTATCTGAGATCCAGGCAAACCTTACTCATTGATTTTTTAAAATTTTATTTTTATATTAGTAAAGGAAGTCTATAATTTTCAATGTTTTAATCGGACACTTATCATTTTGAAATCCCACTCTTTCTTAATTTAAATTTTTACCTAAATGAAACACAAATACCTATTAATATTGAAATGTGAAATTTTAATTTTATGACATTGCCAAAAACAAGTGCAAATGGTAAGAAAGACTTTTTTAATGCTGTTGTGCAAATTATATCTACATAGTTAATTGATTTGTAAAATAGTTTGTCAAATTTTTACTTATTTTTTCTTTTCTTTTTTTTTTTTTTTCCTATTTTTTATGACATTTTTCTAAATTTTTTAAAAATTTGCTTTACATTGGGGTTGAGTGATAATTTTTTTAAAAAAGAAATTGGATCTTGGTTGAAAAGGTTTGGACACCACTGCTGTAGGCAAATAATAATTTGTTGTTAAAACGTAATATCTTTTTTATTTTTTATTTTGAAGCAGAGTTATTCTGAAATGTGTAAACATTGTCTGTTTCTGTTGATTATGTTCCATTATTTTATGTATTAAAGTTTGAATATTTTCTGTTACTTTCTTAACAGATTTAAGCTGTTTATTATTACTGTTTACTTAACAGACATTATATTATTACTAATTATTACTGTCCTTTTCGTAACAAATTTAAGTTGTTCATTATTATAATATTTACTGAACAGATTTAAGCTGTTTGTTATTACTTTTTTCTCCTTTCAGGATATATTTAGGAAAGCTTCCTATTGTCCTTATTTTTGGCATGTCCAGTGCTATGGTCACTTTGCACAACATTCTACCGCAAAGAGTACTTTGTCATCTAGGCATTGAAACATTTCATTCGTTTGCTGCAGCTGAATACTTGACAAGAATCATAGAAGAGGTTATTAGAATGCTTTTAAATCTTATCTTTATAAGTGTGTTATTTTTACTTCAAATATAACTTAAAGTAAAAAAAATTCAACAAAGCGAGATAATTATTAGCTAGAGGAATGTAGACAGAAATAAACAGAAATCATGCACTTAGGACTCAATGCACTATAAGGCAAGATTCTGTAGCAGTAACAGAATTAAACCATATATCGAGGTAACCAATTTGTCTCGTCATCAGGAGGCCTAACCAAATCAGTTACCTCAAGGGAGAACTTTCTGAATAGGATGCAGGTCTGACCAGAAGACATCCCAAGGCCCTGAGATCCCCATTGAAACAGACAGTCAAATCAAATGAAAAATACACAGACATCCTGCACTTAGGGCTCAATGCACCATAAATGCAAGTACATATGCAATCCTAAAGAACAGAAATGCAAAGAGGCTCACTCACCCTAATCCAGTGAGTAACGGTTATAGTCAAATAGCAGCCATTTTACACCCTAAGAGTTACACTACCGTAGCAAAACTACAGCGCCACACCCCATTGAAGATTTTAAGCCACAAAAAAATAAAGAAAGTGTGAAATCAGAAAACACTATCTTAAAAGTCCTTAAAATATACCCGAGTCTAAATGCCATTTTTTTAAATACTTTTAGATTACCAAAATTATTAGGGAAATTGTTCCCTAAAAAAAAAATTTCAATGCTAGGGTAGGTTTTTTGTTAATTTGTTCGCCAGTCTATGCCCTCTTTATACATTTTATTTCATGTTGAATTATTTACATTGTATGTGTTAATTTTACTTCAAATCTTAATGTAGTTCTGTGTAGTTTGAATGGGTGTCATTTGCGGGAGAAATTTCCAGAGGTGCCATTGTCATTCTATCATATAACATGTAAACCTCTTTTATTTGCATGCAAACAACAGACTTCATTGCTAATGAAGTTTTGATTGGAATTAAATGAGTTTTTAAATTTTCTTGAATAAGAAACAATATTTCCACATTGAAACAGAGTTTGTGTAGTCATTAAAACTCCTTATTTTCAGTATCAGCTTTTGAAAATCATAAGCATTTTTTAGAAAGTAATTATTTTTTCATTCAAGGCTCTTAATTTTGTCATTCACTTCCTTGTGATTAAAAAGTTCTTAGTTTTGAGTTGAAAAATATATTAAATTTTCAGTTTATAATTGTTGACAATTAGCTTTAGAGATTGCAGATAATTTTTTTTTTCATGTGTGTGTCAGTTTAGTTTTTGTTTTGTTTTGTTTTGTTTTTTTGTCATTCAGAATGAATTGTTCACTTGATATTACTCCCCTCCCCAAACATAGAAGAAAGAAACTGCTGGTTTGTTCCAAAAAATCACTTTGACACTTCCTTATGCTGTAGTAAATGCATCAAATTAATGTATGGAAGAAACAAACAGGTCGCATCAAATGCTTCCTGGTTAGATGAAGAACTATATTAATTTTGTTTGAAACTAGTTGCCAAACTCATTCAATATTCAGAATATTAAGAGGCTGTGTGTTGTTGTGAGGTGTATTTAATGTTTATTATCACCCTATGGCAATTGCATTTCCAATGAACGCATACTAACATCATGCAAAAATGTTTTAAAATCTCATTTTTATAAAGATTGTATTTAATTTACAGCTTTCTGAAAATTTAGGGAGTTATTTTTGTTGTTGTTGTTACCTTTATCTGATTTTCTGCATAAATTCCTTAATTTTAGAAAAGACTTTAATTTCTGTTTGATAGGACTGTAAACTTGATTGTTTTCAGGAAAATCTTGTGATTTTTTATTTATTTATTTATTTATTTATTTTTTTTTTTGGGGGGGGGGGGGTAATTGTTATCTGCTTTCATTGATTAATGCCATAAATTCTTTGTTTTTCCTGTCTTAGAAAAGATTGTAAAACTTGTGTAGAAAACCCATTTTTATAAAGATAGTGTTTAATTTTCAGATTTTGAGAGAATCTTGGGAAGTTGTTTGTTTGTTTTTTACCTTGGGGAATTTCATTGATTAAACATGATTTATTGATTTCATTGATTAAAGAGTAATTCCCTAAATAAGTTCTTTGATTTTTCTGTGTTATAAAACACTGGTGCACAAACTGTGGTATTAAAAAAAAATATGTTGTGGGATCATGGATAGTTGGAAGTAAATTTATATCATATTGAATTATTTAATTAAGAAATAGGCTTTAACTTTTCTATAATGATATATTTTTTATATGTTTAAAAATGCATAATTTATTGTTAAGTAAGGTGCCAAACAATCTTGAAAATAAAATCACCATCAGAAAAAAAAATTTTAAATTATGTGACTAAATAGTAAGACTTTTGGTTGAATTTTTTTCTGAATGTATAACCCTTTCAAGCCCAATAATTCAATCCAAATCTGAACTTTAGCACACATTAAATTACTTTAATGGAAATTTAATTTATTTTAGTTTTATGCAAATAAATTAAGCTTATAATTTTCAATGTTTAAATATGAAGCTTATAATTTTGAAATCATGTTTATAATTATTTTTGTCAAATGTTATCTAAATGAAATAAAAATACATATTAGTATTTAAATATGAAGTTTTAGTCACTCAATATTTGCCAAAAACAAGTGCAGAATGTAAGCCAGACATTTATCTGATGTTATTTTGCAACATAAATATACACTCAAAATCTACAATTTCTTTTTTAAAGGCCTGTTTCATTTTTCTATTTTTTTGGTTGCATTTTCCTAATTAAAAAAAAATTCATTGGGGTCAAGTGATTTTTTTTCATTTTATGAAAGTGGATAACAGTTGAAAATAGTTTGCATACCACTGTTATGAAAGATTATAATTAGCTTTTGTGGTATGATTTAATGATGCATGCATGTATACAATTTCACAATTTCTTAATTAACTTTTAAACTTTACTGATCTTTTATCCTTTATTAATATAATCTGTACTTTTTGTGTAGGTTGTGATATCCCCTTTGCAGCCTTTTAAACTGGGCCCGAAAGTCTTTCGCCTTGTAGTGGATACAGTTTTATACCATGACTTTTCTGTCACCAATCTGAAGCATCTACTTCGTGTAAGTTTGTTGCCTCTTGTTAAACTTTTATTTCTAGAATATCAAGTTTTTGATTGTTTTTAGAGTAATGAAAAGAGTAACAGTGCAGGGCTAGATTGCCTTTGTTGAGAAGGGGTCAAATGGGAAAGTTAAAATGCAAATTCTATTATCTTAATTAAAAACTGCCATTTAATTTATTAATACTTGATTATTTTTATTTTCTCATTAGGAGAATTGTAAATGAGTACTTACAAGCTTAGAGATTAGCATATAAACATATATGAAAAATAATTGCAAATGTAATTTCAAAATACTACTTCAAAGTTAATGATTACTGTTAGGTCTCTTTGCAAGAGATTGTGTGTGTGTAACTGCAAATTAGTGTTCAACAGTACAATGTAACTGTGAGCATTCATTACAGGGCAGTAAATGAGTAATTCAGTCATACCAAAGTGTTATTTTGTTTCATCAAGAGCACTTGTTGTGAAAACTTAATGTTTCATGTACATTTTAAATGTTGTTGCATTATATAATTATATATGATATGTGAAATACCTATTTTTAAATTTATAATGTTATTTCTATTTTCTTTAGTTCTCCCTCATGAAACATTTTTATAATAATAAAGCCGCTGTTCTTTTATGTTCTGAATCAGAAATAAAGGGAAAAGTTTCTGATTTACAGGATAATGAGCTGCAATTTTTTAAAAAATTACCCTCTCTGCAACTGTAAGTATCTTAGTATTTGATTAAAAGGGTTTGATTTTAAATATCTTTGTTGTTTGTACTCAAAAAATAGATTTCAATATTAACATATGACGTATGTTTAAGCCTGTATGCATGAATGCAAATACTAACTTTTATAATAATATGTAATTCATGTTTTATATTTCCATAGTGCTTACATAGTGTTGAGAACTTCAAGCCTTTTCTTCTGATTTAAATGCAGTAAAGTATCTGAAGTGATGTGTAGTAAAATTTATTCACAATTTTCCATTTCAAGTACACACACACACACATATATATATATAGCTTAATCTTTCTCTATACAGTCAATTCCAGGTAATCAGACCACATCAGGACACGGTCATTTTGGTCCTAATAACCGGCTGGTCCGATTAAATGAACATGCCTTATATTACAAGACTGGATTCGGTCTGAAGGATTTGGTCCAATTAACTGGAATCGACTGTATTTAGGTTTGCCAGTAGTTCAAAGTATATAATGCGGACACCCCCACCCCCCACCCCCCACCCCCACCCCAAAAAAAAAAAAAAAAAATGATGGATATGGAAACAGGCAACGAAGATGCTCATTCACACTAGTCATATTTATTGTGTAAATTAAAATATGATTTGCAGGAAATGAACATTTTTATTTCAATATAGTTAACTTTTTTCAAAATAAAATAGAGCATTTATAAATAAAGAACAAAACAATCACTTCAAATTACAAATACTAATAGCTAATAGTAATAATTGTATAGTTTAAAAAAAAAATCACAATTAGGTTTCCTCAGTCACAAGTCTCTTGGTCTCCTATATTTTTTAGCTGATAATTTCCAATAGCAATTTGTGATTACTTTTTATTTCATTATAAAATAGATTACAGGTTATATTTTATATATTGATATAATAGTGATTTAATACTTTTTATGTTGAGATGATTTCTCTCCTTTGTGCATCGTGCCCCCATCATCAAAAATAATCTTTCTACATTGCCATAATGCCTTGATATTGGAAAATAATACTGACATATTTTCAATATTTCATATTGAAATTTTAAATTATTTGATGGTTTGAAATATTTTTCTCCACAAAATCTTGTTGGCTACTTTATTATGGGAGCCCCAGGTTAGCCAACATGGTTTCCTGTGAGGGATAAACATGGGAATGTCCAAGCCTTACTCAGGATTTGAAACCAAGTCTACTGTGGGGAAGCTCAAAATACTAACCACTAAAGCATGTATGTGATTTGTTTGAAACATGTGATCCATTTTAAATTGGTTGAGATTTTTTTGAAATTCATCACTACATTTAATCTTTGCAGTCTATAAAGAGGGTTAAAGTAACTGAGGTAAAAAGAGGACAGAAAAAGATACGAGTAAAAAAGAGATCTAACAAAAAATCAGGACAAAAGAAAGAGGGCATGTTCTCTTTAAAAGAGATGTTCTGGCAATCCTAGTTATATTTTTATATGCAGGGCGCAGTGGCCCAGTTGTCAAGAGCAGCAGGCCAGTGATATGAATGTCCCTGGTTCGATGCTCGTTGCTGCAAATCCACTGCCATGTTCACTAATGGTGGCCGGGACATGTAAAATAGGTTGTGGATGCAATGTCCTCCAAATTCGTAAATTTACCTCTGGAGGTGCAGGGTCAAGTGTTCCAGTCTCGTCACTTGACTCAGTTCAAAATTATGGGACCGATGTTCTTCGAGGTCAAGTCAGACTTCAGCCCTAGTGATAGCTCACCTTAAAATGAAGCTGCTTTACTACCCTTCACCAAGGACCTAGGATTTGAGGACCCAGGTTCTTTGGATTTGATGTAGGCTTTCCTATACCAAGGGGATTGGAAACAATGACAGCAGCATATAAGCTGTACAGAAATGTCTGTAGAAAAAAAAATCAGCAAAACAGTTTAATTTTTAGACTGTATAAGTCATCTTTCTGTTATTAATGTTTAAAACATTGCCACATTATAGATAATCTTTTTCTATCTTCTCCAGATATAAAGAAAACAATCCAGAAATCTCCTCCAGTCTCAACAACACTTCTTCTTTCAAATCTTTGTTGGTGAAGCTGATGAAAGACTTCTACAATTCCCAGAACAAAGTCATTCAGTGCCTCAGGGTGCTTCACAACCTTACCAAAGATTTGCCCGGCAGTCCACTAGGAAAACAGGTTTGGCATTTCACCACTTTTTCAAACGTTTTTTAACATCCATTTAATCGACAGTTTTTAATACGATTGTAAAATTTATTTATTCATTACTTATCTATGCTATATGTTGACAGCATAAAAAATGGTATTTGGAAACTATTTTGCTGTTAAGCAATGCATGATTAATTTTCTTCTCTTTTGGTCAACAATGAAAAGCATCTACTTCATTGGTAATTTATATTTAGATAAATGATATGGTTTGTATTTTTTTTTCAATCTAAAAATTGTTCAAATTTCTTTTTGTTGTTATAAGAAATATATCCTTTATAGTAATGAGTAGCAAAAAAATAGTGCATCCGCATTCCATTCTTTAATTTCTTGGAATACAAAAAGCTGGGTAGTTGTGGGTTTATATGATACTCACTCTGTGCCAATCATGTGGTTCTTATACGAGTGGTACAAGATCCAGACAGCATGGAATGTTTTCCCTGTTTTCAGATTTTCCCATGTAGGGATTTTCTTATTTCTTATCCCTAGAGAAGGATGTTCCTTAAATTTTCCCTTTATATATTTTTTTCCCTCTTATTGGTCAAACGATTGAAGCTGTGATGTGTCAGTATACAGTTGTTATAAGAGGTAGGAGGATGTGCCTTATTTTACTTGCTCAAAGGATAGAGTATTGTTATAATTTATTGTTCAACTATTTGTTCTTAGAAGTGTCAATTTTCATTTACTTAACTTAACATTCAGTATATAAAGGACAAGCTGCATCCAAATAAATGTTGTAAGTACCTAGTATAAAAGTGAAAACAACAATACGAAAGGTTGATAAAATCAGTCAAATGTACAGTCGAACCCTGTTATAACGAACTTCAAGGGACCAAAGGTTTTATCCGGTGGTTTGCTATTTCTGAACTGTTAAGAAAAATGCTAGAGTTCACAAAATGTATGACTCATTAGTTGCAATGTGTATTCAATAATGATGTACACTCTTGTAAGAAATTAAGAGAATTTGCAGACTTAATCGATTATCTCTAGAACTACTGTACCGATTTTAATGAAATTTGATATGTACATACATTGATATAATACAATACAAAACAAATAACCATTCAATAATTGTAATACACATGCATGATCGTGCATAACACTCATTGGAGTCGGAAGGTATGAAACACCACTTGCAGAATAAACAAAAAAATGGGTTAATAGAAAGTGTTATTTTGCAGCAATCAGTTAATTTCAAATTGTAACAGTAAAAATGAGTAACTACCAACGTTTAGATGATGGAATGCAGTGGCGAATTGTGGGGAGGCTAGAAGCAGGCCAATCTCAAGTCCAAATTTGTAGAGAGTTCAATTTAATGCCCAGTGTCGTGTGTAACTTATGGAAACAGTTCCAGGATACCGGATCCATCGAGAGAAAGCCTGGGCAATGTCGTACAAGAGCCCCGACACCCACAGAAGATCGCCATTTGTCGATTATAGCGAGACGTAACAGGAGTACTACAGCTTCTCAGCTCTCTCGTGACTTGTATGCAGCCACAGGAACCCGTATATCAAGGGTGACTGTTTCCAAAAGACTGCATGAGAGAAGGTTGTTTGCAAGAAGACCTGCTGTTTGCGTCGAGCTCACTTCTACAAACAGGAGAATCCGTTTATCGGTCCAAAGAGCATAGAGATTGGAGTATGGATCAATGGGCGACCTTTCTCTTCACTGATGACTCCCAGTTCAGCCTAAACACCGATTCTCGCCGTACGTTCATATGGAGAGAACCAGCGACCTGCTACCTACCCTCCAATGTCCGTGAAATTGACCATTATGGCGGAGGAGGTTTAATGGTCTGGGGAGGCATCATGTTGGATGGCCACACACCTCTCCATGTGTTTGAAAGAGGCACTGTGACTGGTGTGAGGTATAGGGATGAGGTCTTGGAGCCCTATGTTCACCTTTTCAGGGGTGCAGTTGGCCCTGAGTTCATTTTAATGAACGATAATGCGAAGCCACATAGAGCCCTTCTGGTCGACGAATTTCTAGAGAGTGAGGATATTCGCCTGATGGATTGGCCAGCCAGATCTCCGGACCTTAACCCTATAGAGCATGTCTGGAACACTCTGGGGAGGGCAATTGCAACTCGCAACCCCCCTCCGAGAACCATCCAGGGAATGAAAACAGCGTTGTTGAATGAGTGGGACCAATCACCATAGAAAACGATAAAATGCCTTATTTGAAGTATGAAATCACGCTGTGAGACCTGTATATCTGTAAGAGGGGACCATACCCCCTATTAACCCATCTATTAACCAATTTTTTTGTTTATTCTGCAACTGCTGTTTCATACCTTCCGACTCCAACGAGTGTTACGCACGATCATGCGTCTGTATTACAATTATTAAATGGTTATTTGTTTTGTATTGTATCAATGTATGTACATATCAAATTTCATTAAAATCAGTATAGTAGTTCTAGATAATCGACCAAGTCTGCAAATTCTCTTAATTTCTTACACCAGTGTATTAAAAAATAAAATCTTTTAAAAATGATCATTAATGAATTAAATTGACTAATATCGATTACATTAAACTGACACAATACTAATTAAATTACGTACAATAGGAAAACGGTGGGACCAGAATTTTCGTTCGTTATATATCAGGTTCGCTATAACAGGGTTCGACTGTATATGATATAAGAACAGTAATATGTAAAAGTGATAACAAACACTAAAATGTAAGTTTTATATAACAGGGTTATACAAGTATGATCAGAGGTATGCAAGGGTGATAAAAGCAGTGAAAATTTAAACCAAAACCTCCTGACTGTAATCTGGATAGGGGAACTCCAGCCAGAATAGTCAGGCAATATTCTTTATGAGAAGCTCATCTGTGGTGCAGCTTGGTTAAATCATTTGTACTGTTGTTATGCACAAATATTTTGCTATTCAACTATTTTTTATATTTCTGCTCTCTAACTGAAAATAAATTTTTTTAGTTTCGGGAAATTTATTTGCTGAATTTGGATAAACAAATATGCCACTCTGCAGCTTTTAAAGAAGCTGAAAAGCTCCTCAAGTAAGTTTCCTCTCTCCAGGTTTTAATCTTTTAAGTTTCTAATTTTTATTTTATTTTAATTTAATTTTTCTATTTGCTGTAGATTTCAGTCGCAGAGTGAGCTGCTTTTGAAACTGAAATCATGTCAGGAAATTTTAAATTCACCCGAAGCAAATACATCTGGAGATATGATGGATATAATCAAACAATCCATACAAAAACTGACAGATCTCACATCAGAAGATTTTGATAAGAAGATCCTTGAAAAGCCTTTTCTCGAAAATGAGACATTTACCAGCAGGTTTCAGTTGCAAGAGGTATGTTCTTTTTTTGCTCGTTAAAAAGTACTTAATTTCAAAATTAAATACAAGAATTTTCATCTAATTTCTGTCCACAATTGTCTTTGTGAAAATGCAGATAATACTTACCTTTGCCCTTTCTAAAAAAAACTTTAGTATTAGTGTTCAAACTACATATATACATTTATATTTATTTAAACTACTGCTTTGTTCCAATGACTCACTTTAACACTGCCAATTTATCATGTCAATTTATCAAGTTATCTGATAAATTACTCTGTATTTTGTTCTAAAATTTTTTTTTAAATACCTTGATAAAATTTTATTAGTTTTATTTTATTTTGAATGACATGAAATATGTTCCTGTCCTTTCGTTATTTTCCTTGTGCCAGTATGTCTCTGTTTTGGCCACAATTACTATATTTCAATTGGGAAATATTTCATGTAAACTGGAAGGGATTTTTGAATTATCTTGGTTATAAATTTTCAAGCTTTAGTTTTGGGTTTTTCAAGCTTAGTTTTGGGTTTGAGCATGGATGATTCAACAGATGGCAACTTGTGAAAGTACAATTTTGAAATAATATTATTAATATTATGATTTTATAAAGTTGACACTATAGAGAGAATTACCATAAAGTTTTATGTGATCCTAAAACTCAAGTATATTTTAAATAATTTTTGAGGTCTTGTAAAAGGTTGGCACAGGTCTTTAAAAAGTACTGAAAAACTCCTTATATTTGATTTCTGAAAATGAGTATATTTTCTTCCAAAAAGTTTTTTTAAATACCTCAAGGATAAACTTTTATTACTGGTTTTTTTATTTTGGGTGACATGAAATATGTTCCTGTCAATTCATAATTTTCCTTGTGCCAGTATGCCTTTGTTTTTGCCACAATTACTATATTTCGGTTGGGAAATATTTCCTGTAAACTGGATGGGATTTTTGAATTATCTTGGTTATAAATTTTCAAGCTTAGTTTTGGGTTTTCTTGTAGTGGGGTGGTAAAATATACATGATCAGCGAGAGATTTAAAATTTTTTAAAATACTTTTATTCGATTTTTATTGCCTATGTTACTACAGTGAAAGTTTTTTATTTATCTTTTTAGAAAATGAGATCGAGCATCAAACTTCGAAGGTCTCGATTTGAAGGTGTGCGGAATGAAATCATTGAGACGATATTTGATTATTTTCAGTAAGTTCTATATAAAGTGTCATTAAGAATATATTTTTTTTATAAATTTGTGAGTGTAAATGGTAAGCAGCGATTGGTTAGAACAGGGGTTTCCAACTGGCGGCCCGCGGGCCGCATGCGGCCCGAGAAGCCTTTTTTTGCGGCCCGTGAAGACTTCTAGGAAAATAATTTTCAGCATCAATTTAGATATTCTTAGTTAACGAAAAATGTTTTTGTAAAAATCCATATTGTTTTCAAATGCTGTTCATTTACAAAAAAGATTGATTTTTCTCGAATTACATGAAAAGTAGGGTGTCCACTCTATTTCATACCCCCTGACTCCCTTTCCCCATTGTTATACGTCCGAGAAGTCATCCACTGGCTTATTTTTAACCCAGGGCCATAACCAATTTCCTTTCACCCCTGCTGACTCAATTGTTCGCACCAGGAGAAGAGACTTGACCCTGCTATGTGATCACCGCCCATTTCTGCATGGACTGTCCATTTCCCCGGCTTTAGGTGGTACGGGTTTTCTCGAGGATACTAAGCTGAACTAAAGTAGCCCCAGGATACCTACCCCATATCGCAGCATTCCAACCTTAAAGTAAAATAAACTCGTCCTGTGAGGGGTTCTCCCAAGTCTCTTCTCCTGAAAGGAAAAGATAGGTGTGTATTTCTTCTGTGACCAAGAAAGCACGTGTTACGAGATAGGGTTTTCTTTAAAAACGATACTGTGCGTATGCTCTCTAATTATTAATTTTATAAGTATGGGTGGAATTTCAAAGAAACGCAAGATTGAAAATGAAAACAGAGCTTACAATGATCGTTGGGAAAGCAATTACTTAATTGCGAATAATAATGGGAAGTTCCAATGTTTGGTTTGCATGCAAGTGGTATCAGTGCCTAAAGAATACAATATGAAAAGACATTATTCAATCCATGAAGAAAAGTATCGAAGATATGGAGGAGAAGATCGAAATATCTTGATTTCAGAGCTGAAGAAGAAAGTGAAACAGCAGACAGGTTTTTTTTTTTTTTTTCCAAAATATCGCACGGTCAATCATCTGCTTTGTATGCTTCGTATGCCGTTTCTCTTCAGCTTGCTAAAGCAAAAAAACCATTTACTGATGGCAATTTAGTAAAAAAATGTGCTATTGAAATGGCAAAGGCTTTTGGGGATCCTAAATTAGCCGAGAAATTTGATTCAGTGGCACTTTCTAGCCAAACTTTACAGAGAAGAGTTATTGATATGGGAGAGCAGGTAGAAAAATCATTAATTAGTTTAGTTGAAAAAAGTACCTATTTCTCACTTTGCCTCGATGAAAGCACTGACCAAACAGATGTAAGTCAGTTGCTAATATTTATACGTGTAACTCAAGAAGATTTTGCTACCAAGGAAGAATTATTAGAAATATGTCCAATGACTGAAACCACGAAAGGAAAGGACATCTATGAAGCCGTGAAAAAAGCAGTTAACAAAATCGGAGGTTTTGATAAATGTTCAGCAATTGTGACGGATGGTGCACCAGTAATGGTAGGAGGAAAATGTGGACTGGTTGGATTACTAAGAGAAAATGGAGTAACTTGTCCGACAATCCATTGTATTATTCATCGGGGAGCTTTGTGTGGAAAGTCGGTGAAACCAAATCAAGTTTTCAAACTTGTGATAAAAGTTATCAATATGATAAGAGGTGGAAATCGTGCACTTTTACACAGGCAGCTAAAGCAGTTTTTGGAGGAAATGGAAGCAGAATATGGGGATTTGCTGCTCTACAATCATGTAAGATGGTTGAGTGCTGGAAAGTGTCTCGAGAGATTCTTTGGCATAAGAAAACACATCCCAGAATTCCTGAACAAGTTTGTTTCAACAGACACTACACAACTGGAAGAAGAGCTCCAAAGTGTAGATTTCTTAAAAGAATTGGCTTTCCTCACCGACATCACCACTCATCTTAATGAACTGAATCTAAATCTCCAGGGAAGAAACAAGCTGATGTCAGATTTGATGGGCCACGTAAATGGGTTTCGAAATAAATTAAAAATTTTCAAAGTCATCTTAAAGAAAAACGATTTGGTCCATTTTACAAGCTGTCAGAAGTTAGCTGAAGAAATTGAAAATGGTGAGACATTTGACTTCTCTGAATTTGCTACAAATGTCCAAGAAATCATAGAGGAGTTTGACAGTAGATTTAAAGATTTTGAGTCGTTGAAAAATAGCATGCTGCTATTTAGTAATCCTATTCAAGCAAAGATTGAAGATCAACCAACTCATCTTCAACTTGAACTATGTGACCTACAAGTGGATACATTTTTTCAAACGAGGGAAGAAAGGGGAGCAGATTTCTTTAAATTATTAACAAAAGAAAAATTTCCAAATCTGCGAGACTTTGGGCAGAAAATTACATCAATGTTCGGGAGTACGTACTTATGCGAAAGTGTATTTTCTACGTTGAAATTTATTAAGAACAATAATAGAAGCCGCCTAACAGATTCTTCTCTACTCCATCTCCTGAGACTCTCAACAACAGAGCTTTAGGTGGACATACGTGCTTTGGTGGCTGCAGCAGACAGACCTCAATTCTCTCACTGAACATTTTGCGTGCTTGTATGTAAGTTTTTTTCTCTTTTTGAAAATTTTAAGATTTATGTAAATGTCTGTACACTTGATACATAATTTAAATCATTTTAGTATGGAAGTTTTTTAAATATGAAATTAATGATGTTAAAATACCCACTTTCTATTTGAGTTTTTTTGTGTGTGTCTGTGTAATTTAACGAAAGTTGGCCAGTTATAATCAAGGTCATTATTAGAGGTTCATCCTCGAATTTTTAAAAATTTCATAGTATATACTATACACAGTATATACTATATCCTCCAAATCCCCCCCCGTAAGAAAAAAAGTCCTGGGTATGGTCCTGATTAAAGTGCGGCCCGCCACTAGACAGATGTTTTCGATTGCGGCCCTTGGACACTTGTAAGTTGGAAACCCCTGGGTTAGAACATAGCAGTCAGCCTCCTTTGTATATGGGTAGGACTCTCTTATGCCACCAGTTTAACTACATCGCTTTGACAAAACACAATTTAACCACTTAAGTGACTGGCTTGAGCTCAGTCAAGTTTTTCTATGAGGTAGAGATACATGGAGTATTTACATTTAACTTTCAGCCACCAGTAACGTAACCCACATCTGCATTGATGTCTCTGAGATTTCCTCTCTTTTATTTATATCTCAAAGCATGTTTGTTCTGACCATGTGCTTCAGGATTTGTTTACATCATGCACAAAGCAAAACTCTGATGTTGAGATGTCACATTATTGAGGATCTAGCTGGTCACCTCCATTGAGGGCTTATATGGTAGTGATACAACAGTGATGCTTGATGATTTAACAGTACTTGAGCAAGTAACCATTGCATGTATAATGACTCTATAGTATTTAAACTCTGTTCAAGAGTAGTGTGTAGATTTTTTTCATAGCTCTTGACTCTTTGTAACTTTTTAACCATTGTGTGGTATAACTCTGTGAGGTTTAACAATGAAACTGTTGTGAATTATTTGCATTAGCTTTTCTTATATTTAAGTTTTATGAAGTTATGAATAAAGTTTAGTTCTTTTAAACCAACTGATTTTGGAATTTCACTTTCTTTACTGACACTATGCCTGATCACAGTTCAGGCATGCTTTAAATTTCTAGGGCTATCTTTATCTTATATTACCCAAGCACGGTTTGGGCATGCTTTAAACTTCTACAGGTAACTTGCACTGCCCGATTTTTCACTATAAAACTTGATCTGTTTCCTTTTTTTGTCCTCTTTTATCCTTAGTTAATTTGAGTCTAATCTTTTTATATTCTGCAAAATGTATCAGTATAATTTTTTAATACCAGAGCATGATGGAAATAGATAAGATTATTTTCAGCGATAGAAGCACAACAGTCAAAGGAGAAGCATCATCTCAATGTAGAAAGTATTCATTCAATATTACCAGTGACATATAAATATAAAAATATAACACACAAGCAATTTTGTAATGAATTAAAATGCAATAACAAATGGTATGTTGGAAAGGATCAGCTCAAAATATAAACTGCGAAACCCTTGACTGAGGACACCTTATTGTGATTTTCTTTTTTGTTAAATTATATAATTATCTCTAATAGCTATTAGCATCATGGATTTAAAGTGATTTTTTTTTTTTATATAAAAGTTCTGTTTTCTTTGAAAAAGGTAATTTTGTAAAAACATTCTTCATTCACACATTGTATTTTGATTTATGTCATACGAATGATTGTCGATGAGTGAATCAATATTGTGTTTGCCTATTACATACTCTTTTCATTCTCTTTATTTCTTGAAAGTATAGAAAGAGAACTTTTCCAACTTCTGGTAACCCTTACTGGAATGAGCTATGTGACTGAGACCTGAGATGTGACTGTGTCCTCTTAGAACATTTCTGTGATTAAACTAGGAATTTAAAATCACTTGAAGGGATGTTAGGAAAATAATTGATATCTGTGTATTTCTGGCAAAGCATCATATATTTCTAAACGATTATTAATCCTTGCTTTTTTTTCATTTCAAACCAGGGATGTTTGTTCCCCATTCTCACTCCCTCTCAATGAAGTCTTCTTTTTCGATACCATCCATGCCTGTAAGAGGCATCTGATGCCATCTCCGAGAATTGTGCTGTGTAGTGCCCTATCTAATCCTCAGCACTATCTCGAGGTACGTAGCTTTTATTTTGATTGAAAGTACCTTTTAGCATCTCCTATGACACTGTTATTTACATATAGCTATTGTTTATATATTGTTTTGCATTTTTTCTTGATGTAAATCTTAATCTACACATAAAGGTACTAAAACTTAACAACTGTTCAATATTTAATTAAGAATGTTACCTTTCCACACATTTTTATTTATGCAGTAAATATGTATGATTGTTGGCAGGTGTAGATTATTATCCTATTCACCTGTCCTCTTTGTTTGGGGGGGGGAGATGAGTATTCCTGTGTAAGAGCTTGAATTCTCCTTACAGTGTCGATGCTGTACAATCACTGAGTCGAGCGGGGAGATTCCTTCGAGTATGCCCGATATATCACTGCTGTACAAGCTTCATCTGGAATGCGGGAAGCTCATCAACCTTTGTGACTGGTTAGAGGTGAGTATTGATTCTCTTGGCACAAAATGTGGTAG
The DNA here is from genome assembly GCA_907164885.2 of Dolomedes plantarius. Lineage (NCBI taxonomy): Eukaryota > Metazoa > Arthropoda > Arachnida > Araneae > Dolomedidae > Dolomedes > Dolomedes plantarius. The sequence continues at coordinate 33,086,228 of OU015495.1, read as the reverse complement.
TCACATTTAATGTTTCTTTTTCTTCAAGGCAATTTTTGTCAAGCTACGTTTATATGATTCAGTAATAACCACATAAATCTTGGTATTTGTTAGGTTTGGTCTTTTTTTTTTCCTTCCTAAAACAGGGTTAAAAGAATGTCAGGTTTTTCTTATTTGCTCTTTTATTTTTGTGTCATAGGCATGAAAGTAGTTTCACTTCTTTATAAAAAAAATTAATAAATGATTGTCCATGATGATTTAAATACTAGGCAGCTAAAATATTTGGGATTTTTTTTGGGGGGGGGGGGAGGCAGTTGCAGTAGGGCAGGAAAAAAATTCTACCATTTATAGTATTTAACCCTTTCGCGACGGCAGTTCCGATCACGCGCTTTCCTCTGAGGCCGGAAGTTTTTCTCGTGAGCGTACCCTCCAGGCCGGCGGACTTTTAAGCGCTAAGCCTAAATTTACGAAAAATTCCAAAATAGTAACATTTACAAACAAATCTATTTATTTAAGCTATATATGGGTTACTTACACATTCTTTTATTATTTTTCCACTAAAAAATTTTTGTTATACAGTTTAAAATATTTTTCGCTGGGACATAATATCGAAATCCTACTCTCCCTTTCCACAGTAAGAGACTTTCATCAACTAATATATTCCTATCAGGAATATATCAAGAATATGTCAATAATATATCAAGAACTCTGAAAGTTTGGAATGATTAAATCTAAAAAAGGTTTAATTTTTTCAATCTTTTTGGCATCAGAAGAAGTGAAATGCAAATATCGAAGCATTTCGATGCGTTGGTCCCGACTCATAACCTTACTGAAAAAAGGTGTTGCAATCCTGGGATTCGTTGAGTAGTACATCTTAATTTTCAGTTTTTTCACGATACCCATTAAAATTGTAAAAGCAAATTAAACAAACATTTCTTCTTTAGTTACAGGCAAAAATACTTCGAGGATGAACTCTGTTCACTTTCCGGATTTATGTACCTCTCATATGCATTAATTTGGTTAGTATAATTTAATACACATTAATTTAGTTATTAAATCCATTACAGTTTCATCAAAAAACATCTGAAATAATCTAATTCATATGATACAGCATCATCGACTTTTATTCCGCATGCCGCTGTGAATGTTAGTAGAGTTAAATCCCTTACGTGAGAAGACCACAAAGAAGTACCGTCCCGCGATATACTGAGAATAGAAATGTCTGATATATCTTCATCATCACTCTGATCTTGGTGTTCCAAATAAACAGATTCACCCGACGAGATTTTTGTATCACTGTCACTACTTTCATAATCACTTTCAGTTTGAGACACATTTCTCATCAATTCAGAAATTTCGTCTTCTGTTAAATATTTTCTCCTTTTCTCCATATTAAATCAGCAAAGGAAAGAAATCTCACTGCAACAGAATCTGATTCTGACTCAAAACCCATATACCCAATGCTACAATCCCACCGCAAAAGAAAAATAAACAAAGATATCTCGTAAACAAAGACGACGTGCAAAGTTTAAATGCCCTACCCGCTGACAGCCAAACGCAATACATCCATTCCTCTGTTTGTTTACATAAAACGATAGACCGCATGTAATTCATACTAGTCTTGTTTTCGAATAGAAGGTCCCAACTACGTGTACTCCAAATTTCATAGACATGTGGTGCCATCTTGTGCCCCCAAAATTAACTAATAAAATGTTCCGAACTACTGACACATATAGGTGACGTTCGGCCAGAAACGCAGATAGCTGCTGTCGCGTATACGTGACGTTCGGCCAGAAACGCAGATAGCTGCTGGCACGTATATGTGACGTTCGCCGTGAAAGGGTTAAGAATTATATTTAGGTGAGAAAATATTGCACAGTAAAAAACATCTTCCTTGCTGTCAACTCACAAAATAGCAAGCTATGTAATGAGGAGAGCCAGTCAAAAATAAAAATTGCATCAAAAGTAATATTGTCTATTCATTATTTAGCTATCTATTTCTGTAATGGCAAAAAATTAATAAAACAAGTGTCCATAAAATAAGATCCATTGTAACACTCTACTCACAAAATGTGACAGGCAAAAGTAACAATAACCTGATATCAGATTTTTTTTTTTTTTTTTAAAGTGCAAAAAAAGGATATCTAAATATAAACAGAAGTTTGGATGACAGGCATTTGGCTGTCAGTAAACTGAAATTAAAGTTCCATAATGAAAATTCCGGCAACCCAAGATAGCCTTAGAAATTTAAAGCCTGCCTAAACTGTGAATCGCCAACAAAAGGGAACATTTGCCAGACTACCCAAGCAGAGTTTGGGCCTATGAGCTAAGTGATTAATGGCGCTCTATTATTCATGTAGCAGCGTTCAGCGTGTTGCATAAAGTGTGTTTTAAGCTGAATTTTTTAACCTTGTTTCATTATTATTGTTCATAAAATCACAGTCATTTCTCGATTTTGTAGTATGTTCTCTATTTCTGTTGCCTTTAATGACTTCCTCGGTAAATTTTTTAAATTTCAGGCATTCAGGTCTTTGAAAGGTGACGATGGGGACTCTAAAAAGAGGAGCGCTTTAAAAATGAAGACAGATGATTCAAAGCTTAAGTATCCTTTTACTTCGTATTGATAATGAATTGTTAATACTTGTATTTATGTCTACCAACATACCCCTTCCCTTGAGGGATCCTGTAACCCCTAGGTTGCAGGCTCCCCCAAGGGGCACATTCCAATGTGGCAAATCAGGGAATGCCTCCACTGGAAAATCCATTGGGTTGTAGAAAGGAAATAAAGTACTATCTACAGACCAACAGGTAGAAATCCAACCACTTTCAAGGCAGTGGCACCCCTCTTCTATGGATAGAGCTTTTTTCCTGAGGTGGTTCTTTTTTCTTCTGCACTTTTCTAAAACATGACAACAACAACATACCTCTTGTTGTTATTTCACCACTGTCTCTATAATTTTCAAAGTTTTATTTATTTATTTATTGTTCAGGGTCTTGTTTTAGTCTGTAAAAGTCCATAAGAATTTCTTATTCTAGGTTTGTCTTTAAGGGACCACACAAAGGGTTTTAAATGGTTCTGGAGGTCAAACAATGCTTTATAAAGGCAGGTACACAAACAGCAAACAAAGGGTCACAAACCCATTTGGGCCCAATGTTAATGACCCCATTCGATGGGCTGTTCCCATCAGCAGACTGAAAGCTTGGGCATTTTCATGTAGTGAATGGCTATAACTGAATGAGTCCGATGACAGAGAATGACTGCAATCTGTACTCTATTGCACAACTCAATTTCCAATAATGTATAACGACAACATTCAGTTTCTCACACAAAATGACATTTCCAAGCCAAAAGTAAAAAAAATTCTGAACCGGGCAGTAGGCTCTGTAAAAAGTGATGAACCTTCCAGTCAGTTTCCTTTGTTGTATGTACATGACATCTTTTGACAGAATATCTTTAACCTTGTGCCAAGTATCCGCTTCCTGCACGCGGCTACCGAACTGCAGCTGCTCGGATTTGTGAAGCCAACCAAGAGGAAAACAGACCATGTCGCCAGGCTGACACTGGGGACCTTTTGATCCATTCATTTTGGATGGCATCTCTGTTTTATTCACTGACTCTTTACTTGGTATTGAAATGTTTTCAGTTCACTTGATGGAAACCTATCCTACATTCGAAAAAGGATTTTTTTCCCCTCAACATGAAGATTTTCTGCTCGTGTTAGAAGAGAGTGGTTTTGTGGATTCCTGTCAGGAGATTTAAGTTTACCAAAGATGGATGTGAGTGGGCCAAGAAAAAAAGAAAATGAAAAAATTGTTTTACTATGATTTTGGGGACATACTCATTCTTTTCTTTTAATCTTTCCTATGATCTTGATTACACAATGTTATTTTTTTAATAACTTTATAAGTATTTTTTAATTTAAAAATGGGAGAAATTCTAATTAAAAAAAACAAAGAAAAATTTAGATTTTTAAAATAAATTTTTTTTTTTTTTAAACTTGGCTGTTTTCTGCTCTGTTGCATTTTCCTGTCCACTATTTTTAAAAATCTTTTTAATTTTTAAATTGTATATTTGCTTCAAAATATTCCTTTTTATTATTTCCATTGTGGGGTTGTGCACGATTTTTTTTCCTACAAAGGATTGTAATTCAGTGGACGCTTGTTAATTCGAACTCAAAAGTTCGAATTATCCGATGTTAAGAAAATATATAAATTTAAAAGTGTATCACTGAAGAAGAAAAATCCTCCTGGTATGTATAACCTCAGAAAATATATTATACTATGCTATCTAAAATTAAACATATTGAAAAGCAATATAGACTTACCTTAATCATAAAATGAAGCAGAAGATATGCAGAAGAAAGTAAACTTTAATTAAAAATATGAATTACAGTTTTAAGAAGAACTGCAAAATGGATGTTTGGTTTTGTTTATGATACCTGCATTGTTCAGCCAGCTTCTTGATTAGAAGTAAACATTTTTGCATTGGATCAACTGGCAGTGTTTTAATTCCTTTAAGACTTCGTGGATTCTTGTACTTTCCAATCACTAATAATTTAAGCTTTTCGCTCCCATCCATATTAGCTAAAGCTATAATCCTCTCTTTACTGCTTTTATCTCCTACGCAATCATCCCCTTTAGAATGTAATGTTTTGTTTGGCAAGAGTTTAAAAAAAATGCAGTTTCGTCCGCATTAAAAAATATCTTTCAGCAGGTAAGTAGAGAAAAGCCCTGGCAGTTTCGTACCGAAATTAGTGGATACGTCTTCGTTTACATTAGACCTTTGGCCACATACAGTTTGATAAGAAATATTGTGCCTTAATTAAATTGAGAAAACTTTCCATCACTGCATTTAAAATCTTTAATACCCATTCGACTTGCCAATTCATCAGCCGTCGTCTGCACTAAAGGCCCATTTATCGGAAAATTTCGAGATCTAACATCCTGGAACCATAGAGTGTTTTCTAGATCTTGGGACACATTTCTCATGCATTTCTTTTCTCTAGCAAATTTTAATTTTTCCCATGAATCTAAAATTGACTCCTTGTTTTTCAAATAAGTTGACAAGGTATTTTTTTAGTTCCATAGTCAGCTGCTAACTTTGTTTTACACTCGCCATTCTCTTCTTTCTATAAAATTTCTACCTTTGTCTCCAAAGTTAGGGTTTTGTACTTTCTACATGTAGACATCCTGAATTTTTACATATTCTCACCACACACTGAGGTAGAAAAATTTGCCAGGTGATTGGCTAGGGTGCTGGCATTCGGTTCAGATCCTGTGGGTTCGAGTCCTACTGTTGACATGGATGCTTGTAGCCGTTCGGAATCGGCTTTAAACTGTAGGTCCCGGTCTAATTAGCCCTCGTAAAGCAAAAAGTTAAAGCAGCGCTCTAAACCAAATCAAGAAGAAAAACTAGATTACAGTAACTTGTCTGCACTGCAAGCATAACTGACGCAGCTCCTTAGAATCTGTAGTAAAGACTGTTTTTTTCTGAAATTCTAAGAAAATCGATACAAATAACGGACAATCGTTTTGTCCCTTAAGCACTCATGTCCCTAATGTTTAGCGGAAATGCAATAGTCTAGGAATGCAGGCATGTGCCTCATTAAACAGAAAAGAAATGCAGATGATTTTGACGCACAAAATAATAAATACAGCGTAATAAATTCAAAATAATAAATACAGCATGTATTTTCTCCGTTAAACGAGGAAAAAGAAATTTTTTTTGTCAATTTTTAGTTCAAATTAATGAGATATTTTTAACATTATACAATACAAGTATTATAATACAAGTTTTGGGGGGCCTTTGGATTAGTTCGAATTAACGAGCGTCCACTGTATTTATTTTATTATATGTATATAGTACTGTATGTATGAAGTTTAACCATTTTTTACAAGTTTTTATTAACTTGTTTCTTGTTTGTGTGTTTATCGAGTCCAAATCTTGCAATTGATTTTTAACTAACTTCCCGACTAGCTAGACATTTGAAACTTTTAGAATAGTTCAGAACACGATGACAATGCATTATTTTAATACTTTTAGGCATCTTTAAGCAGAATTAAATTAATTTTCAGTTATTTTCAGTTAATTTTGTCTTGTAGACTGGGGCAGCCATCTATTGGCCGGGACGGGAACGAAAAGTTCAGCGCAAGTTAACTTCCAATTAACTTCGTTTTCTTTCAAATCGATGGGATAATTCATAAAAAAAATTTTAAAGAAATATTTATTAATACATAGAATTGCCAAGTTTATATGATTCAACAGAAAATTTAAAAACATGGTATATAAAAAGATCTTTTTATCTTGTAATCATTATTTTACGCAGTCTGTATCAGGATTTTTTTTAGTAAATTTGTTTTGAAAAGAACTTTGATATCCACGATTTAGTTTTGGGAAGATCCATCTGACATTCATTCGAGAATGTGTGGATGAAGGGATTCCAAGTCGTTTCATGCAATCGATAGGTTTGCCTTTCGCTTGACGTTGGCTGCTGGATAGGAACCCATGGACCCATCATTTAAATTTTGAGTCTTTGTGAGGATCAGGCCATAATTTTCTTCAGATTATCAAAGAGGTTGGCGACACTCAGAAGGTTGAAAACCAATGATTTAGGTGAATTTGCGAATTAATGCGGCATAGATTTGAAATAGGGATTGCCGATCCGTAAAGAGCAGTGGTTTATAACTCGATCCCATTATAACAACGGAGGTTTTGAGTCTCCCCAAACGTCTATATGTGTGTCACTCGTTTGCGTCTCTAAAGGGACAACGCAGGTATATGTGTGCGTACATCCAATTTGAAATGATTTCCTCCTTCCGAGAATTGTTAAGGCGTGTACCTGGGCAGTCCCCATTCACACACCGAAATCTCGTGCATTTTTGTGTAGAGGATGGTCGCGGTGAGTCCTTCCATCCGTATTCTATTGCGCGTCTCGGTTTCCGATAGCGGACTACGAAATAAAAGTTTCCTACATGACAGGAAATTTCCCAGCCGGACCATGGGCACACTTCCTTCCAAGGCAAAACCCATGCGTTCGGTGGCATTGAGCGAACCACTTTTCCTTTTGAGAGCACGACATTCTCCGATATGTTAGCAAGGCTAGTCACCTTTACATCTGTTTCACTGCACCGAGCCTTCGTCGTCCGAGAAGCAAACAGTCCGTCCGAGTCAACAATCACACATTGTATTTACTTTAACGACAGATTTCTCGCTTATCTTGCAGGCACCTACACCGCTTCACTTCTCAAGTTCTCCTATACAGAAATACATATTTAAATTTACATATGTGTGTCTGTGTTTGTTTGTAAATGAATATATATGTATATACTAGCTGAAAACCTGTACTTCGCTACGGAGTACATTCAAATTAAATACAATGGTCAATGTATGCATTGAATGCCAAAAATATGTATAAATATATTTATAATAAATACAACGATCAATGTATGCAATTGATGTCAAAAAAACAAAAAAATATATTGATAAAAAATTGTAAGGGATATTTTTATAGACAAAATAATGTAAAAGAAAATATTCAAATTAAATCCAATAGAACATACTATAGAATATAGTACAATTTGAGGAACATTTCTTTTACTGTATTTTAATATTTTTTTGGATAATGTCCAATCGTCTGCCGCATTAGCAAGAAATTTTTTTTTGTCTATTTCATTGTTATGCACGTGATACAAAATTAGTTTAAAGTATCAGAAAAAGAAGAGAAACCACGTGATCAGCATTTAATAAATTAAATTCTAAAAATTAATCTTTTAAAAATTCACCAAAAATCAGAAAATGGAGGTAAAGATTCGAAAAAGATTTCATTTTATAGGAATCTTTATGATATTTCTTGTGATATAAATTTTATAACCCTCAAATTATTATTTTAAATGTAAACTTAAAAAAAGTTACTAAAACAGCTTAAAAATTTAATTTTAAAAAGTCTAAGAAGAATTTTTCAAAAATCTTTCTTAGTCCACCCCTACACTATAAGAAAAATCGCCATGCAAAATTTCAGCCCTTTAGGTCTAGCGGTTTGGTCTGTGCGTTATATGTCAGTCAGTTAAGGAACTGTTATATATATATATATATATATATATATATATATATATATATATAGAGAGAGAGAGAGAGAGAGAGAGAGAGAGAGATGGATAAATTTATTTTATTACAAATTTGCTCAATACGAATAGGCATCTGGGAGGGGTCGAGCCAATCTCCACGGACACATCTCTTCAGCGCGATTTTGTTCGAACGCACCGCCGCGCAGATATGAAAATGCTGTTCTCTGTGGCGCAGTTTCCTCTCTTTTTCCATTTCTTGAGCTTATGGGCCGCTCGGAATCGATACCTACTACAGATGCAGCTGTTAGGAGAATGCAGTGTCACCCGTACGATATTGGATCGCTTTTTAACGGAAATAATTATATATATATATGTGTGTGTGTGTGTGTCTGTGTGGTCTCTTCAGCCATTGACGCATCTCTGCTTACCGTGTAGGTTTCTAGATCGAGTTTTAGTGGAAATTATTATATATTTATATGTTTCTATACATCCACATATATGTATGTATCTGTGTGTGTGTGTGTGTGTGTGTGTGTGTGTGTGTGTGTGTGTGTGTGTGTGTGTGTGTGTAAGTAAGTAAGTAAGGTAGGTATACTCGATCACCGTGCAGGTGTTTTGTCGCTTGACGCCCGGAGAAGAAGCGGAATGGGCCTTAGATATTCAATATTCGAATCGTGCCTATTTGACTAGCTTTTACACCAAATCGATTCATGTTTTCCAATTCCCCATACGTTTCGATGCTGAAAAATACGGAAAGCAGGAAAGGCATTCACCACATCCTCGACGTCCAAGAATCGATTCGATGTTTAAGAAATATCAGCGGGGCCGTTTCATCGATTTTGGGGGCCTGAATGGTACCTTGCCAAATAATATTGGCTCGGTTTTGAAATCTTGTGGGCGTATGGGTATAAAAACAAGAATCAAAAATAGGCAGTGGCTCATTTACGGGAAATTCCCCGTAGCCTAACATGGGGACGGAGGCCTTGAGCCATCCGAAATCCAGTGGAATTACACATCGCAGTAGGGAGGCGTTGTCACTGAGGTTACGATATCATTGAGCCCTTTGACGGGTAACCCCGTAATTCGGTGGTTCCTAACCTGTGGTACGCACACCCCTCGGGGTACATGCTGATCTGTTCAGGGGTACGTTGAAAATATAAAAACCCGCTTCTTGTCACAAGAAAATGCTAAAAAAAGGTATTCTGAACTTTTTTGTACTGTTATGATTACAAAGCCCCAGCCGAGAAGAACGTTCCATAACTGAAGCAAGATGAATTTTTAAACTTGCGCATTTTCTGAGTTGATGGACGCTGGTCCTGTATGAACTGTGCTACGGTCCACCAACGGGACCCTCTCGCTAATAACCCAGTAAAATGTTCACAATAGGGTGACACTTGTTCATTTTTATATGCCATTTTTTGAGCTTATATAGTTAATTTATGAAAGCAATTTTATATAAGCCCTTGAAAAGATGAAAATTCTGACAGATTTTTTTCATTAAGAAACCCAAATCTAATTATGTTGTATGAGAATTGGCCTTGGAATGTACATCACAGTCACAAACACAACCCATCCAACCTGCACGTCAGTTGTTGAAATAGGTAATGATAATAACTCCAATATTGATAATTATAAGATAAAAAGAACTTTTTATATACCATGTTTTTAAATTTTCTCTTGAATCATATAAACTTGACAATTCTATGTATTAATAAATACTTTTTAAAAATTGTTTTGATGAATTATCCCATCAACTTGAAATAAAATGAAGTTAATTGGAAGTTAACTTGCTTTTAACTTTTCGTTCCCGTCCCGGGCGATAGATGGCTGCACCAGTCTATAAAACAAAATTAACTGAAAATGAATTCAATCCTGCTAAGATGGCTAAAAGTATTAAAATATTGCATTGTCATCGTGTTCTGAGCTATTCTAAAAGTTTGAAATGTCTAGCTAGTCGGGAAGTTAGTTAAAAATCGATTGCAAGATTTGTACCGGACAAACACACACACACAAACAAGCAAACAAGAAAGCTAGTTAATAAAAACATGGTAATAAATGTGTGTATATGTCTAATTTTATTACCATTGTTACACTCTAGCTATAGTTTTACCTCTCTGTAACAACATGCCGCCGGGGTTATACACATTGCGAGGGTGTGCGCGAGGTATAAAAGATTGAGAACCACTGCCGTGACCTCTTACAGGAGCTAGCCCTCACGGCATGTAACCGCTGCACGCACATAATCCGTGATCTGGAGCTTGGCGCGCCTCCAGGACGTCGTCAAAGGGAGTATCCTTTGAACCAGTGGCGCCACGACGATTTACCTTCGGGTTTGGGATTGAACATTAATAATCGGGAGCGTTTTCGTCAACAAACATATCTGAAGTTAGATAAAATCGCGAGTGGCGTACAGAATTTCTGTACTGATTCAAAATCTCTTTTGCGAACAGATGGGTAGAGACATCTCATGAATTTTTTTATTCGCAATTAAGCAGTGGACGATTGAAAAAACAGATAAATAAAACTGGCTATAGAGCCCCATTCGCACATTTGCGACTATTTTGATACGGGTTTTATCTTTCAATTTTTATATAAAAATTCATACTCCACAAAGATAGTACGTGTTTTTCTACGAAAAATCTCATTTAAAGTCCTAGATTTTTTAAAAAGTTTTTTTTAAATGTTGACACTTTACGTTAAAATGAGTTCCTCTTGCCAATACGGGGGGGGGGGGGGGGGGAATGTGTATGCCCTATAATTTGAAACATTTCTCGAGGCTTACCTTTATACAATATCTACCAATAAGTATTTGGACACCCATGCAAGTGACGATATCGATTAATACTATCCGTAAGGAAGCACATCTTGGTTTTCATGGTCGTGCTGCCGCCCATAAGCCTTTGATCATAAGTCCAACCACGCTGCTCCGTTAGTGGGATGCAAAGCACGTCGGAAGAGAACCGTAAATCAGTTTAAACGGGTTCTCTGGAGCGTCGAATGAAGGTTCACCCTCTACCGTTCGGATGGCTGGGTCTGACGTCTGCCTGGAGAACATCTGCAAGAATGCATTGTGCCCACAATAAAGTTCGGCGGAGGGGGAATTATGGTCTGGGGGTGTTTATCCTGGTATGGACTGGGACCCTTGGTCCCAATTCATGGTAAGCTCAAAGCCGACGCCTACTGCACTACTTTGGATGGCAGTGTGCTTCCTATGTTGTGGCAGTTTTGAGGGTTGGACCCATGTTACTTCCAGGACAACGCCAGCTGTCAAGTTGTAAGGTCCACCATGGATTGGTATGGTGTATATGTGTGTATTTACAGTGAAACTTCTCTAGGGCGGTTAGTAATGGTTATATATATGCGTAAAATGGAAGATAAATTTTCCTAATTCAAAAAGAACAAAAATAGCAAAGAGATAAGATATATCGTAAAACAACATCGAATTCCATAAATGAAAAGAAAGTAACGCAACTCAGCTGATTATTCTAAAAGAAATTAATCACGATATCGATCCATTTAGAAAAATCGGGAGCGGGGAGGGAACATCGACGATTCGCGAACTTGGCGTGAAGGGAAAATAAATGAACGGAAACAAATTGAAAGAATTGCTGATTATATCGGCGTTGTAAGTGGTACCTGAAATGTTACGAATATCGGCATGTCACATTCCGACAGCGGACACACATACACACACTTATATAGTATACTGTGTATATATATATATATATACGGGTTGTCCATAATTGAGTCCCACTTTCAAAAGGCTGCAAAAAGAGAACCACTGGTCAGAATGACTTCAAATTTGAAATGAATATACTGGAAGAAGGGGGAAACGATGTGGCATAATTTAAAAAAAAAGAATTTCAAAATGTTACAGCGCCATCTATTGATACATTTTGGAACTCTTTTTTTTATTATGCCAAATCGTTTCCCCCCTCTTCCAGTATATTCAGTTCAAATTTGAAGTCCTTCTGACCAGTGGTTATTTTTTTGCAGCTTTTTGAAAGTGGGACTTTAATTATGGACACCCTGTATATATATAGGGGAAATCGCGGCTTGTTGGCCCATTTTTTCTTCAATATATATATTTTTTAATTTGTTTAAAATTTAAAATTTTTTTAAGTTTGCACAATCAGCGGATCTTAAAGCTTAACCTACGTCTGAGAAAATTTAAAATATATTAATACGTAGGTAGGCTGAAAAGTAATGCACACATGCTTGTAGAGCGCGAACGAAATGACCTTCAAAACAGCGCCAAGTGGCATTTGGAAGTTCCATCCCTCCTTAATACGCATGCGCAGTTTTGAAATCGTTGTGTTCATCCTGTGTATTTTGAAAAACGGTAGTATGGAGACGTGTTCTAGTGCTATGTCAACGGCGAGTTATACAGCGCGCTGTTATCGAATTTTTAACAGCTGAAATTAGTGAGTCCTACTGAGATTCATCGTCGTTTAAAGGCTGTTTAAGGTGACGATGCTGTTGATAGGGGTATTGTAAATCGATGGGTAGTAAAATTTCGTGGTTTCGAGCCTGGAAAAGCCATACTTGTTGATGAAACACGCAACGGACGTCCGATCACTGCCACAGACGATGAACATCGCAAACTCGTCGACGATTTGATTCAAAATGACCGGCAAATCACTCAAAAGCGTATCGCAAACCATAATGAAGTATCCAAGGAATGTGTCTGCTTCATTATGGAACGATTGGGATACCGTAAAATCTGGGCTCGATGAGTACCACGCCGTCTCACAGTCGAGAACAGCGTTGGACTGGAGAGGCTCTGCGAAACCTGAAGTTTGAACCGATTCCACACTCTCCTTATTCCCCCGATTTTGCGCCTTGCAATTTTTATTTTTTTTTCTCTACTCAAGAGAGACCTAAAGGGTAATCATTACACCTGTGGTGAAGGCAGCTGTCAAGTCGTGGATTCGAGAAAAGTCTGAAGAATTTTTCAGTGACGGAATGAGAAAACTTGTTACACGTTGGGAGAAATGTGTTAGCCTTAACGGTGACTATGTTGAAAAATAAATATATAATTTTGAAGCTTCAGAATTGTACTTTAATGTTCTTTTTGCCCGATCTCGCTATGTCTTTTTGTTCGCACTCTACAAGCATGTGTGCATTACTTTTCAGCCTACCCTCGTAGTTTCTATATGAAGCTCAGCAGGACATCAAATCACTGGGCCAACCTGCCCCATCGAACGGGACAGGTTTGCCCCTTAAATTGATTTGATTTTCGGATTACTAAAGGAAATGGAAAAACACATAAAATATCAAATGTAATTTTAATTTGGTATATAAAAGATACAAAAGATAATTTGTTCAGCGTAACTACTGCCTTCATCGAAATCTTTCTCATCATCACAATGAATGCAAACTTAAACTATCGTGTCCCCAGTGACACATGATTTGTGTATCCAACGCTTGCACCTGGTACATTGAACCCACTCTTCTCCTGATTTACTATTTTCGAATGATTTAAAACAGCGAAGGCATAGGGAATCCTCTTTCTCCTCTTGTTCTTCGCTGGATGGATCCGCATCCTGCTTGCTTCTACAATATCGTTTTAGTTTCTTATTTTTGTAGGATTCTTCAGCAAAAAGCTTTTATGATACAGTTTTCTGAAACTTTATTTTCTTCTCCTTTGCCTTTTTTTTTTCTCTTTCTGAAGTGCTTGTATGATTGATGTGTCAGTTGGCATCGCGGAAGTTCGTTTACTCTTTATTTGTGTATTATTTTTCCTTGATTCTGCCTTCGTCAAAGGCATCATCTCCTCTGGAGTAAAGAAATCGTTTATTGATAGCGGAGATTTATCAATTAGAAAATTGACCCCAGAGTGTCCCGGAAGATTCCTTGGAGCTGGTGATATACTGGGAATGGTAATATCTGGAGTTGGTTCCAAGGCAGTAATTGGATTGTGTCGATAAGTGACATACGAGTACATAAAATCACTATCTGTAAAAATATTCATATGGAAAGGGAAGAAGCCAGACATTATGTTAATTGCTGTTGTTGCCAATGGAAGGGCGGTTTTTACAATTGCTGGAATGTCTTATATTGTCATTGGGTTTTTATTCATTGTCATCCAATCATCGCAAGTTGAATTAACATATTTTTTTTAATAGGCCCTTCCTTACACACACACTTTATCTAAAGGCTGCCACATATGAGTACAGTTGCCAGGAAATGACAAAAGCGTAACCCCATGACTTTTGCAGTAGTCATGAACATCAGGTGAGAGATATGGTTATCAATAAGAACCAAGCAAGGATTTTCTTTGGAGCATCGAACGTTCGAAACAAAGTGTTTCGTGTATTTGAGAAAATGAGATTCCGTCATCCATCCAGATGGGTAAGCATCACCGTCACTCCAATTGGGTCATCTCGTACAAAATGCGGTCGATAGTGCACTCTTGGAATTATGAAAAAGGGGCACACGCTATTTCCTGTTGCATTAACTGCTAATGCCATTGTTACAAGTGATCCTCTCTCCGCTGATGTTATTCTTCCAAATTGATGATAGCCCCTTCGCGCTACAAGTTTATTAGCCTTTTGAACAGTTGTAATACCGGTCTCGTCGATATTTCAAATGTTAGCAGGAGACACATAAACTTTTTAATATTTTACTGAAGTTATCGAAAAATAACGTTATGCTTATCGAAGCTCGTGGTACGTACCGTGCTCGAGGTGATCGTATTGAAGGCTTGGGATGCCTTTTTAAAAACTCAGTGAACCAGTTAGGTCCTGCCAATTCACGGTCGATCCAAGAATCTGGAATTTTTCCATCACATGTGACGGCATATGTATATGCAGTTCTTTTGATTTCTTTTGGGCAAATTCCAAAGTAGATGTCGGATGTTTTCAAAAGATAATTCATATCCTCTTGCTTAGGTTCAAAAACCTGCAATGAGGAAAGCCAAAAATCATCAGATCCCTTCACGCTTGTAAGTTTCTTTTCATTTATAATGTATAAACTATAGATATTTCAAAACAAATATCTGTATAAAAAATCATAGCAAAAAACTTCTTACCTGCTGTGGTTTTGCGCATCTCTCTTTTTTTTTTATTGGACTGAAGTTTTCTTTTCATTTCCTGTATCAGAATCTGGTGAGTCAGGGACTGAGGAGGGCATTAAAAGAGGTTCCTGGTAGTTGCAATACCTTCCCAATGTTTTTCTTGGAGTTCCATATGCTTTAGCGGCTTCTCTGATTGACGTCTTCTTCAATTTCACTTCGACAATAGCAACTTTCATTGTCTCTTCTGGAACCTTTCCTCTGTTTCTTTTTCTAACATAATTGCGAACCAGCTTGGCAGCTAGAGATGAGGCAGTAGCTCTAACAGGCCCTAAACAAAATTTAAATTGGGACCCATATTAATGCAAGTTGCTTTTAAAGAAATCTGAAATAATGACACTTACAGTTTTTATTAATAATAGAGAATACAATATACCAGGGGTGGGCAAATTCGCTGCAGATATTTTTGTGGCCCGCCAAGACAGCCATAAAAATCCGGACAGTCGGAAAAACTGCCAATATTTTATTTTATTTATATTTATTGATTTTTATGATACAATTTATACCTTTTCTGAAATGCAAAGTCAACTAATAAATGCAATAGTTTTAACGTGCTTAGATATTACTGTCTTATTTTCCTATTTGTTAATACCGCCCTGCCCAGTAACACACATATTTATGCAATTTTATTGACTTTTGCAGGTTTATGAATGTAGAAAACAAACTCTTGGACTGCGGGGCATCTTGGCCCACTGGGCCAACATTTGGTTTTGATCATTGTATCAAAATATTCTGTTAATATATTTTTTAAATCCGTAGGTAGGAAATAAGCTCTGAAGAACGGTCTTTTAGATTGATATTCACCTAAGTGAAACTTTAATTTAGAAACAAATCAGAAACGATTATTTATAAGTGAAAAAAAAAAAAAAAAACTTACCTGAGTGAAAATTTGAAGTGGTTTTCGTGTGAATGCTTCTTCGCTGCTGACGCTTTTATGGGTGATAAAAGACGTGATAAGACACACATCGCTTAGCTAGTAATGCCATCTACCGGATAGTTTGATAAATATCGCGGATGGCCAACATGCCCCGGTCTCCCCTACATATAAATAAATAAATATATATAAAATATACGTAAATGTGTGTGTATATATATGTATGTCTTTCACCATAAATTGAAATCTCATGAAAAACGCAAGGGTATAGACCATGTGATTAAATCTAACCAATTGAATAATTCTATCGTTGGTGGTGAAGCAGGGAAATATCCATTTTGTATACGCCTGAACGGAAGACATTTCTGCACACTTGTAACTTTTGGCCTGTATGTAAGGCCACGGCTCTTCTAACTCTACACTTGTAACTTAGCAGCTGCTATCAAAATTTCGTCTCATATAATCGCTAGTCTTTCCCTTCCGCGCCCCGGTTAAGTCCGGTGGCCACTACTGCTTAACTAATATCTCCTGACTGCTGAATTCTGTCTTTACAATGTTGCATCTAAATACAGGCTTTTTTTTACTATATGCGTACTCTATGTTGACTCGGCTCCACCACTGTGACTACTTAGTACTTGAATTAATTACTCATTCTTCTCCTTCGTTCATTGTGTGTGCTATCACACACACATACATTCTGTCAAATAAATACCGGGAAATATTCAATAAAACACAAAATATTGGTTTAATCATCCAAATTTATTGTGTCACCTACAAAATAGGCCCTATTTTATGAAATATGCCAACGAATAAACCAGTTGTCGAAACACTTCTTATAGGCGCTTACCGGTATGGTCTTGAACTCCTTCTGCAAATTTTGTTTTATGGCTTCAGTGGACTGAAAAAGTCTTCCTCGAAGGGATAATTTGAGTTTGGGGAGTAGGAAAAAGTCAGGCGGGGCCATATATGGCGGATACGGAGCTTGGTGGCGTGTGTGGGCCGGCGAATTATAGTGGTGCAGAATCGAAGAATTTTTCTTCCACAACTCTGGCCTTTCCCGTCGAACATTCTCTCTGAAACGCCTCATAACGCCCAGATAATAATGTTTGTTGACTGATTTCCCCTCGGTAAGGAATCCGGATAGACAACAACACTTTGACGAGTTGCGACTTTCACGTTTTTTTTCTGTTTCTACTTGTTGTCGAAGCGCCATTCCGAAGCCTGTTGGTTGGTTTGCATGTCAAACCCATTAACCCATGTCTCGTCGTATGATATATTTCATGAATGTAGGGTCCGAATTAGCTTGTTCAAGTATGTCTTCAGCAAACTGTTTGCTATTCTCTTTTTGAAGGAAATTCAACTCCTTCAGAACAAGCCATGCCGCCACACGTTTCATGGCCAAAACATCAATTAGTGCGAACTTATTCGTGAGACACGTCCCGATCCAGAGTCATCTCTATTAAGCGTAAATGACGATTTTCCATCACCATTTTCTTATCTTTGTCGGTGTTTTCGTCAGTCGAAGACGTTGAAGGTCAACCTGAACGAAAGAAGTCTTCAAGCATTTCTCGGCCTTCTTTGAATGCTTTGTATAACTCGTAAGATCGTGTTTTCGATAAGGCTGACTCACCGTAATCCTTCGCCAACATCTTCAACGATTTAGTAGAAGAAATTTCGTTGGCAACACAAAGTTTGAGGCAAACTCTTTATTCGATATTTTTTTTTTCCATTTTAAAAATAGCAGAACATACATGAATACCACTAACACATATTACAGGTGGCAAAAGAATTTTCGACACAACGGTGTCAAAACTCTAGGCGACAATTAGGTGCACTGGCCCTATCTCACGGTAAGTTTTCTTTTCAATTCCTTTTAAGCAAGTTTTTGAAATGAACAATAGCCGGTATTTATTTGACAGAGAATATATATATGTGTGTGTGTGTGTGTGTGTGAGATTTAATTGGAATTCTGTTCTTTTTTCTGTATATTTTCTTCGAGATTCTAAAGATTTTTTTTTTGTTTGTTTCCAAAATTCATTTTTTTTTCTTTGCTTTCAAGTATTACATCGCCAAATGACGTCATCTAAGACACTCCTGATTTGGGGTTCTGTCTTTGTCGCATTCTTTTTTTACCCCGCTGTAAAAGTTGTCCGATCGTTAAAAGGATTATTTCTGTTCCTTTTTTAATCAATTTTATTTCTATTTTACCCTTTTTTATACATAATAAACTTTGGAAATTAATGGATGCCATCTTTCGTAATTTGACTTTCTCTTGGAATTGTGGACTGTGATAAAACGGCCTGTTCCCTTCGTTCTTTAAAAATTTTGCAGTCCTCAACATTAAAAGTTTTTATAATTCTTCAATTTTCAGCTTAGCTTTAATTTTTTTTCTCTATAATTCGATGCAGTCGACGAGCCAAAAAGCCAATCGAATCCTTTTCCAGCTTGATGGGTGGCGTATGAGATGGTTCCTATCTATAATTGACGTTGAATTTTTCGGGGATTATTGTAATACCCGACCTTTTTTACTCCCGGAGAATGGATCTCGACCTCATTAAAACACCGCCATTCGTCTTTCTTTAGGGCGGGATTGGATCAGGCTGATAACTGGAGGGGAAAATACAGAAACGTGGGATGAAGACATTGTAGTCCCTCGGGCCTCTCGGATGGGGCATAAGTCGCTTGACAAATATATACCTACAACGTATTTTCTCGTTTTTATAGATTTATAGTTATGGGCAATGAGACTAGGTCATCTGTTGTTGTTGCTATTGGCTGACTCTGCCCATCGCTACTTCTCTGGTTACAGGAGAGACGAGTCACTGCTCGTGTCGAGCGACGCCCTTTAAAAGACAAAAGACCAAAATAATGTTAAAATCAAAATTAAATTTATTCTTACGAAGTTAATATCAATTAAAATTTGAGCATTTGCTTCATGTCATTTCTCTAAAATGTCGATCAGACGTCATCTAAGACACTTTTCGTTGGACACAAATATAATCTATCGGACGTCTGTTACTCCGTAACAGACGTCCGATAGAATATCATTTTCAGTGCTGTATGTGTGAGTCTGTCGAGACCGCGGTCGCTCTGTGTGCATCCTCCAAATGTTTCTTCTTTCTCCAGTCGCATTAGCTATTGTCAAGTAAATGCGCAGAGCTATTTCCACAGCGGGGAAGGAAAAAGTTTGCTGCAGGGTTGTAGATATTAGAAGCCTTTAGAGCAGTGTTTCCCAACTTTTTCCGAGTCGAGACCCACTTCATTAGTTTTCTCGCATCTCGTCCCCCCTTCCCCCCTGTATATTTTCAGAAATCAGGTCTTTTAAGACATTAAAAAAAACACTAAATTAAATTTTCAATAATTTACAGTGTGTCCAGCAAAAGAGTCCCTGATTTCAAAATTAAAAATCTCGAAAACAAAGATTTGTAGAAGAATGCAATAAACGGAATGTTTATCGTGAAAGCTGTAAGAATTTTATATACGAATTTTCGAAATAGTTACAAAAGCTGCTAACGGATGGCGCTGTTAACCAAATTTGCTTCAATTTATTGGCGCAGGCATGGATTGGTCACCATATTCGCCGGACCCGAGTCCTTGTGACTATTTTTTGTGGAGCACATAAAAAGATGCTGTCTACAGGACACATCTCACCTCGTTGGACGAGCTTCAGTCGGCGATTTGAGGGCAGCTGAATCGATTTCTGTTGAGACACTATAAGGTGTGATGGCAGATTTTATTGTTCGTTTGCGCCACCTCCGTACACCGAATGGTGGACATTTTGAAAAGATTGTGATGTAGTGATTGCAAAGACTGCTTGCAAAGAGTACAAGTTTATTTATGCATGCTGATACGAGTTGTAGAGCGCCATCTGTTAGCAGCTTTTGTAACTATTTTGAAAAATGGTGTATAACATTCTTACAGCTTTCACGATGAAAATACCGTTTGTTGCATTCTTCTAAAGAGCTCTGTTTTCGAGATTTTTAATTTTTAAATCAGGGACACCTTCACTGGACACGCTGTAGTTGAAACGAAATATTTCATTCAATAAAAATGAAGTAAATGAAATCATTTTAATATGATGGCTGTTCTTGCAACTGCATACGCAGCTTCGAAATTCGTGGTTGGGTGTTTGATAAAGCTAGCCTCATATCATCTTCGACACTCAGTCGCTTTCGTACCTACGTTTTTATGTTGACAAGAGCTGCCGAACCATTCTCGCATAGGTACGTTGTGGCAAATGACTCCAAAATAGGAAAAGCACGTTTGGATACTTATGAGTTGGATTGGTATATTATAACACACCAGAACAGAACGAGCAATTTTTTCTCGAAACAAATTACGTGCCGATGAATTATTCCGAAGGTCTAAAAATTTATCTTTTATTTCATCGGGAATACTAATCACGTCTAGAGAAGAAGAAAATGGATTTCGTGTAAGTGCAGATTCTTTTTCCAGGGATTGAAAGTGCCCTGTAATATCCGACTTTAGATGCTCATAGAGTTCTTCAGATTCCTCAACAACACTGGACAATTTTTCAAACATGGCAATGTCGTTTTGCATTACTTTTCGACGCCAGTTCTGCAATTTCGAGATGAAATCCCTCAGCCTGTCGTCGAGTTGGATAATGTGCGTGTCCTTCAGGTAAAAATTATTCAACTGTTCAAAAATAACTACTAAGTAAGTTTTTTCTTTCACAGTTCATCACTGAAGTGAGACAAAAGCTCTTATTTTTCTTGAGCTTCTAAGAATAACTTGATTTTGTAATTAATCTCATATACACGGTTCAGAACGTTTCCCTTTGATAGCCAGAGTAACGATGTGTAAAACAACAGAACGTCATGATCTTCATTCATGTCTTTGCGAAATTCTCTAAACAGACGGGTACTATGGACTCTGGCTTTGACATAATTAACAATTTTGATTACTGAATCAACTAAATCTTTTAACGGTGTTGGTAAAGTTTTTCTGGGAAGCGCATATCTGTGAATGACTCAGTGCGCCAGGAGAACTATGCTTCTGGAGCACGGTGGAGACCCTTTGCTCCAGGAACAAGTTCTTTTACTTTTTTCTGAATGCCCGACTTTGACGCCAACATAGCAGGAGCTCCATCAGCACAAACGCCACACTGTAGGACTACAGTGGAGGACTTTCTACTGTAGTCCTCCGGATTCAAAAAAGTTTTTAATTTCGCAATAACATCTTCACTTATTGTAGTTTCAAGTGTGCTGCAAAACATCAACTTGGAGAGAAAGCAAGGGAGAAACTTTGATTTCGTTCAACGCTTGCTCCTTCACATCTTTGGACATATGAGGCGGTGGAAAGGCAAAGTGGTTAAGTCACATTTTCAACTTTTTTTGTTTGAGGGCAAAAATGTAATCCCCATGTTCAATTTATGACGGAATCGCAACTAATTATTATTTGCAACATTATAATAATTATTATGAATTATAATTTGTTCAATTTATAGTGAAATTTTTAGTAGTTTTTGCAGTAAAACACTTTGGACTTACACCACTTTACTTACTGACTTACACCACCTCATATCGGAAATGCGTCTCTGAATGGTGTTGTGGGAAAGAGACGTTTGTCTCATCTTTTTCTCACTAGATTCCCCAACAGCTAACTTTACAGTCTTCAGCAAACAGGGTTTGAGGGGTGTTTCTCCAATCATGTGAGGCTTTTTGTTTGTATGGCAATTTGTAGTGTGATTTCATATGATGCCTGTATTAGGGATGCACTTTGTTTAGAAAAACTTCATGTAGGATCGAATCTCTGACGTTTGAGACCGGCTTCATGGCGTCGAAAGAATTCCAAATCGTTTTTGATATGTTCAGAATGCTTTGTCACTAAGTGACGTTTCAATTTTGAAGGTTTCATAGATTCTTCTCTGAGGACAACGTTTCACAAAACACACTGTGGCTTCTCAATGCCATTGCTGACTATGCTGGCAAACCCAAATTTCAAATACTCACTTGAATATTTGAGTTTTTCCCCATGCTAATTGACTTATGAAAAGTAGATATACAATAACACTTATACTTTATAAATAAATTTAGAATTCCAAATAATAATAAATATGTCACAATATATATGATGCAATATACATGAACTGCGGCAATTACCCTGCAAATATAAACTGGATAAGTCAATTTTTAAGAAATAGTGAACACTAAGAAACCTTTCTCAGTCCAAGATGTGTAAAATTAAGAACAGAATATAACCTCATGAAAAAAATTTCACCAGCCGTATTGATTCAGAATTATATAACAGTAAAAATAGAAAAGCAGCTTCTCTAAATAAAATTTCTTTATTTAATTGGGGAAACTACGATAATGCCAAAAGGGACAGCACAGACTGATGAAAGACAAACTAGCATTTTAGAATTTCTTTACTGTACGCAGGATGTAACCGGAAATTTTCATTTACAGGTAACCCTCCTATAACACGGTAGATAGGTTCCTAGAAAATGTCGTGTTGTGTGAAACTGTGTTATATGAGACCCAGAGCCAGTACAAAAAGGGGGGTTACGTTCTGAAAACTTATTAAAAAGAAATATTTTTTTAAAAAAATTCCATACAAGGAACTTAATTTTTATTAAAAATATAAATGTATGTATAACACAAAACGAAAAGAAACAAAAAAATTTATTTTCATTTAATGTGACCTTAATTTAATAAATTTCTTCCTCATCACTGCTCAGTACAATCAAACGAGAACGTTTTTTCGATTGAACGATATCACCTTCACTTTCAGAACCTTTTTCTTTTTAGATTTTTTGCACCTTCTATCCTCTTTAAAAAGTTCTGTAATTTTGGTTGATTTGCTGGTTCTTACAACGTCATTGTAGATTCACGGTATGGAGATAGACAATTTTGCAGCTCCCTTTTGAATTTTCGGCTTCTTTCAGCGGAAGGGTCTGCATTCAGGAAAAATGATTCAAGATTTTCGGCTAAGCTTAGGCCTTCTTGTAATTTTATAGAGTTATAAATGAATAAATTATAATTTGTGTATACATTTTCATGTAAAGCCACTGTAGTTCATTATTCCTTCCCGTCATTATTTTAAAGTCATTTAGTTTTTAAATGTGCTAAACAAAAATCATGTTATTAAGTACTATAGAAGTACAGTGTTGTACAAAGGTTTTCGAAATTTTTTTATCGTGTTAGAGCGAAACCGTGTTACAAGTTGCAGTGTTATACGAGGGTTCCCGCAATTTATCTTATCGTGTTAGAGTGAAACCGTGTTGTAAGATGCCGTGCTGTAGGAGGGCTACCTGTACCAACAATTAAAGGCAGCAGATCTCTAGCGAACTCAGTTTGCGATTTGAACAAGACCTTTTACAAACGTCACGGCCCTATAGAGTTTGATGGTTATTGGGAGATAGCAGCCTCCAAGACTAAAATGACCGCTACCCAGTCACATTCAACAGCCTATCAAAATTAGTTTTGGCTCTATTTTTAGTGTTCTACTGTTTCTGTATTCTGTTACTCTGTTTAGTTGGAGAGCGTCTGTAAGCGTTATGTGTTTGTGCTGTTAAATAAACAGTGTGTTTTTAGCATCGCTACTTATTTATCGGATTGTTAATTATTCTTCATTATCTCTCCCGACAATGGTTAATATATATTGAAATTTTTTTTCGGTGAAATTCGCTAAACAGTTACTTTAACTGAATAAAGCCATGGCAATACTCAATAAAGATCGTCGCAATTCTACCTACAGGTTGGAAACCACTGCTTTAGAGATTCGTGTTTATGCCTCTCGAATTTTCCTCTCTCTTCTCGGGGCCCCTAGGGCCCATTGCAATATTCCGGCCTTGGGTACAGACACGACGCTTGGAGTTCTAGATAGCTGAACGCTGTGTCATTCGAGAGCTCCAAATAATATAAATCGCGAGATTTTTGACGTTCACTTTGTTTTGTTAGTTATTTACAAGCATAAGCTAAAAGTGAAACCCAGGACAAGTTATACACCAAAGTAAACAATCTAATGATAATGTTGGCAGAGACATGTTATGATTCAACTGTGTGATCTTTGTTTATGCTCTTCCTATATTACGTACGAAAGTACCGCAATCTGCACCTTACTATAATGCAAGTATTTACATTAAACTACAATTCTTTATTATTATTTTTTACTAATCATTAAAAATTATATTTCTTTTCCAATTTATTAAGTATATATGACTTCCCTACTTCTTTCGACCTTCGAAACCATCGTCCATCCAAGGAAATTATGATTTTTTTTCATGAACAAAACTAGAGTGCAGAGGAAGGCCAATTTTTCGATCCAGACTAAAAAGATAAGAAAGAAGTATTTTTCCGAACTTCAGAGTCATCAGTCTCCTATTCACCGAAGCATAGACGGATAGAATTTTTACGAGTGAAATAAAATGTCTAAAATCCGATTTATATTGAGAAATCCAACTGCATAGACCAGGGATGACCAGGTCAAAACAATCCGGGAACCACTTGAGAAAGTGTCATTTCGTCGTAATTTCCGACGAATTTCACCATCAATGTCTTCAATGCAACCGATTACCGACTTTTTCGAATGCATTTGCAGTTCGATTTTCGCTCTCGATGAGCGCTTTGGCTATTTTTACAAACTGTCCATTACTTAATGGTTTTTGTTTTCTTTTAGTTTCTTGCGAAATAACGTAAGAAACGTTGATGGGTGACTGCTGATAACTTGTTTGTCTAATCAACATACTTCGCTGAACTTGCTGTGTTTCTTTAATTTATCTAATTGGTTGGTTAATATAGATATTGATTTTTTTCTCTAATTGGTTGCTACTATATTTGTCGTATTGAGTTTTATGCCTAGTCAGGTAACGCCGTCTTAGACTATATTCTTTCAATACAGCAATTACGTTAGAACACACAAGTCATTGTGGTTTCTCTTTTATATCAAGCACAAATAAGTAATTACTTTCGAAAAGCATTGTTGAAAATTCTGTTCTCATTGTCGACTAATGTTTTTTCATGTGCTTTAGAACGTGTATAATGCGTGTATTTATTACAATAATTACTAAACTCTGACGCAAGACTGCTGACGTCTTTCACGCCGTCTTTAACAAAGTTAACGAAAATAATCCATGACGGATAATCAGCTCCCGTTTCCAAACCAGCCTCTCTGTTATCTTTCGCAAGAGGCGGTAGGTACATCGACGATGCCGTGCCATAGAATTGTTTTCACAATTAGTCTTTATGAAGTGTTACCGAATACAAAGAGTTTTCTATATTTTTGAGAACTTGTCAGTTACGTTTATATTGTAACTATAAATCAAAGTGAGTGAAATATATCGTTTTATATCAGTATATTTTTTAATTGCTTTAGCGCCGTGAACTGGTTAAAAAGTCCTGCGGGCCGCCATTTGACCACCCCTGGCACAGATCAAAAGTGGCCGAACTGCGGGCCTTTTCAATTTTTTTTTTTTGAGCTCTTGGTTCAATGATTCATGTTTGACATAATTTAATATGTAGGTCTATGGCGGCCTTGTGGTACAACGCGCTGGTTTTTGGTGCTGAGGGTGCTCGGATCGAATCCCAGCGTCGCGCCACTAAAATGCCTCCTTTGTGTCGTCCCTTCATAGGGGGTAATGCAAGTCCGCCTATATGGTACCCCCATAACAAAATTCCCAGCAAAACTGTGGTGTATTACAGGCGAATGTCTTCACGACAAGTGCCTCCGCATTGGTTAAAAAAAATAATAATAGTATTAGGAGCGTGTCGAATAACCTCTATATCTGGCACAACTTCTAGTCGTAAATACTTGTATTCTACTTTAAAGTCAATAATAAATTAAACAACGCTCGATGTCGACACATCGGCATTTTACTGAATGGCTACAAACCGCAACCACTCAAAATGTGTCAGACTGGAATCATTTTACATAACAATTAAAAAAATAATTATTATTAAAGCCTTTTAGGCTATTTAAGGATTCAACGGGTAAGAAACGTGTTAGAATAATAAATAATTTCTATTCATCATTCTAGCTGGAGAATGATATCTATATTAATAAAGAGACAGTAGGGGGATGTCGAGATCACGTGACCCCGTAACGCGAACGGGCGGACCCATCCTCGAAAAAAAATGGCCGACAAATATACAGGAATCGGTGTATTTATTTTTCTCATGAAAGTACATAAATGTTACATTTTGGAAAGAGCTTCGAAAACTGATAATTTTTTCTGCGTACACTTATTCTGTTAATTCAATAGTTTTAGAGATATTTGAATTCTAATGAAGCGTCATCGCTCTTTGACGATGTAAACAAAGGGTGAATCATTCACAGCGTGATTCTCACTAAAAAATGAATCACTGAAATGAAATGTGTCACCGTGTCTTTTTATTTGAAAAACTAAATATTCAAATTGTTTAATAATAAAAAATACTTTATTGAAACTAAATAGATATATACTGATTTCTGGTGGATTTACTGATTTTTGTGTGAAATGATTACATTTGGTATTTTTTTCGTTTCTACATTTCTTGACAAATCTGGTTGAAAATTCGTGTACTTATGTTTTGAAGCCTGGAGATAATTCTAATATAAGTTTGGAAGCTTTAAAATGCTTATATATAAATGCAGTTTTTAAATAATATTTCATCTCAAGGCGTTGGAATCCATCATTCATAAGAACTGCGCATGCGCACCTAAATGTTACAAGGTAAATAAACGCATTGAATAATGTTAATTAGTAGTTGTTTGGTGTTATTTAAAGTTAATTTTCTTATATTACTCCTTTTGTTTTCTTTTCATTAATCCTTTTTTATTTGGTTAATTTTCAGTATACGAATTACCGTTGAAACTCTTTACCGTTGATACCCCAATGTGACTTGCTAACTTGCGATTATTTACTTTCTGAAATTTGGTTATTAGGTATTTTACAAAGTAATTTTTATTGAAATTTAGCTAAAATGTCGATAACTCTGCATAAAAATCTTAATGCTACTATTTTAATTTCCTTCTCACACATGATACATATGACAGTTATTTTAAAATGCAAAAATAATACACGCAATTTTTTGTTCCCATATGAACATTTTCCCCGATTCGTCATTCATTTCCTTATCAAAACAGCCCCAAATAAAAAACTATTTATTATACACCAATTATTGAGCCTCATTTCATTAACAATAGCATCTAAAACATTTCCTGAAAATTTATCAAATTATATACATTATTATGTGAGATATCATTAATATAACCGTAGAGATTTGTGCTAAAAAACATAATTCTGAGAAACACTCATTTTTTAACTCTCTGTGGCCATCTGGAGTAACGCCTCATATATTGGAATTAAAGATTGGTGCACCTATTATGCTTCTCAGGAATTTGGATACACCTTCACTGTGTAATGGGACAAGATTATGTATAAAGAGATTGATGAAGAACTTCATAGAAACGACTATAATAAGTGGTCAAGCCACAGGCAAAGATAACTGTCATATTTATCATGTGTAAGAAGGAAATTAAAATATTACCATTAGGATTTTTGTGCACAGTTATAGGCGTTTTAGCTAAATTTCAGATTAATATTCTTCGTTCGGAGTCAATTTAAAAAAAAAAAAAATTTTAAGGTTTTTTTGGTCTTTTATGGTAAAATAGCACATAAAAATTTTAAAAAGGAACAAAAACTGACCTGTAAATAGCATACTTTTTTTATAAATTGGTCAATTTGAAGTAATTTTTATTAAAATTTAGCTAAAATGCCTATAACTCTGCATAAAAATCTTAATGTTACTATTTTAATGTCCTTCTCACACATGATACATATGACAGTTATCTATCAAAATGACCTACAATCTAAGAGAAAATTTGAAAATGCAAAAATAATAAATGCAATTTTATGTTCCGATATGAAAATTTTCCCCGATTCGTCATTCCTTTCCATATGAAAACAGCCCAAAATAAAAAAAAGTACAATGATATCACAGAAATATTGCAAAGAGTTGCACAAATACAATATGTAAAATACCTAAGTACCAAATTTCAGAAAGTAAATAATCGCAAGTTAGCAAGTCACATAGGGGTTTCAACGGTAAAGAGTTTCAACGGTAATCCGTATACAGAAAATTTACCAAGTAAAAAAGAATTAAAAAAAGAAAACAAACGGAGTAAAATAAGAAAATTAACTTTAAATAACACCAAACAACTACTAATTAACAATAATTGTTTAAAGGTTCTTTTGCTGTTTTAAGGTAAAATAGCACTTAAAAATTAAAAAAAGGAACAAAAACTTATCTTAAATAGCATACTTTTTTTATAAATTGGTCAATTTGAAGTAATTTTTATTGAAATTTAGTTAAAATGCCTATAACTCTCATAAAAATCTTAATGCTACTATTTTAATTTCTTTCTCACACATGATACATATGACAGTTATATTCAAAATGACCTACAATCTTAAGAGAAAATTCTAAAATGCAAAAATAATACACGCAATTTTATGTTCCAATATGAAAATTTTCCGCGATTCGTCATTCCTTTCCTTATAAAAACAGCCCCAAATAAAAAACTATTTATTATACACCACTTATTGTGCCTCATTTCATTAACAATAGCATCTAAAACATTTTCTGAAAATTTTATCAAATTATATACATTATTGTGTGAGATATCATGATAACCGTAGAGATTTGTGCTAAAAAACGTAATTCTGAGAAACACACATTTTTGAACTCTCTGTGGCCATCTGGAGTACCGCCGCATCTATTGGAATTAAAGATTGGTGCACCTATTATGCTTCTCAGGAATTTGGATACACCTTCACTGTGTAATGGGACAAGATTATGTGTAAAGAGATTGATGAAGAACTTTATAGAAGCGACTATAATAAGTGTACAAGCCGCAGGCAAAGATAACTGTCATATGTATCATGTGTGAGAAGGAAATTAAAATAGTAGCAATATAATTTTGTTCATAGTTATAGGCATTTTAGAAAATTTCAATAAAAATTAATTCAAATTGACATATTTATAAAAAAAGTATGCTATTTACAGGTAAGTTTTTGTTCCTTTTTTTAATTTTTAAGTGCTATTTTACCATAAAAGACCAAAAAAGTCTTTAAAAACTGATTTTTTTTTAAAAATTGACTCCGAATGTAGAATATTAATCTGAAATTTAGCTAAAACGCCCAATCTTAAGAGAAAATTTTAAAATGCAAAAACAATACACGCAATTTTATGTTCCAATATGAAAAATTTCCCCGATTCGTCATTCCTTTCCTTATAAAAACAGCCCCAAATAAAAAACTATTTATTATACACCAATTATTGTGCCTCATTTCATTAACAATAGCATCTAAAACATTTCCTAAAAATTTTATCAAATTATATACATTATTATGTGAGATATCTTGATAACCGTAGAGATTTGTGCTAAAAAACATAATTCTGAGAAACACTCATTTTTTAACTCTCTGTGGCCATCTGGAGTACCGCCGTATATATTGGAATTAAAGATTGGCTTCTCAGGAATTTAGATACACCTTCACTGTGTGATAGGACAAGATTATGTATAAAGAGATTTATGAAGAACTTCATAGAAGCGACTATAATAAGTGGTCAAGCCGCAGGTAAAGATAACTGCCATATGTATCATGTGTGAGAAGGAAATTAAAAATTAGCATTAGGATTTTTGTGCACAGTGATAGGCGTTTTAGCTAAATTTCAGATTAATATTCTACGTTCGGAGTCAATTTTTTTAAAAAAATAATTTTTTAAAGGTTTTTTTTGGTCTTTTATGGTAAAATAGCACTTAAAAATTTAAAAAAGGAACAAAAACTTACCTGTAAATAGCATACTTTTTTTATAAATTGATCAGTTTCAAGTAATTTTTATTGAAATTTAGCTAAAATGCCTATAACTCTTCATAAAAATCTTAATGCTAATATTTTAATTTCCTTCTCACACATGATACATATGACAGTTATATTCAAAATGACCTACAATCTTAAGAGAAAATTTTAAAATGCAAAAATAATACACGCAATTTTATGTTCCAATATGAAAATTTTCCCTGATTCGTCATCCCTTTCCTTTTAAAAACAGCCGTAAATTAAAAAACTATTTATTATACACCAATTATTGTGCCTCATTTAATTAACAATAGAATCTAAAACATTTTCTGAAAATTTTATCAAATTATGTACATTATTATGTGAGATATCATGATAACCGTAGAGATTTGTGATGAAAAACATAATTCTGAGAAACACACATTTTTGAACTCTCTGTGGCCATCTGGAGTACCACCGCATATATTGGAATTAAAGATTGGTGTACCTATTATGCTTCTCAGGAATTTAGATCCACCTTCAAGATTATGTATAAAGAGATTGATGAAGAACTTTATAGAAGCGACTATAATAAGTGGACAAGCCGCAGCAAAGATAACTGTCAAATGTATCATGTGTGAGAAGGAAATTAAAATAGTAGCAATATAATTTTGTGCAGAGTTATAGGCATTTTAGCTAAATTTCAATAAAAATTACTTCAAATTGACCAATTTATAAAAAAAGTATGCTATTTACAGGTAAGTTTTTTTTCATTTTTAAGTGCTATTTTACCGTAAAAGACCAAAAAAATCTTTAAAAAATTATTATTATTTTAAAATTGACTCCGAACGTAGAATATTAATGTGAAATTTAGCTAAAACGCCTATCACTCTCCACAAAATCCTAATGCTAATATTTTAATTTCCTTCTCACACATGATACATATGACAGTTATCTTCAAAATGGCCTACAATCTAAGAGAAAATTTTAAAATGCAAAAATAATACACGCAATTTTATGTTCTAATATGAAAATTTTCCCCGATTCGCCATTCCTTTCCTTATAAAAACAGCCTAAAATAAAAAAAATGCAATTATATCACAGAAATATTGCAAAGAATTGTAGACAGAAGCATAAAAAGAAAGAATATTCAAATAAAGTAGTGCTATTTTACCATAAAAGACAAAAAAAATCTGTAAAATATTATTTTTTCTTAAAAATTGACTCCGAACGTAGAATATTAATCTTAAATTTAGCTGAAACGCTTATTACTCTCCACAAAATCCTAATGCTAATTTTTAATTTCCTTCTCACACATGATACATGACAGTTGTCTTCAAAATGGCCAACAAACTACGAGAAAATTTTAAAATGCAAAAATAATACACGCAATTTTATATTCTAATATGAAAATATTCCCCGATTCGTCATTCCTTTCCTTATAAAAACAGCCCAAAATAAAAAAACTACAATTATATCGCAGAAATATTGCAAAGAGTTGTAGACAGAAGCATAAAAAGAAAGAATATTCAAATAAAGTAGTGCTATTTTACCATAAAAGACAAAAAAAATCTGTAAAAAATTATTTTTTTAAAAAATTGACTCCGAATGTAGAATATTAATCTTAAATTTAGCTGAAACGCTTATTACTCTCCACAAAATCATAATGCTAATATTTTAATTTCCTTCTCACACATGATACCTATGACAGTTATCTTCAAAATGGCCTACAATCTAAGAGAAAATTTTAAAATGCAAAAATAATACACAATTTTATGTTCTAATATGAAAATTTTCCCCGATTCGTCATTCCTTTCCTTATAAAAACAACCGCAAATAAAAAACTATTTATTATTCACCAATTATTGTTCTTTTTTTGTTTATTTTGTATTTACTAAGCAAATTGTGTTATTATTGGATATTTTTGAAGGCGAGTGAAATATAATTATGTTTTATTTACTTTTCTATTTTGCGTTTAGTTAATTTTCCAATTGTTCAGAAATTAATTATTCAAACAGAATTTATTACTTTGAATATTTCAATAGGGGGGGGGGGGGGTTACAGTTTATTCTTTCATCATTTTTTATTATAATTCTCAAGTAGGAATTAAGGTGACTGTCTACGTTCAGAATCAATTAAAAAAAAAAATTTAAACGTTTTTTTCATCTTATGGTAAAATAACACTTAATTAAAAAAAGAGACAAAAACTTACCTGTAAATAGCATACTTTTTTATAAATTGGTCAATTTGAAGTAATTTTTAATGAAATTTACCTAAAACACCTATCACTCTGCACAAAATCTTAAAGCCCTCACTCATGATATTTTAATTTCCCTCTCACACATGATACATATAACAGTTATCTTCTAAATTACCTACAATCTAAGAGAAAATTTTAAAATGCAAAAATAATACATGCAATTTTATATTTCAATATGAAAATTTTCCCCGATTCGTGATTCCTTTCCTTATAAAAACAGCCCCAAATAAAAAACTATTCATTATACACCAATTATTGTTCACTTTTTGTTTATTTTCTATTTGCTAAGGAAATTGTGTTGTTATTAGATATTTTTGAAGACCAGTGAAATATTTGTTTAGTTTATATTTGCTAAGGAAATTGTGTTATTATTGGATATTTTTGAAGGCCAATGAAATATAATTATATTCTTTACTTTTTCATTTACTTAATTTTTTAATTGTTCAGAAATTAATTGTTAAAACAGAATTATGTTTCAATATGAACATTTTCCCCGATTCGTTATTCCTTTCCTTATAAAAACA
Source organism: Dolomedes plantarius (assembly GCA_907164885.2). Lineage (NCBI taxonomy): Eukaryota > Metazoa > Arthropoda > Arachnida > Araneae > Dolomedidae > Dolomedes > Dolomedes plantarius. Next base: position 33,053,669 of record OU015495.1, on the reverse strand, counting down.
GTTGTTCAGAAATTAATTGTTCAATCAGAATTTATTACTTTAAATATTTCAATGGGTGTGGGGGTACAGTTTATTCTTTCATCATTTTTTATTATCATTCTCAAGTAGGAATTAAAGTGACTGTCTACGTTCGGAGTCAATTTTTAAAAAAAAATTAAAGGTTTTTTCATCTTTTATGGTAAAATAGCACTTAAAAATAAAAAAAAGAGACAAAAACTTACCTGTGAATAGCATACTTTTTTATAAATTGGTCAATTTCAAGTAATTTTTAATGAAATTTACCTAAAACACCTATCACTCTGCACAAAATCTTAAAGCCCTCACACATGATATTTTAATTTCCCTCTCACACATCATACAGATGACAGTTATCTTCAAAATGACCTAAAATCTAATAGAAAATTTTAAAATGCAAAAATAATACACACAATTTTATGTTCCAATATGAAAAATTTTCACACTTTATTGAAACTTTATCTGGTGGACGCATGGCTTGAGCGTAGCTAGGCGAAGCCCGGCTAGTATTAAATAACAACAATAGAAAAGACACGGCTTAATATATCTTACATATCCATTATAATCTTTCTGCGTTTGGGCTCATCTGAGTATGTAGACGTTCCCAAATAGCTCTCAACACTGTTTACCGTGTCCAACCCTGGCTCACTGCACATAGTACAGTGGTTCCCAACCCGTAGAAGTCTGCGAACCACTAAGCCAGAAACTGAACCATGTGCGGACCACCCCACCCACACCGACTTGAGAGGGGGGGGGGGGACCTTCCGGGAGTATACCCCAATAGAATATCCCTCAGGCAAAAGGAATACAGGATTAACGTACTCACATTCTTATGTATCATATTCTAGTAATAAAAGAATTATGTTAAACTTTTAAGAAATTTTAATACAACACCTGATAGTCATCGGATATATTCGGTCTTATTTCGGATATTTCGGTCTAGATGATAAGGTTATTCATCTAGTTCAATAAACATTGCTTTCAAAATCCCCATTTATGTGGCAACTTTTTTATATGTGGTGCCGGACCATTCCCGAAGCTCTCGCGGCAGGGGCGTAGCTACCGTGGAGCAGTTGGAGCGAACTGCTCCAGGCGCACGAATCATGGGGGGCGCAAAATCCGAAAGAGTGAATTAAAAATTTGTGAAAACTTTTGTATAGATAATTTTAATTTGTCAGATTTTCTATAAAATATACAAAAAATAAATGAAATATTTTTAAGTAAATAAAACTATAAGTACCTAAATATATTAGAATATACTTGACTTACCATAATTTTGATTTCAGAAAATTTTCACTGTAAATTTAACTCTTTATATACCTCTAATAAACCCATAAAAATGTATGATGATTGCTAAGAATGTTTAAAAGCACTACTATAGGCACTTACTATACATATTATAAGTTGTGTTTTACTGCAAAGAAGTTACACGTATCCGGTGAATCCCACGAGTGCCAAATATAAACTTTTTTATATCCGGTTCTATTAGTGTGAGGGATAACATGAGATCCCTCTGTGAATTATGCAAGGTTGATTCTGCGTTTGCCTGGGAAAATAACTCATCCGACTGAAATCGAAATTAGAATTTAAAATATCTGCAATATCGCCCCAAAATTTACTGCAATCATCTGCGCAATTCCTTGAAGATTTGAGGTTTTCTGAGCTTATTTCTTTTAAAACTAATTTCTCGTTAATAAAACGGAGGAAGAGAAGAAATATTATGTTGAAAACGCATTTCAACAATGCTTTTCCATTTGTCAAAATACCTGGAGTATACATACATTTAACATTTTTGTTGGAAAAACTCCCCGTATTTCGGAGCAGTTGGCACATATGAATCCATTTCAATTACATCTATTGAATGATGAATGTAAGCAGAATGTATCAAGTTATTTAGAAAAGAAATCAACTATCAAATATTAAAACTAATATCGCATATGACGGGTTAAAGCAGTAGCGTAGCGAGGGGTGGGCAAGGGGGTCTATCATGCCCCGGGCGCCACTCGCGCAGGGGCGCCAAATGGTCCTTTTCACTAATTCTATATATTATATTAATATATGTTTTTCGGAAAGGGGGGCGCAAAAAAGGTATCATGCCCCGGGCGTCAGTTATGCTCGCTACGTCACTGGATTAAATACTTCCAGTTTCACTATTCTGCGTTTAAACGGAAGAGTAATGCTATAAATAATATTTGTAGACAAAGGAGTGTTCAGTAATCTGAATAATTAGTTAAACTTTTCTTAAGTTAACCGAAAAAGACTGAAAAACGGCAAAGTACAAAAACACATGAGCATTGACATTTGTGATTGACTTTCAATATTAGTGCAAATCAGATGCAGTAATATTGCTTGGTTTGGAGCACTGCGGACAATTTTTGCTACACGAGGGCTAATTAGACCAGGACCTTCTGCCTAAAACCGATTCCGAACGGCTACAAATGTCCATGCCAAGAGTGGGATTCGAACCCACAGACTTTGGTACCGAATGCCAGCGCTCCAACCATTCGGCCATCACTCGCGAAGCAAAATTACAAATGAACAGATGTAATTGTTTTTGTGTTGCAAATGATGATAGTTATTAGCATAAATGTCATAATTAATTGAATTTTAATCCCGTTAACACTACCGAAGATCGCCCGGTGGCGTAGTGGTTAAAAGTGTCAAGCTGCCACGCCACAGGTCCAGGGTTCGACCCTGCGACTGGGCAAGGTCGACTCAGCCTTTCATTCCTTGAGTGGGTAGATAAAATAAGGATCAAGCATACTTGGGAACTAAACTTTGGGGGTCCCACGACAGGCTGACCACCTCACCGAGACATATGCTGCATGGCACCAAAGCCCACGGTCAAGAAAGCGGAGATGGGCATCGCCGACCTTGGTCCACATCGGACTGTAGCGCCATGAGTTTAGTTTAGTTTTTTTAACACCACCGAAATGAATTACATGTTTAATCGGGGGCAACGTTCACCCTAATTTCAAAATGTAATCATAATAAATAGAAATTAAACGAAATTGTAATAACAGTTTTCAGTTTTACCTAAAAATTTTCTAGTTTTGTTGATAAAATAAGTTTTAGTTAGGAAAACGATTGAAAAAATAGTTGCATTCGGGCAAAAATGGAAGCAATTATATAATTTTATTAGTAGTAAAATTATAGTTCAATATTAGATGATTGTAAAAACTCAGAACAGGTTTACGTTTAGTCAAAACATTCGAAATTAAAGAGAAGTTAAGACTTTATGACCGACTAAGTCTAAGTGGAAATATTGTATAACAGTTTATAAATACTTTTTAAAAAATTCTTACATAAATAGTATCACTAATCATTTCTAAAACTTTCTTTCAAGTTCATCTTAAATTAAAAGAAAAATTAAGGATGGATCAATGACTTCTATACGCGAAGTTGCTGAACTACTTTTAATTCACACCGCAGCCTCAAGTGGCTTCTCTAAGATTATTACAGCGTGCATGATTTTTTAAAATTGTACCGGTGATGACAGCGATATCAGAACGAATGTTTTCAAAGCTGAAATTAATCAAAACATATATAAGAAGCAACATGTCACAACACCGGCTTAGCTCTTTGGTCGCGATATCAATTGAAAGAACAATAGCTTGTCAACTTGATCTAGAGAAAATGATTGACCGACTTGCAAACGAGAAAGTGAAAAAACAACAATTTTTTTGAAGGATTTTTATGAGCAAACTAAACATGCTCGAGTAAATTTTGTCAACAGAGTTTATAAAATACGTAGTAAATATTAGTGGGTACTCCGTACTTAAAGAATTATAATTTGTTTTATTATCATATTCATATTTATTAAATTGAATTTCTTACTGTTGCAATGTCTTGAATTTCAAATAAATCGTTATTAAGTAAGGTTTTAAATCGAAATAAGAGTAGATAGAAAATAAATTTCGCCAGAACTCTTCCAAGAAACAAGTGGGCGCACCAATTTTACTTGCTCCAGGGCGCTGTATATGTAGCTACGCCACTGTCTCGCGGACCACCGGTTGGAAACGACTGATATAGTAAGTGAAGCAGTAAACCTGTTTGTGCTCTCTATTCGTCAAGCGTTTACAAAATTTCATAAAAAGCTCGGTTTTTTTCCCGTAACAATAAAAACGACAAAAATCAAAATGAAGGTGAATGAGTTGAAAGGTTTGTTGATGACGGGTGGGATTTTGACACGAGGTTTACAACACGAGGTTTATGTATATTCACCTTTTGAATTCGAAAAGTGTGCACTATCGGTATTAGATGAGAGTAGAAACAGTTTTGGAACCCCAATAAGTCGAAAGCAGCATAAGTTTGGTTTGGTTTAATCCGAAAATAAAATTGGTTAAAATGTGACACTTGTTTAGATTTTAAGTATGAAACGAGTGTCGCTTTTAGGTTAATGGTAAACCGGAGCAATAGTCACACTGAAAAGTATTAAGGCGAGTGCATATACATCGATCGAAGGGTAACGAACGAATTGGGCCGAATGTCAACGCATCCTTTTGGGCATTCATTCGGTTGGATTTTCGGTCAGCCGTTCGTTCATGTTCGTGTGGAGAATGGAATTCGAACGACAGAGAATAACTCCCATCTATACTGTACTGCGGCATTCAAGTTTCCGATAATGAAGTGCGAAATGAAGACAAGAAATTTCCAAATAAAAAGTAAAAGAGGTTCCAAACTGAACTGTGAGCTTCTGTACAAATACAGCTAACGAAGAGTCACGAACTTCTCTGATAGGCCGCCTCGTGAGCGAACTGCGTGCGGACCAAGGCTTGCGTTCCGTGGTGTTCATCGCTACGTGCACATTGAGTGAACCCCTTAGCTCTCTGTGTATACACGCGGCTTAAGACGAACAGTACTGAACTTCAGTAGCTGCAATTGTCGTCTACAATGTTTTCACGCACTGCGTAAACATTGACTATTCAACCCATCGTACTGATATGGGTCTTGCACGTGTTATATGACTACAGCAAAAAGTTCAATGAACATCAAAAATACAGTTACAATATGAATATAATTTCTCATATTCTAGTGCCTTTTGAGAGATGTCAGCTTAATTTTATTTACTTTTAACATACAGCAATTTAAATTTTTCCTTCGGATAACAGTTCTTTAACGAAATGAAATCGGATGTCAATGCGTTTGGTTCTCGGATTTTCATCCTAAGTTTTCTTTTCAAAATTGCACGACACTTTGACTATTGCAATACGAGTAATTTTGGTTAAGATAACGGTAGATTTAAGTTTTTACAATTTTTCAAAACTCTAATCAGCCAAGTTATTTCTTTATCCGTTTCCGATGAAGCAACCAAAGCTGCTTCCCTCACTAGACAGTCCCTTATTTTTTTCGCGAATCCCTTTGATCGTCCCATTACAAGATAGTGTATTTTACATTGCCAGAAATGGAGCACCTTTAGAACCGAGCATTCGCGTAGAAACATGGGTACACATTGCAACTCAATGCACTCCACGAGCATTACATTCCGTTATGTCACAAGTCAGTCGCTGCCTTTAATCGATCGCCCCAGTATGATACCTGACACAATACTCATCAGTGCACTATTGTTGGATGATTATCAATGGCGATCACAAAAGGTCTCGTTAATGTAGCCAAGATCCTATTAAATTTCTGTACGGAATATCTTTGGCACAAGTTCTGTTATTTTAGATCTTTGACCTAAAATATCTATATAAATTCGAAGGAACTCTATACTTTAGAATATTGAAATAAGATCTTTGACTGTCTTTGATAAGGCGGCGACTGACTTGCAAAGCGCTTGTTTTATGCATGTGTTATGAAATGTTTATTGTTGACTTTGGGCGCTTGAAATTCATTGATTTAAGTCATTTAGAGGAACCCAGGCGATGCTTTGCTTTCAAAGGAAGGAGTGCTCTTAATGGAAATCAAACCTTTAGAGACACAAAAAGGTTACGCTATCTAACATGCAAGTAGTTTTATTATGACATAAAACGGGATAACGAAAATGGCCGTCAGGAGGGATTAGCTCCAAAAAATAGGAGACCGAAAGACCTGTGACTACCGAAAACTTGTGTTTTTTTAATTATTACAATTAGCTATTAGTATAATGAATTGAAAGGTATTGTTTTGTTTTTATTTATAGTGACAATTTTACTTATAAATACAGTTGAACCCCATTATAACGAACTTCAAGGGACCAAAGGTTTTGTTCGTTATATCCGGGGATTCACTGTATCCGAATCGTTAAGAAAAATGTTAGAGTTCACAAAATGTATAACTCATTAGTCGCTATATGTATTCAAATAATGATGTATTTAAAAATGATAAAATCTATCAAAAATGATCATTAATGAATTAAATTGACTAAAATCAATTACATTAAACTGACACAATACTAATTAAATTAACTAAAAATGGAGGCAAATGGAAATAAATTCATTTTACCTTCAATTGTTGCCCACTGTTTTGATACAGAAATAATCGGTTTTCTTCTGCTGACGTGATGCCGATTTCGAAAACATTTTATGAATTTCTTTTTTCAATACATCAAATGACTCCAACACTCTTTCTTCCACTGTTTGTGTAGACAAAATCTTATTAATGTCACGTATCGCTGCGGTAGCATCTGAGATGGTGGAGATTTCGTAATTTATGTGCTCCTCTTCATCAGCATCAGATGCAGACTCTTCGATTTCAGAATGATTCCTTTTAATTTCTTCCACAATATCTTCCTCAGTCGGACTTTAACATGTAATGACTTCATAATCACATGTTTCGAACAATTGCATGTCATAATCTGAGAAAGATGAAATTTTGTGCTTTTTTATCCACATCGCGATAGGTAAATCTTCATCATCTTCTTCTTCAAAATTCTTTGCTTCTTTTGCATTCGTTGTATCTTCAACATTCTTAAAAAGTTTAAAAATTAAAAAAATTCAGTGGTCGACTGAAAAGTAAGGTTCGTTATAGCCGATTCTTAAGATTTCGGAGGTTTGCTATAAAAGAATAAATTAGCATTAAATACCATAGGAAAACAGCGGGACCAAAACTTTCGTTCGTTATATCCATGAGTTCGTTATATACCGGGCTCGCTATAACAGGGTTCGACTGTATAAATGATTGTCGGCGGTAGTGAATCCATCAATACCCTATTCGCCTATTTCCGTACTCCATCCTCTCTTTGTTATCTCTCTCTTTTTTTAAGGTCTCTTTTATATACTCTTAACTTCAGTTAATAGATAGAAATTCTAATAAAGTATGGGTTGTTAAACAGTGCATTCCTTCCAGATTTCCCGAGAAAGGATTCGGTAGCCATGTTCCCGGATTTTAACTGGTCATGACTGCTTGGCTAAACATCTGTGCCGCATGAAAAGTCTACAGAGTCCTTTCTGCACTATTTGCGATAATCCACAAGATAGACCCGCGAGACACTGATCTCTGTAGCCCATATTGGGAGGCAACAGGAATATTGAGCAATTAGTACGTCCAGTTTCCTTCTTTCGTTTATATTTATCCTGTTGTCATTTTTACTTTTGTTTATTACTCGCCATTGGAAATACACAGGTGTAAGAAATTAAGAGAATTTGAAGACTTGGTCGATTATCTCTAGAACTACTGTACCGATTTTAATGAAATTTGATATATACATACATTGATACAATACAAAACAAATAACCATTCAATAATTGTAATACACACGCATGATCGTGCGTAACACTCGTTGGAGTCGGAAAGTATGAAACAGCGGTTGCAGAATAAACAAAAAAAAATAGGTTAATAGATGGGTTAATAGGGGGTATGGTCCCCTCTTACAAATATACAGGTCTCTCAGCGTGATTTCATACTTGAAATAAGGCAGTTTATCATTTCCTGTGACAATTGGTATCACTCGTTCAGCAACACTGTTTTCATTACCTGGATGGTTCTCGGAGGGGGGTTGCGAGTTGCAATTGCACCCCCCCCCAGAGTGTCCCAGACATGCTCTATAGGGTTCAGGTCTGGAGATCTGGCTGGCCAATCCATCCGACGAATATCCTCAATTTCTAGAAATTCGTCGACCTGAAGAGCTCTATGTGGCCTCGCGTTATCGTCCGTTAAAATGAACTCAGGGCCAACTGCACCCCTGAAAAGGCGAACGTAGGGTTCCAAGACCTCATCCCTATACTTCACACCAGTCACAGTGCCTGTCTGAGCGCATGCGCTAGGCGGCGTCTGATATGACGTAGACAAATATTCTTCAGTTGTAGCCAAAACGTTGTTTTGTGTGGATGTCATTCCACGAGCGGGAAATTTCCCCATTTACCTTGTTTAAAATTATTTGATTAATAAAAACGTTGTTAATTACTAACAACTGGTCCGTCGTCAATGTTTATGGTCTACTCACATCTAAATAGTCTAACGTAAAAGACAAGTGTTCCGTCAGATCCGCAGTAGACCAACGACCTATGGAGAAATTAAATAGATTAAAGGGTGCCTTGAAAGGCAATATTACGGAATTGGAACAGTTCTGCAAAACAGAAACTGAGGAAGTTAATACTACTCCGAGCGAACTAAGTGTGAAAATGCGTAAAATAGAAAGTCTGCAAACAAGACTGGAAGATTTACGAGAACAATATTGTTCTCTGCTATTAGATGACGCTGATTGTGACATAAATGAAGCTGAAGAGGATTTAAGTGAATCAGAAGACCGCCTGGAGATATTGGAGGTGAGTTTCAAAACCCTCCTTGATTCAATTAAAAATGCTATTAGTATTGTTGATAATGTAAACCGAAACAGCGAAACCCAAAGTAACGCACAGACAGCAAAAACGAAAGTTAAGCTACCAGAAATACCTCTCCCTATTTTTAATGGGAGAATAGAGGACTGGTCAACATTTAAAAGTCAATTTAATGATCTAATTACTAATAATGAAGTATTAAATTAAACACAAAAATTGTATTATCTACGCGCCTCACTAAAGGGCGATGCTAAACAAATAGAGTCATGTGATGATTCTTTCGATTCGTTGTTTAATGCTTCAACCGAAAGAAATGAAAATATACGTTTACTAGTTGAAACACATGTTCTTGCGATTCACAATTGCGAGAAACTACAACATGAATCGACTAAAGAACTAAGAGCTTTAATTGATTGTATAAATAAAAACATCAGAGCATTGAGTGTTTTGAAATATGAGAAAAATGATTTATCGGAAATATTTTTAGTCAGTGTTATACTTCAAAAACTTGATCAGGAAACACGAAGATTATTTGAATCAGATCTAAATTCCAAGGAAGTTCGCAAATTTGATACATTAATGTCTTTCTTGGAAAAAAGAAGCTTAGTACTAGAAGTTATAAATCGCACGCCCCTTGCAAAGAATACAAACAAAGTTTCTTCCCCCTATAACAAAACAAAATCTTTAATGATTAACGCTAATGAAAAATATAAACCTAAAGAATGTGTTTTATGTAAACATCCGCATTATTTGAACAAATGTAGTGTATTCCAGGGAATGGATACACATAGAAGATTTGAAACGGTAAAGGAAGAAAAATTATGCATCAACTGTCTGAATAAAAACCACACTTCTAATTTCTGCAAGTCTAAATATTCTTGTGTAATCTGTGGTAGAAGACACCATACGATAATACATCACGAACAAATGACTGATCCTGAAAAAAGAGCAAAAACAGCAGGTGCGATTTCCAGTGGTTTCAACCGTCCTGCGGAAACAAAAACAGAACCAAAAGAGCAAAACCTTAGCGTTTCAAACTTTGAGTATTTCGGAAAAAGAAAACAAATCGATTTTGTTAAGCACAGCGTATATTTATATTGAAGATTCTAACGGAAACAAGAAAATAGTTAGGTGTATTTTAGATAACGGTTCGAATATAAATTGTTTAACGAATGAGTGTGCTGATATTTTGGGGATTAAAAAGAAATGTGTAAATGCGTCAGTGTCTGGATTAAATGGATCTGTTCATACAATAAAGTCAAAAGTTGATACTACAATTTCGAATGCAGATGAGAGCTTCCAGGAAAGTGTTGAATTTTTTATTATTCCAAAAATAACTGATTTAACTCCTTCACATTATTTGGATATTTCAGATGTAAAATTACCTGACTTATAGAACTTGCAGACCCTACATATTTTAGACCAGGAAAAATTCATGCTCTTATTGGAGCTAAACTGTTTTTCAAGATTATTAAAAATGATTCCTTTAAAGTTGCTGATAAATTGTTTATGAAAGATTCAGTGTTTGGCTGGATAACTACTGGGTCTCTGAAGGAAATCCAAACTCAAAATAAAATGCATTGTTATTTAATTCAAAACTGTGATATGATAGATAACACTCTAAAGTCATTTTGGGAATTGGAATATATTGGTATAATACACGATGACCCAAAATTAACGGAACAAGATCAGGCCATTAAAATATCTAATGAAACTACTACGTTTCACAATGGTCGTTACGAAGTAGAACTGCCATGGAAAAGAGATTTTAAAGATTTAGAGGATAACTTTAAAGTGTCAAAACAAAGATTACACTCGTTACAAAGAAAATTTTATCGCAACCCAGAGTTGCATGCACAGTACAAATAAATTATTGATGACTATTTAAAGAGTGGAATCATTGAAAGGGTGGAAGAAACTAAAAATCAGGACATGGTGGAAAAACCACTTTATTACTTGCCACATCAGGCGGTTCAGAAACAAGACCGACTTACTACTAAAACTCGTGTAGTTTTTGATGCCAGCTCGCATGACATTGGTCACCTTTCCTTAAATGATTGCTTATGGACAGGGCCAAATTTGAATCCAAACCTCTTTGATATTCTAATAAACTTTAGACTAAACAAAATTGCCTTAACTTCTGACATTGAAAAAGCATTTCTACAGATTTCCCTTTCAGAAAAGGACAGAGATGCAGTACGTTTTTTGTGGTCTAATGGCATGAATGAAAACATCAAAGTGTACCGATTTAAACGAGTTCTTTTTGGGGTAAACGCCAGTCCGTTCCTGTTATCTGCAACCATAAGGAAAAACATTGAAAAGTTCAGTGGTGAATTTCCTGTGACCACACAACACCTTGACCGCTGCCTGTATGTTGATGATTTTATCACTAGCATCGGCAACCTTGATCTTGCACTAGAAGTCTCCCACAAAGCCAAGGAAATCTTGCAGAAAGCTGGGATGTTTCTTAGAAAATGGTTTACAAACGACGAAAATCTCATGAAACAGTGGAAGGAAGATGGGTTTGATATCCAACATCAACACGAATCCATTAGCTTACGTTCAAATTCAACAAAGATTTTAGGAATGGCATGGAACACCCCTGATGATTGTTTCACCATAGAAGTTAATGGTTTAATTCAGTTCTTGTCCAACGATAAAAATACAAAACGTTTTCTTCTCCAAACTGCTGGGAAAAATCTTCGACCCTTTGAGACTATTGGCACCGCTCACCATACGTGTAAAATGTCTTTTTCAGCAGTTGTGGCTACAGAGAATTCCCTGGGATGGAGATCTACCTCCTGATGTTCAAAAAGAATGGTTACAGTGGTGTAGCGAACTTCCATGTCTAGCAGAATTAAAAATTCCTCGATTTGTGCTGAACTCGAATAGTGAGTTTGGTGATGTAGTTGAAATCCACAGTTTCTCTGATGCCAGCAAAGTGGCATATGGCGCCGCTGTTTATTTGCGAGTTTTAACAAAGAATGGTATTGTGGTCAATCTTGTAAGATCTAAAAGCAGGGTTGCCCCTCTAAAGAAGATTTCAATACCTAGATTAGAACTTCTAGGTGCCTTGTTAGCTGCACGATTAACCAAGACAGTCAAGGAAACTATAGACCAAAAAACTCAGTCAACAATGTATTTTTGGACAGACTCGACAATAGTGCTATATTGGATAAAGGGTTCCACCAAACGCTGGAAACTGTTTGTAGCAGATAGGGTTAATGAAATAAAAACCCTGACCGATACCAATGCCTGTCATCACTGTCCAAGTAGAGAAAACCCTGCGGATATAGTGTCTAGAGGTACCAGCGCTCAGTATCTTATGGACAATTCAATGTTGTTAAAAGCCCCCCCCCCCCATTTCTTACATCCAGTGAACTGCCTTTTACAAACGTTGTTCCTGATGTTCCAGAAATAAACTATCTTTCTGAAATGAAAAGTGACACTAATTCTAAAAGCATTACTTTAATCAATTTATCTGATGAAAAAAGTGTTTTAAATAGTATACTTGATCTTAGTAATAACTATGTGAAAATAATTCGCATTCTAAGTCATGTTTACAGGTTCATTCATAATGTAAAAAATCTAGGGAAAAATGAAACCGGTCGTCTGACTCATATGGAGCTAACTAAAGCTGAAAACATTATTATTAAGTATGTACAGGAAGATGAGTATTCAGAGGAGATCAAAAGGTTGAAAAGTGGCAAGTCTGTTAAGGGTAATAGCAAATTGGCTTCCTTGAATTGTGTTTTAGATGATGATAAAATATTAAGAGTAGGAGGTAGGTTGTCTAAATCTAAGCTAAGATTTAATGAAAAATTCCCTATGGTACTTCCTAGCAAGCATCGATTTACTCAAACTGTTATAAAATATTTTCATTTAAAAAACTTGCACATAGGTCCACAGTCCCTATTATATCATGTTCGCCAAAAATTCTGGATTCCAAATGGTAGAGATGTTTCTCGTAAAACTGTACATAATTGCATCACTTGCTTTAAAAACAAACCTCTAGAAACAAGTCAAATTATGGATGATTTACCAGAGGAACGTGTTGTACCCAACTTTCCCTTTAATGTGACAGGCAAAAATTTTTGCGGCCCCTTTTTTGTAATATTTAAGAATCAAAGCAAAGGTGTGCTCAACAAAATCTATGTTTCTATATTTGTTTGTATGTGCACCAGGGCAACACACATAGACTTTGTTTCGGACTTGACTACTAAAGCTTTCATTGCCAGTTTGAAAAGATTTTTTAGTCGAAGACGTAGAAGTTCTAAAATATTTAGTGATAACGCAAAAAACTTTGTTGGAGCCAACGCAGAGCTAAAAAAACTACACCAACTGGTAAATCACCCAGATGAAACATTGGCTAATTATCAGTAACGAAGGTATAGAATGAAATCATATCCCTCCAAAATCTCTGAATTTCGGTGGACTTTGGGAAGCGGGGGTCAAATCGTTCAAGTTCCACTTAAAACGTACAGTCGGTAATTCGAATCTTAATTTAGAAGAATTTTTAACTGTCATTTCAGAAATTGAAGGAGTGCTGAACTCACGACCCCTTACTCCCATGTCATCGGAATTCGATGATTTTGAAATATTGACCCCTGGTCACTTTTTGATAGGCAGACCCATCACCTCCATTGTTGAACCTCAATTGATAAATATTCCTGAAAATAGACTTATGAAATGGCAGAGGGTAACTAAACTAAGCCAACAGATTTGGAAGTTGTGGAAACGAGACTATTTGAACAATCTACAACAGCGAAGCAAATGGAAGTTTAGAAAAAATAATGCAAAAATTGGTGCTCTCGCATTAATTAAGGATGACAACCTTCCAAGTACGAAATGGTTGACTGGTAGGATTACCGAACTTTTTTATGGTACGGATACAAAGGTCAGAGTTGTAAATTTACGGTTATCTAATGGAAAAGTGTTAAAGAGAAGTGTAAGAAATATTTGTATTCTTCCCATTGAAGAATAAGTTTGATATGAAATTTGATTTATTTTTAAGGTAAATATTACCATTTTATGGTGTGATGTTTATAGTATAATTTCTCAAGATGTTACGCATAAGTGTTTTTTATATTTGAAATTGTGTATTATTTGCATTTGAATTATTCCTTTATAATGTTTTGTTTGTTTTAACTTTATATTTCTTGAATGTTATCACATTGCAAGGCCGGGCGGCGTCTGATATGACGTAGACAAATATTCTTCAGTTGTAGCCAAAACGTTGCTTTGTGTGGATGTCATTCCACGAGCGGGAAATTTCCCCATTTACCTTGTTTAAAATTATTTGATTAATAAAAACTTTGTTAATTACTAACAACTGGTCCGTCGTCAATGTTTATGGTCTACTCACATCTAAATAGTCTAACTTAAAAAACAGTGCCTCTTTCAAAGACATGGAGAGGTGTGCGGCCATCCAACATGATGCCTGCCCAGACCATTAAACCTCCTTAGCCATAATGGTCAATTTCGCGGACATTGGTGGGTAGGTAGCGGGTCCCTGGTTCTCTCCATACTTCAAATAAGGCAGTTTATCGTTTCCTATGGTGATTGGTCCCACTCGTTCAACAACGCTGTTTTCATTCCCTCGATGGTTCTCGGAGGGGGGTTGCAAGTTGCAATTGCCCTCCCCAGAGTGTTCCAGACATGCTCTATAGGGTTAAGGTCCGGAGATCTGGCTGGCCAATCCATCAGGCGAATATCCTCACTCTCTAGAAATTCGTCGACCAGAAGAGCTCTATGTGGCCTCGCGTTATCATTCATTAAAATGAACTCAGGGCCAACTGCACCCCTGAAAAGGCGAACATAGGGCTCCAAGACCTCTCCCTATACCTCACACCAGTCACAGTGCCTCTTTCAAAGACATGGAGAGGTATGTGGCCATCCAACATGATGCCTCCCCAGACCATTAAACCTCCTCCGCCATAATGGTCAATTTCGCGGACATTGGAGGGTAGGTAGCAGGTCGCTGGTTCTCTCCATATGAACGTACGGCGAGAATCGGTGTTTAGGCTGAACCGGGACTCAACAGTAAAGAGAACGGTCGCCCATTGATCCATACTCCAATCTCTATGCTCTCTGCACCCTGATAAACGGGTTCTCCTCGTAGAAGTGAGCGGGACGCAAACAGCAGGTCTTCTTGCAAACAACCCTCTCATGAAGTCTTTTGGAAACAGTCACCCTTGATACACGGGTTCCTGTGGCTGCATACAAGTCACGAGAGAGCTGAGAAGCTGTAGCACTCCTGTTACGCCTCGCTATAATCGACAAATGGCGATCTTCTCTGGCCGTCGTGGCTCTTGGACGACCTTGCCCAGGCTTTCTCTCGATGGATCCGGTATCCTGGAACTGTTTCCATAAGTTACACACGACACTGGGCGTTAAATTGAACTCTCTACAAATTTGGAGTTGAGATTGGCCTGCTTCTAGCCTCCCCACAATTCGCCACCTCATTCCATCATATAAACGTTGGTGGTTACTCATTTTTACTGCTACAATTTGAAATTAACCGATTGCTGCAAAATAACACCAAGAAATTCGCCGAGGTGTGCTAGCGAATGAAATGCGTCTTAACTTACGCGCGCTTATAAAGCCTGTTTCTCTACTGGCTCCACCTACACACACGAGTACGCTTACGTATTTGACGTACACGATTTGTATTTTTGTCTAGAAGCAGTGGTTTTACATTCAGTTCAGTTGTTTTCATGAAATTCGATAAAATATGCAAATTCTCTTAATTTCTTTCACCAGTGTAAATAAATAAAACTTTCAACTTCATCCCAGATCTCTCGTTTCCCCCATCCTGTGACGATTTTAACTCTTCAGCGGGCGCGCCCGTGTACAAGGTGCAACATTTTCGTCATTTTGAATGGTTTGTTTTTACATGTAAGGTTTGAATGTTATAAGCAGTTTCTATTTATAGCTACACCCTTTCTAATGCAGATCTGATTTTCTGGCACTTGTATTCCTTTCCATTCATTGTTATTCGTGATTTAACCGTGGTAAACCAGCGGTTATACTGGATTACAATACGAAAAATGCAGGAGTTGATGGAGTCGATCCAATGTGCAGCTATTACACGGTATCCCGCATTATCACAAAGATGGACAATCTCATTGTTTTTTAGGTTTTTGGACATAATAGGAATCCATTCGCAAGTTGTCCTTAGATGTATTAAATCAGACAGTTTTGAAATAAGGAGATTGTATCTGCATTCTTTGGCCTTCGATTATAAATATAACTCAGTATTATCAACATTTTATATTTTGTCATAAAACGCAGAATTATTATTTTCAATTTGAAAAAAAGAAATTCATTACAAAAGGAATAATCACTGTTGAAAGGGACGTTGCACTTTGTGTCCCGCGCGCCTGCTGGTGTTCCCAAAAATTAGCACTCCCGCTGACGGGTTAATGACGATGATGCGATAGTGCTTCTTTAGAAGTAGGATGAATTCTAAAGAACCACTTAAAAATAAATTCTAGCGAACTTGTATATGACGCAGACCGTATGAAACCGTTCACTTTCAGAACGACTCACCCCATTTCGTCTGCTGATGCTTTCGTTGAATTATTGGAATCGCCGTGACGAGGAATGACTCGTCATGACCGCAGACGGAGGGTCACCAACGAAGTGGTTCGCTCGTTGTACACAAACGCCACCGAACGCATGGGTTCGCCTTTGCCGCGGTTCGCTCACCTCGAAGAGAGTGGCATGGCCGGCCCCATGGGTAAGGTAGCGAGGAATAGGCGCCAAAATGAGGCATCGTAAAAATTTGAAATTATCAACAAATATTGAAAAAAATTATTAATAGTTCTATCTAATGTGCGATAATTGAATTCTCCTATTGATGAATAATAATTATCTATTATTGATCTGAAAGAGGAACTTACAAACGTGTTTTATTTTACCTAATGAAGTAAAAAAGTCGCAAGAAATATTAAATTTTAAACGTAAATTTGATTTCGAATGCCTTTTTCCAAATAGTGTTGTAGCTTTGAGATGTCTACTAACACTACCTGTCACTGTAGCAACTGCCGAGCGTCGTTTATCTAAACCGAAAATTTTAAAGAATTACCTACGAACAACAACAATCGAAGAGCGATTGAACGATCTAGCAATCGTTTCTATAGAAAACACTGTATCCAAAACAATAAATTGTAGAGGTACAATCTAGCCATTTGCTGCAGTAAAGACTCAAAGAAAGATTTAGTAATTATTATTATTACATACCAAATTATAAACAAATTTATTTACTTTATTTTTTTTTTTTAAGTTCTGACATTTTTTAAATTTTTAAGTATTTATTGTTTTTTACACAAATAAAAATTCTATTTAATGCACATTTTCCCCAAAATGTCCGTCATTCCGTTAAGTAAACTATTTTAAATAGCGATTCATTCATTGCCTAGAGCAGCCTGTTTCAAATTGAACAGATATATATTGTTTTGGCGTACTGGTAGCGCCACCTGGCTGCTTGGCGGTTTATGCGAAGCGTGTATTTGTAGTTAGTGTTACTCTTGAACGAATAAAAGTATGACGTTCAAAGCCTGATTCTTGAATTCTTGGTTATAATACATTTCTTGAAATTCTTCACAGCCATACTAAACCTTTAATTTTCTTCTTCTTTGGCCACATACATATGTTTGCTACGTTACGCGGACCGCGACATAGTTACTTTCATCTCACTAGCTGAAAACCCGTACTGCGCTAAGGAGTACTTTCAAATAAAGTACAACGGCCAAGGACGGCCATACGCTACGACGAGTGCCGATGACCGATATTTGTCATGCTCACGAAGGAATAGAACCGCAAATCCGTCTGAACTCAGATCCTCTGTCGCTGCAAGCTCCGTAAGGTTGGTATCAACGTCAACCGTGCGTAGAAGGCTTCACGAAGATGGTCTTTTTGCGAGGCGACCAGCCATTTGCGTCCCGCTCACGTCACGCCCTAGGCGGGAACGTTTGCAGTGGGCGTGTGAACATGTCCACTGGGCGCATGATCAATGGAGGGCTGTTTGCGGATGAGTCCAGGTTTAGCCTCCAAAGCGATAGTAGGCGTATTTTGATTTGGAGAGAACCTGGAACTCGTTTTCATCCATCACACATCCGTGAAAGAGATGCATACGGATCAGGCAGTGTCTGTGTTTGGGGTGGTATCTCTTTGGGTGGACTCGCAGACCTCCATGTCTTCCCCCGTGGAAATGTGAATGCTCACACCTATAGAGATGACATCCTTGATGCTTATGTGCGCCCTTATGCCGGGGCAATAGGTGATGCTTTCGTGCTACAGAACGATAACGTGAGACCGCACAGGGCTCGCATCGTGGATGCTTATCTTGAGCAGGAAAAAATTCAGCGCATGGAGTGGCCAGCTCGATCACCGGACCTGAATCCTATCGAGCATTTTTGGGACGCTTTAGGACGACGTATAGCTGCTCTCAATCCTCCTCTTAGGACCCTAGCCACGCTTTCAACTGCTTTGCAAGAGCAATGGCTCTCACTTCCTACCGAACTCATAGACCGCATAATTGACAGCATCACACATCACTATATGTGCTGTATTGCTTCTCGGGGGGATCGTACGCCAAATTAAAGTTAATTTTCCTATACCAAACTGACACATCCGATTTGTTTATTGTATAAATATACTAGTTTCTATAACACAATAATTGTCTGGCGATTTCTTTTTATGCTATTTTATACCTACCTATGTGTTGTAAAATGTGTATAAGTTTCATTAAATTCTACGCGTAACGTTTTGAGTAATCGCTATTTTTGTGACTTTTCCTTAATTTTTGATAACCAGTGTGTATATGTATGTGTATATATATATACAGTGGAATCTCGATCGATCGTTTTCGGATCCATCGTTTTTCCGTATGTGTCGTTCATTTTATCCAGTCCCAACGATCATATTGCTTTGTTATGTTTCCGCATCTATCGTTTTCTCGCATTTATCGTTCATTTCAATCGGTCCCTTGAAAAACGATAGATCGAGATTCCACTATATATATATATATATATATATATATATATATATATATATATATATATATATATATATATATATATATATATATATTTGTGTGTGTGTGTGTGTGTGTGTATAGCATCAGAGAATGCATGCCGTTTTGGGTTTATTACAAGAATGGAAGTATAACTAGAAGGATACGAAAGCATGTTTAAGATTCAAATATGGGATAATGTAGG
Source organism: Dolomedes plantarius (assembly GCA_907164885.2). Taxonomy (NCBI): domain Eukaryota; kingdom Metazoa; phylum Arthropoda; class Arachnida; order Araneae; family Dolomedidae; genus Dolomedes; species Dolomedes plantarius. Next base: position 33,034,732 of record OU015495.1, on the reverse strand, counting down.
TATGGGTGATTTATTACCAGTCCATGAATGTTGCTTTAGGTATATTGCAAGGGTACGAAAGCATGTGTTAAGATATAAATATGGGATAATGTCGGTAAACTGTCTGGATGATTTATTATCAGCGCATGCATGCTATTTTAGGTATATTACAAAAATGGAAGTATAACTAGAAGGGTACGAAAACATGTTAAGATTTATTTATAAGAAAGCATTTTTACAAAGTATAGAGCCTGGAATCTTATGACATTTGGCTTGAGCATATCATTTCGAGTAACAAACTCCATTTCGTGATTAGAAACTGTGTTCCGCCATAGAGTATGGATGAAAATCATCCTCTATCGTTCGATTCGTCCCATTGTCTACACCAGTGGTTCTCTTCCTTGGGGGGGGGGGGGGGGGCGCAAACGGTTAGCAAAAAATATGTATAGACCGCATTTCGTATTTGACACCTACAATATTATTGTTACTTTTTCAATTATTATTGTATGATTGAAACGATATAGTGATATAAACAGTATGGAGCGGTTTTGTTGTTTACTGTTTACGTACGCTTTTTTCATTGTCGTCACTACTGGAATCCGGGCCTTTCTTTGGCTGTCTGGGCCTCGAAGCACCCCGAAGCAGTAACTGTAGCAAGCTCACGAACTTGTAGCTAACACAATGTACCTGGATCGTTCGCAACTTACACATTTTGATATTTCTACATGTTTTAACCTTTCAAAATTTATGTAGGTATGTTTCAGGACCTGGATGAGGGGGGGGGGGAGAGCGTAGGTTTTGAAGGTCATTCAATGGGGGCGTAGATATAAAAAAGGTTTAGAACCACTTCTCTACACGAACATGAACGAACGGCTGTTTAAGCATTCGGTTCGTGAATGGAGACGGCCCACCGAATGTCCAACCGAACGCCGTATGGGTTCGTTGAAATGTGGCCGTGATCACTCATTCGCTGTATGTGTGCCCGCCTTTATAATAACCTTCATTGGCTCGTTCTATCCGCTTGTAGCCTTACTCGAGAACAGCGCAGTTTTAGTTATAATGATGGATTGACACGCATGATGAGAGATGGCAGAACGGTACTAAATAATTCAGGTTCCGGTTCTCACGTTTTTTTTTCCAGAACCCGGTAATTATTTGTGGTTGAATAATACAAGAACCGCAACACATTTGCCATAGATATTAATGAAAAATCTATGATTATTTGTAACGTAAAGAACTTTAGCATATTGCGTAGGTAAAAATACGTTTCTTTTTAATTTATTTTAATCTAATTTTGGGAAGTATAGGCGCCTAAACGTATCCATGCTTTTGTCACAGGGGCTTGAGCGTACCCATTTGGCTCGAAGCAGATACTCGTGTAAGGGTAGAACCTAAAAGATGAATGTGCCACAGGTTTCATTTTTCACCGAATTCCGAGATTTTTTCCTTGAAGGTTTTATGCTTTTATTTTCTATCTGCTACGCAAGATTAGAAATGCGTCGAGGATTAGATGACATCCTTTTAAAATGATATTAAATGCAATATGTTTTTGCTGTTTATAACCGCATTAGATGCAATTTCCTTTGAATATTTTATGTGAAATAAATGAGTCAAAGCAAATGACACTCGATGGCACATCTTTTGACTGCAGGAAGTGGTGACTCCTGATAGGATCGAGGGGGGAGGGGTCTTGTAGTTAATGTCAGGGAAACGCTAAAGACAAAGGGTTCCAAAGATCTAGATCATGGCTGGCCAACCTATTGGCTTGCCACCGAGTGAAAAGGAATTGTCTTGGACCGAATATAAAATATGTAATTTAGTGAATCTATATGAGTAAGAGCTTCATGTCTTTTTTTTATATCATAAGAAAGGAAGTAACAAACATAAAACCAGAGGGATGTCTGTGGAACTAAAGCATGATGTCTAGTTGAGCGAACGTGGTCGCAATGTCTTAAGACCAGACCCTACAGAAATTCATCACATTTTATTTTATGAGTAGTCCACAACTTTCAAAATTGTTGTTTATAAATGTATGTATAGTACAAAAAGTGGCGATGTGAATAAGGCGGGATTGTTAGAAGAGTTTTTTTTTCTCTGAGAGGTTTAAGTTTACGATTTTCTGGGGCTGTCGAGGGCCGCGGGTTGGACAAACTTGATCTAGATAGTGAGGCATGGTTAAGCATCGTTTTTGAAACCTGAGGTTAAGTATTCTCGAATTCCCGGTTATGCAATCCTTATGCATGATGAATTCTGACAGTTCAAAACTGCAGTTATAGCAATATTCGTCTCAGCAATATGCGTCTGAACAGCAATATGCGTCTAAACAGCAATATACGTCTCAGTCTCCACGGGACTGGGTGATGAGATCCACTTTTATTAAAAGGCTCATCTTACTGTCGGACAATTTCTATCACTATGGATGCATTAGCAAGTGCTAAACCAATAGTCCCCGTTAAACTTGGCCAACTACATGACTTGATTGGATTCTTAATTAGATCGCGTGAAATCATTCCTTGACTTCCTAATGCATGACGGTTCGACCTTCGTCACTCTCATCAGCGCTACAAGCACGAACCGTTCCGAAAACTTGCCGAAGTCTTTCGTCCGGAGTCGTTCCTTTAAATCGTTCCCCTTTTTAGTGAGTCTGTATGTCGATGCCAGATTGAGGAAATAAAACACTTGAGTCGCGTCCAGAGCTTTTCGGGCCCTGGGCATACACAAGAAGGTCGAGGTCCTTCTTAGATAAACAAGAATGAAGGTGATATATATATTTTTAAAATCACCCTTTTTCAAGGTGCGTTCGTTTATAGCAGGGGTGGACAGACTTTTCCAGGGTACGGGCTACTAGTAATTTTTCAAGGTGTTGCGGTCCACCCAGTAGCATAGGTGTGGTCATCGTGCGCTTCCAGTGAAGGTACACGTGTCATCTACACATTCATCGAATCATTTGCTTAAGTAAACACAGTTGCATCGATTGTGAAAAGTCGATTCTCCAGTCTAGCTAGCGTCGGTGTTCCATAATTATGTTTCTTTTAGTATGCGCGTCTTAGGTCTTAGTAAAGGCGGTCACCCCAAAATGTCTTGGTGGTCCACCGGTCGATCGCGATCGACTTAATGCCCACCCCTGGTTTATAGTATTAGTTTGAGATGACAAAATATATGTAATGAAAAAAATAAAGGCTAAATTATTTTAAGAAATTAAAAATTTTTGTTTTTTAATATTGACAACTGTCAACTTATTACTAGAATTCTAGCATTCTTATAACGAAGAGTATTCAGAATATCCTTTTCTACGTACAGTGTATCTTTTACGTCAAGCTTTTGTTCCGAAAGAGCACTGTGTCCAAAACTATTTAACAGTCTCGGTACGGGAAATGGTCGCTCTTCTTGACACGGCTTATGTTTAAAGCAATTGTAAAATGCTTCCTAACATTACATCTAATATATAAAAATGAATGTTTGTCTATCTGTAATTGTATAGAAATCCACAGTTTAGGAGCAACGATCGTGAAATTTTACATACAGGCGTCTTTAAAAACAGCCGAGGGTTTGAAGAACTTTAAAAATCGAAATTAATTACCGTTGATTTTTAATTAATAAAAAACCAACAATTTTGAAACTAAATGTAAGCTGTTACACTTTGTGGAATTACCTTTCTGAATATGGCGTCCATGTTAGGGTTAGCTAGCAAACAGCGAGCGAAAAGATAAAAATAAATAAAATCAAAAAAGTTTCGAGTCATATATTAAACCAGAATAATAAATGAAAATAATAATCTTTCAAGTCAGATTTTATACTCTAAAATAAATCGGATCCAACGGCATATTGACACTCTCACACGCGATGGAAAATTCGAATCAACCACGCTAAGTGTCACGAGATCTTTTTTAATCGCTACTGCAATCCCCCTCGCTTATGTCTTTGTGTCTATTGAAAAGTTAAAGCTTCTATCCTGCTAACTTATTTCTGACTTAAAACTCCTCTTACTCCATAAATACATGTATATTCACCAACCCATAGCAACTTTTCCAGTAATCTTAGTACGAATATTTCTCTATTTACAGAATAAAACAGCATGTCATCGTGGCGCATTCGGTAAAAGCGTTCATTTCGTACCCTTCACGACCCGGGTTCGAATACGGATCGTACAAATTTTGCTAAACCTGTATTTTCAGCTTTTTTATGGAGTCTTTTTTATTTCATTTTTAAAATTATTATTATTATTATTATTTTTATTTATTATTTTTTTAATTATTTTTATTTTATCTCATTATTTTTAAAAATTATTATTTTTATTTTATTTTATTTTTCATATTATTAATGCGTATAACATTTCGTAGACTTTTTTTTCTATGTTATTTATACTGTGTTTAGATTTTTAATGGATTTTGGTAGGTTTATTATAAATTTATATCTTTTATGTTTTAATTTTCATGATTTTTTGCTCCAATGATAAAGGCTAAATCTTTTCTATGTTATTTATACTGTGTTTAGTTTTAAATTGATTTTGGTTAACAAACATTCGACAATTTGACATTTTTACTTTTCAGCTTTACTTTTCAAAATTCTTTACTTTCTTAAAGACAATTTGACATTTTTCCCTTTCAGCTTTTAGTGGTTTATTACAAATGTATATATTTTATGTTTTATTTTTCAGGGGTTTTTTGCTCCAATGATGAAACGTTAAATCTAGCTGAATTCTGAAGAAATTATTGTAAATTTATGGTTTTTTATGTTGGGTTTTCTTTTTATTCATGCGTATAACATTTCACATGCTTTTTATTCTATGTTATTTATACTGTGTTTAGTTTTTAAATTGATTTTGCTTAACAAACATTCTTAAAATCCCGGGCAACGCCGGATAAATTATCACCTGTGTAGGTTGATAATTTATAAATTTTAAAACTGTTACCACATGTATATTTACAGATCCACAAGAACTTTCCAATATTTTTAATCAATAAATAACCAACAACTTTTGAAGGATGCGACTGTAGATTCACAGACGTTCAGTAGATGGCGCCACTATTTTAAACTTTTAGTATTCCAACCATGAAGCTACAGATGCTTCATGATTCCAACCCATCTGAAAACCCACACTTCTCTACGGAATACATTCAAATTAAATACAACGTCAAAGTATGCAATTAATGGCTATATATATATATATATATATATATATATATATATATATATATATATATATAATAAATACAACGATCAATGTATACAAATGATGTAAGAAAACAAAAAAATATATTTTTTTAAAAATCGTAAGGGATATTTTTATAGACAAAATAATGTAGAAGAAAATATTCAAATTAAATCTAATAGGACATACTAAAGAATATAGTATAGTTTGAGGAACATATCTTTTACTGTATTTTAATATTTTTTGGATAATGTCCAATCGTCTGCCGCATTAGCAAGAAAAATTTTTTTTTTGTCTATTTCGTTGTTACGTGACGATAAATTTATTTAAAGTACCGGAAAAAGAAATCACATGATCAGCCTTTAATAAATTAAATTGTAAAAATTAATCTTTAAAAATTCACCAAAAATCAGACAATGGAGGTAAAGATTCGAAAAAAATTTCATTTTAAAGGAATTTTTATGATCTTTTTCGTGATATAAATTTTACATCCCTCAAATTATTATTTTAAATGCAAACTTGAAAAAAGTTACAAAAATAGCTTAAAAATTTAATTTAAAAAAATCTAGGAAGAATTTTTCAAAAATCTTTCTTAGTGCACCCCTACATTATAAGAAGAATCGCTATGCAAAATTTCTGTCCTTAGGTTCAGCGGTTTGGTCTGTACTTTGTATGTCATTCAGTCAATCTTTTGTCAGTCAGTTACGGAAATGTTTTATATATATAGATTTTTATTACTATCTTTATATCGTAACGTTAACTTCATGCGCACGCATTATTTTCCTATACTTTTTTTATTATCTTTATAATAGCGTAATTTTCATATGATTTTAAACAACAATCGTTTTTCACTGGCATTCAATTGGCTGTTAAAACTTTATATTTACATCCTATTTAAAAGAAGTAGGGTGTAAATTGTAGGGTAGAAAGTTGGTAAAATCAAAATTTTGTGCAATGTATTTAATTTCTCGATTAAAAGTAGTTTTTTTTCTAAAAATTAATGTATTTCGCTTGGAAAGCTAAATATTTTATGCACGCGGTTTATATTATTATTACTATCTTTATATCGTAACGTTAACTTCATGCGCGAGCATTATTTTCTTATGCTTTTTTTATTATCATCTTTATAATATCTTTATTTTCATATGGTTTTAAACAACTATCGTTTTTATTCATATTATGTTGGTTTTTTATTAATTAAAAATTAAGGGTAATTAATTTCGATTCCGGAAGTTCTTATTATCTTTATTTTCATATGCTTTTTCATTTACGAATTATTCAAATGTTGGTTAAAAAACTTTTGCGTAATTTATATATTTGTGTGTGTTTAATTATTGAAATTAATAAATTTATATTTCTGGAGAGGATGTTTCAGTTTTTAGTGGTACTATGATGAAAGGCTGAATGTACCAAAATTCTGAGGAGTTTGTTATGGAGAGAAAAGGAATTTAATATGTAGAGGATGTTTATAGGAGTTAAATGTGGAGAGGAGTTGAATGGTTTGCAGCCCTCAATCAAACACTTCATTTTTTAAGAGGCAACGCTGCAGTCATATCATGGTTCTATTGGAAATTTCTGCTGAACCTGTAATTTCAGCTTCTTTTTTTTTGCCCCAATGATGAAAGGCTAATTCTAGCTGAATTCTGAGGAGTTTATTATAAATTTATATATTTATAGATTTCACGAGGTTTTTTTTTCTATGTTATTTATACTGTGCTTAGTTTTAAATTAATTTTGGTTAACAAACATTAGAGAATTTGACATTTTTACTTTTCAGATTTTAGTACTACAATGATGAAAGGCTGAAATTCTGAGACGTGTATAACATTTCACATATATTTTTTCTATGTTATTTATACTGTGTTAATTTTTAAATTGATTTTGGTTAACAAACATTCTTAAAATCCCGGGCATCGCCGGGTACTTCAGCTAGTAATCTATATATATAAAACAGTTCCGTAACTGACTCATTCACTGACTGACATACAACGCACAGACCAAACCGCTTTTGTCAACCGCTGGACCTAAATGGCTGAAATTTTGCATTTGGATTCTTCTTATAGTGTAGGGGTGTATTAAGAAAGATTTTTGAAAAATTCTTCTTAGATTTTTTAAAATTAAATTTTTAAGCTGTTTTAGTAACTTTTTTAAGTTTTCATTTAAAATAATAAATTGAGCGTTATAAAATTTATGCCACTAGAAAGATCATACAAAGTCCTTTAAAATGAGATCTTTTTCGAATCTTTACCTCCATTTTCTGATTTTTTGGTGAGTTTTTAAAGATTAATTTTTAGAATTTAATTTATTAAATGCTGATCACGTGATTTCTTTTTCTGGTACTTTAAATAAATTTATCGTCACGTGCATAACAACTATATAGACAAAAAATATTTTTTTTCTTGCTAATGCGGCAGACGATTGGACATTATTTTGTCTATAAAAATACCCCTTACGATTTTTTTATAAATATATATATATTTTGTACATCAATTGTATATATTGATCGTCTTATTTATTATAAATATATATATATATATATATATTTGTTTTTGGCATTAATTGCATACATTGACCGTTGTATTTAATTTGAATGTACTCCGTAGCGAAGTGCGGGTTTTCAGCTAGTGGGGATATAAATTTGTTTTCGATTCCAAAATTCAGTTGTTCGGAAGCCTATTCATTATTGGGGTATATTTTTCAATTTAATGTAGAAGTCGACGCCGTTGGATTTGTTTATTTTGTGCAGTCGTGACGAATACGTCTGTGGGGGCCCTAAGCATATGCCTATTTCGCCCGGTGGTAAACGCGGCCCCGGTCGAGTCCATCCTGAACAAGGAGAAGGTTCCCGGAACGGTAAGCAATCGCCACGAATGCAGCTTAAGGTTAATTCAAAAGAACACGAAAACTCAAAAATTGGCCGAAATATTATCTAACATTTTCAGCAGTGTTGATCCCCCGTCCTCTTGCAGGCAGAATTTTTCAAGTTGGCTATTGAGTTTACTTTTAAGTCTAATTTCTTTTTCTTATAAAGTTTGCTCGTAACCTTTAACAAAATATTTGTGATAAGCAACTTTTTATGTATATATATGTATATATATATATATATATATATATATATATATATATATATATATATATATATATATATATATATATATATATATATATATATATATATATATATACGAGGGTGATCAAAAAGTAAGGTTACAAAGGCTGTAAGGAAACATGTACATTTTATTTCATAAAACCAGTACAGCCAACTGATAGTGCATGGTTATTTTTCGACATAGTCTCCATATCGGTTTAGGCACTTGTCGCTTCGTGGGATGAGTTTGAATATTCCCTCCTGGTAAAAATCCCGTCCTTGCGTGTTCAGCCACGTTGTGGCGAAGTGTTTCACCTTCTCGTCTGAAGGGAATCGTCGGCCCTCTAGGTCCTCCTTAAAGTGAGGAAAGAGATGGAAGTCGCTTGGAGCGAGATTAGGGCTGTAGGAAGGGTGGTCGATGATGTCCCAGCGAAATTTATTCAACAGCGTGGAGGTCCTCTGGGCTGTATGAGGCCAGTTTTCTAAACAAGTCACCATTTCTGTTAACCTTCAACTAGCGCTGTAAGTCACGGGTAGGTGAAACTCTCTACAGTTGGCGACCGCATGTAGTAGAATTACCGCACACAACTAATTTCTGTAAAACAGACAAAACTCCAGGAATATCGACCTTTTAACCTTAGTTTTTGATCACCCCTCGTATATATATATATATATAGGTATAGGACAAAGTAACAGGAACACCCAATTCGAACAGTGTCTTTTCGGCCGTCAATTCGGCAAGTGTAAATTCGGCCGTCTAATAAACCCCGCCCCGTGTCGCAACAGTCTGACCTCTAGTGGCGGCAAAAGTGAAGGTACCAGCCGAGCATTTGCCGGTGTGACAGTTGTATGAGAAAATTCTGTTCCCTGCAAAGCGCCATTGTGGCTGATCTGTCCGTCGTGCGAAGAGGCATGATCATTGGAGCTCGCCTCTCTGGAGCGTCCGTGTCGAAACAGCCAAACTAGTGGGTGCTTCGAGGACTACTGAGTCAAGGGTTATGACATCCTACACAAACCTGTGGAAGGTGTCTTCTGCGAAGCAGAACAGTGGACGAAATTCGAAGTTGACCGACAAGGATAGACGAGTGTTGAAAAGGATAGTCGCCCAAAAACGCAAGACTAGACTGCCGCACATGACCTTCAAGATGAACACCCATCTCCAGAACCTCGTATCCACCAAAATTGTGCAACTGGAGCTGCCTGCCGCGACCATTCATGACGGAATGGCAATACCAAAGCCATTAGTGTCCCCGCGGAATGCTGTGAAGCGGCGACAGTGATGCCGAGACCACCAAAACTGGACACAACAGCAATCGGAACAGGTCGTTTGGTCTAACGAATCATCATTTACATTATTTCAGACCACTAGACGTGTGTTCGCCTGACGAACACCGGCAGAAGCATTTCATGTTGACTGTCTGGTTACTACCGTGAAGCATGGAGAGGCATGTTCTGTGATGGTGTGGGGCGCAATAATTTGGCGTGGCTTGGGACCAGTGCGCATCGTTCTAAGTAATGTCCTCAGAGGGAATATCACAGGCAAGCATCATCGTAGTATTCCTTCAGATTATTTCCACTCTACGCTTCAGGCTCTTTCCCGGAGAAGGTCCTGTATTCCAAAATGACAATGCCCCTGTTCACACGGCTCGCTGTGTTCAAACATGGTTAGATGAGCCTGATGATGAGGTGGAACATCTCACGGGGTGTCCTCATTACCCTGATTTCAAAATCATTGAGCCTGTGTGGGGTTTATTTAGAGAAATAAGTCCGTGCTCGGTCTGATCTTCCGCGCACACGACCTGAGCTCGAGACAGCTTATTTGTTTATCTCACGTCAAATACAAGCTGTAATTAAGTCCAAGAGTGGCCCAACCCTCTACCAATAAAAAATGCGCATTCTTTCACAGGTGTTCTTATTATTCTGTCCTACACCTGTATATATATATATATATATATATATATATATATATATATATATATATATATATATATATATATATATATCTGTGTGTGTGCGTGTTCATATATATGCACATATAAGGTGGCTATTAAGTTTAGTTTTACGTTTAATTTCTTATTCTTACAAAGTTTGGTTATAACTTTTAACAAACTATTTGTGATGAGCAACGTTCATAACTTTATACGAAAATTATTTACCACGAATAGTTTGTTTATTCAGTAATATAAAACCAAATTTTGCATCTAAAAGGGATGGTTGGGCGCTGCATCTTTCTGACGGGTGGTTCCTGGTCTACAAAAAGCAAAAGCGTTCTTTCATCCACTATGTACGTCTAGAAAATGTGGCTTCCTAGACAGTGCGCATCGTTCTAAGTAATACCGCTTCCAGGGAATTAATTGTTTTACGGGCTAGCCGCGCATCCCGAGAATCAATGAAAGCATTTCCTCTCATTATATTTTGCATCGAGTAAGAAGTCTCCATGTTAAAGCCGTACAAAATTTCGCCCACGATGTTCCGCAGAAAATCAGTTCAAGTGTTGACGCCCGTCAATATACGTATAAGTGTGTGAATGTACGCATACATACACACTCATAAATATATATATATATAAATATATGTTATGGTAAAAGTGATATATATATATATATATATATATATGTGTGTATGTGTGTGTGTGTGTGTATAATGCAAATACAATTTTCGTTGTGGTAAAAGTTAATAACCGGCTATTATGCATAATCTCTAATCTTTTTAGTAAGTTTAATAAATTTCCCTTCATTTCTTACTTTTACTGGCGATTTTTTATCATTCCCAGATAAAGTTGATATATTTGATAAATAAGCTAGAAATATCTCTCCTTCACAGGAGATTATGTATATTCCCAAAGGAATTCTCCAAGTTTGAAAAATATCGCTGAACGTATTACTTTTTGAGCGAATTTTGCATCATTTCCATGAGTTCATAATCTAGTAGTTCATAATCTTGAAAAATATCATGAAATTTCCAATCTTTTTCTTCAGTAAAGTAATTTATAAATTTAGGTAAATCTTAATAAATGAATCAAAAATACATTTTTTGTTTTTAGTTCATACTGAAGCAATTGAAAGAATATTAGGAAACTAAGAAAAATCTTTTTTAGCTTAATATTAGAACGCTCCATACAAAATTAAAAATTAAAAATTAAAAATGTGTCAGGAAAAATATTGGAGTCTCATAATCCTGTCTGCTCATTCAAACATGTTAAACTCTGGGAACATTTTGAGTTTTCCTAATTTTCCATTTTTCTCTCATTTGCATACGGTTGAATGACACTTCCCAGGTTACGTGATTACCTTTGGCACCCCTGACCTCCGGAAATGGATTCCTTTTCTTGCGCATTCCTTTAAGAGACAGAATGATATTTGGTACATTCTCCGGTGTAAGAAATTCTTCGTCTCAGAACACAAACTGGTTTCTGGTATACAATTGTGAAAGACGTAATTCCTTTGTTCCCGAGTGATGGAACACATCATTTTCGATAGCCAATGTGACTGCCAATTTACACCGCGGATCGCCTCTCGCACTGTCCGCATCTTTCATTTTTACCATGTTTTAATTAACTTGCTTTCTTGTTTGTTTGTGTGTGTGTTTGTCCCTTACAAATCTTGCAATCGATGTTTAACTAACTTCCCGACTAGCTAGACATTTGAAACTTCTAGAATAGCTCAGAACACGATGACAATGCATTTTTTAAATACTTTTAGCCATCTTTAAGCAGAATTGAATCGATTTTCAATAAATTTTGTTTTGTAGACTGGTGCAGCCATCCATCTGCCGGGACGGGAACGAAAAGTTAAACGCAAGTTAACTTTCAATTAACTCCATTTTCTTCCATTTTCTTCAAGTTGATGGGATAATTCATCAAAAAAATTTTAAAAAAATATTTATTAATACATAGAATTGTCAACTTTATATGATTCAATAGAAAATTTAAAAACATGGTATATAAAAAGTTCTTTTTATCTTGTAATTATTAGCTACTATAGGTGAGGCGACCGTCTCATTCGCCGGATGGAAAGAAGCGCCAAAATGAGACGCAGTAAAAGTATAAAATTTTTAACAAGAAACGAAAAAATATGAATAGTTTAGTCTGATGTAGGACAAAATTCGTAAAAATACACACATGTGAAGTTTACTTGTTTTCTTTACCTTTTTAGGCATAGTTTATATTAAACAATGAAATCACCACAAACGAGATACGACGAGCTTTTCAACACTAAAATCTATTTATTACAACACAATTAAGCAACATAAGTACAGCACTCATTGCTAGCAGGCAACGTGGAAATTAACGGGCTTGTTAATCCCGGTAGCTATATTACGGAAACCCTGCCAGAAATCAGCCACGCCATTTCTTGTAAATTCGCCACACTAAGCTTCCTGTCTTCACTTTATCACTAGATCGCTGGAACGATAACTAACTTCAAAACGCCTTCGATGAGCCTGGCAATGTCCAACTGTTCTGCTCGAGATGAACGACAAACCGATCGTCTTCTTCAGTTTTCCGTTCGTTGCTCACCTCTGTCCGACCTCGCCTCGTGGCGTCTCTCGCTGGACTGTCGCGCGTGTACGCTATCCACAGTTTCATATCTAGTATTAAAGCGCCGTTCAGTTGCATTCGCAATTGTTTTTTCTTTGAATTGTTTAACACAAATGGCTATTTACCTTAATTGGAGGGGGGTTAATTTGAATTCAATACCTCACACACATATGAGTGAATATTTTGGCTATCTTTTACGAAAGTCTGAATTCGGTATCATGAGAAATAAGTTTTGAATACATATTTCCAAAAATTGTCGTACTCTAGGAATTCTACTAACATCATCTGAAACTGGAGCAGCAGCCGAGGGCAGTGTTTCTCAACTGAAAATTTTAGAGAATTATCTACGAACGATAACCCAAGTGTCGCAGTGAAAAAACGACATTTTTGTAGAAAAGAGAGGGGCCAGGTCCCACATGCAGAAAACGACGTGATTAAAGTGAAAAAACGAGTAAAGGAGTTTGAAGAACAGGCAACGAGTCAGACACAGCTGCGTTTAACGAACGGTTTGGGTTAAGATGGATAAGTTAATGTCATAGGGAAGAGAATATTGACAGTGAAAGGGGCCCAGCTGGTTATAATGAGCTGAGAAGTCGAAAGTTGGAGATGTAGATATCCGAAGTTAGGAGATGGAAAGGGAAGATAAGAATGTATTAAGTTGACATCGTTTGTGCCACGCAAGGCGGTCGTAAGGATAGCGTGAGAATGTGGGGGTGTGTGAGCACCCCAGATGAGGAGAGTATCGATATACAACCACTGCCCTCCGTGATGTAGATTGGAGCAGAAGGAAAAGGGTAAAAGATATGACGTCCAATGATAGGATGACGAGGGACTCATTGGTTATTGGGTGTCGCCAATGATGGCCCAGGGTGAAGAAGCCTAAGTGAAAGTAAGAGAAAAGTAGACTAGATTGATGACAGAGAGATCTGAAAATAAAAGCAACAGAATCGAGAGAGCCGACAAGCATAGCAGTTGGGAGCTGAGTAGCGGAGAACTGATTGCTAGGATAGCTGATAAATAGAAGGAAAGGCCGCAGCCGATTGAGCATGGCCTATTGATAAACCTATATGAATAGTCGTCTGGGGGAAGGAATAGATGGAATGACGAGGGAAGAAATAGATACAGGCCGCCAATTCCAAAGGCGAAAAACACGCAGCAATTAATGTCAGGACGTCGAAGTACTCAACACCCCAAAAGTCTGCAGATGCCAGTCCCTGGTACATAGGCGAGATGTAGAAATCATTGGTGCCCTGCATGAGAAGTGACCAGTAGATTGATGAGCGCCCGCACCAAGCCGAACCAGACGCAATCTCACCGCCAGATAAGCGCATCACCTCGATGACCCTTGCCCTAAACAGCGAAGGCCCTCTTCAAGATCACCGAGGAGTTGAACCTGTCTCTGGCCGACATCCCCTGTCGAAGGTCCCGGTAGCCCGAGCAAGACCTGGCCGTGGAACGACTAACCAATAGGAATGAGGCGCATTTCTCCGGTCTCTATTGTCCAAGGAGAAGACCCGTATTGTTCCGGCCGCCCAAGGTAGGGAGAAATTTAACGAATTCATTCTTTATCAATGCTCAGAATTTAAAAAGGATTACAGGGTTACGTTAAATAAGAGGATTGCGTAGGTTAATGACGGAAGCAATTATAATTGATGTTATATATATGTTGCCATAGATATATATCACTGGTGTGTTTAAAAATTGTGTATTAATGTATATGTTTAAGAGTGAATTAATAAGTTGTGAGATAATGTATTAACGTATGTGTTTAAGAAATGAATTAATAATTGATTGTAAATTGCACCTGAGAATTAATGTGTATATGTTTAAGAAGGGAATTGGTAGCGGATTGCAATTGTGAAATAATGTATTAACGTATGTGTTTAAGAAATGAATTATCAATATTGGTAGCAATTAGCACACGAGAAATATGAGTCTAGATAGTGTAGGAGGGTGCATAGAGAAATGAATGACGTAAAGGAAGGAGTTAGTGAAAGATAATATTCAAGATTTTCGGATGGCTGTAGAAAGGGGGAAGGAAATGAATAATTTGTTACAAGAAGACGTACGATAATATTGAAATGTCAATAAATAAGTTATCAATCAACGAGGATGCGGACGAAAATTGAAAGGAAGAATACGTGAATTAGAAAAGGAATTAGCTAATAAAGGGAGAGAGGGCGTCAAGTTTTGTGTTCGCATGTGAGAAGGATAGACAGATATTGGCGAATATTTTATTTTTCAAATTATATTTTCCAAACTTTTGTTTAAACATTGTTTCTGATTTTTTTGTGTAAAGTTAATAAACCCTTAACAAAAATGTCCCCGGTGAATAAACCACAAGAAGGCAGCTGTAAGAGAAAAAACTAACCGTAGAAATGAAATGTAAAGTCGTAGAAAAGCGAGAACGAGATGTGAACGTGACTGATCTAGCACGCACATACAGTCGGTCTACATCAACGATTTGCACTATCCTCAAGAATAAGGACAAGATTAAGGAGATAGATGCTTCAAAGGGAGTAACAAGAATGTCTACGCAACGGTTACGATTCTTGACGATAATGACAGGTTCTTCTGTTTTTGGATAAACGAAAAGCAAATTACAAGGTGATACTATCAACGAAAAACATCATTTGTCAGAGAGGAAGAGTTTTTTCGCAGGACCTCGTAAGAATACGCCAGGATCTCAACGCCGAAAAATAAGTATTTAAGGTAGTCATGGATGGTTCAAGAAGCCAATATCATGGGACTGGAGGATAACATTGAGGAGCTTGTGAAAGAGCACAACCAAGAGCTGACCACCGAACAGCTAATAGAATTGCAGTGTCTTTCACAGCAAGCAGTTGTAGAGGAGAGTTTGTCCTTGGAGAAGGACGAAGAAACAATCTTCTGGCGCATTAAAATAAATTATGAAAGCATGGGAAACTGTTGCATCGAAGTTACAAAGCATCACCCTGATAAGACGGTGGCTATGAGCGCTATAAATTTATTCAATGAGAATGCGGCGACACATTTTCAGCAAATTTTGAAGTGCCGAGAAGAACAAATGTCGCTAGATAACTTTCTAATAAAAAAATTTGATATGTGTCATAAATTTGTAAATAATAAACTACATATGGATGATTTTGCTCCTTAAGAATTTATGTATAAGTAATTTACATTAAATAATAAACGTTACGTCTAAAAAGTTTTGAGTATTTTTTGGCATGGGACGCATTATTGTATTTTACATTAATTTATATGGGAAAAATTGTTTCGCTTAACGAGTGTTTCGCATTACGAGTAAGACTCTAGAACGAATTATGCTCGTTATGCGAGGTTCCACTGTATTTAAAATAATTAATTACAGAGATGCCAACAAGCCATTTACTGCTATAAAAGCTCGACGAATGATTGAGTCATGATTTTTATTACGTAACAAATTATATTCGAATTTATTGACTTTTTTCTTCTTTTTTAAGTTCTGCCATTTCTAAAATTTTCTATGCCTTTTTTAAAATAAATAAACATTTTTAATGATTGCACATTTTTTTTCAAAATGATCGTTCTTCTAAAAGTAGACTGTTTCTAATAGAGATACGTCATTACTCAGAGTCCACCAAATCTTGAAAAGGTACCGATTTAAAACGTGTCTCGTCGCCACGATGGACCGCCAAGCTCTTTAGCTTCACTGTACCTCCTACTTTGGCTGCAGCAAATATCAGCTTTGATATTTTCTTCAAATAAAAGTGACTCGACGAGGATGCATTATTTGCCAATTTACTCTCATATGCCGGTAATATGCATATGTCTGGTCATTTTGATAAATGAAGTGCATTTTAATATATTATCACTACGCACTGACATTATCCTCATCACCGTAAGTAAATGGATGAATTCGTAATATATGAAATTATTTATTAGATTTACTGAAATCGTTCGAAATGATGCAGGATAACGATGATGCATAATCACTGATTTATGACTTGTCACCATGACACACACACACCACACACACACCACACACACACACACACACCATATATATATATATATATACGTGGGCATAAGAAAACTTTGTCGATATATAAATCTCTAGCGGCTGTTCCGTTCAACCGATCGAGATAAGATTTCAGATATAGTTATTCCAGAACTATGCTCTCGGGATTCTGTGAACAGCAACCAAGTGGCGCTCACGTTACGGTTATAGGTACAGAAACTCGAAATTTCAAATAGCAACACCCATATTTTCCCATCGCAAAATGCTCAGCGCGAGCAAAAAACCTAAAAAGCCGTTGGAACGGTAAGTGTATCACAAAAAACGTACGCGTTTATGCACGCACAAAAAACAGCTCGGCGAACACCCTACAAAACACGATATATGGACCTCTAGCGGCCGTTCCGTTCACCTATCGAGATGAGATTTCAGATATAGTTATTCAGAGGTATGAGCTCGGAATTCTGAATGCTAACAAAAACACGATCAGAGAGCTTTTTATGGGTTTTCTACTCTGAATATCTGGCGAACGGTGTTCTGTGATTGGTTTCTAGCCTCTGTCATATGCAAATTTCCTCCTGTGCCCCGATCGTGTCTTTGGTGGCCGTTCGTGGAGCTTTTTTTTGTGCGTGCATAACGCTTCCGTTTTTGTGATACACATTCCGTTCCAACGCCTTTTGGGGTTTTCGCATTGCGCTAAGCATTTTGCGACGGGAAAAAGTGGGCGTTGCCATTTGAAAATAGCGAGTTTCTATACCTAGAAGCGGAACCGCAAGCGTCACTGTGTTGCCGTTCTCAGAATTCCGAGGCACAAAACTCTGAATACTATTCAGAAATCCATGTGTATAGGTTGAAACAGAACGGCCGCTAGAGGTCCATATATCGGCAAAAGTTTCTTTATGACCACCCGGTATATATATATATATATATATATATATATATAAATATATATATATACTAGCGGACCCGACAGGACGTTGTCCTGTTCAAAACGTTGTAATTGTAGCTGCAGTACCCGGCGATGTCCGGAATTTTAAGAATATTTGTTTAACCAAAAATCAATTTAACAAACTAAACAACAGTATAATAACATAGAAAAGATTTACCCTGTATCATTGGTAGCAAAAAATTCTGAAAAGTAAAACATAAAATATAAAATTTATAATAAACTATAAAATCCATTAAAAAACTAAACACAGTATAAATAACATAGAAAAAAAGCATACGAAATGTTATACATATTAATATATGAAAACCCAATAAAAAATATATAAAGTGCATATAAACTCCTCGGATTTCAGCTATATTCGGTATTTCATCAAAAAAATGCTGAAAAAAAAATAAAAAATAAATAAAAAATAATTTTAAAATATCATAAATAAAATTTAAAATTTAAATTTAAAAATATAAAATAAAATAAAATAATAATTAAAAATAATAAATAAAAAGCTTAAAAATAAAAAGCCTTAAAAAAAAAAGCTGAATAGAGGTCTAGCAAAAGTTACACAACTCTGGATTCGAACGCGGGTCGAAAGCACGGTACTTTCCGAATGGGCGACCTTCCGAATGCGCCACGATTACACAGAATTCTACTGAGTAAGTGAAACATATTCGCTATTGGAAAGTTATTGTGGCTGGTGATTATAAATGTCAGAGGAGTTTTTACTCAGAAATAAGTTAGCAAGATAGAATCTTAGTCTTTAGCTCTTCAATAGGCACAAAAGATACAGGCGAGGGGGACTGGAGTAGCGATTAAAAAAGATCTCGTGTCACTAGCGTGGTTGATTCGATTTTCCATCGCGTGTCGAGAATATCAATATACCGTTGGATCTGATCTATTTTAGAGTATAAAATCTGACTTCAAAAGATTATTATTTCATTTATATTCTGGTTTAATATACGACTTGACACTTTTGATTTTCTTTATTTTTCATCTTTTCGCGCTCGCTGTTTACTAACTAAACCTAACGTGGACGCCATTATCCAGAGGGGGGATTCCACAAACTGTAACAGTTTCCATTTACCGGACGCACCCCTTATAAATTGTTGGATTTTATTAATTAATTAAAAATATAAAAGCATTTCTATCGGATCAAATTGTGAATCTAAACCAGTCTCGAATCACTTAATCGCACACACAAAAGTTCATAAAATCAGTCCAGTCGTTTAGGAGGAGTTCAGTTACATACACACGGACAGAAGAAATATATATATAGATATATTATAAATATATATATATATATATAAATAAATATATATTATTATAATATATATATATATATATATATATATATATATATATATATTATATATATATATATATATGTATATATGTTTATATCTATACTTATATATAAAGAGAGAGCGATTTCGTACGTGGAGGGTAATCTTCAGAACCACTGTACCTATGTGAAAAATTCTTTCACTGTTTGAAAGGTCAGTATTCCAGATGGACATAGGCCTATATATTATGTATATCTAATCAGTAGAAATAAAATTAGGGGCTTAATCCTAACATCTCCATTGTTACCGCTACTGTCCTCTACCGCTTTTTGTGCCGAAGTCTTCAACGATCCTTACGTGGGTGCTATCTATACTTATTATAAAGAGAGACAGATTTTGTACGTGGAGGGTAATCTTCAGAACCACTGTACCTATTTGTAAAATTCTTTCACTGTTTGAAAGGTACAGTATTCCAGATGGACATAGTCTATGATATTATGTATATCTAATCAGTAAGAAATAAATTTAGGGGCTTAATCCTAGCATCTCCTTGTTACCGCTACTGTCCTCTACCGCTTTTTGTGCCGATGTCTTCAACGATCCTTAGCGTGGTGTTATCTATATTTATATATAAAGAGAGAGCGATTTTGTACGTGAAGGGTAATCTTCAGAACCACTGTTCCTATTTGAAAAATTCTTTCACTGTTTGAAAGGTACTTATTCCAGATGGACATAGCTAGATAGTAAGTATATCTGATCAGTAGAAATAAAGTTGAGGGCTTAATCCTAACAATCTCCATTGTTTCCGCTACTGTCTTCTACTGCTTTTTGTTCCGAAGATTTCAGCGATCCTTATCGTGGTGCTATCGCGGTAGGCTTCTGTTCTGACGCTAGCGGTTCGAACCTAGCCGTTCTCCTGCACGCATTTTTCTTTTAAAAAATTTATTTTAATTATTATCTAACATAAATTAATTTAAGGTATTATTTAGGTTATTATTAGGTAAAAAAAAAGATTTACAATTTATTGCTATCAACTGGAAATTTATTGGATAATATTTTGTTCAAACCCGGACAAAGGCGGGAACAGGCCGCGAGTATAATATATAGAGTATATATTATATATATATATGTTATATATGTGTGATATATTATATATATT
Source organism: Dolomedes plantarius (assembly GCA_907164885.2). NCBI lineage: Eukaryota > Metazoa > Arthropoda > Arachnida > Araneae > Dolomedidae > Dolomedes > Dolomedes plantarius. The sequence continues at coordinate 33,014,618 of OU015495.1, read as the reverse complement.
AGTATGTATAGATGTGTGTATAATAGATATCTAATATATAGATATATATAGATAGATATATATTATATAGTCGATATATATATATATATATATATATAATATATAATAGGTAACCACCGCTTATAGTGATCAGTGGTATAAGAATCAATATCGCGAAAACAAAACAAATGTATTAATTTCCATGTTAAATATATATGTATATGTATATATGTGTATAAATATAGATATATATGTATATGTATAGGTATATATAATATATAGATATATATAATAGAATATATATATATATATATATATATATATATATAATATATATATATAGTAACCACCGCTTATAGTGAGCAGTGGTTATAAGAATCAATATCGCGAAACAAAAACAAATGTATTATTCCATGTTAAAATTTTCGCTTTAAAGAATCAATCCACCGGTTTTAAGAATCAGTTTACACTCTTCGCTTTCCTTTCATTTTTCCTAAAAAGGCACTTAACCCTCAAAAGGCACGCAGTTCTTTCCTTTTAATTAAAAGAAAGATTGATAAGATGGGATGGAATATAGTCATAAAATTCATCCCTTTCTTTGTTAGACAAAACATAATAGTTTCCCGTTAAATGCTTTAGTACAACACGTCCTATTAGTTGACCCAGGGGCATCTTTACCCCGTCCGGTTCCGATTTCACTTTTCTCGACTGACAAAGGAAAATAGGGAACCTTTTTTTTCCCACCTCCCACATCCTGGTGCGGCTTCCTGGACCCTGGAAACACATAAATCTTCTGCGAAGTGTCCACTATCACTTAGGCAAACGTGTCATTAGTAGATTCAGCACGTTTATTAAACCGTGAAAACGTAAGCTAGATGGTGAATCTTCGTCTGAGACTATTAGTATTGAAAGAGGTATAAACAGTCTCCTGAAAACTTCATTACGTGAAACTACCATAGAAAACTTTTCTTGCTCCCTTCCGGTAGTTGAAATTTTAAAACGTTAGCAGGTATATTGTAACAATATTGGATTTTTGTCTTCTCTTACTGTAATCATGTGTATCGTACTTATTGGTCTTCAAATTACTTGTATTTTTTAAATTAAAATATAATTTTAATAAAAGATAATTAACGTAAATTAAATTTTATGGTAAATTATCTAATATATGTATAAATAGGTGTGTGTGTGCCTGTCCAAAAACCTAAATTTCGGCTATAAGAATACAACCGGCTTATAAGAAACAAAACAGTAATAACAAC
>OU015495.1:32990880-33000880 GCA_907164885.2 Dolomedes plantarius | reverse complement strand
AGAACTAGTACAAAGTAGTCACGATAAGCTAAATGTAAACTTTTTAGATATTAACATAAAAATAAATTCTCATAGCAATTTTACTTTTGATCTATATGATAAAAGATCAGAATATGACTTTGATATTGTTAAATTTCAACATTACTTAACATGCTTACACAAATCTGTATTTAATAATATTATTGTTAATCAACTTGTAGGAATAAATAGGCTTTTGTTCTAAGGACAATAGGCATAAGCTTATTATAGTATTATCAGTAGTGCTAAAACGTAATAATACCGTGATAGTCTTTCCAAGCACATAATTGGTTGTTTTAGATTTGATGAATAGCATGTACTGTTGCTATTAATTAGTAATACAAAACTAAATGATTAATAATAGTAAATAACTACTAAAAAGTAAAATAAAAAATAATAATAATAAATAATAAAGCTAGTGTAATTAAAATAATGAATAATAATAAAAACTAGAGAAATTAAAAACTAGAGAAATTAAAATAATAAATAACTCTTAGTCATAATAAATGTCTAAGTTAACTTAGGTTAAATAGTCCTAAAACACAGTATCCTTAGTAAGTCTGCTTCTGTGTGTTCCATTAGCTCCATGGTTGCAATGTTTGTGACGTAAGTCTTCTTGCGGTCTCCTTACCTTAACTTCCACTTTGCCTGGCGCCGGGTTTGGTGTTCTATGATAAAGCAACTGATTATTCCTTCTTCTGTTTCATATGGATTGTACGGTGTCTAAGTATGTTTATTGCTCAGATCATACTTATTAGAAACAATCCATTGGTTTTTAGACAGTATCGGCACTGCCGATGAAAATATGCTGTCAAAAACCTATTTTTCACTTATCTTTTTATGTTTTTAGTTCCTGGCTCTTGTGGTTCTGAGCATTTACTGGGTTTTCACTTTCAAGTTTGTCTTATATATATATATATAAGACTTTTTAAAGATTTTTTAGAATTAAATTTTTAAGCTGTTTTTGTAATTTTTTTTAAAGTTTGTATTTAAAATAATAATCTGAGGTTATAAAATTTATATCACGAGAAAGATCGTAAAAATTCCTTTCAAGTGATATCTTTTTCGAATCTTTACTTCCATTTTCCGATTTTTGGTGAAAATTTAAAGATTAACTTTTAGAATTTAATTTATTAAATGCTAATCACGAGATTTCTTTTCTTTTTGTAATACTTTAATTATTAAATTAATAAATTAATTTTGCGTAATTATTAAATTAATTTTGCGTCACGTGCATAACGAAATAAATTGGCAAATAAATACTAAATAAAATTTAACCCCTAGACAAATAGAGATGGTATTTTTTAAAGAATTTAATTAAAAAATGGTTGAGGAAATTTTGGTTATTGACGGGGAAAATTTTCCTCTAACTGTGCTATATCAGCTGTGAGTACGCTTCGCCATGACGATAAATAAGTCTCAAGGTCAAGCTTTAAAATACGCTGGCGTAGATTTAAGAGAAAATTGTTTCTTCCACGGTCAATTTTACGTAGCGTGCTCACGCGTAAGTTCGTGGACGAGTCTTGAAATATTAGTTCTGTCCAATGAAGAAGAAAAAAAAAATGTTTATAAGGGCAACCTCTAAAAAGTTCATTATTTTTTCATTGTAATTATCCTAAAATGTACTCCGTAGCGAAGCACGGGTATTCAGCTCGTATATAATATGAAAAGTGGTAGCCAATGAATTTATTTATTCTGTGAATACCTAAGAAGTACAGCAGGATTATTTCACACTCGGAATCAGTGCACCTCATTTATGATTCCAGAGAAATATTGCGAAACCCGTCAGTAAAATCAGTCCTCGATAATCACTTTTCGATGCACAAATTTATTTCACTTAATAGAGTTTGATACAATAACTTTAAAATCTGTTGCAGTCACTCATAATAAAAAGTTAACTGTAATAATAAACTTTTAACGATAAAGTTAACTTTAATTTTAAACTTCTAATGTTTCTTTTTAGTTATTTACTGTATGCTGTTTGCCAATACGGGTCACTTGTCACAGAACGCATCTATATATATAAAACAGTTTTCCGTAACTGACTGACTGACTGACAGATAACGCACATACCAAACCGCTGGACCTAAAGGGATGACATTTTGCATGGCGATTCTTCTTATAGTGTAGGGGTGCACTAAGACAGATTTTTGAAAAATTCTTCTTAGATATTTTTAAAATTAAATTTTGAATTTTTTTGGGTAACATTCTTTAAAGTTTGCATTTAAAATAATAATTTGACGGTTATAAAATTTACATCTCGAGAACGATCATAAAAATTACTTTCAAATGAAATCTTTTTCGAATCTGTACCTCCATTTTCTGATTTTTGGGGAATTTTTAAAGATTAATTATTAGAATTTAATTTATTAAATGCTGATCACGTGGTTTCTTTTCTTTTTGTGATACTGTAAGTTAATTTTGCGTCACGTGCATAAGGGCCTGTTCACATAGGAGTCCGGAAGCGTGAAAAGAAAGATGGCGCTGAGGCGGAAATAAACCAATCATAGGCGTTAACAATTTCGTTGCTAATCGTTCGGTGGTTTGTCATTGGTTAAATATATTTCAGTACTTAATGCACCGCTACCGAACTCCTATATGAACAGGCCCTAACAACGAAATAAATTGACAAAAGAAATATTGAAATACGGTAAAAGATAAAATTTAACCACTAGATTAATTGAGGTGGAAGTTTTTTAAGAATTTAATTCAAATTTGCATGTTTTTGGATATTAAACGTACAAATTAATTGCATACATTAACTGTTGTATTTAATTTGAATATTTTCTTCTACATTATTCTGTCTATAATAATATCCGTTGCGATCTATATATATATATATATATATATATATATAGATAGATAGATATATATATGGCATTAATTGCATACATTGACCGCTGTATTTAATTTGAATATTTTCTTCTATATTATTCTGTCTATAAGAATATCCGTTGCGATTTATATATATATATATATATATATATATATTTGGCATTAATTGCATACATTGACCATTGTATTTAATTTGAATGTACTCCGTAGCGAAGCACGGGTATTCAGCTACTTCACATATAATTTACAATAATCTTCGGTTACTTTCGATGCGGGCACCCTGTAGGTGAACCAACACAATAACCGGTGTCACCTCCTTTTTGATCGAGCACCGCCATTGGCAACAACTGGGCGGGGTCGTACCCTCTCTCACCTTCTCTGACATCATAGAAGGACTTTCCGGTCTACGGATGGAACGTGCCCCTGTCCGGCAAAACTATATAAAATTTATATAGTTTGATATAACAACTATAAAAACTTTTTAACGTAATAACCTCATACTATACTTTCATTACAGTTTGAAGCCAATCAAACGTTTGTATATATATATATATATATATATATATATATATATATATATATATATATATATATATATATATATATATATATATATATATACATATATATATATATATATATATATATATATATATATTTTATATATATATATATATAGTGGAACCTGGATCGATCGTTCCCCAAATGAACGTTTTCCGCGTATGTGTCGTTTACTTCACCCAGTCCCGACGATAATATTCCATCGTTATATTCCCACCAAAATTTTTCCGCATTCATCGTTCAGTGCAAGAGGTCACTTCAAAAACGATAGATCGATGTTTCACTCTAAGTGTGTATATATATATATATATATGTGATAATAAAGCCCCACCTTTTTTACTTAACGCGTATTTTAAATTATCCTTGTTTCTTCTCAATATAGTACAGTCTCTTTCTTCAAATTGCGACCTAGGAATTGACCAACTAACCATCCAGATTACCCCCTAGTGCATGCGCGTTAAAGATATTTGTAAACAGGAATCAGGACCACGTGATGTTTTCGCCTCGGTGCGCTTTTCGGAACAACAGGCGACCCTTATGTAATCAAGTCACATGCTCAATTTTAGCCAATAAAATTATTTCCCCGCTGTCAGTACCCCTACACTTTATAACCTTCTGTAAAAGTTTAAGGCGTGCTTTTTACTGTCTGTCGATGTCTTGTGCTGTCTACGCGCAGCTCCTCTGCTGTCCAATATGATTTAAAATCTGCGTTCTGAATGCGCCCGGCAGGGACCGGTGGCGTTGCAATTGTTTGTTTCAAGTTGTCAAGATACCTGTGTTTTTCTGAATAATATGTGTCTACATTAGAATCCGGAATAAATTAATATCCGTCGCATATTTGTTGTGTGCATCCTTCCAATGCCTCTGCAGTGTGTGGTTTTCCTCCCCGATGTGTCAACAGCTCTCGTGAAATGGTCTTCATCGCCTGACCCTCTGGCTACGTCTACAAAATGTGTGTGTTTCATCTCCTCTACATAATTTAAGTTAAAGTTTACTGTGCGCGTTAACTGATATCATCACATATATATATATATATATATATATATATATATATATATATATATATATATATATGTGTGTGTGTGTGTGTGTGTGTGTGTATACATATATATATATATATAGATAGATAGATATGTTTGTGTGTGTTTATGAGTATGTATGTATTTGTATATTAAGTCTAATTCCACTCCAAAATATTTTTATTCATCAGTGAAAATTTGAGATACGTGACACAAAACAAAAGCATGTTAGTTTTCAATCCCGTTTTTCTCAAAACTACGATTTTGGACTTGACAACCTTTACAGAAAAAAACACAGATATACACTGAAGTGCCACTGAATTAGGGATAGCAAAGCCTATGCAAATTATGTAGCGCTGCGCATCATGTATTCGCAAGTGAGGGCGCTGCGGTAACTGCATATATAGCGCGTACTGTGGTTGTTCTGAATTAGTTGTTGGAATTGCCAGTATGGGTAAACTGCCTGATTTAGACGCCTTCGATCGCGGACAAATCGTAGGTGCGCGACGTATGGGCCATTCAATTTCCGAAATCGTCAGACAGCTAGGATTTTCAAAGTCGACAGTATCAAGAGTATACCAAGAATACATTGATGGTGGAAAAAAAACTAGCGATCGGGCACACTGCAAAGGACAATTAGCCTTGACAGTGCGTGGTGAGAGACGGCTCAGGCGTATTGTACGTAGCCAGCGAAGCCAAACATTAGCTCAAATTACCACCCAATTTAATGACGGTGCCAGTCGTACAGTCAGTAAACGGACTGTGCAACGCTCGCTTCACCGTATGGGTTTCGGGAGCCGTCGACCTTCGAGAGTACCATTGCTCTATACTCCCATAATCAGGCTGCACGTCTTGCCTGGGCAAGAGAGCACAGAGACTGAGTGTAGAGGACTGCAAACGAGTAGCATGGAGTGATGACTCTCGATTCCGACTACTGAACGCCGACGGGAGGCTGAGAATATGGCGTCAGGCTCATGAAGCCATGGATCCTGCATGCCTGGCTGGAACTGTACAAGGGCGTGGTGACTCAATCATGGTCTGGGGTGTTTTTTCGTGGCACAGTTTGGGATCTTTGGTGGGTGTACCAACCTCCCTCAATGCAATTCGGTACGTAGAGTTGCTGGGTGATCACCTCCATCCGTTTATGCTGTTCTGTTATCCACACGGTAATGGAGTTTTCCAGCAAGACAACTGTAGCTCTCACAAGTCCCGGTTGGCTACTGGCTGGTTGGATGAGCATTCCTCTGACTTCTCTGTCATGAATTGGCCACCTAGAAGCCCAGACTTAAATCCTATTGAGCATCTTGGGATGTTTTGGAACAAGGCGTGAAAGGCCATCACACAGCACCAAAGAACCTTACTGAATTATGGACAGCTTTAGCCAATATTTGGCAAGCCATTCCCGTGGAACGTTTCCAGAAACTTGTTGAATCTATGCCTCGTCGTGTGGCAGCCGTTATCAAGGCCAGAGGAGGCCCAACTCGTTACTAGGTAGGTATCCCTAATTCAGTGGCACTTCAGTGTATAATGCTGATATTACATAACATTATAAGCAAATTGAGATTCGCTGGTCTAATCCAGAGTTTCTTCACCTTTTTCCGACCGTGCCTCCTTCCCCGTCCTACGCTGAGTGTGTTAGCTGTATGAAAGCTATTTTTGTGACTGGAACATGTTTTGTTTACAATTTTAATATTTTATAAAAATTACAATTATGTAAAAACCTATATTCTAAGTATTTCTCGGTCAGCGTGACCACATATAAAAAAAATTGTATCCGGTTCTATCACTACGAGGGATAAAAGAAGATTACCTCTATCCATTACGTCGAAGTGATTCCGTGTTTGGCCGAGTAAAAGCGCAGCGGACTGAAACCTGGTTCTACCGAGTAAGAAGGAGGAAACGCCATGAAAAACAATTTTGCTCTATCCCAAAGCTGTGGAAAATGTTTAGATAGCGTACTCTCTATCCGAAAATAATGATTTTCTTGACAGGAAGTAACTCGGACTACCATGCCGCTCTGTATGCTCCATGGGTGCTTCTTTCAAAGAAAGATCCACTTCGGCAGCATACACAGCAAAAGGATCGGCTACCCCGGCTGGAATATCTATGTCCAGGAGATCGCAGAAACGAACTTCCCCATCAAGTTAAATGTGTTTCAAATTATCTACGTATGCAATTATTTCATCACCTTCCAGTTCATCTCTCACTGCTACCAAAGAGGAAAACTGGGCGTATTCAACATATGTATAATATCCCATGCTATATTTTGCTTCCCTTTGTGGTGCCCTAATCTTGTGCCGTGTCCCCCTCCCCCACCTGGAATATCCTAAGCCCCCCTCCCTTCCCAATGACTCCCGGTTAAGAACCGCTAATGTTATACGATCGACTAACACTACTCTTCGTCGCCCAAAATGGTTCAGTTCATTGAGATTTCATCAGATTTGGATTTTGAAATATCTAAACTTTAACAGGGGTTGCAGCTTTACTTCCGCCTATATTTTCCAAAGCAGCCCAACATCACTTTTGACTTGCCATTGGAGCGAACACTTACAGTTTCGAAAACGGAGGAAATCCATTTTTCAAAGAGATAAACTTCTATTGCGAGAAGGGAAAAGAGCTAAACTTTTAGTCAGAGTTTCACGATACACCCATTGTTCCAAGTGAACGTGTTAAAAGAAATTCAGAATGAACGCAAATGAAGAAAAAAAAACATCCCGTACACAACCTCATATATGTGAGTGCCCTAGTATATATGTATGTATGTAAATCATACATAGTCATCTATGTGTGTAAAAACCGAATACCATTCAACTCAAGCACTGTATCTCTGGTAAGGCCTTGGAAGCTGAAATGCTGCAAGGTGGTTCCTCTGAGGCCCTAGGAAGATTTTTGAAAAATTCAAACTTTAAGAGGGTTAAAGGAGCTTAAACTCCCAAAATAAATGTCTGACTGACTGATCACTGTATCTCTGGAATCCGGAAGGCTTAGGTAGCTGAAATATTGCAGGGCGGTTTCTCTGAGGTCCTAGGTGGTGCTTAAGAAATCTTTTTGAAAAATCCAAACTTGAACGGGAGTTGAAACGGGCTTACAGCCCCAAAATAAAAATAAAAAAGAAATTCATATGCTGGTATTTAATGTCGAATCTCAACCAAATTGTTAAATGAAAGCATGACCCAAGGAACGGGAACACACTGTAAGGACTTCGCCTTAATAAAATGACTGCCAGCCTTTTGTATTTTATGCTTTAATTGCATTTCTTGATTAAATACAGGCTATTTACAAATTTACAAAATAAAACAAATTAAATTCGTGGGTTTACACGGCATTGACGAGGAAGGTTAGACTTGAGTTGTCGCTGCGTTCATTTGCCTTTCTAGGCCCGCAGCATCTTGTCTCGGCTTCAGCTCTACTTAACTTTTCCTCCATCTCTAACTAACTCTGACTAACTGACAAACCGACTACACCGGTGTTCGGCGGCTTTATATATATCTCCACTGAACGTTCTAGAAAGGTCCGGGAAACGTCCTTTTCTTTGTCCAGTTACATTCCCAGCCGACTAGGTGCCTCCGGTCAGCAGCTCCCCTTTGTAGCTGGCCTACTGTTCCGCTAGCGGTCGTTAGCGCTTCCGACCTTTAGGTCGCCAGGCGACAGTCTGTCTACGTCGGTCTCAACAAAGGTAATTTAAATCCATTAAGTGCACAAGCCGCACGCTGGGTAGTCTTCCTGGAATTTCTACGTGCGAAGATAATCGTTATTGTACGGGAGTCGTTACAACAACGAGTTTCCCCGAAATGGGAGGGGCTAAATTTTTTTTTTAAAATTTGACGTTTTACAATTGTGTTCAAATGTATTACTGTTTGTCGTATTGCAACACTTAATTGCTAAAGTTAATTTGAAATAAAGTAACCCAGTTGTTGTTGTTGTTGTTGTTGCTTATGTCCCTTGACCGACAGTAACATCAGATCAAATCCCGAAGGCTATGGACGATGAAGGTGCGGCTCCTGTTTTGAATTAGCACCACAAGTGTCGAATTCCGACTTGGCTAAATGACCGGTCCCGTAATTTTGAACCGAGTCAAATGACGAGACCGGAACACTGGACCCCGCACCTCCAGAGGTAAATTTGAGAACTTGGAGGACATTGTAGCCACGACCTATTTTACGCACCCCGGCCAAGTAACCCAGTGACATAATTGATGTCACTAGCGTATTCCGTTGCGAAGCACGGCTATTCAACGAGTATCTTGCAAAAGTGTGCAGCCCTATTTCTCAAGGAACGGAAGGAAAGGGTTTGAAGATAAACTGAAACACAAAATGAACCCAAACTTTCGATAATAAAAAAGGTTTTCGCTCGTTTGGCATAATCTTGAATCACTGTTTTGCTGTACGTACGGATTTCTTTGTCGGGTTGACTTCCCCGAAGCATCACCGCCACTCTCAACAGCGGTTGAAATGTCCTCATTTATCTGCTAGTTCGGATTCCTTTAACCCCCGAAGCCTCGAAGACGTGGTTCGTGATTGAATTTCAGCGGATTCGGCGACTGGGAGGGGAATTCAAGTCAAGGCACTCGCTCGAGCGCCAAAACACACATGTCAGGACTTTTTCTGGAATTGAACGCATGCGATCCATTTGAAAAATAAAAATTTAAAAAAAACACGCAGTAGTCTTTGAATTGGAATTCCAGCAGATGTACAACTGTGCAGTGGTCACTCGGCACAGTGTTTCGCGAAGTGTCATTCTGACAATGATCCCTCTACATCTTTGGTGTTCGCTTTTCCCGTAAATAAATGATTAAGTGACGGATGAGCAAGATCTTCTCGTACATTGTATGCTGTCACTGCCGTTATGTGGTCACCGCAACAGCCGTTATACAGGTCGCGTGCGTTTGTGGGTAAAATTTTACTTCCTTTAAATGTTGGGTCTCCCCGCTCTGTAATGATCAGAAGGAGGGGTCCGTAGCTTTCACTCGATTATCAAAGATGTCCGCGACACCAAAAAAGTTGAGAACAAAAGCTCTGAGCGTTTGAGACGTATTTTTCCGTCCCATACTTTCCCCTTAAAAAGTGTTTAGGACAGATTTTTCCATATTATCATTCGGGGTTCAAAAAGTGTCTCGGACGTTTCTCAGTGCCAAACTAGCGGTTGGAATCATTCATCAGGAACGCCGAAAGACGGAGAATAAAGATTCTCAAATGCTTAGCTCAGTGGTTCTCGACTTTTTATACCTCACGTACCCTCTGAAAATGAGTATGTCAGTGGCGTACCCTTTGTACAGAGAGAAAAACTACAGCTAGAGCGCGACAATGGAAATTAAATGAAACTATATATACACTTTAAATTGTTTCCTTGAATTACATGCATAAATAAACTTATAAAATACTCGTAGTTTATAAAACGTCAATATAATGAATACTACCTAAATGCCCGTGCTTCACTACATGATTATCATAAATTATGTCATTGGGTTCATTTTGTTTAAATTTACTTTAGCAGTCAAGGATGGTCATGCCTCAGAGGAGTTCACCCTGTAATGGAACGACCCTGATCCGACATTCAATACGGTTATA
>OU015495.1:32980880-32988380 GCA_907164885.2 Dolomedes plantarius | reverse complement strand
ATATTCGTAGTTTTTTGTTAAATGTAACTGTGATCATTGTAACCACTGTCAACATTATTGTTTTTTTAAAGGTATGTAGTACTCAATAAATCTTTCATATTAATTCATTTTTTAGTTATTAACTTTTATTTAATGGGATTCGTATATAAATTAGAAATGGAGTTTCGTATACTAATATTAGCTTTGATTTTTTTTAGGAGAATTATGGTAAAACAAAGCTCAATTCTATACATCGAAATTTCTATATATCGAATTTTTTTCCTGCAATTTGCTAGTTCGATATATGGAGGTTCAACTGTATATCCATTCTTGGACGTGTATTCTTGGGATACATGCTATCCCACCCCGTAAGGAAAAAGTTAAAAAGAACGGGTCCCCCCTGCTTTAAAAAAAAAATTTTTTTTTAATTTAATTTTTTTTTTGGGGGGGGGCGTCATAATCCCGATCTTTTGTTAACTCTTTTTTTTTAATTCGGATCTTTTTAATGTCATCAATTCTCCCCAGATAATTTTTCTCCAGTCTTTTGTTCTTATACCGCAACGTCCTCTCTTGTCAATGAAAAATATATAGCGGGAATTGGGGCACGTACAGACCAAATTTAACAAAGTTTGGCTTTTGATGACTGCACAAAATTGCTGGGGAGATTTGGCTGACTGTGCAAAATTGTTTTGCAGATGGAAATGCCAAAGGTTTTGCGGATTAGACACGAAACCTTCTCTTCCAAAAAATACATTTGATAACTTTCAATTAAAAAATTTAAAATTTTCGTAGCCGAAAATATTTGTAAGATCCGCGTGACGCAATTGCCTCGTAAAAAAGTGGTAAGTGCGTACTTGGCCTTTATTTATTCTCTGCAACGAGGTTGGGATAAGGGAAAGTGATCTGTTTCTTGAGAATTATTTTGCTTTTTGAAATTCTTGAATGGAACGCAGATTCATCGCGTTATGCATTTTTACTCGTTTCGGGTACAGAAAAGTGAAGCGAAAGGAAGAAACAAAAAATGTATAACTGTGGAGAAACTTTTTCTGTGCTTTCTTCAAATGTATTTTAATGATAAAAGAAACGAAGAAGAGTGTAATATTTCAGTCTAGAAATCGTGAAACAGAAAATTTTCTCATAAAAATTGAAGGAAAAAAATTGCACTCAATATTATGTTGTTCTTTATGTCCCTTTGGTCTCAGACAAGGTTCCCGTTGCGGAGTACATAGAGAGAAGACAATATACAGAAAGAAATACACAGACACGGAGTTACACAGAAGATAACCCCGACGATGGAAAGTGGTATTCTAGCTTCCCTTTCGAGAAGGGGTTCCTATTTCAGGCGGATGATTGACTTAACCCCGGAGGACAGACAAGCCTTACTCCGGAATCGAACCGAAGCCCACGGCGTAAAAAGGCGAAGAACTTAATATTATTGCGATTTATAACTCGATAATTCCACAGCTTCTCCTCTTCATTTTATTTTCTAAGGAGAGTGAACACAAAGAATATCATCGTCAATTCAACTAATGTCGTCTTTGTATGGGGTCTTAAAAGTTGTGTAGCTGAACTCTGTTCATGTATTTCACGATGGGTGCCTCACTTTTGTATGATAGGACCTCACCCATGCTTTACACGTTTCCCCAAACTATTTGATTAGGGCCCACTTACCGACAACAAGTTGTTTTTAATTGAATTCCAGGAACGGTCATCATCATATTCTGAGAATCTTTCTACTCTGTTTTTTTTTTCTTAGTTGCTTACTCCAACACGGAACTCAAGGGAGGGACCAGGGATTAACAAGTAGAAGAAACAACTGATAATACAATTAAACAACAATATCAAACGCGTTAACTTTTTGCGTCTTGAAAACAGTTTCAACTAAGGTGGATAGTAATCGTTGATAACGATTCAGGCAGACATCTCACGAGAGCAAGGGAAATAAACATGTGAGAATTTGTAAACATCCTCGGATGTTACGCTTAGTACAAACGCACTTGGGTGCCTACTATGTGAAAAGCGCGTCTTTTACTGTGCTTTTCTAATATGGCACCGCGACAAGTTAAACTTAAATACCTTAGAAATTATGAGGGAGTTAAGCAGTTGCCCCGATTCACCTTATATCAGTTATTATCAACGGCAACTCCATTTTCAAGAGATGGACCCGGTATATGAAACTTTGCTTTCAGTTTGGTGGCGGGGTTTTAAAGTAGGATTACGTTCCTTCATAACGGTTCTCTGGAAAACAAAATTTCAGACACTAAAACCATCCGTCCGTACCTCGCGAGATATAATTTTGGCAGCGCGCCAAACCCAGTCTGTATCGCTTGGACAAGCAGTCAACAGTTAAACAGAAAAGTACCAAGATGCGTCAAAATTTTGACATACATATATGTATATATATACATACGTACACAAACACACACACACACACACACATATATATATATATATATATATATATATATATATGTATGTATATATATATATATATATATATATATATATATATATATATATATATATATATATATATATATATATACATAACACATACATATATACATACGAAAGAGGTAAGCAACGATAAGTAATCCTACGTTAATAACCCGCGGTAGTTTCGTTAGAAGAGACTACCTGAAATTTTTTGACGATGAACGGCTGCCAATAACATTTGGTTCCCTTCATAGAAATCGACCTTCATACAAACACAAGATTGACTGAGAGACCTGCAACGGAGGAAACCTTATTGTGATTTTTTCAAAAATTATATAATTACTAGCTGAAAACCCGCGCTTCGCTAGGGAGTACATTCAAATTAAATACAACGGTCAACGTATGCAATTTATGCCAAAAAATAAATATATATATTTATAATAAATGCGATGATCTATTTATACAATTGATATAAAATATATATCTATCTATATATATATATATTTATAAAAAAATCGTAAGGGATATGCATTTTTTTGGATAATATTCAATCGTCTGCTGCATTAGAAAGAGAAAAAAATATTTTTTTTGTCTATTTAGTTGTTACGCACGTAACGATAAATTTATTGAAAGTACCAGAAAAAGAAATCACGTGATCAGCATTTAATAAATTAAATTCTAAAAAATAATCTTTAAAAATTCCCCAAAAATCAGGAATTGGAGGTAAAAATTCGAAAAAAATTTCATTTTGAAGGAATTTTTATGATCTTTCTCGTGATATAAATTTTATAGTATCCCTCAAAGTATTATTTTAAATACAAACGTAAAATAAGTTTAAAAAACAGCTTAAAAATTTAATTAAAAAAAATCTAAGAAGAATTTTTGAAAAATCTTTCTTAGTGCACCCCTACACTATTAGAAGAATCGCCATGGAAAATTTCAGCCCTTTAGGTCCAGCGGTTTGGTCTGTGCGTTGTATGTCAGTCAGTCAGTCAGTCAGTGAATGAATGAATCAGTTACGGAACTGTTTTATATATATAGATTACTAATAGCTATTAGTATCATGAATTGAAAGTGATTGTTTCTTTTCTATACACAAAAGTTCTATTTTATTCGAAAAAGTGGATTACATTTAAATAAAAACATTACCTTTTCATACATAGAATTTTTATTTACGTTATAAATATAAGTTATAGGGGACGGGTGTGATTCCATATTCTATTCGCCTATCTCCACACTCCGTTTTCCTTTTTTTTGGAGGGGGAGAGGGTGGAGGCTCTCTTTATATACTTTTAATTTTTGACAACCCTACTCACTTGTTTTCGTAAAAAGTCCCGTAACAAACATTTCGATCTCAAAAAGCATTATGCAGATAAGTAGGTGTCTCGTATTCTAGAATAAACAACAGGTGTTTCGATCGTTACCGTCTTTGTTTGGCAAAATATCAAATACCCCCATTCAGGGCTTTGAAAACGGTACACAGGTAATGGTCAATATGTGGATTGTCAAACACCATGCTCTATAACAGTTCGGAGCGACTGGCCGTTCTTAAATTTTACGGTGGTTTTCAAGAGGTATTTGCTTTCCATCTCTGTTTTTACCATTGGCCACCTTTACGCTCTCATAAGGCGACAGAGCATAAGCTTGGAAAAATAACCACGATGACTCTCTCGCCGATGAGTCATCATCTAATATATACATCTCCAGTGTGCTCGATAGTGTTTGGCCTTAATTGCATACATTGACCGTTGAAAGTGCGGGTTTTCAGCTAGTATATATATATATATATATATATATATATATATACAGTGGTACCTTGGCTTACGAGTTTAATTCATTCCATGACGGAGATCGTAACTCGAAATACTCGTTATCTCGAATCAATTTTCCCCATTGAAATGAATGGAAATGCCATTAATTCATTCCGGGCTCCCCCAAAACATCGCAATTTGTTGTTACATGTTTTTAAATAAGAAAAATGTGCTTATAAACGACGAACATTGCATAAAAACGCAATACAATAGAATGTACTTCATTAAATTTGTTTTACTAAGTGCAATGTACAACATTGACCTTGGAGATCAGACTTGAAGATGCTGATGGAAGAGGAGGAGAAAGGCTGAACAGAAAAATTAAATCTTATTCGTTGATTTTTGATCTTTTCTCCCCGCTTTCTTCACTTTCGATTTTATTACCAGCTACTCTCTTAAAGTGAACGAGTGAGACACGGAAGCTGAGCGACTGTTGCATCGTTCACTGTGGCTGTAATGTCCAGATTCTTCTTTCTCAGAATCAGTAGAAGGGGGAGAGCTTGCGATCCTAGGACCAATTTCATCCCATTCCTTAGACCCCATGGGGCGTTCCAGTATGGAGGAGAAGCTATCTCTCTGCGAGAGAGGTTGGGCGCTGTTCGGTTTCAGAGGACGACTCAAGTTTGGGCAGAGCAAGCTGCCCCGGGTCCTAATTCTTCAGTGTTAATCTCTCGGTTTAAGACTAGATAGTAGTCTCAGAATAATATGTATACAATTGTATAATAATTGTACAAAAAGGTTGTAAATATTATATGCTTCTCGTGTACTCATTTGATGAGCACGTAACATGGCATTCGCTGCTCAAACTAGCGGTGGGATATCTGAAGCTCGCTCGTAATCCGAATTTTAACTCGTAACTCGAAGCAAAAGATCTACCAAGAGAATGTTCGTATCTCGAAAAACTCGTAAGTCGAGACACTCGTAAGTCAAGGTACCACTGTATATATATATATATATATATATATATATATATATATATATATATATATATATATGACACGGATGGTGTTTTCACCCGTGTTAAATTCAACAACATGCAGTCATCGTGTCCGATTTTTAGTGAGCGAGTAGCAGGCAATGACTCAATCAACAGTCCATGATCTCTTAATCCTTCTTTATTGATTTTCTTCAATTGACCACGCTCCAGGGAATTTCTTTCCGTTTCGCCATTTTGATAACTTATTCGGCACGCAGCCACGCGCTTCCGCGGTCAACGAGAATTCCAAGCACTCTGCCGCCAAAACCTACTTTCTCCAGAGTTTATGCCGTCCAGCGCATGTGCAGAACCCTACCTTCAAGCATCTGGAAGTCCATTTCTGCTGACGTTCACTTTTCCTCCTCGCCAAAAACCTGTACTATTCTAAAAATAAACCCTTTCGCTAGAATCGCTCGCTTTTCGACCTAGACTGTCGCCTCTAAAAGGAGAATTTCCCCACAGAATACACGCGCTTTGCTAAAATGATTGTTAAATTCTTACTATTTTAACCCCTCCCGCCCGCCCCCTACTTCTCAATTATGTTTTGACATATATATACGTATATATAATATATATATATATATATATATATATATATATATATATATATATATAATATATATATATATATATATATATATATATATATATATATATATATATATATATATATATATATATATATATATATATACCTTATTTTTGATGTCTGGGAATGAGTACGAAATATATGCACGTCGATCGACCATTTTTATCATTCTAAAATCGGATCTGAAATGAGGTCGTGGCGATGAATGTTATGTGAATGAATACGGAAATCGGCCGTTTCACTATCTGTGTCCAGTGGCTTTGGGGGATCCATTTCTCATGGAGATCAGAGCACAATAGAAACGGACGGATTAAGGGTTTGGTGAGAACGGGAATATCGATCCTAATCTGACGAAACTCGTGTATACGCGCGGATCCGCAAACAAACGGTCACGCACACACGCGCTCACACAATGACAGACACACACATACACACACACATACATATATATATATATATATATATATATATATATATATATATATATATATATATATATATATTTATACATATCTATATATAATATATATATGTATGTATATATATATACATATAATATATATATATAAATAAATATATATATATATATATATATATATATATATATATATATATATATATATATATATATATATATATATATATATATATATAAATATATACATATATATATATACATATATATATATATATATACCTATATATATATATATACATATATACATATATATATATACATATATATATATACCTATATATATATATATATATATACATATATATACAGTCGAACCTCCATATATCGAAGTAGCAAAATGCCGGAAAAAAATTCGATATATAGAAATTTCGATATATAGAATTGATCTTAGTTTTATTATAATTCTCCTAAAACATTAAAATTAAAGCTAATTTTCGTATACGAAACTCCATTTCCAATTTATATTCGAATCCCATTAAATGAAAGTTAATAACTAAAAAATGAATTAATGTGAAAGATTTATTGAGTACTATATACCTTTAAAAAAACAATAATCCAGACAGTGGTTACAGTGATCACAGTTACATTCTTTAAAAAAAAACTACGAATATCTTGCTGAACAGCCAGTTTTGCGGAAAGTTTATCAAAGAAATACTTGCATTTATTCAGTCCATTAAAAACTTCATCAGGGACATTTTCCACGAATTGAAGTCCACGAAGTATTGTTTCAAACGCCAAAAATTGGGAGATTTTATTGTAAAGAGGAATAAAATCTCCCAACAGGTCGTGAAAAAAATTTCGATATATAGAGATTTTTTCGATATATAGAAACAGTTTTCTATGTAATGAACATGGAGATTTGCTAAGAATTCGATATATAGAAAATTTCGATATAGGGAAGTTCGATATACGGAGGTTCGACTGTATATACATATATATATATACATATATATATATATATACATATATATATACATATATATATACATATACATATATATATATACATACATATATACATATATATATATACATATATATATATATATATACATATATACATATATATATATATACATATACACTCATGGAAAAAAAAATTAGCGCACCAAGAAATAATTGTGGGATCGTAACGAAACTTGCAATGAAGGTACATGTCGGGCAGATATGCAAATTATTAGAAATGCAGCGAAATTGCGCATTGCGTATAGCCGGTAGAGGGCGTTGAACA
>OU015495.1:32940880-32975880 GCA_907164885.2 Dolomedes plantarius | reverse complement strand
TAGTTCCTGGCTTTATCTCGATGCTTATGTCATGTTTTTCAACAACCTGACTCTGTTTTTCGTATTTGTGCTTATACGACTTCTTTTTTACCGCCTTAATTACTTCA
Source organism: Dolomedes plantarius (assembly GCA_907164885.2). NCBI lineage: Eukaryota > Metazoa > Arthropoda > Arachnida > Araneae > Dolomedidae > Dolomedes > Dolomedes plantarius. Next base: position 32,975,773 of record OU015495.1, on the reverse strand, counting down.
GTATTAGCAGTTTTAATGCTGGAACCTGAAGGCGCTTTTTCACGTTTTTTATCCCCCTTAACTTTAGTTTTATCCTCTTTTGACGAAAAAGTCTCTTTGAAACTTGCGATATCAGAATCGTTATCATTTAAATTCTTTAACACTGCTTCAGTTTTAGGAAGATTAAGCTTTTCGTACTCGTGCGTTTTATTGCAAACTTTCTCTATAACTTCCGAAGCATCAGCTAAACTACCTACAGTATAACTCTGTGTCAACTTTTCATCCTGATTCTCAGTATGGTTTTCATGTACTTTATTTAAAACCATATTATCAACCTGGCCTACAGCATCCTCATTCGGATGGAAACTTGAAATAATATCATCATTACCTAGCGAGTTCCTACTATCGTTTAAAGAATTTTTATTGTCGTCAACTAATAAGTATTCACTAACTTCCGTAACGCATACTTCGTCATCTACTAAATTTCCTTCATTAACAGATGTGTGAATATCATCTAAAATATCAGGTATAGCATTAATAATATCAGGTATAGCATTAATAATATCAGGTATAGCATTAATAGAAGTGTCCGATGATTTATTTTCTAAACCACTAGCATTAGTATCGGCCCTATTTTCAGAAATTTGTACTGGAATTACCTCATCATTCCAGCTAGACTCACTTTCTTTATAAGCCACAAAAATACCCTGACTTTCACTATTCTCAAAATAATGATTACTACTCGGACAAAATAATACATTTGACCACACAGTTTCAACAGGTTGAACCATATCATGTGAATCAACTTGCCAGTGCAAGTAAGGTGCTTCCATATTAATTTCTTTAAGTGCACTAATTTCATTATAACGCCGTGCGCTTCTATTATTTTGCCTGCGGTACTGCTTACGCTGCTGGTTTGAAACTCGCGAAAAATTTTGGCTGGGGTGTATAAAACTTCTCGTACCTGAATGACGGTGAGGGGTAGCAAAGAAATGTCTATTGTCATATTTAGCTAAAGCTTGAAGGAGGGTAACCTTGCTTGTAATTGTTTGATTATCTAAAAAATCTTGAACACTTGGCTTCAAACGTTGGATAACTATTTTTAAGATTATCGCTTCCGTCAACTCTTCTAAATATTCCTCACACTTGGAAATCTTTTCCGTAGCAAAATCTAACGCAGACTGACCTTCACGTTGTCTTAGCGAATAAATTTCCGCTTCAATTTCACTTTGATTAAAGGTCTTTGGAAAAACGCTAAGAAACTGTTGCTTGAATGACGAATAGTCAAAAATCAGATTACTGCTTTGCATACACGTGTACCACTGATATGCACTACCTCTTAAAGCGGCTAGAGCAATTTTAAGTTTATCCCCCTCTGGGGTGCATTGTTGCTGAAAGTAATGCTCAATTTTCTTTAGGAATTGGCTTGAGGGGCCGCCATTGAAGGTGGCTTCGAATGGCGCAATTTGCTGAACCATAATTACCCGAGGAAAATTTCCAGCAGGATTTTGTTCTACAACACTCATTTTTTAAATAGCATATAAGTACTTGCAACAATTTTATCAATATAAGTACACAGTACACAGTTTTTAATTTCAATTATGTTCTTCGTTACAAATTTAACGCTAACTACCAGGGTATATATATTTTTCGGGCGCCAGTATAGAGAATCTATGCTCACTTCTACCCAGACTTGGGTGTATATAATTTGAAGTGGCACTCTATTTGAATTATATACAAACACAATTTATACATGAAACAATGTTTATTGGATTCATTGCACATATAATTGGCTTTTACAGCAATAAGCATGCGTACTACTTGTACGGAATGTAAATACAGCTTTTAAGGACAATATATTTTTATACTCACGAACAGTAAGTCAAACCAGCAGTACTGCCACGTAAACTTCTGGCCCGTAAAGCACTAGCGCAGGATAACACCTTTTTCACCCTTAACAACAACTCCCTTTTCCTTTTTCATTAATGACGCTGCGTGGTATTTATACTAAGCGCGTATGCCAAAATTAGCATATCTGAAGCAGCTTCTTTAATTCACTCAAAAGTTCGATTCTCGTGAATCGAATCTTGTGTATACCTTACAACCTTTGCAATAGTCGAAGATGTCCGTTTTTTCCTTGGATGCTTGTTTGGAATTTTTGTCCCACTTGAGGCTCCAATTTGACGTTTTTTCCTTTCTTGTTGACGATATTACCTATCGACGCTTTAGATATCACAAACCCATGACTCTCACATCGTTTTTGGATAACGGAGTATGCATATTTCTCTTTGGAAAGAGCATAAATGTAGTCTTCGAACCACTGCTTTGAAAAAACGCCATTTTGAATAAAAACAAAACTTTCAAGCCGCAGACGATAATTTTGACTTTTAAAAACATAGTACAATTGCAATTTTTTCTTTTGCAGCAAATGATTTTTTATTACCGCTTACCAAAATCGTCTAAACAATGTGCTAACAGCCTCTGTATTCATTCTACCCCAACTTTTCCATGGGGGCGTTCTATACCGACAACGCTCCCATGCTTAGAGCAATAGTTCTTAACCTTTTAAGAGACACTATTTTATATATATATATATATATATATATATATAAATATATGTATATATGTATATATGTATATATATATATATATATGTATATATATATATATATATATATATATATATATATATATAGATATATATATATATATATGTAAATGTATATAATATATACATATAAATATATATAAATATATATATATATATATATATAAATGTATATATATATATATATATATATATATATATATATATATATATATATATATATATATATATATATATATAAATATATATATATATATATATATATGTATATATATATACTATATATATATATATTATATATTTATATATATATATATATATATATATATATATATATATATATTATATATATATATAGATATATTATATATAATATATATATATATATATATATATATATTTATATATATATATATATATATATATATTATATATATATATATATATATATATATATATATATATACAGTCGAACCTCCATATATCGAACTTCCCTATATCGAAATTTTCTATATATCGAACTCTTAGCAAATCTCCATGTTCATTACATAGAAAAATTGTTTCTACATATCGAAAAAATCTCTATGTATCGAAATTTTTTTCAAGACAAATTGGGAGATTTTATTCCACTTTAGAATAAAATCTCCCAATTTTTGGCATTTGAAACAATACGTCGTGGACTTCAATTCGCGGAAAATGTCCCTGATAAGGTTTGTAGTGGATTGAAATAAATACGAACATTTCTTTGAACTTTCCGCAAAACTAACTGTTCAGCAAGATATTTGTAGTTTTTTTTTTTTTTAAGAATGTAACTGTGATCATTGTAACCAGTCTGCATTATTGTTTTTTTTAAAGGTATATAGTAATCAATAAATCTTTTATAATAATTCATTTATTAGTTATTAACTTTCATTTAATGGGATTCGCATATAAATTAGAAATGGAGTTTCGTATACGAAAATTAGCTTCAATTTTTTTTTTAGGAGAATTATAAGACTAAGCTCAATTCTATATATCGAAATTTCTATATATCGAATTTTTTTCGCGCAATTTGCTACTTCGATATATGGAGGTTCGACTGTATATATATATATATATATATATATATATATATATATATATATATATATATATATATGTATTCATATATATATATATATATATATATATATATATATATATATATATATTCATATATATATATATATATATATATATATATATATATATATATATATATATATATATATATATATATATTATATATATATATATATATAGAGAGAGAGAGAGAGAGAGAGAGAGAGAGCCCGGTGGCGAAGTGGTTAAAAGCGTCAAGTTGCCGCACCACAGGTCCAGGATTCGACCCTGCGACTCGGCAAGGTCGATTCATGCCTTTTATCCTTTAAGTGGGTCGATAAAATGAGGACCAAGCATGCTTGGGAACTAACTCTGGGGGTCCCACGTTAGGTTGACCACCTGACCGAGATTTATGCTGTATGGCACCCGAATCCCACGGTCATGAAAGCGGAGATGGACACCGCAGGCCTTGGTCCACAGTGCTGAAAAGGAATTCGGACTGTTGTGTCCGGAGTTTATATATATATATAAATATATATATATATATATAAACTCCGGAGTTTATATATATATATATATATATATATATATATATCAATATATATAGCGTTTATACGTTTGCGGCACCCTTGGGAATTAGATTAGAAACTTGGAACACCCTAGCTAAAACTTTTGGTTTTTCAATTTTTAGTATTAAAAATTTTTTAAAAGTGAAATTTTTATCAGGAACTTGTTAAATTTAAGATCAAATAAATATTTGCTGATTTTATTTATTTATTGAAATTTATCAATAACAAACACCAGGAAATCATACATTAATACAGATTTGGCCATGGGACAGAATAGTATTACACTAAAGGACTATTATGGAAATCGCTCAAATAGTTTTGTTTATGATTGCGAAATTTGCGACAGATGCTTAGAGCACACATGTTGGATATCAGGTATAATATCTGCGAGCGTGAGAATAGCTAATTCACCCTCGGGAATGGGTGAATCAAACTCTGTCACAATCTGTCGAGCTTAAAATTCAATTATTCAACGTAATATATATATATATATATATATATATATATATATATATATATATATATATATATATACGTGTGATTAGATATGGAATAACTCAAGCAGACGGTTAAATTATGATGAAGATTAATTGATAGTGACTTTTGTTGCACATGAATTATAACAAAAAATAATGATGTGGAAATAGATTATTATTTTTAAATTTTCCAAAAAATTGCAATTTTCAAAAGGAAAAAAATATCGCTGAAAACCGGTTCCGAACCACTATCCTCTTAAAGAAGCTAAACAATGCGCGGCAATCTTCTTTCTATTATTGTGCCGAGGGAGATATTAAAACGTCTCATTTTAGTGATCTTTAAAGAATTAGGATTTACCCTTGTGTTTTGGTCTTTAAGCTTTTGGTATAAAGAATATCTTTAGAATTTTTACTTCCCATATACTGTTGTAGAAGTGTGTCTGCGCATTCGTATGCACACATGTATAAAAGTATGTATGTATGTATTTATGTATGCATAAATATCCTTTTTTCCTCCCGCACCTTTTTGTTTGTTTTGCGGTCACTTTCGTTGCCACCGTGTCACTTTCGCCTATTGCAGCGTCATTCTCCGCTGTCGTCTTTCTAGATTTCCTCCAACCTCAGAATCAGAATGTCGAAAAATGCGTTTAGAAAACGTCAATGATCGATTGGATATGGGAACTCAAAAGAAAGAAGTTATCGTTCGAAAATTCGACCCCGCAGGGATAGATTTTAGCATTTTTGGCCAACTTGTGGGATACAGGTTTCAAAATTGCTCAAACATGGGCATCTCCAGGGTCACCAACAGACTTTGTTTAGCCTCCGTTTTTTTTTCTCCTTTGAGGACTGGTTTATAGATCCAGTGGCGCACCCATGATTTTTTCTTGGGGGCGGGGCGAGATGAACGGATAAAATATTTATAATGCATGGGGGGGGGGCGAGATGAACGGATAAAAATATTTATAATGAAAAATCAATATTCATAATGCAATTTCTATTTCTTTTCATGGGGCAGGGCCTCTTGCCCCCCCTCCGGGTGCGCTACTGTATAGATCACCCGTTAGAGTTATTCCGCTTTTGGTATACCCCACCCCGCCCCCAGAGCGACTTTCTGACACTGTAGGAGCCCTCTCATGAGGACTAAACATAGGTCCATGACAGTCGAAAATCATAATAATAAGAACAGAGAAAAAACCTTTAAAAATTTCTATTGAATCCAATAATTGCAAGATAAAAAGAGCTTTTTATATACCCTGTTTTTAAATTTTCTGTTGAATCATATAAACTTGAGAATTCTATGTATTAATAGATACTTTTTAAAATTTTTTTTGATGAATTATCCCATCAACTTCAAAGAAAATGAAGTTAATTGGAAGCTAACTAGTGTTAAACGTTTTGCTCCCGTCCCGGCCGATAGATGGCTGCACCAGTCTACAAAACGAAATTAACTGAAAATGAATTCAAACTGCTTAAAGATGGCTAAAAGTATTAAAATAATGCATTGTCATCGTGTTCTGAGCTATTCTAAAAGTTTCAAATGTCTAGTTAGTCGGGAAGTTAGTTAAAAATCGATTGCAAAATTTTTACCGGACAAGCACACACACAAACAAGAAAGTGAGTTAATAAAAACGTGGTAACAAAAAGAAATAGGGTTACTCAACAGCGCGAAATAAACAATTTCCGTCAGGTTTCTATACCTCACAAACATAATTAAAAATAAAAATGGCAGAGAGAGAGCTAGAGAGATTCCTCGGAATAAAAAAAAATTAACGTGTTTATACGGCCTCGTGCTTAGTAAGTATAAAGCAAGATTTAAACATGGCACTAGGCATGCGCAGAAACAAATTAATGTGTGTAATGCGTCCTCGTGCTTAGTGAGTATCTAAAGCCAGATTTAAACATGCCACTGAGCATTCATAGAAAGCAATTTTTAGTTGTAAATTATCGCTAATTAATAGTAATTACGATTACAAAAACTAAATTTGACACATCTATATAGATTAAAATCTTCCGTTTAAGACCAAAATGAAGTAAATAGATGCAGTAGTTTTCTCTCCCAAAGAATCGATTTAGCAATTTAAATGTAGAGATTTTCAATTTATTTTGAGTTTTGCTTACGTTGCCTCTTATTCAAGAATTGGCGGTTTTCCAAAACTGATACGGCGAACGAAGGGCCGCTAGACAATTGGACCCAGTGTCACCGAACCGATTCTGCGTTCGGTTGGACAATCGGTGGGCCGAACCGAATGCTCGTATGGCCATTCGTTCATGTTCGTGTGAAGAACGGGTCTAATGGAACGAGTTCGAACTACATAGAATCACTCACTCTACTGCGGAACACAGTTTCCGATAGCAATCGACGACGTAAAGTTTCCTGCTCGACATGATATTCACATGCCGAAAGTCAAGAGATTTCGATCCGAACTTCCGGCTGTGTGCACATACGGCACTTCCTTCTACGGGAGCGAACCGTGGCCGAGGCGTTCGGTGGTGTTCGTGGATACGTGTGCATTCAGCGAACCACTTCGTTCGTTCGCTGTATGTACACTCGCCTAGAGACGACAGTTTTAGTGTCAGACGTCCATCATGCAAACGCGCTTGTGCAAATGATTCACGAAGGTAAAATTGGAATCCAAACAAGTTCTGGACGCGAAAGTATATAAACGGTTACAACACATTTCCAATTTCACTGCAATGGCATAATAATTACAAGATAAAAAGAACTTTTTATATATCATGTTTTTAAATTTTCTGTTGAATCATATAAACTTGACAATCTATGTATCCTATATATAATAGCCGTTGTCTCTGTATGACACTTCCGGGCTGTACTCATCTTTCAATTGAAGCCCTCAGTAAACAAACCGCCGGTTAGGCTTAATTTCAATTTCAGATGTGGATCAGGATTTTTTCTTACCTAAAAACAAATATCTTCTCCATCAAATCACGTTTGTTCAGCCTATTTTTCTATAAAACATTCAGAACTAAAAAAAAAATTGGATGTTTTTAGCTGTATATTTAACAGTTTTTAAAAATCTATTTACTTTTGCGATGAATTCTGAAAGTAAACAAACTTGAATGTGAACGAATCGCGTAGTGAACTGTAAAAAAATGAATGGCAGTCTACTACTCCAATCGCATGAAAAACTAAATAAATAAAAAATAATGATAGGGTTTGCTTTTACAAGGTGTGGATTAAATGTAATATTGTTAGATAATTCGGGATATTTTTTAACTTTCATATAATTTTTCCATTGTGACGTCATTTTTAGTATTATGACGTCAAAATGACGGGTTGGATGGCAGTCTACTACTCCAATCGCATGAAAAACTGAATAAATAAAAAATAAGGAAAGGGTTTGCTTTTACAAGGTGTGGATTAAATGCAATATTTTAGATAATTCGGGATATTTTTTAACTTTCATATACTTTTTCCATTATGACGTCAAAATGACGGGTTACCTACTAGTTAATAAATACTTTTTAAAAATTTTTTTGATGAATTATCCCATCAACTTAAAAGAAAATGATCTATTGCGTAATAAAGAGGCATCAAATGCGTAATCAATTGCATTTAACTTTTCGTTCCCGTCCCGGCCGATAGATGGCTGCACCAGTCTACAAAACAAAATTAAATGAAAATAAATTCAATTCTGCTTAAAGATGGCTAAAAGTAATAAAATAATGCATTGTTGTCGTGTTCTGAGGTATTCTAAAAGTTTCAAATATCTAGCTAGTCGGGAAGTTAGTTAAAAATCTATTGCAAAATTTGTACTGGACAAACAGACACACAAACAGACAAACAAGAAACCGAGTTAATAAAAACATGGTAATAAAAATATATGCTCTGTATGTTGCAAAGAGTGTTGATGAATATGTACGTATACAATTTTGGTATCCACTGGTTGCATGTATGTCTGGTACGGACAGCGCGAGGCAGGGGTTCTAAGGATTTTTCTGATTGTGTTTGCAAGCATTTAAAACAAAATGACTTTTTGAGGGTCAGACTCTGAGAGACTGTCTCGGGGGATTCATCTGTAACGACACGCGTTCGTGGACATGAAAGTCAACAGACCCGCTTCATCCCCTATCCTAGGCCAGTTTTTCTTAACCTTTTCAAAGACGCGGAACATTATCATCTATATCTTCAAAAATTGTATTTTTGCGGAGCACTGATATCCATGTTGGTGTCATTCAGCAGAATCTTAAAATCAACGATAAAAAAGGGCATGCGGTTTTCAACATATATTCTGTAGAAAAATTATAGCTTATTACATAGTAGTAAAATATCAAAAGAAACGAACAAAGAATGAAGGAAACAGGTCTATTGCTTGAAGCAGCAATGAAGAAGACTCACGATAGGTACTACTTCGTTTTGTCATGAAGTGTTCAGAGTAAAGATTCGGTTGCGATGATCGGGCCCGAAATGGGTCGTAGACTTTTTGTTCCCTTTTGGGGCATTCCTATGGCGCGTTTCCGTTTGAAGCGTATCTTGCATTTTAAAATGTTCCTTTGTGTACAGTGCCACGCAGTATGTTTGTTAAAGCCATGGAACTCAAACAGACGGTTGCATGAAGATGGACAGCAGTATGAGATTGACGCATATTCACTTTTGTTTGACATGAATTACACAAAAACAATATAATAATATATTATAAATTTATCTGATAAATTAACGTTTAGCTTACGGGGTCCATTTTTCCGATTCCCTCTTTAGAAAGGGAAATGTCATACCTCCTTTGTAAGAACGGCATTAAAGGAGTTATATATTCATTAATGGTCCCGTATTCTTGGAATACATGCTATGCCATTCCGCAAGGATAAGATTAAATGGAAAGTCGCAGGACAACCGAGCACAACCCTAAGCCTGATAAAAAATTTATGCAAAAAATATATTTTTATTTCGAATATTGTGTATGTGTGCACGCGCGTGCGTGCTTGCTTGCTTTTTTATGCATGTGTGTGTACTTGCTTTTTTATGCATGTGTGTGTGAAATGCTTTCAAACCAAACAGGTTGCAACCTGTGTCATTACCAATGGGACGAATTGACCGGGTTGAAATATTTGGGACAAATTGTCAAAGTTTGTCCAATGATTTAAAGTCGTCTAAACTTCGGGAATAGGGCATATTTTAGGTCCTTAAAAGAGGTTCGGTGTTGATGACGAACCCAAGATTGAACCTCGTCGGTTGCGAAGCGTCTCGAAAAAAGACTGTCGGAAATTGAGAATGATTGCACTCGTCTCGAACGTCATTTTTGACCGTCTGTTGGATTCTCTTACACCATGCTGATATTTACACCGAAACGATGAAAAATAAAGCGAGCTTTATATCATCCACCTGCTTATATATATGTATATTAGTGTACATGTTTATATGAATGTATGTAAAGTTTCAAGAGTGGGGCTGTCAAATTCAACGACGTTCTAAACGATAAGTACAGCTGTGCGAAGGGCTGATGGTGGTCGTTCGCGAAAAATAACGGCCACTGATAGCCGCTTGTTCGGTATACAAGCTAAGAAAGATAGTCCGTAGACTGACACCTGTTATATCAGCTGGATATGTTCTGGATATTACGTTTCGCATTTTACAGAGGCCAGACGACTCCATCGAAATGGACTGTTTGCACGAAGACCCGTACGCTGTGTATAACACCTCGGCATTGGTGTCAACGTCTAGAAAGGTGCAAAGACCACAAGAAATGGATACCGGTGAAGTGGGAGATGTCCACTTTACTGACGAGAGTCGCTTCAGCTTCAACAGTGATTCTGTCCGGCAGCTCATCTGGGCCAGAATCACTGCTGTAAAGAAAACTCCCCCGCACTACGTTTGTGCCCAGATCTTGTGTTTTTTCCCCACAATAGACGGTGGCGCCAATGGCCAGCTGTTAACGGTACACAGCGCAAGGGCAGGAGGGCAAACAGTCCACCTCGATACAGTCTTCTGGTCACTGTAAACCGCGAAACCTATCGTCCGGAAATGCTCTGCAGCTGCTTTAACACAGATTTCGCTGTCTGCCGTCTGTAATTTTCAGCTTATACAATGGAAAAGCGGCTATCAGGGACGATTGGTTTTCGCGGCCGACTGCCCCCAGCCCTTCCCACTGCTATACCTACCGTGTGGAACGCCGTCCATGTCCGCTGGACGACACTAGGAGCGGCATCGAACACAGTAGCTACACTCCTGAAACTTCGGCCTTACTCCAGTTTCCCACCGATTCCCCTCCGTGTAAAATCGTCTAAATGTGTCCTAGGGCCATTTTATGGTCTACAATACGGGACGAAACTCACTGAACGTCTGTCACGATCATACGCACTATTTTGGAAATTTCGAGAGAATTCCACGAAGTGTACTTTAATTGTTTATTTGCTACGGCGCCAGCTCTGATGTCACGATTCCAAAATTTGAATACGCACCAGCTTTCTGCTGAATATCCTTGGTTACGCAAATCGTCACAAAGTAGATCCGTCCAATTTTCGGGCAGTCACCTTTTAAAAATAGCAGCGTTCGCTAAGTGTTGCACACCAGTGTATATACACATAATCTGCATTTGTATATTTCGCCATCCTTCGATAGCTCCGAATGTACATTCTGGCTCCCATTTATCGTTGGAGTCACCGGTTGCCAGAAATCGACTTCAACAAATATTCGCGTGTTGGGTGGCTGCCAGGAGCGAGTAGCACACTGTCAACTCCCGTCTCAGAAATAGAACGTTTTGCGCCCAAAAAGCGGATCTGGGGTCTAACCAAGAGTCGTAGAGTACTTTCCACAGCATTCGAATGCAGATTGGGATGATGGAATGACCCTGGGATGCCAACGCCCCATTTAATTTCCTTCTTGGTTTCTTTACAAACACTGCGAGATTTTTTTTTTCTCTTTCATAAATATAATAGTTATATATGACAATAATAGTGTATACACACACACACACACACACACACACACACATATATATATATATATATATATATATATATATATATATATATATATATATATTATGTATGTGTGTGTGTGTGTGCGTGCGCGTGTATATGCAGGTGCAAGTGTGTATGTGTGAGGTTTTTGCTATATTGTATACATTTTTATATGTACACACACATATATATATACATATACACAAATGCATGCATGCACACACACACACACACACGCACATATATATATATATACAGGGTGTCTATAATTAAAGTCCCAGTTTCAAAAGGCTGCAAAAAAAGAACCACTGGTCAGAATGACTTCAAATTTAAACTGAATATACTGGAAGAAGGGTGAAACGATTTGGCATAATAAAAAAAGTTCCAAAATGTATCAGTAACATTTTGGAACTCTTTTTTTATGCCAAATCGCTTCCCCCCTTCTTTCAGTATATTCAGTTCAAATTTGAAGTCATTCTGACCAGTGGTTCTTTTTTTTGCAGCCTTTTGAAAGTGGGACTTTAATTATGGACACCCACCTGGGTGTCCATAATTAAAGTCCCACTGGCTAAAGTCCGGACTGGCTAATGCGGTTTTCGCAAACGCGCATTTCAAACGGTTCAGGGAAACAAATAAAACTAAAATTTTAATGGGAGCCGCACTTGACTCAACGAAAAGCCGCATTTGTCCACCGTTGTTCTATAGCAGTGGTCACCAATTATTTTTTCTGTAGGTCCGTTTCAAAACATTGTCAAACTTTCGTGGTAAAGAAAACTTAAGCCCTCCCTCTTCCATCATGTTACCAACTATTTTATTAACCTGGCCTACTTGCTTTGCTTAGTAAAACTTTTCTTTGGAATCAGTTGTTATCTTACGTGCAAAACACAATGGATACCAATGCACTGAAGTGCATAAATTATCAAATCAAGTTTTTTATTATGATATTTAGAATACAAGAAAATCAATTTAAAGTATATATAAATTCAAAAAGACTTCTCGCAAAGTTCATCGTGGTTAATGCTGAATGGGGAAAATGGCACATTTTACTTTGAACAATCTGCTTGAAATTTGGGGGTCATGTTCGTGCAGCTGTTTCTCATCAAGCTGTTAAGGTGGTCATCTGTAAGTCGAGATCTGTACCGGTTCTTAATGAAGTTCCTTTTTGAGAACACTCCTTCACACACATAAGTTGAGCCAAACATGGTACACAATTTTATGGCTAAAGCTTTCAGTTCTGGATACTTTTTTCCCACACATTTTTAATCCATAATTGGTCACTACCAAGTGTTTTTGGAACTTGAGCATAAATGTCCTTTAAAAGAACATCTTCTTGGAACTCGATTATTTCCAACTGTAGGGCAGCTTTGTTGCCCTTGAAAACATCTACCGCTTCACTGGTCCATACTCCATTGGGCATAAGTGAAAAACTGTTGTTAACCAGCTGCACACGGTTCTCAAATTTTCAAAGTCAGTAAATCTTTCTTGAAATTAAGATTTAAGTTTTTCCAAAAAATCTTCGAATTGGCTGATGTCAATACCCTCATTACTGTCACAAACTGACTTAAGATGTGGAAAGTGTAAAAGTTCTCCGCTAATATCTTCGAAGAAGAGGTCAAGAGGTTATGAAAAACTCTTTACTTCTGAGAGAAGTTCGCACACAAGTTTACCTTTGCCTTGTAGTTAGGTTTAAAAAATTCAGGTGCCTAAAAAGATCAGTCCAAAATGCGATGGTTGCCACGTTCTCTTCAATGTCAAAGAGCAAGCCTAAATTCTCACTTGCTACTCTTTGATCACTAGTTGAAAGAAGCTGTTTGATGTCCTCCAATACTGCGAAAAATCTTTGAAGCACCAAGCCTTTATTTAGCCATCTCCCATTTTTGTGGAGAAGCAAGTCGTTAAACTGAGCATCAGTCTCTTCTAGAAATGATTTAAATTGACGGTACTTATGAGATGATTTTGCCTGTATAAAATTAATTATTTGTATCACCGTTTGCATTTTATTCTGAAGACTCAGACTGCAGCAAAACACACTTTGATTAATAATACAGTGGTATGATATAATATTTTCATTACATTTTGGATCACTGCTGAATCGCTATTTTCTGAAAATACACAATTTCGTCACGGTCCGCACAAAACTTGCCTGCGGTCCGCCATTTCGTGACCACTTTCCTATAGTTTCGGAGTCGTACAGTCGGAATGGCGATGACACTATTCGAGGTGTATATATATATATATATATATATATATATATATATATATATATATATATAAATATATATATATATTTATTACAAGCCAATGTCCAAAGTCTGGCACAGAATAGAAAATTGACGACTCCTTCGGGATTTGATCGGCCAATTCGCAATGTGTCCGCCAATCAATGTCCAGTTCACGAATTGTCCAAGAAAAAGTGGCCAAAGCTACATGTTTTGCGGAGCTGGATCAGGCAGTGACGGGAGCGGATCATCATACCAGTTCTAATTCATGTCATATTCTAGCTCATGTTCATCCGTACACAAGTAATAGGGTCACCGCCATCTTCATTAATCGGAGAGATGAGCTTTTTATGACCAATTACCGACCATTTACTGGTACCCAATCTTTAAGCCGTCGGTCATCAGCACTTCTCCGTTTATTTTCCCTTTGCTTCCTTCACTTCTTTAATCAATTTAACATATTTTTCCATGTAAGGTAACAAACCTCTGCAAGACATTTACGCTTGGCCACTATTTCTTGGACCATTCGTGAACTGGCCGGCCAAAGCCCGAAGGAGACGTCAATTGTTGATTATTTCGGACTTTGTCCACATGCCTCAGTCAATACTAGAAGTGGCTATCCATTTCGCTAATAGGCTAGACTTAGGACATCAGCTATAACATAATTTTTCATATTACTTAGCTCATCCAGAAAGTAAGTGCCGTTTGAGCATACCTCCCGCTCATCTGCCAGCACGAAAGTCGTGCATGCGTAGTTACATACTTCAACTCGAGAACGAATTAGCCTAGCCATTTTGTTTGATTACACGTTTGAAGTCATTATTTGTTGATAATCATGTTTAAAATAATCGATCGGCCCGCCAGCTGTGAAATAAGAGCCGTTATCAAGTTTATGAATGCGAGAAATGTTCGACCTTTTGAAATTTATCGTCTCACGAAGAAAAATCATGTGCACCGTCTTTTGGGATAGGCAAGGAATTTTGTTAGTGGACTGGATGGAACGGGGCACAACAGCTTACTGTGAGACATTCAAGGAGTTACGGCGCGCGATACAGAACAAAAGGCTTGGACTACTAACTTCTGGTATTGTGTTCGTGGATGATAACGCGCGACCGCATACCACACGCGTAATGACGACGCTGATTGATTAATTTCGCTGGGAACAATTCTGTGACCCTCCTTATAGTCCGGACCTAGCTTCATCCGACTTCCATTTGTTTTCTCATCTCAAACAATTTCTTGCCGGCCAGCACTTTGCAAATGATAATGAGATCAAGGTAAACGTCCAGAACTGGTTCAGGTCGCAGGCGGCCGAATTGTACGAAGCGGGCATGTTTCAGTTAGTGCCAAGATATGGCACATGCCTTAATTCCCATGGTGAATATGTCGAAAAGTAGTTTAAAGTTTGTAGATTTTTATGTAATAAAATTCAAATGAAAACAAATTTCTAATCTTTTTTAATACCCAAATGGTACTTACTTTCTGGATGAGCTAAGTATATAAAACCTGGTGCACGATTTACTACATGATGTGTGTTCGGACGTTGGAGGGTGCCCTTGCCTTGGCCGACTTCCGAGGCTCGGATACAAGCGTTGGAACGCGTTGTCGACTTACGTTGAGTTTTTTTTAAACACATTTTTCTTTTTAAAAATCATAAGTTCTTTACACATGTAACTTTTTTATTTTCGTGAACACTCCATATACGTTTAAATGGTTCGGGGAGTCTGACTCGTTTGACTTATTATAAATAAATAAATAAATAAATAAATAAATAAATAAATAAATAAATATATATATATATATATATATATATATATATATATATATATATATATATATATATATATATATATATACAGGTATACGACAAAATAATAGGAACACCTGTGAAATATTGAAAATTTATTTTGGTAGGGGGTTGGGCCACCCTTTGCCTTAATTATAGCTTACATTACACGTGGGATTAATAAATAAAGGCTGTTCACAATGTTCCAGTAAATTCTCACCAATTCCTCGTGGAGAGCGGTCTCGAGCTCAGGTAGTGTTCATAGAAGAGGAAATCGAGCATGGACTTTGTTCTCTGAAAATCCCCATAAAGTCTCAATGATGTTGAAATCAGGGGACTAAAGACACCTCGTGAGATGTTCCACTTCATCATCATGCTCATTTAACCAAGTTTGAACACAACGAGTGGCGTGAACAGGTGCGTTGCCATCTTGGAAGACAGGCCGTTATCCAAGAAACAGATTCTGAAGCATAGGGGGAAATGATTCTGAAGCTATAGGGGGAATGAGTACTGCAATAGTGCTCGCCTGCGATCCCCCCTCTGAGCACTACGAGTGGCCCCAAGCCATTCCAAGATATCACGCCCCACGCCATCATAGAGCCCCTCCATGCTTCACGGTAGGAACCAGACAGTCAACATGAAATGATTCTGCCGGCGTTCGCCAGACGACACACGTCCGGTGGTCTGAAATAAGTAAATGATAATTCGGTGGACCAGATGACCTGTTCCCATTGCTGTTGTGTCTAGTTTTGATGGTCTCGGCACCACTGTCGTCGCTTCATAGCATTCCGCGGGGACACTAATGGCTTTGGTATTGCCATTCTGTCATGAATGGTCGCAGCATGCATCTCCCGCTGATTAGTTTTGGTGGATACGGGGCTCTGGAGACGGGTGTTCATCTCGGAGGTTATCTTCGACAGAGTAGTCGCGATTTCGGGCGATTATGGTCACATTTCGAAATGGATGTTCCTATTATTTTGTCCTATACCTGTTCACACACACACACGCACGCACGCACGCACACACACTAACTCACTAACTAACTAACTAACTATATATATATGTGTGTAACATCCCCCCCCCCCCACAATACGAATTCCGGAACACTGAAGTCTCGCGAGGGGGAATGCCCCAAGCGATAGAGTTGTTTTTGGGATGATATCCTATTAAGTAGACGTAGCCGGAACGGAAAACAGGACTCACTCAAAGAAAATATAGTCCTCATCTTTACCATCGAAATTTCTTTATTGTAGAGACGAGGGCGGCTCATCGCCGAAATGACATGAATATTGCATCGTATAAAATGCAGACAGAGGAACAGCGCGCAGAAACAGATATAACTTCACCAGCACGGCTACAGAGGGGAAAATCCCCGGCCAAGACCTTGGTGGGTCTTTTAAAACTTCCTGAGGTCATAGTCACGTGATCCTTGAACTCTTGCATTGATAGGACAGAGGGCCCCAGGCCAGTTCTCCGGGATCGAGTCCCGTGGCTGTTATATAACGTTTGGCGCCCGCGAGATTGGGAGTTTGAAGGGATGATATGTCGATTACCTATTTTATTTTTACGTTACGCTCTAATCCTCTGTTCTTAAAACCGAACTGCGCAATTGACTTTACGCCCAAGGGAATTAAAGAAGAATTTAGAAATTAGTTAAGATTTTTGGGTTATATATATAAATATATATATATATAATATATATATATATATATATATATATATATATATGTATGTATGTATGTATGTATGTATGTATGTATGTATGCATTTACAGAGGGTGTTTACACATTTTTATAACAATTTTGGATAAAGAAATATATAAACGAAGATAAGAACTTTATTTTCTAATATGTTCGATCTGATAACCCTGTTGTTGGACTATCATATTACATTTTGATATCCACGATAAAAGAGTTTTTCTTAAAATATAAAGGTTGAAATTGTTCCACTCCTCGACCACAATTTTTCAGAGCCCATCCAATTTTTTGGATAAAAGTGCTTATAAAGAGCTTCTTTTAGAAATCCAAATGCACGGTAATCCATGGGAGACACGTTGGGAGACTTGGGTGGAATGCATGTAAATGGAATATCCTTAATGCTGGTTTCATTTCTCATTTTCTCTAAAAATATAGCAATAGATTTAGAGGTATGAATGGTAGCCTTATATTGATGGAACTTAGTGAAGATTGCTTGGGTAAAGTGATGGAATGCTTTTTTTGAAAACAGGTGTTAAAACACATATATGATAATAATCCGAGTTAATTTTGGCATTTTTTCTACTTTCCTTATTTTAAGTTTTCCTTTATAATAGAATCCAGCAATAACCATAAAACCTTTAGCAAAACTTTCCTTGTTTTCTCTGAACCAACATTTTAGGCCTTTTTATCCTCTTATCCTGTAGTAAATCGATCTTTTTCTATTGCAATCGAATAAATATATCCAAGCCTCATCAATTGTAACTAAATATTTCCATTTTTCAGCTGCCAAATAATTTTCATACAACTATCTGCACATGGTCTTACACTGAGAAACATGTTTTCACATTAAGCGATGAACATCGGGTATTTTGTTTTGATTAGATTTAAATTAGATTATATAATTTTGTTTACAGTTCTTATAGAGATGTTTAAAGATTTCGCGATAGTTAATTGGGGGGTTGGATATTCTTTTAAAACATGAGATGTGACTTTAGATATAATAAGCAGTGAACGTATCTTTGTTGGGTATGCATTATTTACCTTTTCTTACAATCAAATGTAAACTTTGATGTTTTTTTCCTTTTTTATTAATTATGTCACTTATTTTACGTGTAGAAATATTACGAGTAAAACCATGCCTTTCACACCTTTTTCCAATGATCGATTAAGAATATTGCTCTACGGAAAGAGCCAATAAATAGTCTTCCATCCATTGTTTATTTTCCAGCGAATTTTAAAACAGTGGTTCATAATATTTTAATAGTCAACACCCCCCCCCCCCCTGAATAGGAAAACAAGCTGTCAAAACCCCTTAAAAATGTGTTTATGTTTTTTATTTAAGAAAAACATTTATTTCAAGATAATTTATTTATTGCATAAAAAAATAATACATTTACACTAATGCTATATTATCTCTCTATTCTAAAAAAAAGTAACTGGCGCCGCCGCCGCCGCTGTCAAGAAGCTTGTCACGCTATCTCCTCCGAAACCGCTGGGGGTATGGGGTCGAGACCGATACCAATAGATGCAGAAAAATAGGGGAAAGAAAGTAAGACATGTCTCATCTTCGTCGGACTTTAATTTTTTTTATTTTATGTTTTGTGGAAAAATATTGACTTTTTCATGTTCAGATTACGATAACTCGCCGAAAATTAATCGTAGAATTTTGATCTTTTTACAATCTAAGACTATAGACATTTCTTCTTCAAACAAGACCTTATTTGTTTAAAAATAATGTAAAACAGACTAATATTTTCATCAAAATATTAAACCCACTTTTTCGAGAAATATCGTCACATATGTGGATGTAATATCGATGCTCCTGGAGTTTTTATCTTACAAAGAAAATATTTTCATCATCTGGAAGATAAAAGATTTCTCATTCATATAAACCTCATTTCAAGTCTCTATCTTAAAATTTCGATTTTTAATTGAATTTTAAAGCTGAAACAGTGATTCAACAGTGATTCCCCTTCGCATAAAGGTGACTGACAACAATAAATGGCTGTTACATTGCCCGAAAATCACTCCTATGTATCTCGCTATTGGCCATAACAGAGGAGCGAGCGTAGCGAGCCTATGGGGCAAAGCCCCTAGTTACATATAAAACAATATCTACATTTTTAATGGCTACGTTGTTGTTATTTGTTCATAATTATCCTTTTAAAACGAGACACTTTTTTTTTTTTTGAAAGAGCTACGTGTCAGTCGAAAATCTCATTTCACAAAGGTAAGTGGTGGCAAATGGTAAAAGTGTCTCTAATGCTGCTTTTGCCAATGCTGGATAAAGTTCTAACTGCGTACACCAGAACTGTTCTAAGTCCATTTTTACAAATTCCACTTCAATACGTGCATTAGCTCGTATTGCGATAAGATCGTACTTTAATAAAACACTGTCGTCCATTGAATTGAGGTCAAACAAAAATGGATTGAGTATCCATCTATTAATTTTGCTTATATTTCCCATGGAAAAGTATCCATCAAATGATTCACTCATTTGGTGGAGAACTGTTCTAAGTCCATTTTTACAAATTCCACTTCAATACGTGCATTAGCTCGTATTGCGATAAGATCGTACTTTAATAAAACACTGTCGTCCATTGAATTGAGGTCAAACAAAAATGGATTGAGTATCCATCTATTAATTTTGCTTATATTTCCCATGGAAAAGTATCCATCAAATGATTCACTCATTTGGTGGAGATGTAATTTAATTTCGGGTGTAATTGTTGTTGTTTTTCATTTTCCAAAATTATTGAATCGAGAAAAGGAAAATTTTCTAAATTCCCATTTTTAAATCGGCGTCTCCAAAGTTTTAATATTTCATTGAATGAGGCTAATGCTTCACTAGCTGTTATTATGTTCTTACCAAACTATTGCATTGATGTGCTTAATCCATTCTGGAGGTTAAATAAATCTACTAAGTAGGCAAGCCGAAGTATTGTGTCTCTATTTCTAAAAGCTTCCACTAAATCACTATTTTGGTTAATAATAAACTGTATAATATCTTCGCGCAGTTCAAAAACCCTGGTCAGCATGCGGCTCTTTGAGAGCCATTTTAGGGGTACATAAATTTCGTATAAGAAATATAGAAATTTCACAAAAAAACATTTTACAATATTTAAAATTTCGCATTTATTTGCAAATACACACACACACACACACACACACATATATATATATATATATATTAAAAAATTTTGCATTTATTATAAAAAATCACAATTTTATTTACTTGGTTAGGTAAGTATCAAAATTCTTAGTTAAAATCTAACATTGTAGTAGTCTCAATATTCTCTTTCTTAAGTCTTTAGCCATAAGTAATAAACAAATTTCGAGAGCGAGATCTCTCAGTTAAAGACTGTGAATGGTCTCAGATAAGCAATTATGTTAATAATTTATTACTATTATTACCTAATTTCTCTTAAAAAGCCGTTTATCACTGAGTTTTCGCCGAAAAGTAGTAGAAAAATTTTTTTCTCATTTATTCGCTCAAATCGGCAAATTTCGCAATTATTCGCATCTATTTCTTTAAAGCTAAAATTATGTATCCCTAGCCATTGTACTTCCGTGTGATAAAGACGCACAGTATGAACATCACCGATTTCTTCACATAAACCACGAAAGATACGATGATCCTCGGATGTATTCGTCATAGGATGCACTTTACCACATTTACTGCAGTTATTAGATACTGTTTTTAAATTTTCTGGCAAAGCTTTCAAAGCAAGTGCATGATGATGCAACATGAAGTGCGTTATTTTAACTTGCGGTATTTCTCTCTCTATATATGAAATAAATCCAGAATTTTTGCCCAACATTGCAGGGGAACCATGGAGCCTACCACACTCATGGATATTTGATGTTTTATTTAAAAAAAGTTTTCAATGTGGTTATAAACATCGCGGCCTTTTGTCGTCGTATGAAGAGGCTCACAAAGGGGAAAATCTTCTCGCATTTCTTTTTCTTTAATATATCTGACAAATACTAGTACCTCACAGCAGTTAGCTACATCACCGGTTCCCAACCGGTGGGTCGCTGAAGGGTTACAGGTGGGTCGTGACTCGATCCTAAAACTATTAAAATGGTCTTTGTGTACTTTTATAATTGTAGATTTCATCTTCACCTAGGAACACTTGTTAGTGAGTATGAAACCACTTGTTGCATATATTGCAAACATATATCTACTGTTAAATAAATAATTGTTTTGCTACAAAGTGCTTATATTTTGTCAACCATTTTCAAATCAGAACACAAATTGTTTATCAATAATCAATATGTATCTTCTAAAAAGCACATATATATATATATATATATATATATATATATATATACCGTGGAATCTCGATCTATCGTTTTTCAAGGGACCGACTGAAATGAATGATAAATACGGGAAAACGATAGATGCGGAAACATAACAAAGCAATATGATCGTTGGGACTGGATAAAATGAACGACACATACGGAAAAGCGATGGATCCGAAAACGATCGATCGAGATTCCACAGTATATATATATATATATATATATATATATATATATATATATATATATATATATATATATATATATATATTTGCAATATTTGATGGTAAATTAAATATACATAAGGAAGGGATACGATACAAATAAGGTTTTTACTCCACCATGTACCGATGGACCGTGGAGGTATTCCGATAAGGAAAGGTTGGTCGCCAGCTGAAAATGGTTGGGAACCACTGAGCTACATCATTTGACTCGTCCAGTTCAATGCATACTTTTAGAGGACTAGTTTTGATATCTTCTATTGTTTGCAGTAAAACATCCTCACTGAGATCTTGAACACGTTATCTTATCACATCGTTTCATAGCGGAATTTGCTGAATTTACTTTCGGGCTTCAGCACCTAATAAGATTTTTGCAATTTAAAGTACACATGGTTTTACTAGTTCCTCAGCTATAGCTACATTTTTCTTCTGAGCACAGATACGCTACTTGATAAGAAGCTTCTAGCAAAGGTTTTTCAACTGCTGTAACGTCAAATTTTGTAATAATACCACTAGCATGAAATCGTGCTTTCTTAGACTTTCAAGACACGATTTACCACCATACTGACTGTAGATTCACCACCATGGTGATCGTTAAAATGTTGTAACTCAGATTAGAGTTGGAAAATATTTTGCAACAGAGAATACATTGTGGTCGTTGCGTACTATCTTTTTCTTTTGTACAAGTGAATCCGTAAGTGATAGAATCGTCTTTCCATTCACGCTTTTTGTTCATAGAGAGGGTTACTACCATAAAATGAATAAATTAATCAAAGTAAATTATTGTTTACACCCCCGTTAACGTCCTTACTCAGGGTATGCGAACGCGCCTCAACTAGTTTCTGTACTCACTCTGTACTGAACGTGACGATGCGGCTGCACTAACTGTACCTTCTAATAATAGCTCATCCTTTTCCTACACTCTTTCTCAAACTCTAATATCTGACGACATCTATAGTCTTTCCAAAGGTTATATCACTCTTTTTCCCTTTTCTATTTTACAGAGCTTCATCTCTTCATCTTTTTTCATAATGCTTACTCCTGCGTGAAAACTCTTTGATGTCTTTCAATAGTTTACTTCTGTGTGTGTGGAAACGATCATTCTGCTAACTTTATCTCGCTTGACAGTAGATAAGCTCATTACAGCCACTAATAACTGGCTGCAATGAGTATTTGATTCATTGTTCTTCTAATCCTATTTTTTCACATCTACGCAATAGATAGCGCCACTTTTGGTATATATTTGTACATTCGTCAAAAATTGGTTAAACAAGAATAAGTTAAAAAGAAACGTACTTACAGAATAAACTAAAATTCTTTACGTTAGAAATATATATATATGTGTGTGTGTATGTATATATATATATATATATATACATATATATGCAGTGGAATCTCGATCTACCGTTTTTCAAGGGACCGACTGATTTGAACGATAAATACGGGAAAACGATAGATGCGGGAACATAACAAAGAGATATGATCATTGGGACTGGATGAAATTAACGATACATACGGGAAAACGATGATTCGTTGAACGATAGATCAAGATTCCACTGTATATATATATATATATATATATATATAGAGAGAGAGAGAGAGAGAGAAAGAGAGATATTTCTAATGCGGAGGCACTTATCGTGAGACATTCGCCTTTTTTCATTCGCCGCGTCGTATTCCTGGCTACTTCATTGTGGGAGCTCCCTTTAGGTGAGCCTGCATTGCTCCCTAAGAGTGGAACAACACGGTAAAGCCCAAGCTTACGGGATTGGAACCGAAGCCCACTGCGTGGAAGTTCAAGACGCTAACCACTATACTATATGGTTCACTTAGAAGTAAATAGAGTTCTTTTAAAATTCATTACATATTCTGAGGCTCATGTCTTTTAGAAACCCGGTTCATACTCGAGTACCCGGTTCTTTAAAAACTTCAAAACCGAAAAACTTCTATCAATTCTGAGTCCGGTTCTGCAATCCCTAAATATATGTACCTTTATATTTATTTTTTTTCGCTTTTCCGGAAACGGAAGCAGCGAGGAGAAAGCACAACCCGACACAATGACTTTCATAAAAGGCGGACGAGATCTCACCGGACGCCCAACCATACTCTGTGTGTATGCATGTGTTCGTATACATATATATATATATATATATATATATATATACATATCAGGGGTAGCTCCAGTCCAGAGTTTTTTTTGTGGGGGGGGGGGCAACGTCAGATAAAAGAAATAAACATCGTCTCATTTTAAATTTTAGCTCATTTAGTATTAGGTCTACGATTATATAATTTTAGGCTATGAAAAAAAATACCCCGGGCTTTTTTGGGAGGAGCAATTGCCCCTATTGCCCCCCTCCCCTTGGAGCCGCCAATGATATATATATATATGTGTGTGTGTCTGTCTGTGTGTACGTGTGGGTGTGTATATATGTATATATATATGTATGCATATATATATATATATATATATATATATATATATATATATATATATTTATTTATTGATTGATTGATTGCGTATGCGTATGAGTGATTGGTCCCGATCATTTTATCGACAAGGTGATTCATCGATTCGACATTTTTCCGATAGCTGGAAGATCCAAGATCTAAAGCGAATCAGCACCTGTCTGATGCAAAGAGAATTTTCGGGCGGAAAAACAATGAAAGCGGATCCGTCTAGACAATCTAGGTGGAAGAAGCCCTGAATGCTTGGAATCGATATCTATTCCTGCCTGATTTATATAGGAAAGAGCTTGTATATGTATATGCACAGGTGTGTGCATGTACTCGTATACCCACGTATATATATATATATATATATATATATATATATATATATATATATATATTTATATATCTGCGTGTGTGTGTGTACATATATACAGGGTGTCTCAAAAAAGCTTGACACATTTTAAAAATGTATACAAAAAAAGTACACTAGGTAGGAACTAGAAATTCACATGTGTTACCTTATATATTAGATTTTTATTAGTATAGATAATGAATTTCAATATATGCAACTTTTGTGGCGCAGAGAACATCTCGTTAGCAATCTCAGCTTATGTGTGTTTCAAAAGGGATTTCGTTAACACACGAAACTGCAGCAATTGCGTGTCTTTTCAGATCTTCAGCTCTACAACCGATTATCCAGGTCAATTATTGTTTCCAGAAACTTAGTGTACAAAGCAAAGGTGTTGTTACGACTTGGAGGATCTTTTCCAAATTTTGTTGCACTTGCGTAACAGATTCCGTTTTGAAATACGAGCCAACACATATTGCTTTCTTTGATAGAGTAGCCATTTTACAACTTCCGCTTTCATGGAACAACTAGCGGCACCTATTCAACTTTTATGACACAGAAAAAATCTCTAATATAGTCGGTAACACATCTGTGAATTTCCAGTTCTTACCTTCTATAAATTTTTCCGTTTAATTTTTTAAAATATTTGAAGGTGTTTTGGGACACCCTGTATGTATATATTTATATATATACAGTCGAACCTCCATATATTGAACTTCCCTATATCGAAATTTTCTATATATCGAACTCCTAACAAATCTCCATGTTCATTACATAGAAAAATTGTTTCTATATATCGAAAAAATCTCTATATATCGAAATTTTTTTCAAGACAAATTGGGAGATTTTATTCCACTTTAGAATAAAATTTCCCAATTTTTGGCATTTGAAACAATACGTCGTGGACTTCAATTCTCGTGAAAATGTCCCTAATAAAGTTTTTAGTGGACTGAATAAATACGAACATTTGTTTGAACTTTCCACAAAATTAACTGTTCAGCAAGATATTCGTAGTTTTTTTTTTAAAGAATGTAACTGTGATCATTGTAACCACTGTCTGCATTATTGTTTTTTTAAATATATGTAGTAATCAATAAATCTTTTATATTAATTCATTTTTTAGTTATGAACTTTCATTTAATGGGATTCGCATATAAATTAGAAATGGAGTTTCGTACACGAAAATTAGCTTTAATTTTTTTTTTTAGGAGAATTA
Source organism: Dolomedes plantarius (assembly GCA_907164885.2). Lineage (NCBI taxonomy): Eukaryota > Metazoa > Arthropoda > Arachnida > Araneae > Dolomedidae > Dolomedes > Dolomedes plantarius. Next base: position 32,949,902 of record OU015495.1, on the reverse strand, counting down.
TGATAAGACTAAGCTCAATTCTATATATCGAAATTTCTATATATCGAATTTTTTTCGAATATATATATATATATATATATATATATATATATATATATATATATACACTATCTGAAAACCCGTACTTCGCTACAGAGTGCATTCAAATTAAATACAACGGTCGATGTATGCAATTAATGCCAAATATATGTATAAATATATTTATAATAAATACAAAGATCAATGTATGCAATTGATGTTAAAAACGCGAAAAAATATATTTATAAAATAATCATAACGGATATTTTTATAGACAAAATAATGTAGAAGAAAATATTCAAATTAAATCTAATAGGACATACTAAATAAAATAGTGCAGTTAATACAGTACAGTTTGAGGAACGCATCTTTTACTGTATATTGATATTTTTCTGGGTAATGTCCAATCGTCTGCCGCATTAGCAAGAAAAGAAATAATTTTTTGTGTATTTAGTTGTTATGTACGGGACGATAAATTTATTTAAATTCCCTAAAAAGAAATCACGTGATCAGCATTTAATAAATTAAATTCTGAAAATTAATATTTAAAAATTCAACAAAAATCAGAAAATGAAGGTAAAGATTCGAAAGAGATTTCATTTTAAAGGAATTTTTATGATCTTTCTCGTGATATAAATTTTTTAATCCTCAAATTATTTTAAATACAAACTTTAAAAAAGTTACTAAAACAGCTTAAAGATTTAATTTAAAAAAAATCTAAGAAGAATTTTTCAAAAATCTTTCTTATTGCACCCCTACACTATAAGAAGAATCGTCATGCAAAATTTCAGCCCTTTAGGTCCAACGGTTTTGCTGTGTGTTGTATGTCAGTCAGTGAGTCAGTTACGGAACTGTTTTACACACGCACACACACACACACACACATATATATATATATATATATATATTTATATATATATATGTCTACAAAAGTACAACCAGAAATCAAACCAATGAACAACGGCAATCTTACTATGGCGCTACGCTGCTCAACCGTAAGCTGCTATATATTAAATAAAAACATTATTAAACCTGACAACACCAGCACAATTCATCAACCTGAAGGATGAAGAATATAAATGACCGGGGGGAGTTGTGACCCCCAACACTCCGGTTAAACATGTTTGTACCTAGGTAACACTCCCGGAAGTCATCCTTCATCTGCAACCTGACGTAAAGTCAAAACAAAGCAAGGAGCGATGAAATAAAAAAATAAAGGAACTGGAACATCGTACATTAAAAACCTGGGTCAAATTATTTCAAAACTATTTGTCAATTCACTAAAAACATTGCAGCCACCCCATATATTCACTACACCTATAAACAATGCATCATATAATAATTTTTAAAAAATATTTAGACTTATGACTAAATTATAACTGTATCCACATATAACCACTTCAAATAAGCATCACCTAAGTATCGAAATATCCACACACAATACTCTAAACATTATCAAATATATACATTTAGAACTATAATTGTAACTAAAATAGCAAGGACACATACCTAGTGCAACTCTACATTATAGACCGTAAAAGACTAACAGGTGCGAAACGTAAATTGCCAACTTATCATTTTATTACTTCAATTACTAAAATATCGATTAAGACATTCTTTCCTATCGATCGAATGGAATTCACACATGGTTTTTAATAAAAATCCCAAAGGAAAACCCATTTCTAAAGCAATGTTTGCAAATGATTTTATACCTGATTGAATTTCCAATTTGTTACAGTTTAGACGTTTAATACGTAGCATGTAGTTAATGATTAGGTTGCGCTTTACATTTCTATGTAAACAAGTATTCCAAGGCATTACGCGTTGTGTAGTAAATGGATAATAGTCCCTTTTATCATGCATTTGGTATTTCACAAGACTACTCTCTTCATCAACACATAAGCTTAAATCCAGAAATACAACACGATCATCCGGTGTTTTATCAGATTCTAACAGGCTAAGATTTTTTGGATAAAACCCCAGATCTATAACCTGCTCTTTGTACTTAGTGCAAATTAAAACATCATCCACATATCTGAAATATATTAGCTCACTCAATAAGGCGGTCCCCATTTCATAATGGTGTAGGTAAATGTCTGCCAATATTGAGGAACAACCTCCCCCCATTGGGATACCATGTATTTGGCGGAAGAAATGTGTGCCGTCATATAAATATGTCTCTTTAAGTACCAATTGCACTAGAGTCTCATAACGATGATATGTTATGTACGTTTTTAGGTCATATTTTTCATAAAGATTTTTAGTAATTTCAAATAAGTCGTTTATATTAATAGTGTTGAATAAATCTGCGAAGTCAAAACTCTTTATATAATTAATACCACTTTCATTATTTAACTTGTCAATTACCTCAAAACTATTCCCGATCATATAACCTCCCTCCTTAATTAGTTCCTTATATACGACTTTAAGAATAGCCAATAAGCGATCATTTGCATACGTTAAATACGTTTTATAGCCCACAGTTATTGGTCTAAACTTTATCGGATTTTTATGGAATTTAGGAACTAAGACTAAATAAGGGTATTTAATGTTCGTGATTTTAAATCCAATTTTACGATATAACGCCCTTATACGATTATTTTTCTCATTCAATGATGAAAGATCCTTTTTATAAATTGATTGGTCTTTGTATATATTTTCTAGATATTCACAATAATATTTTTTACATACGAAAGCATAACTTGACGCAACCTTATCCACGTATGTGATTACAAACTGGTCTTTTAATTCACTTATTGCAGTTTTTAATTTACCTAACAGTCCGCAATTATGTGCATTTTGTAATTCAGGCCTATAACAATGAGATATTGCATTATTAACTTTGATACGCCATTCATCAAAAGCAGTTAATGGACAGCTATATTTAACAGCCATTCTATATATAAATTCATCAAGTTCCTTTTTAACGCTTTCCAATACAAAATAGTACTTTTCAATACGATATTTAGTACCATAAAGTAGTAAATTTTTTAAAGCTATATTCTTAACGATATCAAGATCTCCTGTTATGTTATGTTTGTGATGTATATCGTAATACTTATCATTTTCCGAACAGATGCACCGTTTATAATCTACCGACGACAAATTCTTAGAAACTTCATTATAGTTAAAAACATTTCGTCCAACAGGTAAATTGTACTTAAAACTCACACTAATTTTTATACCGTTTATTGGAAAATTAAAGTCTTTATCATTAAAAATTTTATTAAATGGAATATCGTCAAATACTTTATTTGAATACGTAATATTACAATAGTTTAATTTATCAACGTTAGATGTTTCTTTGTCAGTTAATTCAATATTATAAAAGTGACATCTTGATTTTATCAAATCCTAGAAAGTAAGAGGAATAATTGAATCCCTTTTAAATAACGACGTAAATTCCTTATTACGGCAATATAGCCAAAGTTTCAGTAGCCATTTCTTTCTGGTACCATAAATTAAGTTTTTTATCCAATTGTATGGAATAATATTACTTTCTTTAATTACTTTGCTGAAATCCATTAAATCACTTAAATAATTATTCCAATTATAGCTTTTCTTACGACCACCTCTTTGTTTACGTTTAGTTACCTTATTGTTAGTACCATATGTATCCCTAATACTAGGAGTATAGCAATCAGAAATTGTATCGTAACTGGTAATATGATCATAAATTCTTGTATTTAAGCCATACGGATATACGGTGTTGAATTGAGCTATGTGGTGGTTTTCCCACCAAAGTCTCATAGACAGACTACCCACTATGTCTATTATAGATACCTTCATATTTTCCACTCCATGTTTACCAAAATGTTCAATTTCGTGAGATACAGATTTATCCTTAATATTATAAACCTGACTTCTATGTAGATTTAGACGTTTATTTAATGTATTTTTAGTCTGCCCAATATACTTTAATTTACAAACCGTACATTCGATAATATATATGCAATTATAAGACTTGCAAAATTCCTTGAATTTTTTATTATTAACGATCTGACGTGGATCAGCTTGTGGGCATAGCTTGCATCTATTATTCTGGCATTTTTGATATTTAAATCCATACATTTTTGGATAATAGCTAACAAAGTACTCATCGCCACTATCAGGATGTTTCTTATTTTTGTTGCACATTGGAAGAGTTGTCACTTGCTTAAAAGACACAATTTTTTTGTTTATCATACCCTTAGTATAAGTGTGGGAGAAATAATTCGTAATTAAATTAGGGTTACACGTTAACGGTCGAACACTTACCCTTTTCGTGGACGACCGGGCAATTGGTACATTTGTAACAATATTGCCAGTCGCTATATTATTCATGTTGTGACTTTCCATAATATTTAAAGTAAGATATTAATGAATGAGTGACAAAATGTGTAATGTAAAAGATGAAGATGAACATAATAAATATCACGGGAAGATAAAACCTCGTATCGAGGCCAACATTATATATAGCACAAGGGAACCTATATCAAAAATACAATATACACAGCCGTATAACCTATACTCCCACTACTAACAAGGGTTGTAATTTTATCACTATTTTATCAATTTTTATTATATTTTAAAAAATTTTTTTAAAAAATAATATTTAAAAAACATTAAAATTTTAAAGTTTAAAAATCATTTACATTATAGAAGGTAATTAAAAATGAGTTAAGACGGTACTTATAAAATCATCCACCAACTCACCAAGTTTTAATAATAAAATATTAAAATAAAAGGTATTAATCAGAAAGCCAGAAAGAACAACGACTCCAAGACAGCCACCCAGCTACAACATGACTACAGGAAGAAAAAGTACTAGTGTCGTATAAAATACCATTAAACATTGACAATCCATAAGCGCTATGCAGCTATACAAAATGCAACGATACATGTCTACAAAAGTACAACCAGAAATCAAACCAATGAACAACGGCAATCTTACTATGGCGCTACGCTGCTCAACCGTAAGCTGCTATATATTAAATAAAACATTATTAAACCTGAATCCTCAATTATTTTAAATACAAACTTAAAAAAAGTTACTAAAACAGCTTAAAGATTTAATTTAAAAAAAATCTAAGAAGAATTTTTCAAAAATCTTTCTTATTGCACCCCTACACTATAAGAAGAATCGTCATGCAAAATTTCAGCCCTTTAGGTCCAACGGTTTTGCTGTGTGTTGTACGTCAGTCAGTGAGTCAGTCAGTTACGGAACTGTTTTACACACGCACACACACACACACACACACACACATATATATATATATATATATATATATATATATATATATATATATATATATATATATATATATATATATATATATATTTATTTATATATATATATATATATATATATATATATATATTTATATATATATATATATATATATATATATATATATATATATATATATATATACAATGGAATCTCGATCGATCGTTCCCTGAACGATCGTTTTCCCGTATGTATCGTTTATTTCACCCAGTCCCGAATAAATTCCATAGAAAACAAGGAAAAACAGACCGCATGGATCGTTCTTTGATCCATCGTTTTCCTGCAATATTCGTTCAGAATAACGCAGTTTTATATTAATTTATCAGATTGATCGTTTTTTCATAATAACTGAACCTGAAATATAAATGTCTGGATTGAGCTAGAATGACGATTTGATTAAACAATGAGCACAACATTTGAGATGTACAGTCTCGTATTTTTGTTCTCTCCTGTTTAGCCTGGTTTCGCGTTATCGTACCACTCCCATTATTTGTTCGCCGTTGGTGTTCCTTAATTCTTTAGCCCCTGGAGTACCCTATTTTCGGCAATTTATTCCAAATTCTCCGACTATTCAACATTTCTGTTCTTATCAGCAATGGCTCACAGTCAGCCGATCTGAGAGGTTTCTGCTGCCCTCTGGCTTTTCTGTTGGCCTTGGGATGGAGGAGCCCTGGAGTTTGGTCTAGGGTGTGAGAAGTTTCTAATTGCTGCAGTTCTACACTGGCAGATGAGGGATTCACCCGGAAGGCAGAACTTCCTGGTGGCCTTATGTCGGACCACATCCAGCGCAATGGAATGGTTACAAACGATTTACGGCTGCCGCTTCTTTATACTCTCACACAATAACCGATACCGAAAAGAATGCAATTTACAACACAGAAAAAATATTATTTACTTGTGGAGAGAAAACCGCCAAAAAACAAACGAAGATTAAGTACTTTTATTTGAATCAAAATTCTTGTGTATCCAAGTGTATATTTTTTAATTATCATTTTTATCTTGGATTTTAGTACAACTTTGTAATTTTATCTTCAATTACACTACGGATATGTATGCATTTATGCATGTGAGTAAATATATTTTAGGGATATCAAACTTTAATGTATGTTAATACTTTTTTGTATGTTCCCGCATCTATCGTGTTCCGACATCCATCGTTTAGTTCAGTCAGTCCCTTCGAAAACGATACATCGAGATTCTACTGTATATATATATATATATATATATATATATATATATATATATATATATATATATATATATATATATATATATATATATATATATATATATATATATACTTATTTATTTATGTGTGGTTCTATGCGCAACCATACATGCAGTCGTACTTATGCATGAAGCCTCAGTATGTATTCCTCTGATCCAAAAAGAATATGTGAACCGCAGACCGTGCATTCTGGGGTTTTGATAGCACGCTCTCCAAAGCGCCGACCATTGTTCGGGGCTGCTGACCACAGCGGTTGTTGGATTTTTTTTTTTTTTGTGTTTTCCCGGAAATGGACGCATCGGAGGGAAAGCGCACACTGACACAATGCCTTACATAAAAGGCCGGCGAGATCTCGCCGGACGCCCACCCGTTCTCACGCAGGGCAGCCGGGTGTTGCCAACCGCGGTGGAGTAACTGTACTCGAGCGTGACTCTCCGCGCTCACAGAGGAATATTTTGGTCGGGGGTGCGGTTGCCAGAATTTGGAAGTATTGAAAAGAGAACTTGTTCAACATCAAAAAAAGAGAACAAGAAGGGGACGGGATATATATATATATATATATATATATATATATATATATACAGGGACTCTACTGTAGACGGCCCACCCCTCTGAACGGCTACTAATTTTCGGAACCATGACTGACCGCCATTATTACAATTATTGATATTAGAGTATGGAGTTAATTGGATTGGATTCTGAAATGAGTGGCTTACTATTCGATGGCCAAAACAAATTTTGTCATTGAGTGGTGTTAATCCTTGTTAATTGAGAAATTTATTCATTATATATATATATATGTGTGTGTGTGTGTGTGTGTGTATAAATAACTTGCCAGCCATTTTATAATGAAATAAGCATTAATATATATATTAATATATATATATATATATATATATATATATATATATATATATATATTCACTCGTCAAATCGGTTACATCCATACTAAAACAGAAAGGAGAAAATAGTGATAAAATAATATACATCGTTTTATCCCCTGAAAATAGAAATTCAAATAAACATTGTAAAATGTATAATTGCAGATGTAGGTTTTGTCTGATGATATATTAAATCTTATAATATAAAATATCTTTGGAGTCATCGTTATTATTATTACAATTTTTGCGTGACTAACCGATTTTGCAATTGCAAAAAAAATATCCAATTCAGCCTTATAATTTTTGTTACCATAGAAAAAAAAATTGAGACATTTGTTTAATAATTCACAAATACATACTTCTGGGGCAGTTAGACTATCACTGACTCATTAATTTTACTTTTTTTCTGACGAAACAACACTAGACGATCGACCGTTATCATAGAGTACTCGGTTCTGTGTTGGAATGGCATTGTTGCTGCGATTGACATTAGAGAATGGACTTAACTTGACCGGCAATTTATCCATTATATATATATATACACTGCTGGCCACTGTAAATGCAACACCCTGAAGGAAACATGCAAATAACATGAAATTTACAACATGCATTAACGGAGGTGAGATATACAAATGATTAGAATTTCAGCGCAGACGCACATCACGTGCGCCTGTGGCGCCACTTCAAAGCGCTATTTAAGGCTTGTAGATTTCGACGATTTCAAGTTCGGCAGTTGTATTTTTCTTATGGTTTTTTAAAAAAAAACGATCAATTATGCCTCGTCGAAAACAGCGATCATCTTTTGATCAAGTATCCGAGTTCGACAGAGGAAGGATAGTGGCCTACCGAGATTGTGGATTATCTTTCAGGGAAATAGGTAGTCGTGTTGGAAGAAACCAAACAACTGTAATGCGGATATGTGATCGTTGGATGCAGGAGGGTACGACGGACCGGCGTGTTCGATCGCATCCACCTCAGCGCACCACTTCACGTGATGCCAGGCAAATTGTGCGCATGGCCGTGACGGATCGCTCAATCACATCACGAACCATAGCACAGCAAATGCAGTCTGTAACGCATCATCCAGTGTCTGCGCGTACCATTCGACTCCGTTTACAGCAGAGTGGTCTGTCCGCAAGACGTCCATTGCTTTGTCTACCCTTGACGCAGAACCACAGACGTCTCCGCCGCCAATGGTGCGATGACAGAAGGATGTGGACGGCAGAATGGAATGAAATTGTCTTTACTGACGAGTCACGCATCTGTCTGCAACACCACGATGGTCGCATTCGAGTCTGGAGACACCGTGAAGAGAGGATGCTGAACAGCTGCGTTATGCACCGCCACACTGGTCCTGCACCGGGTATTATGGTATGGGGCGGTATTGGATATCACTCTCGCACACCTCTAGTACGCTTTGCCGGTAATTTAAACAGCCAGCGCTACATCTCCGAGGTGTTGGAGCCAGTTGTCCTTCCTTACCTTCAGGGCTTGCCCACAGCCGTATTTCAACAGGATAATCTGCGACCACACGTGGCACGCATTGTCCAACGGTTCTTCGTCAATCGCCAGATTGAATTGCTTCCCTGGCCGCCTCGCTCTCCGGATCTTTCGCCGATAGAAAAC
>OU015495.1:32873380-32935880 GCA_907164885.2 Dolomedes plantarius | reverse complement strand
AGGCCCTCTCAGACTGGAGTGATGGAAATAATATGACTGTTAATCTGGATAAGACAGCTTCACAGTCCTTTTCTCAATCTCATAAGGCTTTTCTCCCAGAGCTTCAGTACAAGAATAGTTTGATTGCCAATACAGATAATTTCCCCTACCTGGGACTGACTTTTGATAATAAGTTAAGTTGGAAACTCCATGTGGAACGGCTCATCGAGCGCGTTACAAATAGATTTAATGTCCTTAAGCGTCTGGCAGGTTGTAAATGGGGGAGTGCCCGGTCTACCCTTAACACTACATATAATACATTTATTCTCCCTTTAATGACTTATTGCTGTGAGGTCCTCATCACAGCCCCACAACTGGTGATCAACAAACTCGAAGTTCTGCAAAATCAAGCTCTCCGCTTGATTACAGGTGCTGTGAAGCTACGCCGATCGATGCGATGCTAATCCTGACAGAAAATAAACCTTTCCAAGATATTATGAAGGAGAGGGCTTTGGTCCTCTATGAAAAGCTTCTGAGAATCGATGACTCCTACTGGAGGGACTATGTGGTCAAGCCTAGACAACTTAAAACCCAGAATGGATTTATCCAGAAAGTTCTAGACATTAGAAAGGATATTGTTCTCCCGGGTCATGTTCAACTTCTTATGAAACCTAGAAACCCCTTGGAAATAACTAATGTCGAAACAAAATTGGATCTAGTTGAAACCATCTATAGGAAAAGAGATGTCGCACCAAGTATCCTAAGAAGTCTTACCCTGGAGACCATTGCGGTTAGATACCCACCTGAAAATTTGCTGCACATTTTTCTGGTGGATCTCAATTTGACTGCCATTTTAATGTAGGGGCTGGTGTCTTTTCGGACCTTTTTTCTTTCTACGCCTCAGCAGGCTACATTGGTACAGCCTTCGATGGTGAAGTGGTTGCCGTGAGCATAGCCTTACAGCAGCTGCTGGCTCTTCAACACAAATTTGAAAATGCAGACCTCTTTTCGGACTCACAGGCAGCCATTCAATCAATGAGCTCTGTTGAACTCCCCCTGACACCTGAGATTTCTCGATGTCAAGAGCTTTTGAAAAGTTTGAATTTGAGGGGAAAACGAATCGTTCTCCAATGGGTGCCTGCTCATTGTGGTGTCTGGGGTAATGCACAAGCAGATTCCTTTGAAATAAAGGGTGCGAATATACTACAACATCCAAATACATCAACTTCCTTTTGGAAAATAAAACGGTTCCTGAAAAATCTATATAAAACTAACTCATTGCGGGATCTTCAGACTCGCACAGCCCTAAAAAGTTGGAGGAGGGTAAGTTCTTCTTCAATTCCCGACAAACCTAGACATGATGCAGTTGCGGCCTTCCATTTATCTACGGGCCATGATTGTCTCCCTGCTCACCTACAACGTATAGGCCTTTCCACCACGCCTTTTTGTCCACTTTGTAAATAAACCTTTCCAAGATACTGGAAAAGAGATGGGCGTGGACCACTTGCTTCGATGTGGGGCCCTCCGCGGACACACTGTGTTCTCAAGGTACTGGGAAGCAAAAGAACTTTTAAGGCAATGACTTCGGTCTTATACACTATTTTCAGTTTCGCCATCTCATGCACATGTTTATATCTTTGTACTGTCATTTTATCTTTTTATATGTATTGGTATTTTGCCTTGCCATTTGAAATATATATATATATATATACACACTGAGCGACCAAATTTTTATGAACACCCCCTCAATACAATGTTGGACCATCTTTTGCTCTAAATTGTGCATGAATTCTTCTTAGCATGGATTCTATGAGATATTGGTAAGTTGTATGAGGAATCTGAGACCATATCCGATGAACTGCACTTTCCAATTCCTTAAGATTTAATGGTACTGGATCAAGCTGCCTGTTGCCCTATTTGATCTCATCCCACAAATTCTCAACTGGATTGAGATCTGGTGATTGTACAGGCCAACGAAGCAAGGTAAATTCTCCGTCATGCTCTTCAAACCATCTGAAGACAATGCCAGCTTTATGACAAGGAGCATTGTCATGCTGGAAGCATCCATCTCCCGCAGGGTACACCAATAACATAACAGGGTGTACTTGATCTTTGATAACACCTAAATACCCCTGGGTATTCAGACGTTGTTTCACAAGAATCAAATGACCCATAGAATGCCAAGAAAACATCACCCAATCCATAATATTGCCTGCACCAGCTGGAAGTGTTGTGGCAATGAGGTTGGAGTACATGCTTTCGTGCTGTTTTGTTCATATTCGCCCCCTACCATCTGCATGGTGTAATTGAGAATGCGATTTTTCGTACCACATGACCCTTTCCCAGTCATCTACTGTCAAATCCTTGTGCTCTTTTGCGAACTGGAGACGTCTGCTCTTATTCAAGGCAGTCAGTAGAGGCTTTCGAACAGACCATCGACTTCCATAACCAATACGGTGTAAAGTGAGGCGAACAGTTCACTGCTCCTGCAGTTGCTCCTTGATTAAGATTCCCCGCTATTTGACGTACTATTGACCTTCTGTTGGACTGGACAATTCTGGCAGTCTCCTTTCAGATCGAGCATTCAGTAGCTTGTGACGATCACAAGCCTGACGTTGAGAACAGGGTTTCTCTTTGGTAGTCTACTCTCTGTAAACATTAATAACTGCTGCTCTCGAACACTTCACAAGTGCAGTCGTTTTGCTGATACTGGTTCCGACGCTTCGAGAGCCTACAATCATCCCGAGTTCAAACTCAGTTAAATCACGTTTTTTACCCATATCTTCGCAAGCCACACAGTGCAATTGATGGTCCACTTATCCTGCATTCGATTTTTATAGCTATCTCGTCCTCTAGCGGCAAGACTGTGACGCAATAGCTCATTTGCATAAAACTGTCAGGTGATCATATTAAAGTTTATCATATTAAAGGTGGTCATATTATTAGTTTCACTGTATATATATACACTCTTTAACAACAACAAAAAATGACGCACCAAGGATTTGTCCAATTGTAATTAACTATTTTATGCAAAGATGTTTTGACAGAACTTAAAATGATTAAAATTTGGTGTCCAACGAATGAATAGCGGAAATCCAGAGCATCAGAACTGCGCATCCAGCAGATGTATATAAGATTGTCGATCTAATGTTCAAAATTTCTGATGCATTTCGATGCATTTGCCTTGCCTGAGGATTTGTGCTCGTTATGGGCATATTTCAGAATTTGAAAACAGTCGTGTCATCGGACTGAAAGAATCTGGTTTCGCAAATCGAAGAATCGCTCCACATCTAGATCGAAGAGCTGCAGTGATTAGACGATGCTAGTAAAAGTGTTTCAACAAAGGCAGATTAAAACATCTGGACGGCAGCGGTCGACCTAGGACTACAAAAAAAAAACGGGTAGACAAAACGATTGTGAGATCAGCTGTCACAGCACCGGATTCGTCTGTATCAACCATCCGACGTGGACCTACACACAAGTGTCCAACATGACCTTTGACAGAGTGACCACTGAGAGAGTGGGATATATGCTCGCGACGACGTTACACTGCTTACCCCTCACGCCTGTGCACTGTCAAGTTTTCCGACTTGACGGTGATCAGGCGTGACAGTGGTGCTTATACGCGATCAACTTGGAATTGCGCTGACCGGGGACGTATAGTCTTTTGTGACGAGTCCCGTTTCCAACTGTGCCCCGACGACCGCCGAAGACGTAACCTGAAGACGTCCAGGACAGCGTAGGAATCCTGTCCGTACTATCGCACGCCATACAGGGGCCCACAACAGGGCGTCATGGTCTGGGAGAGATTTTCTTTGCTAGCCGGACCCCATTGATAGTCATTAGTGACACACAGCACTGCGGTACATAGACGACATTCTGGGCCCCCTCCCTTTTTTTGCATTTCACCTTGTGCCACCCTGGACTTACTTTTCAACAAGATAGTGCCCGGCCTCATACGGCACGTGTTGCTATGAATCATTTTCAATCTTGCCAAACACTTCCTTGGGTTGCCTGATCTCTCCCCCATTTGTGATGGTAAGGCGATTGCAACTGTCCCGGAATGTTGCCGATTTAGCCCGACAGTTCAAGAAAATTTGTAAAGAAATCTCGCAGGATACCATCTGGGAACTTTATCAGTTACTTTATCAGTCTGGCCTGGATGCAAGTTGCCACGTCGGGTTAAAGCTTGTATCCAGACCAGACGTGGACGAACTCCGTATTGACTTCTTCCCTTTGTAACGATAAAACTTTGGATAAAATCATTCAATTGTTTTGAAATTTTAATCATTTTTATTCCTGTACATGTTCTTCACATCCTCCAATTTTTTTATCAATAGGACAACCCCTTGTTGCATCGATTCTTTTGTTATAGAATGCATATATATACATTCTATAACACACACACACACACACACATATATATATATATATATATATATATATATATATATATATATATATATATATATACATATATACATATATATATATTTATATTTATATATTTATATATTTATATATATATATATATATATATATATATATATATATACATATATATATATATATATATATATATATATATATATATATATATATATATATATATATATATATAAACATTTTACTGGGTAATGAATGAGGTAATTTCCGTTGGTTGACCCTTGTACAGTACATTAAATGCTAGTGAGGTCAGATGATAGTCGAATAGCTAGGGCGCTGGCTTTCGGTTCATATCCTGTGGGTTCGAGTCCCACTGTTGGCATGGATATTTTTAGCCGTTCGGAATCGGCTTTAAACTGCAGGCCCTGTTTAGTTAGCCCTCGTGTAGCAAAAAGTTGACGGTAGCGCTTCAGACCAAACCAACTAACTAAATCAAAGGCTAATGAGCTAGTTTGATTGAAGGAGGGGAAGGGACGTCCATCCACGCAGGAATTCTGCGAGGATGTTCCAAATTCATTTCGCTTCGGTTACAAAACGTTCGTCTCGGCTGGAATTTTGTGGTCATTCCAGAAAGATAATTTGGAATACTTATGCTAGTTTTATCAACATTACTAAACAGTTCAGCAAGTACCCCCGAACAGTCCAGCATGTACCCCAACGGGTACGCATACCACGGATTGAGAACCAATGATATAGAACGAAACATACCGTGCACTGAGTCGAATGTCCAACGATAGATAATGCCGTGTAGATAGTGTTGCCAAAAAATATATTTTACAAAGAAAACGTCCTTGTTTTTCTTTTTTTTTCCCCGATCTTTTTGTTCACTCTCTTTTTTTTATGTTGATCTCTTTTTTTTGTTATCTCTTTTCCTTGGTTACTTTCAGTCCAATCTATTTGGATACCGCAAAATGCGCTAGAATTATTTTTGAATACCGTGACGGCAATGAGGAAAGAGGATGTTCCACGATGGGGCATGACGGATGATGGTGAGACATCGCCTCCCCGTAGAAAGTATTCAGTCAATATGATCGGTGACTCATCAATACCAATATATAACACGCAAGCCATTTCGTAATGAAACAAAAAGGGTTCACACATAGCTATCGGAAGGGATCAGCTTCAATAAATTGGAAACCGAGAGACCCGCGACGGGGGAAAACCTTATTGCGGTTTTCTTTTTAAATTATTCAATCACTACTATCTATATACATAAAACAGCTCCGTAACTGACTGACTGACTGACTGACTGACAGAAAACGCACAGACCAAACCGCTGGACCTAAAGGGCGGAAATTTTGCATGGTAATTCTTCTTATAGTGTAGGGGGGCACTAGAAAGATTTTGGAAAATTTCTTCTTAGATTTTTTTAAATTAAATTTTTAAGCTGGTTTTGTAATATTCTCTAAAATTTGCATTTAAAATAATAATCTGAAGGTTATAAATTTTATATTAAGAGAAAGATCCTAAAAATTTCTTTAAAATGAAATCTTTTTCGAATCTTTACCTCCATTTTCGGATTTTTGGTGAATTTTTAAAGATTCATCTTTAGAATTTCATTTATTAAATGCTGATCACGTGGTTTTTTTCTTTTTGTCATACTTCAAATTAATTTTGCGTCACGGGCATAACAACGAAATAATTTAACTATTAGACTAATTGAGATGGAAGTTTTTTAAGAATTAAATTCAAATTAGCATGTTTTATGGATATTAAACAGAAAAAATAATTACATACATTTATCGTTGTATTTAAATTGAATATTTTCTTCGGCATTATTGTGTCTATAAAAATAATCCGTTAAGATTATTTTATAAAGATATATGTATATATATTTTGGCATTAATTTCATACATTGACCATTGCATTTAATTTGAATGTACTCCGTAGCGAAGCACGGGTATTCGGCTAGTTAGCTATAAGCATGACGAATTGAAAGAATTTTTTTTTCATTCACAACAGTTCTGTTTTATTTGAAAAAAAAGAATTCTATGAATATGAAGCACGTACTTTTTTCACTTATTGTATTTTGATGGACGAAGTAAATAGGTATGATGGTCGACGGGTGTGAATCAACATTACATCCGCCTGTTCTCCTACCCCATCCTCTTTCTGTTATTTTTTTTTCTTCTTGGAAAAATTCTCTTCCAACTTCTGGCAATCCTACCTTTTTTTATTACTATGCCCCACCCTGGCCGGAGTATCCAAACCAGGTCCATCCAAACGCTTGAGGGTAGAGCGGCTCCGGTTTTCAATAGTACCACAAGGGTCAGATTCTGACTGAGCCACGGGCCACATCTATTTAGACCGAACAACCCGAGGGGTGACATTAGGGGGATCGTACCTTCTCCCACCCTCTCTTACATCCGAGAAAGAGATTCCGTTCTACGGATAAAACATACCGCTGTCCGACCTAGGCACGGATGTGACCCGAGCACCTCCAGTTCAAAGTCCAAAACCTTTTAATGACAGTAAATCGTCTGGAGGAATGCGCCTCACGCAAAGCCAGGGTACTTTCGAAAATTCAGTGAGCACGAATATTCATTCATGTCAGGAGTCAGCGTTCATGGAGGTCGGAAAGGTCATCATGTGCCCGAATCGGGGTTCTGTGTCCGTGGTCAGTCGTCATTTGCATGACTAAAGGCGTCCAAAAAAGGGCCGGCCGGCTCGTTAGAAAGCGGGAAGGGGACGGTTCATCTTCGCGCGTAAATACATACATGGGTGGGTGTATGGCTTATTATAAAGCTACAGTAACTGTAAATCATAGTTTGAAAGACTATACGCTGGAGAAAAGGAACTGGCACGTAACATTGGTAAATAACGCATAAATAATATATATAGTCGAACCCCGTTAAAATGAACCTCAAGGGACCAAAGGTTTTGTTCGCTATATCCGAACCGTTAAGAAAAATGTTAAGAGTTCACAAAATGTCTAACTTATTAGTTGCAACGTGTATTCAATAATTATGTATTTAAAAATGATAAAATCTATTAAAAAGGACCATTTTTTAATAAAATTGATTAAAATCGATTACATTAAACTGACACAATACTAATTAAATTACGTACATTAAGAAAACGGCGGGGCCAAAATTTTCGTTCGTTATATACCGGGTTCGCTATAACGGGGTTCGACTGTATTGTCAGATATTATTCGCATATATTTTGGATGCGTTTCAAGACGCATCGAAAATATATGCAAATTTTGTTTTCGGCAGTGCCGTATTGGCCTGTTTTCTGCCTATCTTATTTTCCCCCTACAGAGGTCTCTGTTCGGTGTATATAAAAGAATATTTACGTGGCTAGAGTTTAGAGCTAGACTCAGCCTAAAAGGAATAAAAACTAAATTTGGAAGCAGTCGGGCCGAATCGCTTATTAGAGCGACAAAAGTTCATCCGTTCATTCCAGAAGAACGGCTCGGAATAATATCACCTTTCAGCATTAAACGCGAGACGGCGAGGTACATGTGACTATTATTTGTAGGGTCAGATTTAGGGGCTCGCGATGCTAACCCACTCCTGAATTGGGACATATACACGTGTAGAAATGCAAAGGCATGCGATTCATAGGAAGTTCTGTGGCTAAGGGTTTTAAAGCGATAAATTAATATTCCTGGGGATTGGATTTAGGAAAGGGAATTTAAATGCTAGAATGGAGGGCTAAATATTCAATATATATATATATATGTGGGAATGTACGAGTATGTATATCGAGAGACTGACTGAAAACTGTCTCTGCGCTTCTCTCTCCCGCTGCAGTGTGATAACGACCCGATAATGGGGACTGCCAGAGAAAATTGGAACCTTTTCGATTGTCTCGTTCATTCCGTCTTTTTCTCGCCATCTAAGTATGACAGAGGTTCGGAAATATATCTGACAGAGCGACTCTATGACGGGCACGTCGCGGTTATTTTCGGTCGATCGCGCGTGAAGTTTAGCATCCCCCCTTCCCCACCCCGTAAAAGGGTGATGAGCGTTTTTATCTCTACTTTAAGTGTTCATTGAAGCGTCCACGTCTTTTTTCCTGCTGAGTTTATGCAGATGGCTGGGGAACCGCCTAACTGCTTTGCCCGACCTCAGCTCGGTGTGGTCCAATTGGGTTATGGCGGAACACTTTCAATTTCTCGGACGGTCGCCCGAATGTTTCATCTTGAAACTTGATTTCACCCTCCAGTCAGCAAACACACGTGTCACCCAAAATTTCACTGAATTATCATTTTGGCCCGCTTTTTATACCCCGTATCGGGTATTTTTCTGGTCGTCTTTTGCGATTTGCATGGGAAGACGGATCTTACATATATTTCGCTTTTCGGCATCATTTGGTTTCTGATTGGAAACGGGTTTTAATGGGCTTTAGAATTGTAAAAAACCAACTAGTTTTCAGTTATTGGTGAGCCTTCCGGTCAAGGGGAGTTGCCACACTCAACGACAAGTATTGATTGGTCTTAGAAACGATAATATTGGCTAAATTCGGTGTCGCGTGTTGCGACTTGATGCTCTGATTCCCGCCGCTGAAGTAGAGTTGATGAGGTCGTTGAATTTGGACTAGGTGATGATGTGGCTGGATCTATTGGTTGCAGCTGCTGGGGACTGGACTGGTGTTCGGCCCTGCGGAGACGAGGAAGAGGATTGCGATCGCGATGACGAGTCATCAGAATAATTAACATCTTCCGTATAAGCTACCCGCTGAGGACGGATTATATGTCTGAATTTTCGGCGTCATGCAAATAGATAGCTAAAGGATGAATGTGTACTATTACTTTTAACGCCATTTTTATTGTCGGTTGACTCGCTCCTTCTATTGGCTCATTCTTTTGTGAGTGGACTGTGAGGAAGACATTTTACGAAACATAATCCTTCTAACCTGGAAAAAAAATTCAAACAAACCTACGAGACAATGCGCTCTCTTACAAAGGCACTCTTAAGATATGTAAAAGAAGAGGGGAATTTTTGAAGAGGGGAATACGTCTTAATATTTATTTCCAG
Source organism: Dolomedes plantarius (assembly GCA_907164885.2). Classification (NCBI taxonomy): domain Eukaryota; kingdom Metazoa; phylum Arthropoda; class Arachnida; order Araneae; family Dolomedidae; genus Dolomedes; species Dolomedes plantarius. The sequence continues at coordinate 32,926,470 of OU015495.1, read as the reverse complement.
AATATTTTCTCGCCTAAATTTAATTCACAGGTCATTCGTGGTAGAATATTTTCCCCACCTTTCTGCTACGGTGCACAAAAAAAAGAAAAGAACATCTGTGGGAAAATTTTAGTGTTCAAAACGTCATGGACGATCGTTCGTTCTTTTTTGTAGCTAAGAAGGTAGTCACACTTCTTCAGTTCATTTGCTCATAACGATAAAAAAGGAAATAATAATTTTAAAAAAACCTTTATTGTAAAAAAAAGACCCTCAGCTGCTAAGTGGTTTTAATGCGAGACGTTCAGTTTCTTTCTTTCAATTTACAGCTGGAGAGGTCGACAGCTTTTGTGCGCGTTCTGTCCCATTTTCAATGAAACGACTCGTGGCACATCCTTTTCTTCTTCGAATCTTCTTAGAGTTGTTTTATCCCGTCCATTGTGGGTTGTTATTGTAGCGTAAACGGCGGGACGGCAGCGTGGAGAATCCCTCTTTTACAGCAAGGAATGAGTAACTGGCACAGAAATGACTGGACTCGGAAAATTTCCAGTCGAGAAACCTTCGCCATTGTTTTGTATCTGTGTCAACTTCTGTCAAAACTGAAAACGCATGAAGAGAGACACTTTGTGGGAACGACTGCGGGAATTTTTTTTTCTACTCTCACTGAACACTTACTTACATTCTATTTCAATATTAAAATTTCATTTTTCCCCCTAACCGCTTGACTGATTGGCGCGATGTCAGCTCGGGAAAACGGCCTGGAAAAAATTTGGCAGTTTAGGCAAGCTTCGAATTTTTAAGGACTCGCTTGCGTTTGCCTGAATTTTCAATATAAAACTTCATTTCAGATTCTTGGCAGCAAACATGCATGTCACCTGAACTTCTGTTTATATTTAGATACCATCTTGGCTCGTTTTTTTTATATCTGATATCAAGTGCTTGTTACGTTTCCGTGTCATATTTTGTGGGTAGAATGTTGAGAGGGATCTTATACTATTTGCTTTTCGCCGTTTTAGAAAATATAGCTAAATGATGAATGAATGCACAATATGAATTTTTACGAAATTTTTATTTTTGATTGGCTATCCTCATTGCATTGGATTGTTAGTTTGTGAGTTTGAACGGCTAAATGTTGACGGAAAAGAACTAGCATGTAAGATCGAGAAAAAAATCACATAATAATATGAATATATCTTATATAATATGTATGTATATATATAAATATATATATATATATATATATATATCTATATATATATATATATATATGTCTCTCTCTCTATCTATCTATCTATCTATATATATATATATATATATATATATATATATATATATGTGTGTGTGTGTGTGTGTGTGTGTGTGTGGACTGCAAGAAAGACTTTTCTTGTGTGTGCTTGCAATAATGTTTTTTTCCAGCTAAATATAATTCTTATTAGCGCTTTTTACACGTACGTTCTTTCTCGAGTGCTTGGAGCGTACGGGATTGCGCGAGGGAAAACTTGCAGTACGCTCAAAAGCAGCTTTCCCTTCCTCTCCGACACCTTCACACATGCACTCAATCTCGCGGGATCGTTGTTTCACACAGGAAAGAGCGTGCGTGTAAAGGGCGTTGATGACCATTTACGGCAGAATTTTTTTTCCTGGTTTTCTGGGATGGTGCCAAAAAGAGAACACAAAGAAATAGTTTAACTTCACAGTGTTCAAAACGTAATTTGTGGTAATGTGTTAATTTTTGTAAAGATCCATAGTTTTCCGTATTTATTTTATTTTATTTTATGTATATTTCACTGACTATCTTCATTTGCTGACTGCAGTAGTCATATTCCCGTACCTCTGCGTCAAGGCCGCAAAGTTTTTTTCATTGACTCGCAATGCGTCTCGGTTTTTTTTTTTTTGGGGGGGGGACATATTTTGCTTTTATTAAAAGATCAATGGACACATAAAAAATGCTTTGATACTTTGAAATTTGAATTTTCTCCTAACAATGTTTCAAACTTCTTGACATCCATATTGAATCGGTAATGTTGTACACGGGACGGATTTCAAAACAATGTTTCGTCAGGAATTCCGAACCTTTTACTGAGAAAGTTTGAATTACAGTAAAGTCCTTTTCTATGTACCGGTTCAGTTCGGGGGTTTTCCACGTGGGGAGACGAGTGGCCAGTGCTTGCAGTGACGGGCTCTTCCCACATAAGTCATCCATCGTACCCTCCCTCCTCGTGACACCTGAGGCAAAATGTTCGACGAAATGTATTTGGAATCCATTTTTTCCTCACTTTTACATATCTGTCTTTCAATAAAAATAGTATTAAGTTCCGCCCGCCGGAGGAAATTGTGGGCGTTTGAAACGACCCAATTTTTCCCCCAACATGACACAGACATTCGAAACATGAAAATAATACGCATGTAACGAATTTCTTTCACTAAGACGCGTTGCGAAAAACATTGGGTGCAGGTGGACAACTGGCGAGGTCATCACAGAGCTGAGCGAACAACAGCGTGACCTGAAAGAATCCTTTTTCTTCTTCGGGAATTTTTGATCATTTTTGCTCCAAACCAACAATCCTGGAATCAGGAACACCGCGAATAATTTGTGATACCCCGAAAAGAATTTTAGGTATCTCCTTCAAAAGATGCCAAAAATTCCATTCTTCGAGTTCAGTAGATCCAAAATGCACTTGGCACGGCATGAAAATGGAGTATCCGCCAATTTAATGAACGCGTTACTTTATTCTAAATGCTGTGTAAGCCAGAGCAATAAAAATTATCTCCCGACTTCAAACAAGCTAATTCATACACCACTACGAGCAAAACATCAGTTCCTTTCCTCAATGCGCTCGAAACTAAACTGAGATTTTTTTCTTCTTCGCTATTTCCGATGTCATGCGAGACAACCTGGCATGAAATAGATACCTTACCTCCTCACATCGAACGAACACATTCGGCCCAATGTCAACGAACCCCATCGGAGTTCTGTTTGACATTGGGTCGACCGTCCGCATTGAGAAACTTAGTGCTTGTGCAACTATTCGCTCATTTTCGTGTAGAAAATGGAGTCTAACAACAGAGAATGACTCCTGTTCTCACTATACCGCACAGCTCAGTGTCCATTACCGAACAATGACTCTGAATTTCCTATTCGAAATGAAATTTCCAAGCAAAAAGTAAAAAGATTCCGAGCTGAACTTTAGGTTCCGTACACGTACAACGAACTCCGGCTAACGAAGAGTCACTTCCTTTGGCTTACCGTGCCGGATGATGGCCGAATGGCTAGGGAGCTGGCATCCTGTACCAGAGTCTATGGATTCGAGTCCCACTCTTGGCATGGACGTTTGTAGCCGTTCGGAGCCCGCTCTAAGCAGTGGTCTAATAAGCCATAGTGTAGCAAAAATTGAACATAGCTCTCTAAACCAAACCAAACCAAACCTATCCTTTGGTGTACTGTGGACAAGGCCGACCAATGCGTTTGATGTTGTTCGTTGGTACATATACATTGAGCTAACCGTATCGTTCATGACCATTCGTTCGTTGTATGTATACACGCCTTTAGAATTCGCGTACGATGGTCGAAAGGTGACATTTCCTCTGAGTTCCTAGTTTTCGGTTTTCAACTCATTTCTGTCTTAATACTACATGCAAGTGTACATATGCTGATTTCCGATTTCTTTCTTTTACAGGCGAACGGCGAGTAGTGCAGACTGTAGCCGAACCCCCACCGTACAAAAAGAGGACTAGGGCAAATCATTCATGTGAAGACCCGACCCAGACAAGGAACAGGCGCTGCCTCGGGAAGTAGTGTCCAAAATGGAGTGCATCCGCTTCGTGGTCGCTCTGTGTCTGTGTTGTCTGACGTTGGGCCAGGACGTGGTGCGGGTGGCCGTGCCCCACGACGTCTACCCCGGCTACGGGATCACCAAGCTGGATTACTGGGGCCAGGCGTTCAGCCTGCTGGAGAGCGAGTTCTCGTGCCTGTTCGCGGTGATGAGCGACGGGCTTCTCATGCCCACCGGCGACTTGGCGCACCTGGCCGGCCAGCCCCCGCTCACCCTGGTCGTGCGCCAGGAGGCCCAGAACGGGACGCGCGAGCAGACGCTCGTACTGCACGTCGTTGACCGCAGCAGGCTCGTCCGCTTCTCGCAGGACGCCTACGCGGGCAGCGTGTCCGAGAACGAGCCCGTCGGCACTGTGGTCGACGGGCTGGACGGGGTGTTCGCCACGTCCGACCGACCTGTCGTCTACACGTTCGTGTCCGGCAACGACGGGGAGGCCTTCAGCATCGTCCAGCCGGCGAGCAATCTGACCACCGCCATCACTATCAGGACTAACCGCGTGCTGGACAGGGAGACCCAAGAGGTGTACGACCTAGTCATTCGGGCGACCGACGTCCGGGCGTCGGACAGCGCCGAGGCCCGAGTCACCATCGAAGTGGAGAACGTGAATGACAACGCGCCCGTGCCGGACCGGGCCGTCTACGAGTTCCGGATACCGGAGGACCTCGAGATCTACTCCATCGTGGGCAACGTGAGCGCCTTCGACGCGGACGGGGACCGGGCCGTGTACCACCTGGTGTCCCGCCACCCGGTGTTCGCGGTCATCCCCAAGACGGGGCAGCTGCTGCTGATCGCCGCCCCAGAACTCAAGACCTACAAGCTGGGCGTACGGGCACGGGACACGGCCCGGCCGCCTCGTACCAGCGCCCCTTTCTCTGTGTATGTGGAGGTGTACAGCGAGGAGCTGGAGCTGGAGGACGAGGACGCGTCCTCGTCCGGCAACGAGACGAACGAGGTGCTGCTGCGGCGGCAGAAGCGCAGCGTTCGGCCCACCAAAAGCTATGAGTACCGGGAGACGGACGGCAGTAAGCCGGGCAAGGTTATGTTCCAGCTGGACAAAAAGCACCCACAAGAGACTTACAAGATTGAGAACCCCGTCAAGTGGGTGGAGGTGGATAGTTCGGGAGACGTCAAGGTCAAAGAGCCCTGGGACTTTGAGCAGCTCGGAAAGGAGAAGACCATCGACTTCTGGGTCTTCGTCACAGGACCCAATATAAACGGTGAGCCCTTCTTTTTCTTCTAACTCTTAACTGTGTTCGTTGGATGAGCGTTAAAAGTACAAGTAGTGTGATGATTCTGTGTTGGCAGAGGCGTCACTACAAATAGTGGGCCCCTGCGTCTCCACACTCACATCTCGGGCTTTTAGTAAAACTTGCATGATGTAAATATATCCATCCATCCATACGTACGTACACACACACACCTATTTTTTGTTAATTTCTACTTTAAAGGATGAAAAAAAATGTCTCGGGCGCCCTTAAAGCGCTTGGCCTTTCCGAAATAGTAGTTACGCCTCTGGAAAGAGGTGTCAGTCAATTGTCGTTATGTCTCATTTGACAGTCCATTTGAAATAGGAAATCCAGATCGCGATATTCTCAAAGATATACGAAAAGACGCGGCAAATAGATTGTTTTCGCGATCATTTCGATCGAATGAATGCCTTTAGGGCATGCGCTAAAACGGTGCTAAAGAATCATTCTGAATGGATAGCGGGGTCTGTACTTTTTCTAGTTTTTGAAACACCATCCATTATTTCCCTACTCAACTTTTCTGAAATCTTGCTGTTGCCTTTGACGAAATATCCCGGTCAATATGTGTTACCAATATACGGGCTGCGTACCAGGGACAGGTGAGATATTTAACGGGCTCTGCGGGAAAAATTGAATGCTTACTGAACGTTGTTGTCATATGATAGAATTTATCATTCATATAATCAAATTTCCTTCTCATCTTAGTGTGAAATTCCTTTTTTATACATAAAAAGATTGCTTTAAAAACATTCAGAATTATTTTTTTTAAAGAATACAGTTTCCTTTTTTTTTGTAGTCAATTCCACTCTCGATTTTCTCTTCACTCTTTGGTCACTCAGTGGGCCACCTATGAGCCGATTAAACACACCCCATGCTCATAACGTTCCTGCCATAACTGAGGGTAGAGAGGACTCAGCGAGGTCTTCCATCACAATATGCGTGAAATATGTCATGCAACTTGTTAATTTCCATCACTCAAACAGCGATACTTTTTCGTAGTCTATTTTTTACAAGGCATTTAATGATAGACCTCTTTCTCTGAGAAATTTTTGTTTTTGTAAAGCATAAAAGAATTAAATCGGATAGATTTCTGACACAGAATGAAAGTGAATTACGTTTTCTGAAGGCGTTAAAATAAGGACAGAGTAGTTAAAAATATAAGATGCAAGAAATTACGCCGACTCCAGCTTATCGCTGATACAGCAAGTTTTACTACCGATAACCCGTCGGCATCAAACACGACATCAAATAACCACCTGTTCGGCCACCCATCACCGTCCCAAACCTTGTGTCCAGCCTATCCAGCTTCATCATCCCTTGTCCAAGTTCAGCTAAACAATCCCATCAACTCTTCGGCCCACGACCAGAGACAACCAGGAGCAAAACCGAATTTTCTTCTTTCCCCAATTGTTACCCAAATTCTGGGCAACCACTATACTGCCAAGTACCTTCACTCCTCCCCAACCGGAGGGCACCTTTATTGAAAATAACTTTACTAAAAAAATATAAAATGAATATCTTGCACTGTCACCATCCTAAATACTGTGTTATCAGATTCTTTAGGTTGTATAGTAAGTCAGATATTCAAACGAAGGGTCGCGTTCGGTTGGATAATCGTTGGGCCATCTCCATGCACAAACCGAATGGTCAATCACAAACCGAAATCCCATTCAAAATCGAATGCGGCCCTTTGTTAATTTTTGTGTAGAGAATCGGTTTACTTGAACGAGTTCTAACGACAGAGAAGAACTCCCAAATTATATTGCGGAACTCAGTTTCCGGTAAGGAACGACAAAATGAAGTTTCCAAACCGAAATGATATTTGCAGGCAACAAGTCCAAAGGTTTCGAGCCGAACAGTAAGCTCCGTACATATACGGCGAACGAAGACAGACTAACTTCTTCCGATGTAAGCGAACCCAAGCATTCGGTTGTGTTCGGCGCCACTTCATTCGCTGTATGTATGCGTGCCATCACGTTTTCAGCCGAGGACATGGAAATGTTGTCCAGAATGTTACTTGTTCAATGAATCGAGCTTTTTTCCTAATTCGGCCGAAAAGTGAAACGTTTCAAGAGAAGCCAGATTAACATCCATCCGTTTCCGCGATTGTCAAAAATGCGTCAGGCATCGCTGTGTGAGACACACCTCGATTATTAAAGATGGTGTGTACTAACCCTATCGGATTCGTTCACCTCAATGTTAACCTATGGAGAAATCACAAAACTATAAGTTTCCAACCAGTAAGGCATCAGCTATGATTGAAGACTAGTCACTACAGTATTCCTGTATGCGCCGTCGAGGGTCCACCTGTTACGTCAATTAGTATGGATCTGGTGTCCCGGACGGACAGTACAGATCTGCCGACCAATTAAGGCAACCCCGGACCCCAATGTGTCTACTATTGACAGCCACCTAAATGATGATAATTAAAAGGTATTTTCAGGGCTTGTGGCGGCCCAGTGGTACAGCGCGCTGGTTTTCGGTGCTGAGGGTGCTCAGATCGAGTCCCAGCGTTGCGCCACGAAAAATGCCTCCGTTCGTGTCGTCCCTTCATAGGGGGTAATGCTGTCCGCCTATATGGTGCCCCCACAATAAAATGGACAGTAAAACTGCGGCGTAGTAAGGGCCAATGTTTGAAATACAAGTGCCTCCGCATTGGATAAAAAAAAAAAAAAAAAAAAAAGGTATTTTCAGATAGCCTGATCTTTTCTGCACCTTGCAACAGGATTCATTTTACAAATTTCGTCCACCAAAGGAATTTAGGAGAGTTTCAAAATCACTACCAGATTTTTTTCCCTGAATAATTTAAATTTTAAAATATTTGCATTTATAAAAACGAAAAAAAACCCCAAGGTGGGAAATTTCTTTCTCTATTATGGAGTACAATTAAAAAAAAACTTTCCATTCAAGTCTGCAATCCTTGGACACAATTTCTCCGTAGGTTAACATTGAGGTGAGCGAATCCAATAGGGTTATTACACAGCAGTTTTAACAGCTACGAATACCAGAAACAAAAGGATTTTTTTTCAGGCTCTAGCGCCCAGTTGAGTCTATAAATAACATCTAGGACCCGTTTATACGTGCGCAGAAAGGAAGTGGAAGCCGAAATTTTCTTTGGATAGCTTCGTTGAAATCCATCTATCGAGGGCTCTTGACAGAGGATCTCAAAAATACTTTGTCGGCCGTTTCTGTTTCTAATCTGGTTTGAGATTTTTTCCGATAAAATTGGCTGTAGTCATGGCAGAGGTGTTTTCTGCCGGATTCGCTGGCATCACCTACAGACTGATAGCGTCGATGGTAGAAAAGGGTCATCCTGTTGTAGTTTCCAACGCTGCAGGCACTTTGGACCTGTTCACATAGAATCCGTCAGCGTCAACGTTAAAGATTCAGTTGGCACGAATTGGTTAAATGGGTATATGATTGGTTAAAAAATTTTATGCTGATGGACAGACCCTTTGTCTCTCACGACATTCGCCTATCCACACCGTGAATCTGTTGGCTTCTTTATTATAGCAGAACCATGCGGGTGACTCATCTCAGTTCTGACCTCGGACAAACGGGGATCGAACCCACAACCTGACGATGAAGGCATTCAAAGAATACCCGTGGGCCAAACCTCTGCGCCACTTAGCTGGCTAAATAAATGGACTAACGTGTGAAATCATTCACAGACTTTTCGTTTTAAAAGACATAATGGAAACACGATGAACCACTACGCTGTTATCAGGTGGTCTAAACATAATACTCGTCCAGATCTTTAATTCTTGCTCAAATTCGTATACATCGGCATGCTGGGTCATCAAGTAACGGCACATCGATCTTCCATCCATCGGGGATGGCCTACGTCATTGATGACGTAATAGATTTATTTTTTTGTATGAGAATTCAGTTTCCAGACGGATAATGGCCGAGAGTAACGAAGTATACTTTAGGATAGGGTTGCCACAGGTTGAAAATAGAGAGAACTTCTCCAAGAAGAAAAAAGAGCGCAAAAAGAGGACACGATGGAAATAGCCGAATAGAATATTCACTCACACCCATCAGCAATCATTTATGATTTATACGTCAATAAATAGACAATTTGCGAAAAGAACGTTTTTCGGTAAAATTCATTAATGAAATCACAGAATGATAATAAAAGCAAACGATATTTAAATTTAAAAGTTCAGTGCGATTGATAATGGTAAAATAAAAAAATCTAGCGCACGCGCCATATAGGGGAAGAAAAATTGTTTATAATGTTTATACTTTGATTTTTAAACAAACAATAAGATAACAGTGCAATTCTAAATTAACAATTCGCTTGAAGCGGAAATCTTAATATTTGAAATGGTACCTCATTTATCGATTTTGGTTAAGTATAAAAGGAGAAAAAGGGGTAAAACTAAAAAAAAACACCTTTTAGAAATTATATATAGAGATACGTCGCTCTAATCTGTTCGTCATGGAAAGTGATCTTCCTTAGATTTTCACCATGTCCTGACGTATACTTTTACATACCTGTATATATGTATATATATATGTGTGTGTGATAATATTGCTAACTACCTATAATCGCCCATTCTGAGCTTAATCTCTATTCTGATAACCCCTCTTTCTTCTCTTTGGCGTAAACGCCTCGCCTTTCCACACACTAACTTCCTCCGCCAATTATAGCAACCTCCCAGTGCTAATTGTTTTTTGGCGCTCTTGTGACAGGTGCCGGCTGCCTTCGAAGCGAGTAACATGTCGCTGTTTTCATGGAATAAACTTGAATATTTCTTTATGATTTGGAATTTCATTATTTCGGCCTCAATTGTGTTTCTTCAAGAGATGACCCAATTCGGGTCATTTCATATATATATATATATATGAAATATATATATATATATATATATATATATATATATATATATATATATATATATATATATATGTATATATATACATATATATATATATATATATATATATATATATATATATATATATATATATATATATATATATATATATATATATATATATATATATATATATATATATATATATATATATACACTGCTGGCCACCCAAATTGCAACACCAAGAAACACAAGAGATATCACAACAAAATTTATTTTGTAGATAACATGTTGACCAAGTATCAAATGATTAAATTTATAGACTTCTGTGAAGTGTGGTTCCTGCCAAAATCAGTAGCCATAGTAGCCGCCATTGTTGGAGATCACCGCTGCCACACGCCTCGGCATTGATTCAAAGAGACTTTGGATGAGTTCTAGGGGTACAGCAGACCAAGCAGCTTCCACACGTTGCAAAAGTTGATCTGCTGTGGCAGCTGGGGATGGAATCTGGGTCAATCGTAGAGCAACCATGGACCACATGTTTTCTATCGGCGAAAGATCCGAAGAGCGAGGCGGTCAGGGAAGCAATTCAATCTGGCGATTGACGAAGAACCGTTGGACAATGCGTGCCACGTGTGATCGCGCATTATCCTGTTGAAATATGGCTGTGGGCAAGCCCTGAAGGTAAGGAAGGACAACTGGCTCCAACACCTCTGAGATGTAGCGCTGGCTGTTTAAAGTACCGGCAATGCGTACTAGAGGTGTGCGAGAGTGATATCCAATACCGCCCCATACCATAATACCCGGTGCAGGACCAGTGTGGCGGTGCATAACGCAGCTGTTCAGCATCCTCTCTTCACGGTGTCTCCAGACTCGAATGCGATCATCGTGGTGTTGCAGACAGAAGCGTGACTCGCAAGTAAAGACAATTTAATTCCATTCTGCCGTCCACATTCTTCTGTCATCGCACCATTGGCGGCGGAGACGTCTGTGGTTCTGCGTCAAGGGTAGACAAAGCAATCGACGTCTTGCGGACAGACCACTCTGCTGTAAACGGCATCGAATGGTACGCGCAGACACTGGATGATGCGTTACAGACTGCATGTGCTGTGCTATGGTTCGTGATGTGACTGAGCGATCCGTCACTGCCATGCGAACAATTTGCCTGTCATCACGTGAAGTGGTGCGCTGAGGTGGATGCGATCGAACACGCCGGTCCGTCGTACCCTCCTGCATCCAACGATCACATATCTGCATTACAGTTGTTTGGTTTCGTCCAACACAACTACCGATTTCCCTGAAAGATAATCCACAATCTCGGTAGGCCACTATCCTTCCTCTGTCGAACTCGGATACTTGATCAAAAGATGATCGCTGTTTTCGACGAGGCATAATTGACCGTTTTTTTAAAAAAACCACAAGAAAAACACAATTGCCGAACTTTAAATCGTCAAAATCTCCAAGCCTTAAATAGCGCTTTGAAGTGGCGCCACAGGCGCGCGTGATGTGCGTCTGCGCTGAAATTCTAATCATTTTCATATCTCACCTCAGCTAATGCATGTTGTAAATTTCATGTTATTTGCATGTTTCCTTCAGGGTGTTGCATTTACAGTGGCCATCAGTGTATATAAATATATATATATATATATATATATACTAGGGGCTTCGCCCCTAGGCTCGCTACGCTCGCTCCTCTGGTGAATCAAGTGAATGAATGACTCAATAGTTGTTTACAGCGATTGAGTCATTCATTTTGTTTACAGTTGAAGCTTCCCCCCCCCCTCTCGACGAAATGGATGATGCCCGGCGAAATGGATGAATGGGTGAAAAATTGGATCTTCTTTCAAAGGAAGCTAATGAGAAGATTTTTTTTGAAGTATTTCTTTAAAATTCAATTAAAAATCGAAATTTTAAGATAGAGACTTGAAATGAAGTTTATATGAATGAAAAAGCTTTCATCTTCCAGTTGATATAAATATTTTCTTTGTAACATAATAAGTCTGAGAGCATCGAATTTATATATCTCGAAACGCATCAATTTTTCCAAAAAGTGAGTTTTCATTTTTAATAAAAATATCAGTCTGTTTTAAATTATTTTTAAACAAATGACGTCTTGTTTGAAGGAGAAATGTCTGTAGTCTTAGATTGTAAAAAAAAAAATTCTACGATCCTTTTTTGGCGAGTTATCGTAATCTGAACATGAAAAAGTCAATATTTTTCCACAAAACATAAAATAAAAAAAAACTTAAAGTCCGACGAATATGAGACATGTCTTACTTTCTTCCCCACATTGTTCTGCATCGATTGGTATCGGTCTCGACCCCATACCCCCAGCGGTTTCGGAGGAGATAGCGTGACAAGCTTTTGACAGCGGCGGCGACGGCTGCGGCAGCGCCAATTACTTTCTTTTAGAATAGATATATATATATATATATATATATATATATATATATATAAACTTAAATCCTATTCACATGTGCGGAAATGTATTCGCAAATGCATTCAGAAATGTCCGTCTCACATCCTAAAATTATTTCTATTGCTGGCGGCGTGGAGGAGCAAAAAATAAATAGATGAATGGGGTTCTGGGGTAAAAGATACAAAACACACACAGAAAAAAAAAAGGAAGAGGACGTCCTAACGGAGCAAAACCACCGACCCGTCCACATCCGAAATCCAGAAACTGCTTTTATCCGCAAATACTCCCTGGACATGACACCTCAATACTTTCCTTAACGAGGGGTCATTCCGTCTTTTAGGGGCATCCGTTCTTTTTTCTACGCCATCGAACCAAAAAGAAAAGGGAGGTCCCCTCCATTGGTTGCCGTGGCAACCAAAATGGCGCCGATCGATAGACCCCAGCAGGAAACAGTTGGGTGGTATGCGTGTGTGTGCCCGAGTTTCGTTTTCTACCGTTGGCTATATTCGAGGGGGTCTTCCTATCGTTTGAATCGATACAGTCATCGATTCCTGGACGGGTGTTTCATGAGTGATTGAGGACCTTCACCTGGTGTTTTTTTTCATGAAATTTTACCCGTTCGTGTGATTTTTCTCGTTTACTATTAATTGTTATGGTGTTTCTGACAGTGGTAGAATCTTGTAAATAAATTTTTGAAAAAAATTCCGACCGTAGCAGTGAGGTCATTCCTTCTATCTCACAGCTAGATTCGGCGGGAACATGTTTTTGCGGAGTCTTTTCCCATCCCCTCTAAATTACATAAGCCCAATTTAGTCGTTCTAGATCCTCCCCCATCTCTCTCCCTTTGTAAGCAAAAATATACGGATGGCCCCTCCCGCCCTTTGCTTAGGTAAGATTTCGCACATTTGTCGTCGCTGTTTCATAGGACAGACGAAATTTTTTTCAGTTATTAAATTGTATATTTCTAAGTAAAGTGAATTGATATTAAATCATTCACACTAAATATATTAAATGATGAAAACTGTCAGATTTGTATCAACGTTGTGAAGGTATACATCGGCTATACATATATATCGAATATATATATGTATTCACATATTTACACACATTCACACATCTCTCTCTCTCTCTCTCTCTCTATATATATATATATATATATATATATATATATATATATATATATATATATATATATATATATACTAGCTGAATACCTGTGCTTCGCTACAGAGTAGATTCAAATTAAATACAACGGTCAATGTATGCAATTGCTGTAATATATATATATATATATATATATATATATATATATATATGTGTGTATAAATCGCTGTAATATATATATATATGTATAATATTTTTATAGACAAATAATGTAGCAGAAAGTATTAAAATTAAATCTAATAGAATATACTAAAGAATATAGTACAGTTTGAGGAGCATATCTTTTACTGTATTTTAATATTATTTTGGATAATGTCCAATCGTCTGCCGCATTAACAAGAAAAAATATTTTTTTGTCTATTTCGTTGTTATGCTCGTGATTAGTTTAAAGTATCATAAAAAGAAAAGAAACCTCGTGATCAGCATTTAATAGATTAAATTCTAATAATTAATATTTAAAAATTCATCAAAATTCAGAAAATGGAGGTCAAGATTCGAAAAAGATTTCATTTTAAAGGAATTTTTAGGATCTTTCCTGTGTCATAAATTTTATAACCCTCCGATTATTATTTTAAATGTAAACATAAAAAAGTTACTAAAACAGCCTAAAAATTTAATTTAAAAAATCTAAGAAGCATTTATCAAAAATATTTCTTGGTGCACCCCTACACAATAAGAAGAATCGCCATGCAAAATTTCAGCCCTTTAGGTTCAGCGGTCTGGTCTGTGCGTTGTATGTCAGTCAATTACGGAACTGTTTTATATATATAGATATGTAATGTTCTGTACATCGCGGGGATTCATGGACTCTGGTAGTCGTGTACGCTGCGGAACACTCGAGGAGAGGCATTGAAGGAGCACGCATAACAGGCAGAGATGCGAAACATAAAGTGAAGATAACAAACTATCACGGAATAGTTATCCTTGATATATTTTTTTTCAGTTTGAACACATCACTGTAAGGTAGGTTTGCAGACAGGCACAAACAAACCTGCCGGAGCTTTAGTATCGCTAGACATTACACTACATGGAGGATTCTCGGCGGAGAACAGAAAGCGAAACAAGGACGATACCAGGACAGGGAACAGAGCAGACAGAAAAAGTCCGCGGAAAACCCTTGCTCTGGCTTATATACTAAGGGTTCAAGACCCTGACACTAAGGGGCCAAAAACCTTCTAATTGGATATCGGCGAACATCTGACCTCGTGAGTCAAAATTTGTATGATATATTTTGGAAGGCGCGAGATAGACTCCCGATGTTGAATCATGTTTAAAAAATAACGTTTACTGTTTTGCGCACGTGTGTTTAAGGGATAATATGGTTGGTTAGGTCGTTTATTTTTAGATCACAATTGGGAAAAAGGGGCTATGCTTTATTGAGAGGAAACAAGGATAATTTAAAATACGCATTAGATTAATAATGGTAGGGTGTTATTACCTTTAAAAAATGTTCTGATATAATTTCGATCCGTCAATCTTAGTCGGCATTCTGCGTTATACGAAACGCAACTTAAAACACGAGCCTCTAAAATAAGAAATGAGCGATTTCGTGCGGTCCCTGCAAACAGGACAACGTATTTCCTGTACTGGATAATTGAGGAGTTGGTGTAGTCGGGAGTCCATTCTCGTGAGTTCCAGTTTTTTGTCTTCCGTAAGCATGGCTCTGATTCCCCCCTGTCCCTTGTCGGCAAATATAAGCATCGCTTGAACTCCCCCTTCCCCCTTTAATGTTTATTTAATACTTGAGCGGTCCCCATCTCACAGCGATGGCCGTTCGTGCAAGAATGAGTAGCAAAAGTTCCTTCAAGTATTTTTCTGAGTAGTCGTCCAGATTATTATTCATTATTTGTTAAATTATATTAACAATATGTTTAGCAAATAAAATGAAAGTCAATTATTATATTTTTAATATAAATCTGTCATATCATAAAATATGTTTTCGCGGAGGCCGCCACTCGAAGACGCGTCTCGTTCGAAGAGGTCATCGACCGATACTCGCCACGTTCTTTCCATTAAAAAATAAAACGAAAAATTTTACTTTCGATTTAAAATGCAACAAAGCAATTAAATTGCTTGCTGCAAGTCAAATTACTTTTATTATTAACCGTTTAAAGTCAAATTATTAAAAATATTAAATTAAATAAAGTCTAATTACTTAAATTGTTAATCCAATTTTAAAGTCAAATTATTTTAATTACTAATATAAATAAAGTAAAACCTTTAGGAAATGAGAGCCCGACGCCCTGAAAGCTTACGGTCAGTTCCTCGACAGCATACTTAATATATATATATATATATATATATATATATATATATATATATATATATATGTATATACAGAGAGAGAGAGATAGATATAGATAGATAGATAGATGGATATATAGATAGATAGATAGATGCATACATACATACATCCTTACATACATACAGGGTGATTTTTATTAAACTGACACTACTCAAAGTCTTCTGTAGCGCGATCTATCAGCCGGAATTCCACCAAAATTGATAGAGGCACTAAGGACGACATGGGGGAAAAAAGAAGTTCCAAAAGTCGCCGATAGGGGAAGATATGGCGCTGTTATTTGTCGGCGCACCCGAGAATTTGCATAAAACGCAAGTAAAACACCAAAATGCAAATTCATGACTACGTAGTCGACAGCAGCGCCAGTTTTTTGAGCTACAAAGATTGATGCAAAATCATCGCTTTACAGATCAAAGGGTCATCAGTCGCTTTTTTCCACTTGCCTTGCCACACAGATCCACACACACCTAACCATGTGACTTCATTCTGTGGGGTTATATAAAGTCTACGGTATATCTTGGTGGAGTCTCGAAATTGGCGGCCCTAAAGGATAACTAACGCAGGACTGTGATGAACATTTCTGGTAGCATGTTACGCTCGACCGTTGAGAACGTATTGTTCAGGATGCAATGTGTCGTCCACCAGGACGGTGGTCACATTGAAGGTGGGAGAAGTGAATTTGCATACAGTGGATTTGCAGTGAAATTTCTTTGTTATTCAGTGGTCTGCTCATTACAACTTTTTCGGTATTCACCCCTCATCTTTTTAGCCCGTAATACTTGTGCTGCTGTCGACTACGTAGTCGTGAATTTGCATTTTGATGTTTTACTAGAGTTTTGTGCAAATTCTCGGATGTTCCGACAACAGCGCTATATCTTCCACTATCGGCGACTTTTGGAACTATTTTTTTTTCTTACGGAAACTCTTTCCCATGTCGTTTTTGGTCTCTCTATCGATTTTGGTGGAATTCCGGCTGATAGATCGTTCTTCAGATGGCTCTGAGTGGTGTCAATTTTATAAAAATCACCCTGTATATATATATATATATATATATATATATATATATATATATATAAAATATCCACACATTAATTTATTTACGGGAAGGTGTCGAGAGGCTCGGTCCTTGTAGATGTCACTACCAGCTACTTCCACCAGGTCATGGACATGCAGAATAAGGGCCTGTTCACGCCTTTTTACGCCATCGGATTCTCCGTCGACGTAAAATTTTTTAACCAGTCATATACCAATCATGGACTCATTTAACCAATCAGCGCCAATGGAATCTTTAACGCTGACGGTGAGGGATTCTATGTGAACAGGCTCCAAGCCGGGTTCAGCAGAGGACCCTCCTCTTAAACGACGCCATATTTATTCCCCTCTCATGAAAATGTTAGAATAGATATCCTAACGGACACTTGTTGAGAGAAAGAAATTAATTTAAGGGAATCTCTCTCTTCCTAAAGGCGCGTAAATATGAAAGTGAACGGAGTGGTTTGCTAAACCTCCAGAAGCAGGGCTGCAGTTTCTACTTTTGCCACGGTCGTTCTCATCAAAGGAAGTACGTCGCCCTTCACCAGAGCATACGGTTTTGGCTAGGATTCTTTTCTCACTTTTTCTCGGAAATTTTATTTCGAGTAGGAAACTCGATTTCGTTGTTTGTTACCTTAACTCAATAACTCAATCCAACCACTCACTTCATGAAAGTGAACGAACGAAAATCGTTCGTTTCCCCTTTGTGCGCCGTCGTTCGTTGTATGTGTACCCGCTTTGATATTACTTGCGGATGCGTCGAAGGGAACTTTTGAATCATCGAGTAAACTGGATTTTCCAGGATAAAAGGGAAGCCACTGGGACGAGTGTTCGATCCGCCCTCCCCCCCCCCCCCCCCAAAAAAAAAAAAAACTTAAAAAGAAAAAATAAATAAATAAATAAATAAATAAATAAATATATATATATATATATATATATATATATATATATATATATATATATATATATATATATATATATATATATATATATATATATATATATATATATATATATATATATATATATATATATATATATATATATATATATATATATATATATATATATTTTTTTTTTTTTTTAAACTATCCTTTAGGAACGGGGAAAAAACTTCGCTGAAAGGGATTCTTGTTGCACCTCTGATACTGAACTGTACCGATTAGATCACTGGTTCTTAACCTTTTCATTGCCGTGGACTCTTTGATAATTGGGTGACATCTATGGACTCCTCTTTTGGAAACGAGATACATACCAACACATAGTTTTAAAAATTCTAATTAAAATCGATTCTATTCGAATTCTAGAATGGAACTTTTGAATATGAGATACAGCAACTCAAAGTTTAAAAATTCTAACTATAATCGATTCTATTCGAATTCTAGAATGGGACTTTTGGAAATGAGATACAGCAGCACAAAGTTAAAAAAATCTAACTATGATAAATTTTATTCGAATTCTAGAATGAGACTTTTAGAATGCAGATTCAGTAACACTTAATTTTAAAAATTCTAACTATATTCGATTATATTCGAATTCTAGAATGAGACTTTTGGAAATGAGATAAAAACAACATTAAGTTTAAAAATTCTAACTGCAATCGATTCTATTCGAATTCTACAATAGGACTTCTAGAAATTAGATAATAACAACAGAATGTTTAAAAATTCTAATTATAATCGATTCTATTCGAATTCTAGAATGGGAGTTTTTGAAAAGATATACAGCAACACAAAGTTTAAAAAATCTAACTATTATCAATTCTATTCGAATTCTACAATGAGACTTTTAGAATGGAGAATCAGTAACACATAATTTAAAAAATTGTAACTATAATCGATTCCATTCGAATTCCAGAATGGGACTTTTGGAAATGAGAAACAGCAACACAAAGTTTAAAATATCTTACTATGATCAATTCTATTCGAATTCTACAATGAGACTTTTAGAATGGAGATTCAGTAACACATAATTTTAAAAATTCTAACTATAATCGACTCTATTCGAATTCTAGAATGGGACATTTGGAAATGAGATAACAACACTATGTTTAAAAATCTAACTGTAATCGATTCTATTCGAATTCTACAATAGGACTTCTGGAAATAAGATAATAATAACAGAAAGATAATAAGATAATAATAACAGAAAAATTCTAACTATAATCGATTCTATTCGAATTCTAAAATGGGACTTTTGGAAATGAGATACAGCAACACAGAGTTTAGAAAATCTAACTATGATCAATTCTATTCCAATTCTACGATGAGACTTTTGGAAAGGAGATTCAGTAACACATAATTTAAAAAATTCATACTGTAATCAATTCTACTCGAATTCTAGGTTTGGTTTGGTTTGGAGCGCTATGGTCAACTTTTTGCAAATTAGACCGAGAACTACAGTTTAAAGCCGATTCCGAACGGCTACAAACATCCATGCCAAAGTGGGGCTCGAACCCACAGGATCTGAACTGAACGCCAGCGCCCGGGACTTTTGGAAATGAGATACAGCAACACATAGTTTAAAAAATGATAATTATAATCGAGTCTATTCGAATTCTAGAATGGGACATTTTGAAATGAGATACAGCAACAGAAAGTTTTAAAAATTCTAATAATATTCTAATTCTATTCGAATTCTAGAATGCGAAGGATATAAGGCATAAAATAAAAAAAATAGCATTCCAAGAGATATCATTATATTACACAAGCATATTCAAGATTAAAATAACGTATTTGTATATTAACGACGGGTTACTGAACCAAGTGAGTACCATTCGGGGTCCATGGACCACAGGTTTGAGAGGAAGCACGAAAATGGCGTAGAATGACAGACGGATTCCTTCACATTGTGTTGTTTTGCGAAAGAAAATCGAAAATGATGAGAAGGGTTCCCGTTGCCCCGGCAACCGTTTTGTGTGTGTTTGACCTTTCTTCCGGCAATCGAAGTCAGTGCGGGGAATCGGAAGTCTTGGAAATAGAGACGATTCCGCCACAATTTTTGCTTTGCTTTCTCCATCCCTTCAATCAATATATATATATATATATATATATATATATATATATATATATATATATATATATATATATATATATATATATATATATATACAGGGTGTTTCATATTGAATGGGACAAAAAGAAAGCATACCTGTGAACACTGTAATTACTTTATTTTGATGAATCAAATTTACAGTGAAACTATACTTATCCAAGTTTCTATAGATGTTCTATGTGTGCCCCTCCGGTGACACGACAAATATCTATTCAGTATTCTAGTTTCTTCCCCACTCGTGATAGAATATCCTTTGTTAATGATTCGAACACTTCAGTTATCCGCTGCTTCAGTTGCTGTAAGTCCAGGGTAAATGGAGGCACGAACACTTTGTCTTTAACAAAACCCCATAGGTAAAAATCACAAGGGGATAGATCTGGGGATCTTGGTGGCCAACGAAGCAATAGCATATCGTTTGACGTAGCACGGCCAATCCAGCAATGAGGTAGACTATCGTTCAGGTACTGACATAAGTTTTTATACCAATGTGTTGGAGCATCGTCTTGCTGCTGAAGCCGGGAACCGCTTCCACTGAGGGAACGATAGCCGAAGATGTTTTGGCGTATTCCAAAACACAGTACGCTTTCTCCTGCATGGATGGCGCCATTTCAATTAACAGTGCCTCTAGCAGCGATTTCGTAACCAGAAGATTTTACTCTGTTGCCAGATAAAACTTGTATAATTGTAGTTTCAGAATTAATTTGTTTCGGCTAAATAAATCTATTACAGAATTTGTACTATGCTATTCTTTTTATCCCATTCAATATGAAACACCCTATATATATATATATATATATATATATATATATATATATATATATATATATATATATATATATATATATATATATATATATATATATATATATACATATATATAATGCATATATATATATATATATGCATTTTATACCCATCTTTATATATACAGTGGACGCTCGTTAATTCGAACTCCAAGGTTCTCAGAAAAAAGTTCGAATTATCCGAAGTTCGAATTATCCGATGTTAAGAGAAAATATATAACTGTAAATGTGTATCACTGAAGAAGAAACTCTCCTAGTATGTATAACCCAGAAAATATATTATACTATGTTATCTAAAGTTAAACATATTAAAAAGCAATACAGACTTCCCTTAATCATAAAATGAAGCAGAAGATATGCAGTATAAAGTAAACTTTTATTAAAAATATGAATTACACTTTGGAGAAAAACTGTAAAATGGATGTTTGTTTCTGTTTATGATGCCTACATTGTTCAGCCAGCTTCTCGATTGGAAGTAAACATTTCAATTCATTTTCAGAGGAACGTTCAATCTAAATAAATGCTTTCAGAGTTTTAATAGAGTCCATTATGGCTTTGACCATTATGGCCGCATTAGAAATATCTTTCGGCAGGTAAGTAGAGAAAAGCCCTGGCAGTTTCCTACCGAAATTGGTGCATATGTCTTCGATTACATCAGAGCTTTGGCCACATACAGTTTGATAAGAAATATTGTGCCTTGACTTAAATCGAGAAAGCCATCCATCACTGCATTTAAAATCTTCAATACCCATTCGAATTGCCTATTCATCAGCCTTCGTCAGCACTAGGGGTCCATTTATCCGAAAATTTCGAGATCTAACATCCTGGAACCATATCAGTAGAGTTTTTTCTAGAACTTCTTGGGACGCATTTCCCATGCGTTTCCTTCCTCTAGCAAATTTTGATTTTTCCCATGAATCTAAAATTGACTCCTTGTTTTTCAAATAAGTTGACAAGGCATTTTTTTAAATTCTATAGTCAGCTTCTAACTTTGTTTTACATTCGCCATTCTCTACTTTCTTTAGAATTTCTACCTTTGTCTTCAAAGTTAGGGTGTTGTACTTTCCACGTGTAGACATCCTGAATTTTTACACGTTCACACCACACAATGAGGAAGAAAAACTAAACCACATTAACTTGTCTGCACTGCAGTTATTACTGACGCAGCTCCCTAGAATCTATAGTAAAGACTAGTTTTCCTGAAATTCTAAGAAAATCGATCCGAATAAAGGAAAATTGCTTTTTCCGTTTAGCACTAATAAGAAGGACAATAGCTACTAACGTTTAGCGGACATGCAATAGTCTAGAAATGCAGGCATGGGCCTCTTTACACAGAAAAGAAATTTTGACACACAAAATAATAAGCAATAGTCTAGGAATGCAGGCATGGGCCTCTTTACACAGAAAAGAAATTTTGACACACAAAATTATAAGTACAGTGTGTATTTTCTCTATTAAACGAAGAAAAAGAATTTTTTTTGTCAAATTTTTAGTTCGAATTAATGAGATATTTTTAACATTGACTCCAATACAAGTTTTTTGGGGCCTTTGGATTAGTTCGAATTAACCGAAAGTTCGAATTAACCGAGTTCGAATTAACGAGCGTCCACTGTATATATATATATATATATATATATATATATATATATATGTATATCCCTTGAAGCGAGTGACGTACGTTGTTTTAACCCTTTAACTGCCGGGATTTTCTCCAAAATACGGCTCGTAAAAAAAAGTCAGGTTTTTTTTTTCATCTTTATAGGCAAACTAGCTGAATACCCATGCTTCGCTACGGAGTACATTCAAATTAAATACAACGGTCAATGTATGCAATTAATGATAAAAAAAAGAACAAAAAAATATATTTATTATAAAAACAACTGTCAATATATGCAATTAATGCCAAAAAAATATATTTATAAAAAATTTGTATAGACAAAATAATATAGAAGAAAATATTCAAATTAAATCTAATAGAACATACTAAAGAATATAGCGCAGTTAACATAGTACAGTTTGAGGAAAATTTCGTTTACTGTATTTTAATATTTTTGGGGGTAATGTCCAATCGTCTGCCGCATTAGAAAGAAAAAAATATTTTATATCAATTTATTTCGTTGTTATGCACGTGACGTAAAATTAATTTAAAGTACCACTAAAAGAAAAGAAACTAAGTGATCAACATTTAATAAATTAAATTCTAAAGTTTAATCTTTAAAAAATCACCAAAAATCAGAAAATGGAGTAAAGATTCGAAAAAGATTTCCTTTTAAAGGAGTTTTTATGATCTTTCTCGTGATATAAATTTTATAACCCTCAGATTATTATTTTAAATGCAAACTTAAAAAAAGTTACAAAAACAGCTTTAAAATTTAATTTAAAAAAATCTAAGAAGAATTTTTCAAAAATCTTTCTTACTGCACCCCTACACTGTAAGAAAAATCGCCATGCAAAATTTCACCCCTTTAGGTCCAGTGGTTTGGTCTGTGTGTTATCTGTCAGTCAGTCAGTCACTGAATCGTGTCCGAGGCCACACGAGTGCCAATTTTGATACCATTCGGCCCCATAGTCTCCCTGTTCGCGAGGACAGCCGCGGAATAAAGTTCAATAATTCAAGTTCGATTTGCGCAAATTGTGCATAAAATTGTACATAAATTCGAAAACAGTTTATAAGTTAAACAAAATTCTGTAATATTATACCAATAAATTTCCAGTTGATAGCTAATAAATTATAATTCTTTTTTTACCTTAAATGTCCAACAAAAAGCGTAGTTCAAAATGCAATTTTCTTCAATAAACCCTTAAACATTGCCAATTTCAAACATCCTTTTTCTATTTATCAATACTTCCTCCACTTGAATCTTTAAAACATTAAATGTTTTACTGATAATAAATGAAAATATCTTTTGATGTGTTGCTATGGTTACATGACTATGGTTGACAAAGGAAAAATTGTAAAAGTGAAGCATCAGCTCAACATTTAGGCCCTTTCTTTCTACTGATCAGATAAACATAATATATAGCCTATGTCTATCTGGAATAATGTGCCTTTCAAATAGTGAAAGAATCTTTCAAACAGGTGCAGTGGTTCCGGAGATTACCCTCCACACACAAAATCCGCCCTCTCTCTTTATATATTAGTATAGATGTTATATTAATAAAGGTAGTTTTACTCTTCTTTCGACGAAAACGAGAAAATGATTGTAGATGACGTTTCGAACACTAGGATGCAGTGTTCGAAACGTTTTCATTTTCCTCGTCGTCACAGAAAGGCGGGGAAAAAATTCTACTATTCATAAGAATTATATTTCATAATTATGATTCATAAGAATTATATTTAGGTGAGAAAATACGATTATTTTACGCGGGGGAGGGACGTATTTTAGCAGTCCTCTCGCAATGTGACGAGGAGATTCGATCAACCATAAAATGGCGTCGAAACACAAGGTAAATCTCATGGAAATTAGCCATGATTTCCATGCATGTGACATTTTCCATAAAGACGTTCAGTTTACATAAAATCTGCTCAAGATAACGGTTCCGAAAAAATCTCGAAGAGCAACAAACGTGGATGTGGATCGGCTTCCTCGTCTTTCTCCTCCCTTAACCGTTGGTCCGACCTTCAGAGCCAGGCTGATCCACTGTGGTGCAAGAGGCAAGTTTTAAGAACAGCGCCTTTTTTAAATTTTTAGAGTGACTCTTTAGCAATGAAAATATTTCTATTAGAAATTGTCTATTCAGGGCCTGTTCACGTAGAAGCCTGCAGTGTCAGCGTTAAAGATTTCGTTGGCGATGATTGATTAAATGGCTCAATGATTGGCATATTATTGGTTAAAAACTTTAATGCTAACGCTGACGGATTCTATGTGAACAGGCACTTAATAAAATAACGGACATATTGTGGGGAAATTATATATATATATATATATATATATATATATATATATATATATATATATATATATATATATATATACAGGGCTCGATATATATATATACAGGCCTAGCTTATTTTATATATATATATATATATATATATATATATATATATATATATATATATCTGTGTGTGTGTGTACGTGTGTACGCATGTATGTATATATATTTCTCTCTCTCTCTCTCTCTCTCTCTCTATATATATATATATATATATATATATATATATATATATATATATATATATATATATACAGTGTTCAATTTCTAGAAATAGAGGTGCTGGAGTTGTAACCATCCGGGATAGTAAAGGAATATATATATGTGTATGTATGTATATATTAAAAATGACAGAACTTTAAAAAAGTAAAAAAAGTAAATACATTTGAATATAATTTGTTACGTAATAAAAATAATGTTCTACACCCTTCTTAGAGCCTTTATTGCAGAAAATTGTCCTTTCTGAAGAAATGATTGTTAGATCATGCCATCGCTCTCGAGTTATGGTTGTTCGTAGATAATTGTTAAAAATTTTTCGTTCAGACAAACTGCTCTCGGCTGCTGCGACAGTGACAGGTAGGATTCTTAGAGGTACGATAACGTCTGGAATTAGACATTGAAAATTGAATTATCATAATCTCATGATGAGTGTGAGGAGCCCTCATAAGTACCGGGGCTGGACTTAATTTTAAGTGGAAAAAGCCTGCCCAAATGTGCCGATTTTAAGCAAGATGGACAGGGTCGTTAACAAGACGTTAAACAGAGTCGTTAACGGACAGTTCAAAGTAACTAATCACAGCCAACGCAGGGAGACCAGGTGTGCCGACACACGAGCGGACCGGAAAACCGTAGGCTTGTTTCCCACGTTGAGGTCGAATTCTCTAGAATCTTCCGGGATTTTCAGAAAGAGGGATAAGAAAAAAAGGATGAGGGAGAGATGACTATGAAATGAGAGATATCTATGAACTGATGGGGAGGTGCTACCCTTCTCTATGTTGGACTTTAGATTGAACTAAGTTATGACTATCTCTCTCTCTGGTCTTCGAATGATGTTTGAGGAAATCATAGTTGCTGTATATATATATATATATATATATATATATGTATGTATATACTATATATATATATTATATATATATATATATATATATATATATATATATATATATATATATATATATATATATATATATATATATATATATATATATATATATATATATATATATATATATATATATATATGAATAATAAGAGATCTGTATTATATGTAAGGAAAGTATATATAACGTGTCCATGAGAACCATAAACGAGCCACATAATCACAAGATCACGACAGTGTGTTTATAAAAAAATAGTCTAAATATTCGATTATGTTTGTATATCTTTACGAATTATTCGTGTATTAGATTGAACTATTAATATTTTTTCGTCATTCGACAAAATTTTCGTATTTTTACTCTGTCTCATTTTGGCGACTCTTGCCATTCGGAGCCTGAGGCGGTTGCCTCGTCGCCTCATCTTTGTGACCGGCCCTGCCAACCGTCTGTGGAGTTCTCTTTCTAATCGTACATACACTTCGCTCGTGGTAAAACACTGTCCCCATATTTAGTTGAAAGGCTTTCCTGATTCAGCTCCTGATTCAGCTTCAAGTAGTAATCAGCCCCATTTGGGTAGTAAGCTACGTCTAGCCCCTGCGTGGAAAAATTTCTTACACCTGGTCAAAGTGGATGGTATCATTCACTTCGACAAATCAGATTACAAGCAAATGGAACAACGAATGAGAGGACTAAGATGTGTCCGAGAAGGAGGTGCTTCAAAGTTTTCGTGGAGAACTGAGAAAGGCAGAGGACCTCAGATAGCGATTGAGATCAATTCTTGAGTCTGTTCGGCCGTAGGTCAGATTACCATTTTTGGAAACTTTGAACTCCCAGGCTTCGTGCCGTTTACGTAATCGGTTTAGACTTCCGAATGTTAGGGGAAATCTCCCCGGTGCCTTCGGGCGGAATGGATGCATTATGCTTGTTAATTCAAGGTTGTAAATATTGTAAATATTAAGTAATTTAATTTTAAACCTAAACTCCGTATTTGTGTAATCTACGTATGTGTCAACTTTCTGGAAAAACTGAACATATCGCTACAACACATATAACATTTGACAAGAGTTACGTGTGCTATAACCGTATGTATGTGGCAATCTAGCATTTGAGTATTAGGCTAGTTTAACGCCCAAAAAGAAATTCATAGTAAGTGAATCAACACCCCAAAAACATAGGTTAATCAACACCCCAATAAACAAGTATTTTAGGTATAGAAACATAAAACATGATGAATTAATCTAAAAAAACAAGCATATTAGGCTATTTAATTGTTGTCGTTTAAATTATAATCTAAGCACAACTTGCCAATGAATATAGTATATATATATATATATATATGTGTGTGTGTGTGTGTGTGTGTGTGTGTGTGTGCGTGTGTGCACCGTCACTATTTTTTTAACCGACATTCCACCCAGAAACCTTGTTTTGTGAAATTTTCAATAAAAAAATAAATGTCTTTTCCACGATAAAAAACTTTTTTTTCACGTAAGAGGAAAATTGAGGGAAAAAAAAAATTTTTTTGGCTTGCTACGAAAAAAAATATTCTCTTAAGGCCTCAGTAAGCATATAAAAGGAACTGATTTTTTGGAGAGGGCGAACTTGCTGCCGGGAAATCACGCCTCCGACTTCCATTACTTCGATCCCAAACAGAGTTGAGAGAGACACATTTCCGTTGCATGACTTATGAATGCGGAATCGACGCGGGAGAGATCCACTCCTTTTCATTGAAAGCTCAAATTTTTCCAGAAAGGGAGACACTCCTTTTAAGAAATGAACCGAATTTGCCTTTCCGCAAACACTTAGTTTTGCAGCGAGGTGACACGCTCAGGTACTGCACCAGAAAATGCGGATGCGATGAATGCCGATTTTCATTCTAAAGAATGATCGATCGTTCTCCTCCGGTTTTGTCGTCGGGCCCGAGGTAGCCTAGTGGTAGCGTGTTGGTTTTTGGACAGGGGGTGCACAGTTCAAATCCCGAAGTGTGACGCTAATTGCTTTCGTGTCGACGCCGTATATAGTATCGACGCACGTTCAATCGGTAGACAGGAAAGTCCTACTATATGTTCACAGGGATGAGGGATGGTACAAGACACCGAGAGGGCTCGGTCCAACGGCACTAAGGGGAGTAATGTTGACTTACCTATATGGGGCTACCAGTTATAAAGAAGTCAACAATTTCCGCGGTACATAGGGCGAATGTCTCACGACAAGAGCCTCCGCTTTTAAATAACCCCCCCCCCCCAAAAAAAAAAAATTATTTGTCACTGTTTTAAGACATTTGTTCATACGACTTTGTCAATAAGCATGGTTTCTTAACCTTTAGCTTACGGGAGCCCATCTTTCAGATTCCTTCTTTAGAACGGGAAATTTCCTACTCCCTTTGTAAGAACGGCCATTAAGGGGATTATATAACCCTAGGTATTAATGGTATTGTATATTATGCAAGTATATATATATATATATATATATATATATATATATATATATATATATATATATATATATATATATATATATATATATATATATATATATATATTCATTCTTGGCCCGTATACTTGGGATACATGCTATCCCATCCCGTAATAAAAGGTTAACTTGTTGTCCACGAACTCCATAGAACCAGACACGGCCCGACATAGCAACTAGGGCTTTTCGGTGTTAGATACCTGTCGGGGGGAAACATACCGCAACCAGAGGCCACTCCGTGTACTAGGCACCCCAGGACCAGAGAGCAGGCCCAACGTAGCAGAAGCCGCCAGACGGTAAGCCTGGGAGATTTTAGGCACCAAACCAAGCTCTGGTAGAGGAAATACTCGATGGAAAAAAAACAGTGTCATAGCAAGATAGTCTTTATACCTTGGCTAAGGTGATGGCTAAATTAGCAAAATGCTCTGGTATAAGCTCTGGTAGAGGAAATACTCGATGGAAAAAAAACAGTGTCATAGCAAGATAGTCTTTATACCTTGGCTAAGGTGATGGCTAAATTAGCAAAATGGCGCGTCACGCGGGAAAAGACCGGCAGAAAAAGCTATCACAGAGCAATTTTGACGGTATCGAGCAGGCTTCGATTAGGACAAGACTCGGCCGTAAAAGGCCATGTTCCATTTTGGAGGGTTTGGAGCGCTACGGTCAAATTTTTGCTACACGAGGGCTCATTAGACCAGGACTTACTGCTTAAAACCGATTCCGAACGGCTACAAACGTCCATGCCAAAGGTGGGATTCGAACCCACAGACTCCCGTACCGAAAGCCAGCGCCCTAGCCAGTCGGCCATCGCCCGAGAGCCGTCGCAATCCTGGATCGCATCACATGAAAACCAAATCAAGTTCTCATATCGGTCACTCCTTTCAAAAGCGTGATATCTCTAAAATTGACAATTTTTAGCTATGCCTGTTTTCAGAATGCCCTGAAAGAGTAGTAGATACAGGTAGCCCTCCTACAGCACGGCATCTTACAACACGGTTTCGCTGTAACACGATAGGATAAATTGCGGGAACCCCCGTATAACAGTACAACCTCTAACACGGTTTCGCTCTAACACGATAAATAAATTGCAAAACACTTTGTACAACACTGTACTTCTACAGCACTAGATTACATGATTTTTGTTTAACACATTTAAAAACTAAATTTCCTTAAAATAATGACGGGAAGGAATAATGAACTATAGTCCCTTTACATGAAAATGTATAAACAAATTATAATTTATTCATTTATAATTCTATAAAATTACAAGAAGGCCTAAGCTTAGCTGAAAATCTTGAATCATTTTTCTTGAATGAAGACCCTTCCGCTGAAAGAAGCCGAAAATTCAAAAGGGAGCTGCAAAATTATCTATCTTTATAGCGTGATATCTACAATGACCTTGTAAGAACCAGCAAACAAACTAAAATTACAGATTTTTTAAAAAGGATAGAAGGTACAAGAAATCTAAATGAAGAAAAAGGTTCTGAAAGTGAAGGTGATATCGTTCAACCGAAAAAACATTCTCGTTTGATTGTACTGAGCAGTGATGAGAAAGAAATTTATTATAAGTTTCCCGAACGTAACCCTCCTTTTTGTACTGGCTATGGGTCTCATATAACACGGTTTCACACAACATGCCATTTTCTAGGAACCTATCTACCGTGTTAAAAGAGGGTTACCTGTACCTGCAAGATCGTCATTTCTCACTGCTCAATTTGTAGCCGCTAGAGAGCAGAATGAATATTTATTTTTAATACATTTTTATTGCACTTTTAAACTTTAAAATCACTCTCCTGAAAAATCACGTTTTTTGAGTTATGACGTTGTTGAAAGGAGTGAGCGATTTGGTCACTGGCTGCGTCCCACACTGCAGACACATCAATGATAGAGCTGTCCGAAAGTCGCCAATGGGCACTACTCCAGGGACGAGTAAAATAGATACAAAAAAGAAAAAGGGAAGCTGCTTGGCTGCATAAATGAAACTAAATGAGAGTGGACCGAGATATCCTGGGTTGAACATTAAATGTACAACTGCCTGGTTAAGCTGCAGTCGATAGGTCAGACACCTCATTGGGACAGGACCAAATCTCCTGGATTACGCGAGCCGCGTCACTCCTCATTGCAGGTTGTCCATGGACTCCTTGGGGGTCCGTGATTCCCTTTCAGTGGGTCCGCTCACTCGGAGGCGAATTCTAGTCCAGACTCGTGCGTCAAAACACTTCGAGACTTTTTATTCGAAACGAAAAGGGATGCGTGCTTTTCATTTGATAATTAAGAAAACAAAAACATTCAGTAGACTTTGAATTTGAATTCAGTCCTATGTACTAATGTGCAGTAGTCACTGGGTCAGCAATACATCCCTAATTTACAATTACATTATTCAATGACACATCTGTTTTTGTACTACATCGATATCTTTCGTGATAGTTTGTATTTTATTTTACCCACATCCTTCCCATCCTAGAACACGAATAGAATCAGCATCTTTAAAACTGCGTGTCTCTTTAGGACATTTCCCAACTCTTTGTTTGAAACGGTTCATTATGCGATTCATTATGATCAGAAGGAGGGGTCCATAACTTTCACCCTATTATCAGAGCGGCCCAAGGCAAACATAAAGGTTGAGAACCAGTGGTCTAGCCTGATTCGGGTGCCTCCGAAGAGTGGGTAATGAACAGCATTCAACAGTATTTCAACCCTTTGAGGGGCGCCGTTTGCACAGTGCAAACGGCCTAAAACTAGTCTTTTATCACTTGTATTCAATGTATTCCAGTTAAATGAGCAGAAAATGGTCAGTACTGCCATCTGTTATCAGTTTAAAGAAGTAAAAATAATTTGCATCCTTTAATTGGAAAATTTTTCAAGATTCTTTAGGTTAAAAAAATCGGGGGGGGGGGGGGAATCTGAACCATGCAAACAGGGTAGGTTGTTGCCCCTGAAAGGGTTAAAGTTGTCAGAATTTCAATTTCGAACAAAGTACGATGATTTCTGCAACATGTAACTGGCATGCTGTTACCGATATAATAATGCTGCTGTTTATTTTTCTTTCTAATAATATTTAAAAATGTACAGCCATCATTATATTATTTCTCCTTTTACATTATTTTTTCAAAGTTTTTCTCCTCAAAGAGGTCAATAGTACGTTTCAGGCAAAGAAAATAATCTGCTTAAAAAAATAAAAAAAAAAGAGAAAAGAATTTTTTTTCTTCATAAATCTGAGCGGCAACTTGAGGAGGTACCTTAATGAGAGAGTTTTTTTTAAATGATTATTCATAACCTCTCGACACGCGCAGTATTATGTCCATTAGAGGAACGTTCGAAGACTCCTTACCTGACCAGCTCACCACTCTTACAGTCTGAAATGACACGCGGCATTTCTATGATAACAAAATGTATTTTTTCTCCATTTGCGCGAAGGAAGGAAATCCATTCCGAGGCGCGAATTCCATTAACACAATAGAGGCATTTGCTATGTATGAATTCGTTCTCTTTAAGAACACGGGAGATGCCATCCGAGTCATTTTCTGGCGAGGTATTCGGTTACCGCCGAGCTAAACGGTTTGAACGCTGCCCCCCTCCCCCCTCCCGAGCGTCTCGGGTCGGTGCCTTCTCACACGTGGTCCCGAATTAGAGACCGCGCTTCGAACAATGAAAATTTCCTTTCCGGCTTTTTCTTTCTCCGCGAAAAAAACAATAACGCGCGAGTCCGTCCTTTATTCCTCGCCATAAAACACGTTCGGCCTTTGTGACACTGACTTCTGTGTCACTCCGGTCATCGCTTTGTGCCGGAGTGGCACGTTCGGGGTCCTCTAGGGGCAGTAAATATTTCTCTGATTTCCCCCTGCCCCTCCCGCCTCCTATATCATTCCTGCATATTTCGCATTCCCTACCGCGTCACGAACGTCGAATGTGCAGGCATATCCCAGTATTCTTTTACCAATTTCTGTTGATCTATTATCGTGCACCATTACGCTTTATTGATTTCTATAGGTCTATGACGGTATACCATGACGCCCTTCATTGATTTCTAATGGCCTGTAATGGGATACCATTACGCTTGTATTGATTTCTCCCGGCCAATAATGGTGAGCCGTTACGCTTTCATTCGATTTTTATCGGCCAATAATGGTGAGCCGTTACGCTTTCATTCGATTTTTCTTGGTATAAAATGGTGCAGCACTACGCTGTTATTGATTTCTCTTGGTCAATAATGGTGCGCCTTTACGCCTTCATTGATTCTAAAGTGGTGCTCCATCACGCTTTCATTCATCTCTATTGGTCTAAAATGGTGTACCGTTACGCTTTCATTGATTTCTTTGGGATCTTCAACCTTCCGGGACCGTTGGCAAAATCAATTTACCGGGTTACTTATCAGTTAAACTAATTTTCGAAAATGAGGTCAATAGCAACGTACCGGTGCACCAATACAGACCAGGAGAAATCAAGAGAAGTATTCTGGTGCACTCGAATAGAACAGTAAATATTTATAAAAACATACCGGTACGCCCACACAGACCAACAAAGATCAACGGGAACGTAACGGCGCACCATCATAGACCATGAGAATTCAACGAAAGCGTAATGGTGCACCATTATTGACCATTAGTAATCAATTAAAGCGTAGAGGCGCACCATTATAGATCATTATTGATCAAAAGAAATAGGTAAAAGAATACTAGGATGCCTGAACAGGCCGACATAAATCAATGAAAGCAAGCTATCGAGGCAAGCACCAGCATAAATCACTAAAGACGTACTGATAGACGTATTGATAGATGTACTGATAACCACTAAAGACGTAACCTTTTTAGTAGTTTCTAATAGTTATTTTTAGCACGGTATTAAGATATACCAAGCTGTTTTCTACTATCTCTTGAATTAGTTACGGTTACTGGACTATCTCTTTAAAAGAGAACATGTCCTCTTTTTGGGTCCGATCTTTTAACTCTCACTTTTTTTTAACCTAGTCCTTTTTGCGTCCTCTTTCCCCCCATTTGCTTTCAGTCTAATCTACTTCATACCGCGAAATGTGCGGGTGTTACTTTTTAATATCAGGGCATAATGGAAATGTAGAAAGACGATGGTCGACGATGAGGGAGCTCTGGACAACGGGAAGACATCGTCTCAACATGGAACGCGTTCAATCAGTATGATCGGTAACATATAATTATTTAAAATATAACATGTAAGCTATTTTATGATGAAATAAAAAGCGATAGCAATTGCTATCTGAAGTTATGGGCTAAGGAAGAAAGGATACCGAGAGACACGTGAACGAGGAAATCTTATTGTGATTTTTTTCTTTAATGATATAATTATTCCTAAATATTATAATTTATGTAAAAAAGGAGTTATTTTGAAATAAGAACGACCCTTTTTTTCGCAAATTGTATTTTTATTGATATAATAAATATGAATTGCGGGCCCGAGGTAGCTTAGTGGTAGCGCGTCAGACTGGGGGTTTGCTGGGTTCCCGCCGAACGCCATTCAATGCCTCCGTATCTAGGCACGTTCCATCCGTCTATCGGAAAGTCTTTCCACGAGGCCAGTGGGTGGGAGAAGATACGATCCCACAAAATGTAGCCCAAGGCAAGGGGTGATCGGTCTAAATGGATGTGGCCCCAGAAGGTGGTATTGGTCCCCCTAAACGGTGCCCCCCCCCTTTGAAAGAAAGCCACCATTACCATGGTTAAAAGTGAAGATGTCTCCAAGCATAAGTGCCCCGCATTGGCAAACAACAACAATCTATGTATATATATATATATATATATATATATATATATATATATATATATATATATATATATATATATATATATATATATATATATTGACTGATTGACTGACGGACAGATAAAGCACAGACCAAAAGGGTTGACATTTTGCATGGTGATTTTTCTTATAGTGTAGGGGTGAACTAAGAAAGATGTTTGAAAAATTCTTGTTAGATTTTTTAAAATTAAATTTTTAAGCTGTTTTTGTAACATTATTTTAAGTTTGCATTTAGAATAATAATCTGAGGGTTATAAAATGTATATCACAAGAAAGATCCTAAAAATTCCTTTAAAATGAAATCCTTTTCGAATCTTTACATCCATTTTCTGAATTTTGGTGAATTTTTAAAGATTAATTTTTAGAATTAAATTTATTAAATGCTGATCACGTGGTATCTTTTCTCTTTGTGATACTTTAAACTAATTTTGCGTCACGTGCATAACAACGGAATAAATTGACAAAAAAAGAATTTCTTTCTAATGCGGGAGACGAATGGACATTATCCAAAAAATATTAAAATACAGTAAAAGAAATGTTCTTCAAACTGTACTATATTACTCAGTATGTTCTATTAGATTTAATTTGAATATTTTCTTCTACATTAATTTGTCTATAAAAATATCCGTTACGATTTGTTTATATACATATTCTTTTGTTTTCTTTTGGTATTAATTGCATACATTAGCCGTTATATTTAATTTGAATGTACTCCATAGCAAAGCACGGGAATTCAGCTAGTTATTATATATTTATAAAAAACATATCCTGTTCGCTATTTTCAAGGCATCCTTCTTATGTTTTCTGTCTTTTTAAAAAAAAGTTCTCTTCCTATGCTTCCAACAATTGACAACCTTAGTCACAGCTGAAAAAGCGGACGCCTTACCCCTCTTCCACGCGAACACGAAAATGATTCCGACAAAAAGAATGTTTCTGGGGAAAACTTAATCTCCATTCACTGCTTTAATTAAATCTCTCCTTTTTTTTTTCTGCGCGTGTGCGCCGCCGAAAAAGAGCGCATCGTCGCTTCCATTGCTCTCTCCTTTACCGCATTTAAAAGAAAATTTCCTGCGAATATTATCCGGAGAAAAGCTCGTTAGGAAAAAGTCGATGAATTACAAATGGACTGCGGTTAGGGGTGAGAGGAGGCGCTCGCTTCTCTCTCGATGACCCAATCATTTGTTTATCGTATCGGAGGAGGGGGCGACTTTTAATCGAATGACTTATGATGCGAATAGGAACGGAGGAATTGGGTAATGAAAGAAATTGACTTTGGAACATATATATATATATATATATATATATATATATATACATATATATATATATATATACATATATATATATATATATATATATATATATATATATATATATATATACATATATATACACATATATACATATATATACACATATATACATATATATACGCACATATATATATACACATATATACATATATATACACATATATACATATATATACACACATATATATATACACATATATATATATATATATATATATTTCTTCTGTTTCATATGGATTGTACGGTGTCTAAGTATGTTTATTGCTCAGATCATACTTATTACAAACAATCCATTGGTTTTAGACAGTATTGGCACCGCTGAAGACAAAGTACTCTCTAAAAACTTATTTTTCACATTTCTATTCATATTTTTCACTTATCTTTTCATGCCTTTGTTTCCTGGCTGTAGTGGTTTAGTGCTTATACAGGTTTTTCACTTACAACTTAGTCTAATATATATATATATATATATATATATATAAAAATATATATATATATATATATATATATATATATATATATATATATATATATATATATATATATATATATATATATATATATATATATATAGTCAGTTTTTTCCAAGATGACTTTGTTTGCTTATGTCTCTTTAAAAATATATTATTTTCGATGTAAGAAGTACCAAAATCTGCCCTTTGCATCAAAAGTGTTTCGTAAACCATTGAACAGACTTGGGTACTTCTTACATTGAAAAAAAAATTTTTTTAAAGAGACATAAGCAAACAAAGTCATCTTGCGGAAAACTGCCTTGGGCACTTTTTGTACCAAGCCGTAGATTATGTGTGTGTGTGTGTGAGATAATATTATTAATAACCATTAATCGCCTTTTCTGAACTTTCTTTCTCATCTTGTAATCTTTCCGACGCCTTGGCGAGATGCTTCGCTTTTCCATACTAACTTTTTCCACCAATTCTGGCACCCTCTCTTTGACCTAATTCTAGATTCACGCGCTACTCAGAGACGGCGGGCTCGCTCGATGCGAATAACATGTCATGTCGCTGTTTTCGTGAAATAAATTATTTTCTTCATGATTCAAACTTCCATTATTTCGGCCATGATGTATGATTTTCTTCAAGAAATGACTATTTTGGTTCATTTCATATATATATATATATATATATATATATATATATATATATATATATATATATATATACTAGCTGAATACCCGTGCTTAACTACGGAGTACATTCAAATTAAATATAACGGTCAATGTATGCAAGTGATGCCAAAAAAAATTTATAAAAAAATTGTAACGGATATTTTTATAGACAAAATGATGTAAAAGGAAATATTAAAATTAAATCTAATGGAACATACTAAAGAATATAGTAGGTACAGTTAATATAGTACATTTTTAGGAACATTTCTTTTTCTGTAATTTAATATTTTCTTAGATAATGTCCAATCGTCTGCCGCATTAGCAAGAAAAAAAAATTATTTTTGTCAATTTATTTCGTTGTTATGCACGGGATTCAAAATTAATTTATAGAATCGCAAAAAGAAAAGAAACCACGTGATCAGCATTTAATAAATTAAATTCTAAAAATTAATAATAAAAAAATTAAGAATAAAAAAATTATTCGAAGAGTACCTCTTCGAATGGGACAGTCTTGGGAAAAGGGGGAAATGGTATTCTGAACGACGGTGGAAAAGGAAATCAAACCAAAAAGGTTGAGAACCACCGATATAGACTGTTAAGTGTAGGAATATTCCGCCGCCTTACTGTGAGGGTGTAAAAGAGAGAACACACAGTAATATTTTAGTTTTGGAAAGTTCAAAACAGTCATTCGTTAATGCTTGTGAAGTAAGTAGTAAAGCTTCTTTTATTCATAGAAAGGATGATGTAAACCCTACACACACACATGCACGCACGCAATAGTGAATACCCGTCCTTCGCTACAGACTACATTTGAATTAAATACAGCGGTCAATGCATGCAATTAATGCCAAAAAAAATATATTTATTAAAAAATCGTAACGGATATGTTTGTAGAAAAAAAGTAGAAGAAAGTATTCAAATTAAATATAACGGTCAATTTATACAATTAATTTGTGTGTTTAATATCCATAAAATATACTCATTTGAAATAAATTCTTAAAAAACTTCCATCTCAATGAGTCTAGAGGTTAAATTTTGTCTTTTGCCATATTTTAAGATTTCTTTGTCAATTTATTTCGTTGTCATGCACGTGACGCAAAATTAATTTAAAATATCACAAAAAGAAAAGAAATCACTTGATCAGCATTTGATAAATTAAATTCTAAATATAAATCTTTAAAAATTCACCAAAAATCGGAAAATTGAGGTAAAGGTTCGAAATAGATTTCATTTTAATTTAATTTTTAGGATCCTTCTAGTGATATGAATTTTAGAACTCTCAGATTATTATTTTAAATGCACACTTTAAAAAAGTTACTAAAAAAATTTAAAAATTTAATTTAAAAAAATCTAAGAATTTTTCAAAAATATTTTTTAGTGCACCCCTACACTATAAGAAGAATCGCCATGCAAAATTTCAGCCTTTTAGGTCCAGTGGTTTGTTTTGGGCATTGTCTGTCAGTCAGTCAATCAGTCAGTCAGTTACGGAACTGTTTTATATATATTTAGATATATGTATGTATGTGTGTGTGTGTAAATTTTATATATTTATATGTATTAATATATATGTATATTTTCATATATGCATATTCATATATTTATATATGTATGTATATATTATCGGATGCTGAGCCTGGTTTCGAGAGCCCATGAAACTGCTCGATTCAGAGGCCGTGGAAAACTGCCGAAAACGAGAGCGCAAAATGAAAAATGGAAGGGGGGAGATGGATGGTGTAGCCAGCCGGGGAAAAAAAACTTCACATAGTTAAGTAATAAAAAATTTGAGACTTTAAAATTGAAAGTATCAGGCAAGACAGCAAACAATTAAAACATTTCAAAATGTCCCCTCATTTTATCGGCCATGACTCGGCTGTTTTGGCATTTTCAGTCGGCATGCTGCTTAACATAGAGAGGAGGTTCGAGATGACGTGACTCCCTTCGGCGGAGATTCTATATTTAGACCCCTTATGAAAGCAGAAACGCGAGTGTGTGTGATGTCGTACCTGCGGTTTGGGGGAATGTCAGGTATCTCGAATAATGGGGTTGGGGGGGAGATGGAGTATGAGGGGGGCGTTATGAACCAGAAAAGTGGCACGGCGAAGAGGGTTGTCAGGGGTTGAAATTTGTGAAAGAGAAATTTTTTCAGAAACATGGTGATTATAATATTAAGTCACATTCCCGTCAACAGCAATTTCTATTGTCTCTCTCTCTATATATGTAGATATGTATGTATGTAACATTACGCACATTCTTTTAACTTAGAAATGGGTATACGAGGAAAACATAGTCTACTCGTTGAACAACTGGACTTATTAATTGAGGATTAGGAATACACTCTGAAAAACATACACACTGCAGATTTAACATCGACGAAGATACACGGCGTCAGTTGACGACATGCTGTTGCACTACACAAAAAGATAACAGCGGCGACAGATATGTCGAGGAGGTGAACGTCATATGCACGATGACGTAGCGATATAGGAGCGACATTAAAGATGATATCCACCATCGGATGGCTGCCGAGGCAGTCAGGAGGCAGGCTTTTCAATACGCGGACAACAGCGGGACATACCTTGAATTTTGGAGACTAGGCGCGCGACGAAAGCACAAACAAGACGTATACTACATGGTAAGCACGAAGACGCAGAGAAAGAGCCCCGTGCAAACCCTTGCTGTGGCTTAAATAGTCTTCATGAGGTCGTTGTCACATGACCCTTGCACTCTTCACACGTTGGTTAGTCCAGTAAACTGGGCTCAAGTGTCCCGTGGCTTGTTATAAAAGTTTAGCACCCACGAGACTGGGGGCCAGGGAATGATATATTAATTGCCTACTTTTGTATTTAGGATACTCTCAATTCCTTAGTTCTTAAATTGAAAATAGATTGCTTACTCCCAAGTAATTTTAAAGGGAATTAAAATGAATTTGGAATTTAGAAAAGGTTTCTGGTTTTGTATGTTATATGTATGTATGTATGTATGTATGTATGTATGTATGTATGTATATATATATATATATATATATATATATATGTGTGTGTGTGTGTGTGCGCATGTGCGTGTGTGTGTGTGTGTGTGTGTGTGCGCGCGTGTGCGTGTGCGTGTGTGTGTGTATGTATGTATGTTACTGAAATGTTTCCGACGCTATTGAGATGCGCTCCTTTCAGCACCTCGCGATCTCTTGCAAAGTTGCAAAAAGTCACTTTCAGGCAGTTACTCGGAACATCCATGACGCATTGACCACGTTTAACTCTTGTCAAATGACCGCAAACGTATGACACTGAATGATTCTCACAGAACAAACAAACAAAAAAACAAACAAAAAAAACCAAAAAAAAAAAACACTTAATTGTCTTTCCCCAGAGAGTGGAAGGGGTTTCGCTGGAACAGCCCAGTTTCGGCAAACAGAAATGAAGTGTCGCTTAATGGGTGGCTCACCACCCCCGTCGATGAAGGGAGAGGGAGGGGGAGAAAACAACCGTAAAGCGACGAATAACGATGCTTCTTGGACGCATCGGGAGAGTGTTTGACAGCGTGCTTTACTCAGTAACTCAGTTCTTGCCATGTCAGAGAAGCAAAGAGGATTCAGATGTCTTGACAGTCCTTCATGTTTCGTCTACTCCGGTGGCCGTGCAAAAATGGAAAATGGAGGACCGTGTGTGTGTTTGTATATATATATATATATATATATATATATATATATATATATATATATATATATATATATATATATACTGTAGAGCAGGGATGGGCAGACTTTTCCAGGGTACGGGCTACTTCTAATTTTTTCAAGGTGTTGCGGTCCACCCAGTGGCGTAGGTGTGGTGAGCTAAAAAAAAAGGTCTACAATATTTATTATAACTTAATAATAAATACGGAATATGTACTTACCTACATAACTACAATAAAAAAAACTTACTCTTTGTCGGTGTCTATGCCGTCGGTGTTCCATAAATAGGTTTCTTTTAGTATGCGTGTCTTAGGTCTTAGTAAAGACGGTCACCCTAAAATGTCTTGGTGGTCGATCGCAATCGACTTAATGCCCACCCCTGCTGTAGAGACTATAGCGTGTGACTTTTAGACAATGGTTTTATAGTCATAAACATTGAGGAAAAATGGATGTGCAAGATGTTTTATGGATTCCAATAATATATTCCCTCTACTAACCCGTAACGTTTTAAACTGAAAGCGTTTGTTCTCATTTGTATTCCATGTCCTCCACCCCTGTCGAACGGTAATCGAAGTTTTACGGGGGCCGAATGACGGTCATCATGCAATTGAACCTTCGTCGCTCCTCTGGCCGCCCACTGTTATCGATTCGAACAAAGCAGGAGTGTGTCGTTAGAAGGAGAATTCAGTCGACATCAGGCGGGAGCAGTGAATAAGTTGTCTTCGAGAGGAAGTTATCTTCGAACTGAGTCTGGGACACTGGTTCTCATTTTTTTATAACTCGCGTATGTGTGTGTGTGTGTGTGTGTGTGTGTGTGTGTGTGTGTGTGTGTGTGTGGAGGGTTCTGGGTTTAGATGTGTACGATGGTTGAGAAATTATCTACCATAATTAAGGTATATAACATTTATTTACATATAACACATAAATAGTATCCGTCTCTAACGGAATCTACACCAGCAACTTCAAACAAAGTTTTCATTAAACGTCTCATTTCACTAGAAGTTAGTATAATTTTAAGTATACTAACTCTACTTCCTAAGTATACGAGCTAAGTATACGAGCTAAGTATACTAAGTATATGAGCTCTACTTCCACCATAGGCGTAGCGTGCTTTCTTTTTTTGCGGGGGGGTTACGAATTGAATTCAGTTAGGGCCCTCTTCAGTGCATTGACTACCGGATGGTCCTTAAAATATGAAATATTATAATATTTTGAAATTGAATAACAATAGAATGGATGTTTGAGTAGTATTCAAAAGTTATACAATGAGAAAAATAAATATAATATAAATAAAATGAAAAAAAAATAGCATCGAATTTTTGTTAAAGATCATATCGTTGTTAAAAACTATGTTAAGGCTAAAGACATAATCGGAATCTTCAGTTTCACTCTTTCAAAAAGCGAGAAAAAACCAACTTTTTAAAATGGTTTCTACAATTTTCTGATTTTAACTGAACTTCTAGTAACGTTTTAGTTTATTTCAAGTTAAGTTGAGGGGGGCACTGCGGGATATGCGGTCCAGTGGCAGTAATAGGCGTAGCGTTGGGGGGGGGGGCATGTGGAGGCACATGCCCCCCCCCAACGCTACGCCTATTACTGCCACTGGACCGCATGTCCCGCAATGGCGTAGCGAGCATAACTGGCGCCCAGGGCACGGTACCTTTTTGGCGCGCCCCCCCCATTAACTTGGGGACAAAATAGTCCAATGGTCTTGAGGACCATTTAGCGCCCCTCTGCTAGAAAGCGCCCGGGGCATGATAGACCCCCTTGCCAACCCCTCGCTACGCCACTGCTGTCCCGTGAAGTCATATATTTTGAATTCCCTTCAAGACTCCCGCTCGCACCGAACCTTCCGTTCGATAGAGCCTCGTACACATCTCTTCAACATTCGAACTCGAGCCTGCGTAACGAATCCTCTGCTCAGCACAGCGTCTGACAAATCTCTCCCTGCTTATCCTAACATTCAAACTACTCTGTTCTCGCTAGTCGCGCCATTGGTCTGCAGGCGGCGCTGGTAGACCCTACGAACTCGATTCGTATTTCTTATCCCATATATATATCCCCTCTTAGAATGCCTGCGTAATACTTAAACGGCCCCTAGTTAATAAACAGGAGACACATACTTTCGATAAACGATTATTAAAACTTTAACACATATTTGTTCTGGGCTATTCACGGTACTCAATGGGCGCATAAAGTATGCCGACAGAAGTTGTGCGAGATAAACGATAGAAATCTAACATCGATTCTTTATCGATGGGATAATAATCGGTCGAAAACGACTTCCCGGACTCGAATCATCGGTCTCTCTCCATCTGAAATTCTGTCTTCCCTTACAGTGGGGGAGTTTATATATATATATATATATATGTGTGTGTGTGTGTACGTGTGTGTGTGTGTGTGTTTGTTAAGAATTAATTAGATAAAGGGGAATATGTGAAATAATTTACAGGGGGTGCTTCAGAATAATCTAATTTCTAACGTTAATTATCACTATTTGTTCTTTTTCGGGAAGCTATGGATGAAACCGGGAATCCCCGTTTTTCGAATTGAACTTAATTGACTTGGCGTTTAAAATGAACCGAAGGGGAATTCCCGTATGGGTTATTAATAGTATCAAGCTTAGTTCCACCCCAGCCTTATGTTCGGTGCAACGTCATGAGCGCATGCGCAATGGCATTAGAAGGTTTGAAACAAAAGAGTTTTAACGTAGAGATGGATTGACTTCGATCTTGAATGGTCACGCATCGCGAGGATTGAGATGATGGCTTGGCAAACAATTAGCACGGATTGAATTGAGATTAATTATATTCGGAAATAAAACTCTTAGGTGTATTTTAATTGTGGTTCTTTGCCACAGGCCTTTATTAACTGACTGCTATATCAATAATTTTATTAGGGAAAAGTTAAGAGGGATTAACATAACGTATAGAAGCAACACGTCATAAGCCGGTAAATAATAAGCTTCTTGTCATATATATATATATATATATATATATATATATATATATATATATGTGTGTGTGTGTG
The DNA here is from genome assembly GCA_907164885.2 of Dolomedes plantarius. Classification (NCBI taxonomy): domain Eukaryota; kingdom Metazoa; phylum Arthropoda; class Arachnida; order Araneae; family Dolomedidae; genus Dolomedes; species Dolomedes plantarius. The sequence goes on along the minus strand of OU015495.1, from coordinate 32,883,401 downwards.
TGTGTGTGTGTGTGTGTGTGTGTGTGTGAGGCTAAAAATATGGGGGGAGAGGCGATCGCGCGACCTTAAAATGGGATTTTAGTTAGCAAAATATAGGATTAACAATTTAAAAGTCTGGGAGTTCAAATAAGCGGCATCAGGTTTTGCAGTGAAAATACACTGCTGGCCACCCAAATTGCAACACCAAGAAAGACAAGAGATATCACAACAAAATTTATTTTGTAGATAACATTTTGACCAAGTATCAAATGATTAAATTTATAGACTTCTGTGAAGTGTGGTTCCTGCCAAAATCAGTAGCCAGAGTAGCCGCCATTGTTGGAGATCACCGCTGCCACACGCCTCGGCATTGATTCAAAGAGACTTTGGATGAGTTCTAGGGGTACAGCAGACCAAGCAGCTTCCACACGTTGCCAAAGTTGATCTGCTGTGGCAGCTGGGGATGGAATCTGGGTCAATCGTAGAGTAACCATGGAACACATGTTTTCTATCGGCGAAAGATCCGGAGAGCGAGGCGGCCAGGGAAGCAATTCAATCTGGCGATTGACGAAGAACCGTTGAGCAACGCGTGCCACGTGTGGTCGCGCATTATCCTGTTGAAATATGGCTGTGGGCAAGCCCTGAAGGTAAGGAAGGACAACTGGCTCCAACACCTCGGAGATGTAGCGTTGGCTGTTTAAAGTACCGGCAATGCGTATTAGAGGTGTGCGAGAGTGATATCCAATACCGCCCCATACCATAATACCCGGTGCAGGACCAGTGTGGCGGTGCATAACGAAGCTGTTCAGCATCCTCTCTTCACGGTGTCTCCAGACTCGAATGCGACCATCGTGGTGTTGCAGACAGAAGCGTGACTCGTCAGTAAAGACAATTTCATTCCATTCTGCCGTCCACATCCTTCTGTCATAGCACCATTGGCGGCGGAGACGTCTGTGGGTCTGCGTCAAGGGTAGACAAAGCAATGGACGTCTTGCAGACAGACCACTCTGCTGTAAACGGCGTCGAATGGTACGCGCAGACACTGGATGATGCGTTACAGACTGCATGTGCTGTGCTGTCGTTCGTGATGTGACTGAGCGATCCGTCACTGCCATGAGCACAATTTGCCTGTCATCACGTGAAGTGATGCGCTGAGGTGGATGCGATCGAACACGCCGGTCCGTCGTACCCTCCTGCATCCAACGATCACATATCCGCATTACAGTTGTTTGGTTTCGTCCAACACGACTATCGATTTTCCTGAAAGATAATCCACAATCTCGGTAGGCCACTATCCTTCCTCTGTCGAACTCGGATACTTGATCAAAAGATGATCGCTGTTTTCGACAAGGCATAATTGATCGTTTTTTGAAAAAACCACAAGAAAACCACAATTGCCGAACTTGAAATCGTCGAAATCTCCAAGCCTTAAATAGCGCTTTGAAGTGGCGCCACAGACACGCGTGATATGCGTCTGCGCTGAAATTCTAATCATTTGCATATCTCACCTGCGCTAATGCATGTTGTAAAATTCATGTTCTTTGCATGTTTCCTTCAGGGTGTTGCATTTACAGTGGCCAGCAGTGTAGAATTAATGGGTTCGACTTGATTCGATTACCGAAGAACCACAGAACCACATGGAGAATTTTAGGTAGATGTAGCCTTGAGCTGGCGCTAAGAAAGGAAATGTTTAGGTCAGCTTAAAAGCGTGTACGTTATGACGAAATGAATAAGTAATGAGCGTCACTAAGCGTTGGTTTTTAAGGTTGAAACAAAGAAAATCTGCAGAGCCATGGAGAGATAGCAACGAGTAAAGATGTGTGCTGTAGACGCACAGATTTTAATGGGGATTGGGAAGGAAATTATTAAGTTTTGGAGCTGAGTAATTAATTATGAGTTAATAAAGATATTTAGGAAAGTCAACTAGACTGGTTTGTGGCTAATCGTATCAACACCTTGACTGCACTGATGGAAGTTATTAAATTATGATTGTTCTCGCAACCGGACCACGGACTACAAGATGATTCTCAGGATGTTTGGAATATTACGTTAAATAGATCGGGCATGAAGCACCAACGTCCGACATATATATATATATATATATATATAAAATATATATACATGTATATATGCATGTGTGTGTGTATACATACTTATAAAATAAATATTTATATATCTTTGTACTATGTATTTACATATACATATGGGCTTGACCAGCGAGACTGAAACTGTGGCCCATCAAACTTTTATGTTCGGCCCAAAGCACTCGCACTCATTATCAGGTAGGTACTTTTGTAAACATAATTTAAGAAATGAGTGCCTAAAAAATTGAAAACTAAACAAAAATGAGCCGCCTGCTACTCACGTTGTTCGCTTTAACGTATCTTTGTTAATCATCCAATACCAAAATGAACTATGCGAAAAACGTATATAGAAATCGGCTCACTGACTCTGACCTTGATGATGTATCGAGAGTAACATGCTGCAAGTATAAGCCTGATTTGTCTGAAATGGTCAGAAATTTGTCTCCACATAAAAAATCCCCTTCACTTTTAATATGAACGTTTGAATGCTTTTAGGTTTTGAGTTTTATTTCTGACATTATTATATTATGAAGTATAGTGCACTGTGTTGCGGCCCCCGTAACGTAGCAAACATATATGTGCGGCCCGAGAGACAAATAAGTTTTGTGTATGGCTGGACTAGACCGTGCAGTATTATTCGCCACTCGCACTCTCAATGAGAACGCGTTGGAAGTTCATGGTCGTTGCAGTACAGTTACCAGAAAACTCAAATTGTGCTGAACCCAGTCTAAAAGACAATAGAAAGTGGGACCGATAGTTTGGCGTGGGCGGTTTTCTGTTGTCGTGTTTGTATAGGCGGGCACGTGATGTATGTGTATAATTATCTTTTTATTCTTTTTCCCGTCATCTGTGTTTGTCTTCCGTCGAAACCGATAGAGTGTTTGTTATTACATGTATATATATATATATAATATGCACATGTATGTATATGTGTATATATATGTAAACATATATATATATATATATATATATATATATATATATATATATATAAAATTTGACTTATACAACAAAAGATCTGACTATAATTTTAATATTGTTAAATTTCAAAATTACCTAACCTGTTTACATAAATCTGTTTTCAATAACATTATTGTAAATCAGTTAATTCGTATAAATAGGCTATGTTCTAAAGACAATAGGAATAAGCATATTTTAGACTTGAAATCAGTGCTAACACGTAATAATTACCCCGAAAGTCTATCCAAAAACATAATTGGTTGTTTTAGTTTTAATTAATTGTTTGTTCTGTTGCATTTAATAAGTTATGCATAATAATAAGAAAAATTAGAAAAATAACTACTAAAAATAAAAAATAAAATAAAAATCATAATTAAAAATAAAAATAAGAATAAAAATAACTCTTAGTGATAATAATAAAAAATAATACTAAATTAATAATGGTTTAATAGTCCTAAAATACAGTAACCATAGTAAGTCAGTAATTGAGTAGCCATAATCTCCTTGGTTGCAAGTTTTGTGACGTCAGTCATCTTGCGGTTACATGTTCTTAACTTCCACTCTGTCTAGCGCCAGGCTTGGTGTTCTTTGGTTAAGTAACTCTTAATTCAATATTTAATCAATTCTTCTGTTTCTCATTTATTGTACGGTGTCTGAGTGTGGTTATTGTATAGATCATACTCATCGGAAACAATCCATTGGTTTTTAGACAGTATTGACACCTCTGATGAAGAGATACTGTCTAAAACCTCTTTCATACTTTTCTTTTCATGTTATTTGTTCCTGGCTGCAAGTAGCTTTAGTGCTATTACTGGTATTCTCTTTCATCTTTTTCTTATATATATATATATGTGTGTGTGTGTGTGTGTGTGTGTAATGACCTGTACATCATGTAGTGGAGGAGATGATACACCCAAGATTCGCTGGCGCGATTCAACACTTTTGTAGTCGAGGCAGAGGGGCGTGAAGAGACTTGAAGAACACTATGTCAGACATAGTGTAATCCGCACATAGGGGAGGAAAAACCCACAGAGATGCGAGGCATTGAAGAGACGCACAGAACAGAGATGGGACGCATATTATTTTATTCCGGATAGGCAATATTATTGTAGGCAAATATTATTCAGCAAAACACAGGTACCTTGACAACGGGACACACAAATAGCAACGTCACCGGTCTCTGCCGGGGTGCATTCAGAAGGCAGATTTTACATCGTTATATGGGACAGTAGCGGAGCAGCGCGAAAACAGAACAAGGTTAATAAGAGAGGCGAGGAAGCAGAGCTAGGACGACGCCAGGACAAGGCATAGGCAGACTGTAAAAAGCACGCAGAAAACTTTAACAGAAGGTTATAAAGTGTAGGGGTGCTGACGGCGGGGAAATCTTTTTATTGGCTAGAATTGGGCGGGTGGATTATAATATCTTAATTTGGATGCATGTACGATTTCAGTAGACCTGTTATTATATTCATGTGATTTATCTATTTCATAAGTCACTTCAGAACACTTTTTTAAAATTTTGTAAGGACCAGAATAAGGGGCTGAGAGTTTACGGGTATTTGGATATGGAAATTCTTCTAAGATTACAGCATCAGGAGGTTTAAATTTAGAGGGTACAAAGTGGGCATCATACCTAATTTTGTTTTTATTATGATAATCTATTGTCCTTCGTTTTGCTAGTTTTCGAGCTTCATCCACTGGAGGGTATTTAGTTTTATTTATAGGGGAGTCTCGATTTTTAACTAACTTCCCGACTAGCTAGACATTTGAAACTTTAAGAATAGGTCAGAACACGATGAAAATGCATTTTTTAATACTTTTAGCCATCTTTAAGAAGAAATAAATAAATTTTCAGTTATTTTCAGTTAATTTTGTTTTGTAGACTGGTGCAGCCATCTATCGACCGGAACGGGAACGAAAGGTTAAATGCAAGTTAACTTGCAATTAACTTCATTTTCTTTCAAGTTGATGGGATATTTCATCAAAAATTTTTTTTAAAAGTATTTACTAATACATAGAATTGTCAAGTTTATATGATTCAACAGAAAATTTTAAAACATGGTACATAAAAAGTTCTTTTATCTTCTAATTATTTTTTCTTTTATTATGCAAACTTCACATCTTGTTTGCAGAGGGCCATTTTTTCCGTAACTTTATAATTAATTTCAACTTATTTTCTTAAATTTTTTAAATTCTTTATTTTAATCTTAGTTTATTTAATCTTAATATATTTCTAATTTTTAAATTTATCTTATCCTTCTACTTTTTGAAGGTTTTAAACTTAATTTTTATATTAATGTAACTGGTAACTTTAAACTTAATTTAGTATTTTTTTTTCTATTGAGCACATATACATTGATAATAAGCTTCTTGCGTCAATAGACCCAGGAACTCTACTCTTCAAAAGAAATTCTGCTCAGTTGCCAAAAGGAAAAATTATTAGTTGTGAAAGAGTCTGAGAACGAGTCATTTAATAATTGAAATCCAGAAATAATTTTAAAGTACCAAAAATAATTTTAATTTTACGAAATGAGAAGTTAAAACCTTTAGAATTTTTTCTAATTGAATGAATTTCTTTTTTGTCTAAAAAGCAAAATTTGAAAACGGAAATTTGAAAGAATTATTTCAAAAGCCAAGAACCGAAATTTTAGAAAGAGAATTTTAAATTATTATTTCGTTTTTTAAAAATTCTAATATATATTTAAAAGTGATTTAACAGCTTTTAATCTTTAATAAATGAAACTATATCATTTTAAATCGAAAAAAGAACACATCGGGTTGCCACTCAGCTAGTATATATATATATATATATATATATTTATATATGATACACTATCTACCAATAAGTATTTGGACGCCCATGCAAATGACGATATCTGCTGTCCTGATATACGCCACGCCCTCCGCCGTTAAATAACGTGTAGGAAACAACATTGGCATTAGTTACATGCAAGATGCCATGAAGGGCAGAGTTATCAGATGAAGGGAAGCAGTACATGTGCCCTGAGTCTGCCGACTCGGGGCACAGAAATTAGACATAGAGACCGACGGAAGCTCTCCAGAGAAATTCGGAAGAACCGCACCCAACCGATGACCCACATATTCCAGAAGTTTCAACGGGCATCTGGGAGTATTGTTTCGATGAATACCATCCGTAAGGTTGTACATCTGCTTGGTCTTCATGGTCGTGCTGCCACCCATAAGCCTTTGATTATAAAGTCCAACCGCGCTGCTCGGTTAATGGGGTTAGCACGTAAAAGTGGACCGTAGATCAGTGGAAACGGGTTCTCTGGAGCGACGAATCAAGGTTCACTCTCTACCGTTCGGATGGCAGGGTGAATCAGTCGTTTGCCTCTAGAACGCTACCTGCCAGAATGCATTGTGCCCACTGTAAAGTTCGGCAGAAGTAGAATGATGGTCTGGAGGTGTTTCTCCTGGTATGGACTGGGACCCTTGGTCACAATTCATGGTAAGCTCAGCGCCGACGCATACTGCCCTATTTTGGATGACAGTGTGCTTCCTACGTTGTGGCAGTTTTACGCGTTGGATCCATGTTACATTCAGGACGACAACGCCAGCTGTTACGTTACGAGTCCCACCATGGATTGGTATGGTGACAATGGGGTTACCCGAATGGATTCGCCTGCCCAGAGCTCAGAGCTGAACCCCATCGAGAACCTCTGGGCGGGTGGGATCGCCAAATTAAGGGGTACAACAACCGTCCAAAATCGGTGAAAGAACTTACATGTCTTCTCCAAGCCGAGTGGAAGGAAATACCACTAGCCTACTTGCAAGGACTTGTGGAAAGCATGCCCCGGAGTGTTGAGGATGTAATTGCCTCTCGTGGAGGCTCTATCACCTATTGAAGATGAATAAATTTTGTTTTTCTTTTCTATCACAGGTGTTTAAATACTTATTGGTAGATAGTGTATATATATATATACCGGGTGTCCCAAAAATGACCGACGATTTGAAAAATCAATTAAAGATAAACGGATGGTGATAAAAATGTAATGTTTGCTGCATTCTGCTTAGGTAACCAGGGAATTTATTCTCACCAATTTTCAAAATTAGTTACATAGTTCGTCAACAGAGGCACTGCTGACAGGGAAAAACTATAAAACAATGTTTTCAAACCAAGAAGTATACGAAAACTGGCATGGATTGGCCTCCCTATTCGCCAGATTTGATGCCATTCGATTTTTTCTTTGGGGGTACTTGAAAGACCAGGTGTATCGTCACAATCCACAAACTGTAGATGAACTGGAACAGCACATCTCTGCTGTTTGTCAGAACATTCAAACTGAAATGATTACACGGGCGTCTGTGAATTTTGACCCCAGAGTACGCCACGTTGTTGCTGCAAACGGTGATTATTTTGAAAATATTATTTTATAGTTTTTCCCAGTCAGCAGCGCCATCTGTTTACGAACTTTGCAACTAATTTTGAAAAATGGTGAGAATAAATTCCCTGGTTACCTAAGCAGAATGCAGCAAACCGCACATTTCTATCGCCTTCCGTTTTTCTTTAATTGATTTTTCAAATCGTCGGTCATTTTTGGGACACTCGGTATATATATATATATATATATATATATATATATATATATATATATATATATATATATATATATATATATGTGTGTGTGTGTGTGTGTGTGTGTGTGTGTGTGTGTGTGTGTGTGTGTGTGTGTGTGCATGTATGTATTTTGGGAGTATTCAACTTTTTGGTGGTTCATGTAAGTTTTCTACTGTATCTCATTTAAAAACATGTCTTTTTATTTTGATGTTTTTGTGTCCTCTTTTTGTCTTACTTATTTTAAGTCTAATCTTTTTGATCGGAAAATGTGTCAGTGTCGTGTTTTATTACCGAGGCATAATAGAAATCCATATGTAGTTGTATCCGTAAATGCATATTATATACATACACACACACAAATAAATAAATAAATATATATATATATATGGGCCCGGATATATATGGGCTCAGTTGGTAGTGCTTTATCCTAATGGCCCACAGCTCTTGTCCCTGTTAGGGCGATCTCTGGGTAGCCTAGTGGTAGCGCGTCGGATTTCGGTGAGGGTGCTCGGATCCAATCCCTACAAGTGCCCTTAAATAACTCCATGCCTAGGCCGGATATGGGCGCGTTAAATCCATAGACCGAAAAGCCCCGCTTCGAGGTTGGAGAGGGTGCATCTCCCCAGATTCCGTCCCTTGGGGTTCTTGGTAAAAATTGAGGTGTCTCTTGGCTAAAACGTACTCCAACCCTAGCGGTGCCATTATAAACCGGAAACGCACTTTTCAGCCCACTATCCTATATGGGCCTAGTCTGGAATTACACTCCGACCAGGGGGCATTAGAAACTACAAAACAAACACACACACACACACACATATTTATTTATATTGAAAGGTTGTCTATCGTGTCCCTGTCATCGAAAATAAAGGAGAAGCATCGTTTCCATGTAGAAAGAATTCAGTCATTGATATAGGTAACATATAATCATAAAAATTAAGCTATTTTATATTGAAATAAAAAAAATTATAAAAAAATGTCAGAAGAAGTTATCATCTCAAAGAAATAAGAGACAGAGACACCTGTAACGGAGGAAACTTTCTCGTGATTATGTAAAAAATTATACAGGGTTCCCACCGGTTACCACCCCCTTCTAAACGGTGACAGCCTAGGCCATAAAGTTGGAGTCCAGGTATAGTAAAAATGCTATGCGCTACTCGATGAGACAACTTACAACGCCATCTATCGGCAGTCTTTGGAATTAGCGTTTTTATCTCAAAAACAGTACGAGATACGGGAAAAAAGTCACATATAAAGTTGTTCAGCATCATCGATTTAGTAAGAAAAGACCCATTGCTAACATTAATACTCAAAACAGAATGTAAAAAATGAACCCTTGTTTGGTCGTGGTTTTCAATACTATGGCGCGGTGAAACGCGAGCGAAGCTCGAAAGACCACCTCACGGACTAAATAGTCCAGAGTGCAAGTGTGTATAGTGGCTAATGGAGAGCATTATCAGCAACATAAATAAATGATCCTGAAGATAGGGAAGTGTCTCAGATTCTTTCTTCCACTTCTTATGACATGACAATTTTCAAAATCATGCCAAAACAAATGTTCATTTTTTACAGTCTCTTTTGAGTATTTATGTGCGCAAGGTGTCTTTTCTAAAATCGACTAAATCGATAATGCTGAGCAACTTTGTAATTGACTTCTTTCGCATATCTCGTACCGTTTTTGAGATAAATCGCTAATTCCAAAATTTGCCGGTAGATGGCGTTGTAAGTTGTCTCATCGAATAGCGCATAGCCTTTTTACTATACCTAGACTCCAACTTTATGGCCTAAGCTGTCACCGTTTAGAAGTTAAGGGGGATGTAACGGATATAGGTAGGAACCCTGTATAATTATGACTAATAGCTCTCAGTATCATAATTTTAGAGTAAGGGCCTGTTCACATAGGAGTCCGTTGCGTTGCGTTAAGGAAAAGATGACGTTGAGACAAAAATAAACCAATCATAGGCCTCCAAACGATTAGCAATAAAATTTTTAACGCCTATGATTGGTTTATTTTCGTCTCAACGTCATCTTTTCCTTAACGCTACGCAACGGACTCCTATGTGAACAGGCCCTAATTGTTTTGTCAAAGTATTATGCTGACATAAAAACGTTCTTTTTTCTCCTACGTTATAAATATGAACGACTGTTGACGGGCATGTACCAATTTTCTACTCGCCTGTTCCCTCACCCTTTCCTCTTTTTGTTCTTGAATGAGTTCTCTTTAACTTCTGGAAGCCCTACCAGAATGACTGAAAAATGGATGAGGGTTCAATCTGAGAAGTGCGCGGGTCCAATCTTTATCCATCTTCCAGATTGGGCGCCGGGACTGATGGGTCGTAAGGCACCCGGCAACCCAAAATGGCGGCTGTTTTATGGACCTCCCGACAGAAGCTGGTCTGGTTACGCATGAATAATGCACTCG
>OU015495.1:32838380-32870880 GCA_907164885.2 Dolomedes plantarius | reverse complement strand
ATGCATTATTTTAATACTTTTAGCCATATTTAAGCAGTATTGAATTCATTTTCAGTTAATTTGGTTTTAGAGACTGGTGCAGCCATCTATCAACCGGGAAGGGAACGAAAAGTTCAACGCAAGTTAACTTCCAATTAACTTCATTTTCTTTCAAGTTGATGGGATAATTCATAAAAAAAAAAAAAATTTAAGTATCTATTAATACATAGAATTGTCAAGTTTATATGATTCAACAGAAAATTTAAAAACATGGTAAATAAAAAGTTCATTTTATCTTGTAATTATTCCGATTTTCTCACGCCGAACATGAATGGCGTGCCACTTGAAGATGGCTCGCGTGCTTCGTCGTTTCGTTTGGCTCGATCTACGTAGTAAGGTAAAGAAACCATGTTCGTGACCTTATCAGGGCAGCGAGGTCATAGCAAGTTATTCTGGCATTAGAAATAAAGCACTTCTTTCTCTAGTTTCGTTTGTCACATTTAGACCCGTTCGGGAAGATGAGGAAATCGGATGGCAGACAGTGTCAATCAGGTTGGAACATCATCCCCTGTCATGCTTCGCTGGCAGCTCCAGAGATGAAAAGTCAGTCTCGTTCGTCCTTGTGGATGCGGAAAGGATTTTGAATTGTGCAGATCACCGAAACTTCTAGTAGCCTCTTTCACAATAACTGTGCCTTTAACAGTAGCAACCATCTTATCTCTGTTACAAAACTAAATATCAATAATGAGCTACAGTTAATAAATTTTTTAGCTCATGGACACTACTGCTTTATTGATTTTGGTGCCGCTCAACCCGACTACAACTTCTTAGTTCAACATACCATCGGCAGTAAATTCCCATTCGTAAGTTCCAATTCGTAAATTCCCACTCTTCGGTTTCCGAATATCGTTATAGTGGCTACCAGAGAAATTCTTTATATAAATATATATATATATATATATATATATATATATATATATATACAGTGGAATCTCGATCGATCGTTTTCCGAATCATCATTTTTCGTATGTGTCGTTTATTTCACCCAGTCCCGACGATCATATTGCTTTGTTATGTTCCCAGATCTATCGTTTTCCCTCATTTATCGTTCAGTTTAGTCGGTCCCTTGAAAAACGATAGATCGAGATTCCACTGTATATATATATGGCCGACTTGAAATCGTACGGAGAAGGAAACATTCCACATCCCTTGGGAATTTATATACCTATACATACATTATATGTATAATATCAGTCGACGATCGTTATATTGATCGGCCCTTATAGGCACCGTTCCAATAGAACGATCGGTTCATAAAGCCCCAAATGGAACTTTTAATGATATTTTTAATGATATTTAATGATATCATTAAAAATACCATGTCCCCTTTAATGATAATTATAAATTTTAGATGGAATGACCATTCGTTTAAAAGACCTTTTTCTTTGGGACGCGGGAGTAGTTATAACGAGCGTGGACTACATATATATATATATATATATATATATATATGTGTGTGTGTATATATATATATATATATATATATATATATATATATATATATATATATATATATATATATATATATATATATATATATGATAATAGTTTTTTTCAAGAGCTATCCATGCACTTCCAAATCAGTGGAACACTTGTATTGGTCGTCTTAGAGACAACGTAGAGCAGTGGTGTCCCTTTCAATGTCCACTTTCATGAAAGTGCATTCCCTTTCTATTCATTAAAATAAAAAATAAAATAAAAAGAGTGATAAAAACTATAAAATATGTAAAGGGTCTCATTTGACTTTACTTACACACACACACACATATATATATATGTATATATATATATATATATATATATATATATATATATATATATATATATATATATATATATATATATATACACACGAACACTTGGTAATATTTTCACTGTGATAAGACATACACTTGTATATACTTATGTATATGTGTGTGTGTGTGTGTGTGTATTACTCTACCGTCGTCAAAGTGGTGACCGGGCGTGATAGAAACTCGTATATGCCTCTGAAAACGCGGGAAAGTTCTGGAGACCCCTCGCTTCGGACTCCTGCAAACTTTCGTTCATTCATTCAGGCACTCACCACACAAATCCGGTTTACGACAGATCCGTTTTCGTACCGTTCTAATTTACAGGTTCCCCCCTTCCATCCTCCCCCCCCCCCGAGAGAGGCGAACTTATCTTTCAATTTTCTTCCCGAGTTACACACGTACGGCCAAGAAGTGCATTTGGCAGGGTGCCAGGGGGGGAAGCCCACTTTTTATTCTATTTTTCGGAATTATTTTTAGTTTTCTGGCGTTTCCGTTCGTACATTTTGAGTGGGGGGTGGGGCAGAGTCTCTGTATATCTTTACCGAGTGCAGTTTCGATCGATTTTTCCGGCGGAGTTTGTTCTTTTAATCTCTGGTCCCTTTTCTTTTCTTTTTCTTTCTTTCTTTTTTTTTTTTTTACTTATTGCTATTATTACCATTCTCGCGTTCGAAGAAATGTATTCGGACCTTTCCAGCGCGTGTTTATTTTATTTATTTATACATTTAATTTTTTTTCTTTTTTGTCTTTTCCCCTCGAGTCGGTTTTTATCTCTTCTTTTTCGGGTTTAGGTTAAAGAGCTTTCGTTAATGTGGGCAAACGATGAAGCGGCCTTTTTCCTTGAATCGATATTTATGAAAGAATGGGTGGGAAAAGTTTGGCCAGTTCGGGAACGTCCGTTTTTTTCCTTTTATTTTTTTCTTCTTTTAACTCTCTCTCTTTTTGCGGATCGGAAGTGCTTAAAATCTTTAAAGCCGTTTCAATGGCGATAAAATATGAAAGTTCGCTGCCATTCGTGTTGTTGTCGTTAAAGATAGCGGTAGTCAGACTATCTTCTTTAAAGAAAACATGTCCTCTTTTGGGTCCCATATTTTTTTGTCCACTCTTTTTTTTTAATTCTAATCTCTTTCTGTCCTCTTTTTCCCTCGGTTACTTTGAGTCCAATGGTACATGTGATCATAAACGTAGAGTCGGGGGGTTGACGTCCCCCCCCCAACTTAACTTGAAATAAATTAAAACGTTAATAAACGTTCAGTTAAAATCGGTAAATCGTAGAAAACTTTTATGAAATTTGGATTTTTCCCTCTTTTTCAAACTGTGAAACTGAAGATTCCGATTATGTCTCTAGCCTTAACAACAATGATATGATCCATAACAAAAATTCGATGCTATATTTTTTTCTCATTTTATTTACATTATATTTAATTTTCTCATTTTATTTACATTATATTTAATTTTCTCATTGTATAACTTTTGAATACTATTCAATCATCAATTCTATTGTTATTCAATTTAAAAAAATCATATTTCATATTTTAAGGACCGCCTGGTAGTCAATGCGCGGAGGAGGGCCCTAACTGAATTTAATTCGTGCCCCCCCCCCCAAAAAAAAAAGAAGAAAAGTTAGAAGCACGCTACGCCTATGCATGTGATAAATGGTACATGTGAAAATTATGCACTCTTTTCTAAAAATTCTAATCTCTTTTTGTCCCCTTCTTCCTCCAGTTACTTTGAGTCCAGTGTCATACATGAAAATTGTGCACTCTTTTTTAAATATTCTAATCTCTTTTTGTCCTCTTTTTTACTCAGTTACTTTGAGTCCAATAGTATGTGTGATAAATGGTACTTGTGAAAATGGGGTTAAAAAATGTCCCATGCGAGTCAGTCAATTGTTCATAGCAGGTTCATAGGGAGAAGAGAGTTCCGATCTTTTAGCGTATTACCATGTGCACACGCACGTTTCTGTTCCAATTTATGTAATTTTTTTGTAGCACATGAATGTTATTGTTTATATTCGTAACGATGCCTATGCCAATATATGTATGTATGGAAATATACGTAGGATTGCCGGAGTATCTCTAGGGGGCATAGGACCTTCAACCACAAATTTTTTATTCTAAATTTTTAGGTCTCTGTACCGAATGAGAATAATTAATATTCTTTTCGATTACATTGCAGATCCATAGAATGTAAAATAAAGATATTTTAGCAGAATAATTTCTGTTTTTCAAATTTCTTCCAAAAATTCTAACATTACTCAAAATGCTCCACGCGCATTCCTTATCACTTAAAAACCTTAAATTTCAGAATGTAAGTTTACCATTTACACACACACACATACACACACACACACACACACACACACACACACACACACACAGATATAAATATATATATATATATATATATATATATATATATATATATATATATATATATATATATATATATATGTCCGTTGAATAATAGTGGGAAATTAAATCTTTATAGCTTCGGAACAAATCATTGTAGAGAGATGAAGTATACGTCAAATTGAAGAGAAAATTTCCTAGTTCCTTACCTGTGCATCAGACTTCGATGTGTGCGCCCTTAGTTTCCCTGCAGACGTGAAGGCGATATTCAGTCTCTTCCCGTACAGAGAACATTCGGCGTAATAGACAAAACATCTTCAGTGATCCTTTCTAATAAATGATCCAGATTTCGAACTTGAATGGAATACACTTGTGTTTTCACATAACCCCATTATTAGAAGTCCATGGTGGTAAGGTCTGGAGATCGTTGGGGCCAGGCGACGATCCCTTATCGACCCTAGTCGATCCCTATTCGACCTTTATCGTTCGACCCATCGCTGAGGAAATGCTTCGTTTAGAAATTCCCGCACGATTGGGGCAAGATGTGAAGGAGCTCCGTCTAAGTGGAAAATTAATTTCTCCGGAATTTTCCGGCGCTAGTCCCGAAGTCTCCTGGAGTCTGCAAGTAAGCTTTGGCACACATAAACTTGGAGTGTTTCTCTTTCATTTAACCCTTTGAGGGGCTCCGTTTGCACAATGCAAATGCTTAAATCTGCTATTTTTTTTCACTTGCATTCAATGTATTCCAGTTAAAGGATCATAAAAATGGTTCATGCTGCCATCTGTTATCAGTTTGAAGAAGTAAAAACATATTGCAACCTTTAGTTGGAAAAATTTTCAAGATTCTTTGGTTTAAAAAAAATCGAGAAAAAATCTGCACCATGCAAACGTGGGAGGTTGTTGCCCCTGAAAGAGTTAACGTATGACTCACGTCTGCAACATGATTTGTTGCATAGCTATTTGTTGCATAGCTATAACCATTTGAAACTGCACTATTATTTTACGGACACAATGATATACACCAAGATGTTATTATATGTTTATTATATTTAAATTAGATAATTATGTATATTAGCTATAATTATTATGAATTGATAGGGATTATTTTGGTTTCATTTGAGAAATGTTCTATTTTATTTGAAAAAGAGAATTATATTGAAATAAGAACGTTCATTTTTAGCACATTGTATATATTTTTTTTGTTGACACAGTAAATGACTGGCGTGAGTGAACATCACCTTCGCTTGTTTCCGTCCTGTTTTTGTTCTCTGTAAATACTTTCAACTCCTGGCAACCCAAATATTGTCCACTTCACTGACCACCTGTCGTGCGTGGCCCCGACAGCCAGCGCGCCCCGGCCAATCACGGGTGACTAATGGTGTCGACCGCCGAAACGTCGATATTCTGTTTGTTGGCCACCGTCCAGCCGTGAACTGTTGTTCAAACCGCAGGACCGGAAACTCCCGATAAATTCGAAAACGAATTTCGGAATTTGCCGAGAGCCTTTTGTTAAACTTGATACAAAGAGCCGCGAACTCATTAATGTTTGTTTGAGTGAGCAAGAAAGAGGGGCGGCGAAACGGTATGTGCAAATAGGAGGCTTTAGAATGATTTTTTATATTTATTTTTTTTATTTCGAGATGTTCTAGTCGGGTTATTTTTTAACTTTTTGTGGATGGGGAACCACTTTCCATAAAAAATAAATATATGATTCGCCGGGGACCCTTTGAGCAGCAAAATATGATTTTCATTTTCTGAATAAACGAATTAGTTGTAATAAACAACTTCAATAGAAATTTGCAAATAAACTTTAAAAAAAACAAATTTAACTTTAAATAAAACTTAAAAGCAAACATATACGCTGAAGTTCCACAAACAAATTGAGATACCTGTCAAATACCTGATACGTCCACTTCTGGACCGTAGAACTGCAGAAACGCGACGGGGAATGGACTCGACAAGCTTTCTGAGGAAGTCTGTAGACAATGAACACCATGCCTCTTGAAGAGCTGTCCACAATCCTATAATATTCCTAGATTGTGGATGTCTCTTTTGAAAAGAACATTGTATGGCATCCCAGGTAATTTCAATGACGTTGCAATCTGGTGGCCAATCATAGAGGCCAATTCATGCTCCAAAACTTGGATGAGTGTTCCTCAAACCTTAATGTGGTGCATGTGGATGTGTGTGGCGGCGCATCCTCTTGTTGGAAGACGTCCAAACCCATGAGGGTGAACACATGACATGAATGGCTGTACAACATCTGTTTCGATGCTAACATAGAGTTCACCTGTCTAAGAAGTTGTAGATGTATGAAAGGTCCTAATTCCTGCCATCTCAACACATCCCATACAATTTCTGAAGGACTGCCAGCCTGTAGAGTCCTTTGATGACATGCTGGATTCATTGGTTCGTGGCGTGTTCTTCACAAGTGGACCTTTCCTAATCCGTTGGAAATCAGATTTGGTTTGGTTTGGAGCACTACGGTCAACTTTTTATTACACGAGAACTAATTAGACCAGCACCTACTGCATAAAGCCGATTCCGAACGGCTACAAACATCTATGCCGGCAGTGGAACTCGAACCCACGGACTTTGGTACCGAATGCCAGCGCCCTAGCCATTCGGCCATCGTCCGGCTGTGTTGGAAATGAAACTCATCAGTCCAGGCTACGCATTTCCAATCGTTCGGTGTTTAGTGACGGCGTTCCTATCAGTCTAGGCTACCCATTTCCAGTCTTTCGGTGTTCAATGACGGTGTTCCTAAGAGCATACGAGGAACAGAGCTCTGCGTCGTAAGGAAAGCAATGGCATTCGGATTAGGTAGGCATCGGCTATTAAAGCCCATATCATGGAAGTGAACTTTGAACAGTCCTCTCGGTTATGTTAGAAGAGGCCCAAGAATTGAGATGCGATGTTATTTGCGGTAATGTTGCACTCCTTTCTCTTGAAATGATTCTCAATATATGGAGCTGGTCACATTCATCTAGATCTTTCGACGATCCACGCCGTTGCCGTAGGTTCGGTGTCTTATCGGAATTCTTGTATTCGTGGTACACTCTTCAAATGGTTTGTCGTTGCAATCTAAACTTTGCCTGTATCTTCGAAATGCTATGACCCATGTGACGAGCACCCTCTAACGTACCTCGCTGCAATTCGCTTAAATCGCCTGCTATGCTGACTGCGCAATAAGCTCTTTAGGATACCATCAGGACCACCAGGATAATTGGGGTAAACTACGTTCCATGGGCCGAGCCCGCCAACGTAGAAAAACATATCGTTGAGGTACTAGTGAACAATGAGGTCTTAAGAAGAAAAGGGATAAATAAATAACAAAAATAAAATTTAAATGGAAAATAAAAAATTTCAAATCAAAAAGAAGCAAACTTACTGAATTTTAAATTTTAAATAAACGAAGTGCTAGACCCAGGATCGAATCCGGGTTTAACCGATAGAACACTCTAACAGGTCAATCTCTTTATATATGCTGCTTGCGAGCGGAACCGTTGGCGAGAAAATGTGTGTTGCTACGTATTCGAATGGGATAGTTTTTTTTTTTTAATTTTATTCGAATGGGATCGTCTATCCCAGTTATTCTGGCATTCAGTATGTGTATATACACACACACACACACACACACATATATATATATATATGTGTGTGTGTGTGTGTAAGTAAGTAAGTAAGTAAGTAAATAAAATATACCTAGAAATAAATAAACCATCAGAGCAAGATAATTATAGAAAGAATGTAGACAAAAAACAAACGGAAAACAAACACTTAGGGCTCCATGCACCAAAGGAAAGATTTTGTAGTAGTGCCAGAACTAAACCAGAAATCGAGGTTACCGACTGGTCTCTTCACTAGGGAGCCTAACGAAATCAGTTACCTCAAGGGGAACTTTCTGAATAGGGTGCAGGTATAACCAAAAACCATCACAAGGCCCCGAGATCCCTATTAGCCCTAAGTGCTTGTTTTCTGTTTGCTTTTTGTCTACATTCTTCCTATAATTATCTTGTTCTGTTGTAGCCCTAAGTGCTTATTTTCTGTTTTTTTTTTGTCTACATTCTTCCTATAATTATCTTGCTCTGTTGGATTATTTATTTTTAGTTATATTTGTCCATTTTCAATATGTGGGTTTGTTGCAACTGCGCAATCTTTTATTGAAAAGTTATAAGTTTTCAACGCTAGGATAGGTTTTAAGTTAATTTGTTTGGCAATCTATGCCCGCTTTTTAAATTTTATGCTTATGTTGAATTGTTTATATTATTATAACGTGAGTAAGTAAGTAACAGTACCACCACACCAGTTTTAATTCTATTCCAGTGATTCTCTATAGAGAATCACGGAAAAGACAACATTAAATGTATACATTTAATGTTGTCTTTTCCGTCATATAACTACGCTCGCGTTTTTCTATATGGAACCTGGCATGCCGTGGGCATATATTGCACGACAGAGTCACGTCGGCAAACGAAACTAATTTTTCCTTTATGTTCTGGTGTGAGTTTTGAACTGCGCACTTCGAGAATGGGTATGCATTGAGCTAGTCGCCATCCGTTCTATCTGTTAAAATGGAAATTGTTCCAAGTATTTTATATTTGTTATTGTGTGTTTGAATTTTAAATGGCCATAAAGGGAATAAATGAATAAAAGTAATCTTTACAACAATTGGATTATTTGATTGAATAGGACGCTGTTTGGGCCCGACTACAAACCAACCGAAAGTCGAATGCCTTTTCAACTGTTCCCGAATATCGTCATTTAGTGTAGATCAGTAAAATCAATATCAATATATATATATATATATATATATATATATATATATATATATATATATATATATATATATATATATCCAATGTATAAAGATAGCTTTAAAAAACTTAAAAATGGATAAGATTTTCGTTTTTTTGTGTTGTTTCTTGTTTGTTAGTTCATATTCTAAAAATTCCTGTATTTCTTCCGTTCTTTGATGTTTCGAGTATGAAAAATTTCTCTGCTCGAAAATCCCTAGTATATTTTCTGTGATGTGGAGTCGTAGCAATTGACAGCAAGTAAAACAAATGCCAGCTCGAAAATCTCATCCATTTTTATGATTTCATTGGTTTTCTTTATACATTATATATATATATATATATATATATATATATATATATATATAATATGTATATATATAATGTATATATATATAAATATATATATATAATTTATATATATATATATATATATATATATATATATATATATATATATATATATATATATAATGTGTATGTGCGTAATGTCTTAATAATTCCGACTCGAATAAAGTCAACACGAATCTTACATTTTTGAGATAACAGAAAATTTCCTACTCTCTTCTTATCACAAGTAAGACGGAAAACTTCTCCATTTCTACATTCGGGGCCGGAGCATTGAATCTTTATCAGGCAGAAATTTCTCCTTTCCTAAGCGTATTTTTACTCTTTTCCTTGACAATCGATTCCCTCCCCCCTATCAGTTAAAAAACTTCTGAACTTGGGGAAAAATTCTCCCTCCCCCCCTTTTCTTTACTACATTTGGTCTTACTTTTTATTTTATTTTTATAAATTTTGTGAGAAAGTAATGAAAGTTTTCTGGCTCGTTCATCCCCTCCGTGTTCATTACGTCGACATTTTCTCTTCTGCTGAGATAGCGGACGGGACGACGGCAGTCTTTATAGAAAGAAATGAAAAAATAAATAAATAAATAAATCTGCAGGAAAATCCCATTTCCTGTAAGGGCCAGTAAACAACAAGGGAATTGGCAGATGTTCGCAATCCCGATTGGATTTCCGTCGGGTTAAGATGGCGTTAAGTCGCTATCTGTGTGAACGTCTATATATATATATATATATATATATACATACACACACACACACACACACATATATATATATATATATATATATATATATATATATATATATATATATATATATATATATATATATATATATAAATATATATATATATATACACACACACACACACACACATATATATATATATATATATATATATATATATATATATATATATATACAGGTGGTTATCGAAATAGTGGAAACACCAAGGAATAACATGAGATACTTTATTAGTATGGGGTCGAACTTTTTTGGCACCCGTCATGGAGAAATCGTGAAAGTTAATGAAGAGTTGATGTTGGGGGATATCAATACTTGGATCTATTCTCTAAAACAAATTACAGTGTTTCGATGATATTGAAGTCGGGGGACTGTGGGGGTTAGGTAACATGTTTGCCTCTGTTTTCATGCTTCTCAAGCAACAATATGACAGGTCTTTCTGTATGGACAGGAGCTTTATCATCTTGGGAAACATCCTCTCCAACGGGAAACAATGTTTGCATCATAGGATGAACTTAGTTGGCAAAAAGTTCGACACAGTCCTTCCCAGTGTATCTCCCTTTTAGGGTTACAATGCGTCTTGCTGAAAACCATGAGATAGCAGCCCAAACCATGTCAGATCCTTCTCCATGATTGATAGTTTGCACGAGACAATCAGAATCATATATTTTTTGGGGTTTTTTCCAGTAGTGCGCACGTCCTCTTGTGGGAAAAAATGCTACCGATGATTATTCTGATCACACGACATTAATTCACATATCAGATGACTAGGATCTGTGCTTGTGGCACTATCGTGGACGACGTTTTGCATTCACATCTGTTACAAGTGGCTTGGGAATTGTTACTCATCAGTAAATGTTTCCTTTGTGAAGTTCCCTCCTACTTATAATGGCTGATACAGGAACCTGTAGATGCATATCGAGCTCTATTGTCAATTTGGTTGCAGTTGTTTTATTTTTACAAGTCGCAGTCCGTTTCAATACTCGTCCATCTCTTTCACTTAGCTCTCCCTTTCTTCCACTATTATGTTTCTCAGACGATGTTTATCCGTGCATTCTGTATGCTGTCATGACATTCGATGCCATAGCTCTAGAAACACCCCAAACACAGATAGTTGCCGTAAGAGATATTCCATTTGACGCTCTCCAACAATTTGCCCTCTTTGCAAGGTCTGCAAGGTTTAACAACTTACGTTATCCCCCCAAAACCACGATGCCCATAGCTTCATTACTGCTGTAGAATAATAGATATACTGTATTCTATAGAAATTACCGAGAGCCATACTTGTATTTTAAGTAATACGGAACACTTACCTGAACACCACTAATATTTATAGGTGTTTCTATTATTTTAATAACTACCTGTATACACACACACACACATATATAAATATATATATATATATATATATATATATATATATATTATATATATTATATATATATATACATATACATATATATATTATATATATTATATATATATATATATATATATATATATATATATATATATATATATATATATATATATATATATATATATATATATATATATATATATATATATATATATATATATATATATATATTATATATATATATATATATATATATATATATATATATATATATATAGATATATATACAGTACAAATCGTTTATAAGAACATCCAGGGGACTTTAGAAACTGGTTCTTATAATCTATAGTTTTTATATCCGATAGATAACTTAAAACTGCTGGAAATAGCAAATTCATTGTCACATAATTTCTATTTACACCTGAAACATGACTTTTAAAAAATGGTTAAAAGGTGCATGTTCAATCAAAGGTTCGTGTTTGAAACAATCAAAGGTTCGTGTTTCTCCTTTGAAGATTTCGTGGTCTTCATAGCCTTTTCTTAACGTGGTCCAAACGGTTTTAAGCAAGTTATCAGAAACTCCTGGTATCACGGCCTTCAATTCTCCACTGATTCTCCCGAACACAATGGAATGTCTCTCAAGAAATCTCTGGATCCACGAAGTTCAAAATCATATTTTTTAAAGAGCTTTGCAAATTCATTTGCTTTCGCTTGCAAAATCGGCCCGCGTAGAGGAATGTTGGCACTCCTTTGAATCTTAAACCATTGCAAAGGGGCTTCTGCTATGTAAGCATGTGGACTTTTTCGAAGTTTCTTAATATTAGTCCGATCTTTTTCAAATTCTTCTTTTAATTTTTCTCTATTCTTAAATATATTTGAAATCGTGGCATGACTAACCATTAATTCGTTGGCTAATGCTCCATTTTTTTCACCGTTTTCTAAACTGGAAATTCCGTTCACAATTAACATGTTCTTATAAGCGATATATTTTCTCAGAAACCAATTAATTTTAAGTCACTAAAAGCGATATGTTCTTATTAACGATGTCATTATAACCGGATTTTGTATCCATCATTACACATGAGAATTGGCCGGGAATTAATAATTCCGTTCTTTACGCTATATGTTTTTATAACCGGTGTTCTTATAAGCAATTTTTACTGTATATATATATATATTATGAATTGAAATTGATTGTTTTGTTTTTTATTTACAAATATTCTATTTTATTACATTATCTACGTATTTTTACATTAATTCTATTTAAATTTGCACGTTCTTTTTTCGTCTATTGTATTTTAACTTACGTGATAATCAGAAAAGATTGAATCCATATTCTATTCTTCATTCTCCATGCCTCTTTTTTTTCTTCTCATAAAAGTTCTCTTTCTATACTTTCAACTCCTGAAAGGCGAGACAGAAACCGGTGTCGAGTTCTTATCTTAATGCATCCTCGCCTTTTCGGGGCTCGAATCTCGTCCGGACACCTGCAAGGTGTCATTTCCCTGAGTAGTGTCGTCTGTAAAGAAAACCGAGTGACTTGGAGATGAGTTTTGAATTAGAAATCTTTACGGAAATATCATTGAAAAGATGTAACAAATATTTAAAAAGATTAATTTAAATAAGGAAATGTTTGATAAATTATGTAACATAAACTATATTGCATTTACAATATCTGTATAAAATTAATAATAAGAGTACTATAAGTATATAGAATAAATTTCATTGTAAAATTTAGAGTATATGTTTGCCTTTTTCTTTACGGCAGTGATTCTGGCCCATTTGAGGTGCGGGCAGAATCACTGCTGAAACGGAAGCGACTGTCGTCAGTTAAGAGGACGTTCTCCCAACAGCGGTGGTGTCCAATTTTTGTGCTCTTTGCACCACTGTAGACGGTGGCTCAGATGGCCAAGCGTCAATGGTACACAGCGTAACGTTCGAAAGTGCTCTGAAGCTGCTTCGTAATAGCTGACGCTGTCTGCTGGCGATTTCTCTTAGTACAATGATAAGGCCATCAATCGATGTTTTTCGCGGCCAACAATCCCCCCACCCTTCGCACACCTATACCTGTCGTCTGGAATGCCATCCATAACCATATAACGACACTGGGGCCGGTGCTGAACAACTTGGCAGCGACACTCTCCCTTCATCCAGCTTTCTACTGATTTTACCTCGTGTAGAATCGTCCATATATGTCCTAGAGGCCATTTTGCAGTCTGCAATACGGGACGTAAATCACTGCACGTCTGACACGATCGTACGCACCGTTCAGAAACTAGGAGAGAATTCCACAACTTTTATCGTTCATTCGGTATTCTGCTGCCTCTGAGGTCACGATTCGAAATTTTGAGTACACATCATCCGTCTACTCATTATCCTCGGTCATGCAAATCATCACACGTCTATATACACTGCTGGTCATTAAAATTGCAACACCAGGGAGGAAAGCAAATAACATAACTTTGCTTATTGTACGCGTACAGCATAGTAGGAAGGAGACATGATTAAATTTGTAGGCAATTTGGGGGTATATAGGGTCCGAAATTAGTATACACAGCTACCGCCTCTGGCAGAGAAAGCGGCTCTGACCCGGTTAGGCATCGAGTCGAAATGGGCTTGGATGACAGATACGGGCAAGTCATTCCATGCTGCATCAAATCTATGCCACACTTCATCAATCGTAGTGGCTGGAGAACGATGATGGCCCAGTCTCTCAGCAACCCATGTCCAGATGTTTCAGTGGGTGAGAGATCTGGAGAACGTGCTGGCCCGGGCAACAGTGAACATCCTCTGCTTCGAGGTAGGCCATGACACGACGGGCAACATGCGGTCTTGCGTTAACTTGTTGAATGATGACGTCTCCGAGGCCTCGGAGATAAGGCACAGCCACCGGCCTTAAGTTCTGAGAAATGTAACGCTGGCTATTACCGACGACGCGAACAACATGTTTTCGTGTCGTGTACCCAATGGTTGTCCATACCATCACACCAGGTTCAGGGCCCGTATGACGATATCGAAGGCAAGCAGGCCCCATGCATTCTCCTCGGTGCCTCCAGACACGGATTCGTCCATCATGATGCTGTATGTAGAACCGGGGCTCGTCTGAAAAAACGACGTCGTGCCACTCCTGTATCCAGTTCTGTCGGTTGGCTCACCACTGTCACCGCGCTGTTGGCGTCACTGTCACCGCGCTGTCACTATGCTGCAGTGTCAAGGGAAGCCGAAATAATGGTCGTCGTCCAGACAGTCTGTGCTGCTCCAGACGTCGTAGCACTGTCCGTGCGGATACTTGTCGTGCTGTAAACAAGCCCAGTTTCTGACTCAAGGTCCGTGATGTGGCTGTACGATCCTGCAAAGTCGACCTGACAGCATGTCTGTCCTCTCGGGCGTTAGTGGCGGAAGGCCAATCAAATGTGATTTCCGAATGAGAAACCCACTGCGTAACTTTCCTTTTATATAGAGTTTGAGATGCCGTTTCTCCCTCCTGCGTCGTTCGATTGAGCTTAAACGCTAATCATTTGCATTTCGCAACATCTTCGTTTCATGCGAATTTGACGTTTGTATCGCCCCTCCTTCATGGTGTTGCAATTGCTGGTAATGGTAAGCTGTGTGTGTGTGAGAGAGAGAAAGAGAGAGAAAAAATATATATGTAGGTGTGTGCCAACCAATGATCTGAGACTAGGTGCATTGCTAGACGCGTCTGGATTCTGAAATGACCGCAGAAAGAAGCCGACGCGACCCTATGAGAATCAAAAACGCCCCTGTTGTATCTGTTGATCGGGCATTCTTATTCCAGCAGTTCTTTTCTCTTCGATTTCCCGGCTCTTCGGTCTACTCAGTTCGCCGCACGCAAACAGGGACACCTTCTCTGTTCGCCAGTGTCGTGCGACAACCACGGGTAAAAAAAAGAACTCGACTTACTTTCGCTCCGAAAGGTGTCGAATATATTCCTAGAGGTGTCGGGTCATTATCGGGATGGACGCTATATCTTTTATAACATTTTCACTATGCTAAGACTTTTACATTTGTGTGTGTATATAAATATAAAAAAATAAATATATATATATATATATATGTAATAACAGTCATTATAGTGATACCGTTGAGTTGCTGGGTAGTCGTGCACCGGGGACACACGCATAGAACAAAGTCAAGGCCTAAATGGTAAGGCGTAATCCAATCATCAAAAAATTGATTTTATTCTTCGAACATCCGTTGCATGGTGACACATTTGCTTATTATAAAATCATATTTAGGCACATTTGTAACTTAATATCACAATGAAACATTCCGGACCCGCTGGAGCAGCACAAGAAACGACAAAGTGACGTAGCGCGCTTAAAAGACATGTTACTCTGACAGCTGCAGAACACACAAAGCCGCAGAAAAATACTTATTCGCCTCGAAAATGCCAGAGCGCCAAAACTTTTAATTGGTTAACTGAAATCATTTGACCTCGCACGTCAGATGAGGCGATCTCGTGGAATGTCATCGAACATTCGAGAAGGGTTACATAACTCTGTGTTTGAAAACAACTTACTCTTTACACATGCATTAATGGATAATTTAGTTGGTTATTTTGGTTATCTTAAGGTCAGAATTTGGATTAAGGGGCGATACTTTATTCATACAACACGGGAAAATTTCGAATAGGCGTTTAATTAATGAAGGTGGAATGATTTTATTTAATTAATATATATATATATATATATATATATATATATCTAATCTATCTGGTCAACACTATCGAAGATATTCGGAAACAAAAGATGGGACATTTACCGCTTCTCCGAGGCTTCTTGGATTATATAAATGT
The DNA here is from genome assembly GCA_907164885.2 of Dolomedes plantarius. Lineage (NCBI taxonomy): Eukaryota > Metazoa > Arthropoda > Arachnida > Araneae > Dolomedidae > Dolomedes > Dolomedes plantarius. The sequence goes on along the minus strand of OU015495.1, from coordinate 32,854,637 downwards.
AGTCGGCCATTATCATGTCCAATCCGACAATCCAAATAATGGGAATAAATTGTTTATTCACTTCTGCACATTACGATTATCTAATACTTAAACATTTTATAACAAATATAAAAGACTGGAGGCTATTTACATATTTACAAAGAACAGAGAGAATGGATAATAGATAATTTCAATACATATTCATAGTCCGAATCGCCACAGTTGCAAACGCACACCATCAAGGGAATTTAGTTTCATTTGCCCACATTATCTGTGGTGCAATAAGCCCAGCGACATCTCGGTGCCAAAAAGAGAAAACAGAAGTACTTATAGAACGGGAAAGAGAATATTGAAAGTAGGGAATTAAAGGAATAGAATTTATAACTTGGGGGGGTTATTATCAGCCCCCACACACATACATACATACATACATACATGCATATATATATATATATATATATATATATATATATGTGTGTGTGTCTATAGGTATGTATGTATACGTTAAGTGTATGTGAGTTTATTAACCTTGATAGTAACATATAAATATACGGTGACGCATACAAACATATATATATATATATATATATATAATAAAAAAATTACGTACAGCTATATGTGTGCAACCTTTCCAGCAGTGAGGGAATATATTCTCTCTTCTACATAGAATACATATGACCGTGTGGACATATGATGTATGTATATCCGTTTATTTGGATATTTATTTTTACCCCGCTTGCGCAAAGTGAGCGCCACTTGTAACCAAAAGAACAACACTTTTGTGCTATTGTTAATGAGAGACAGTTTGCTGCAACTATTTTTGCGCTGCGAGTAATGCGTTTTGGCCAAAGATATACCAGTATTTCAGTTTTATTAAAAGTATATATTTCATTCCGCTAATTTGTGTGTGTTTTACTGAGCCACGACACACCCGCACACACACACACACACACAGACATATATATATATATATATATGTGTGTGTGTGTGTTTATGTGTATAATTTATATAATATATATATATATACATATATATATATATATATATATATATATATATATATATATATATATATATATATATATGTGTGTGTGTGTGTGCGTGTGTGTGTGTGTATTTTATTTTATCCGCGTACAATTTCAAGTAGTGTTTTCTATTTTACAAAAACATTTACAATACGAAATATTTAAGAAAATAACTATTTGAAAATATTTATATGTTTTTCAGTCTTGCTAACGATGTTTCGTTTCTTTTCTTCCAGGTAAGTGTGCCACCTGTTATTTCACGCAGTGTTGAGTCACGGGATCGAGTACGTAACCTGGGTAAGAATCTGTTTTCGATTCTGGTCTTTCATCAGTTACTTGAACGAGCAATGATCGAGTTGGAAATTCAGACTTGTTTCTGAATATCTATACAGTATTGGAAATTGATTTATGAAAACACGATTTTTTAACAAAAGCATTTTTAATATTCTTTAAAAATGAATGAAATTTCATACATTATGCATACTATGTATAACAAATGAGTTACAAAAATAAAATTTCATGCATAATAATAAACAAAAGCATAAGGTGAAAAATTAGATTTTCGTAATATACAATCATGGAAATTGATTTATGAAATATCACATTTCATTGACATAAATAGATAGTAATGCCGCCTTTCTTCATTAAAGTTTCTTTTATTCTAGATGGATTGATAAAACAAAATTTTGAATGTACTTGTGATCAATTAGTTTCCAGTTTTGACAGATTGAAGCTTTCAATTCTACAAGTGATGTGTACTGCATCCCATATGCATAAACCATTCGAACAAGCTGTCCCCAAACGTTTTCGATGGGGTTCAGATCAGGACTTTTAGGTGGATGATCTAAAATAACAAAATTCTGTTCGTCAAACCAATCTTTCATTGTTTTTGAAGTATGAATACTTGCATTGTCTTGCATGAAGATGTAATCTAAACTATAATATCACCATGCAATTGGAAGAAAGGAATTTTCTAAAACTAAGCTGTATTCATATGAATTCTGGCGACCATTTATAAATACAATTTCACTTCTGCCATCATAAACAATCGCTGCCCAAACCATCAAACTTCCGCCATCAACATTTCTGCTAAATGTAGATTTTGTTTCTTTTCGGAGATCTCTCCAATAATACCTCAAATCATCGGGGCCATCCAATTAAATTTCTACTAAATTTCTTTTCTATTAAATTCCATTAAATTTCTTTTCATCGGAGAAAATGACTTTCTTTCAATTGTCGCCCATTGTCATATAATTCTCACAAAACTGAAAACGCATCTGCTTGTGACGCAGAAGTATCTTTCTAGACTTCATCTTCGACCATCTCAAGCTGCATGAAGAATGTAAAATTTGCTTAACTCTTCTAGAAATAGCAGGAAGGGATAGATCTGCACAAATCTGCTTTGAATTGTCGCCGGTTTTTAATAGAAGCTGAAGAATCTCCTTTTTCTCCATCTCAGTTAAACGTGGATTACCTTTTTTGATAAAATAATTTCCATAATTTGTGAATCTTTTCTATAGTTATATATCACACCAACTGGTCTTTTAATTAATTTACTAATTTTCGGAACAGATTTTCCACATTCTAGATATTCATCGATTTTGGCTCTTTCGTCCACAGACAACACCTTTCGTTTACCCATCGTGAAAAGTATGACTGAAACGTATTGCTTCCATTATATAACGCTGTTTATGTCTACTGCGCATGTCACGTTACTAGGTTTTATGCAAATTCTTGTCACATTACTTCAGAATAGCCAGTGAAATGTGATATTTCATAAATCAATTTCCATGTTTGTATTTTACGAAAGTCTAATTTTTACCTTATGTTTTTGTTTATCATTATGTATGAAATTTCATTTTTGTAAATAATTTGTTATACATAGCATGTAAAATGTATGAAATTTCATTCATTTTTAATGAATATGAAAGAAGTTTCTGCTAAAAAACCGTGTTTTCATAAATCAATTTCCAACAGTGTATGTAACTAGCTGAAAACCCGCACTCCGCTACAGAGTACATTCAAATTAAATACAACAGTCAATGTATGCAATTAATGCAAAAAAGAAATATATATATATATATATATATATATATATATATATATATAATAAATACGATGATCAATGTATACAATTGATGCAAAAAATATATACAGTGGCTCCCAAAAGTGTTCGTATACTTACGATTTTCAATGATATAGGGGTCTATCCAGTGGCGCCGGAAAGGGGGGGCAAGGGAGGGCACTTGCCCCCCCCCCTGGAAAATTGAATTTTTTGTTTCTACCTAGCTAGCGCTCGTAAAATATTAGAATTTTCATTTAAAATCATAAAGCCTAACAAAACTGAATACTAAATTGCAACCTCACACTCGTTAACGCAAGCGCTATAAATGTCATTCCATATACGCAGGAGCGATTAATCGCCAATTTCAGGTACGCAAGTGCGTTTAAACGCCATTGCTAGACGTTTGCTTTTGCGATTCAAAAGCAACCCTACACAATGTTTTTGCATCGCGAAAGGGAATCTTGAATCCGATGCATTTGAAACGCGTACATGTTGACGTATGATAGGGCCTTTAAGACATTTCATAAGTGCTACTCTACAAATTTGAATTGTAAGGTGTAACGTCCAGAACGTGCCCCACGGGACAGTTGAACAATAGAAGGTGCAAATAGAGCGTACTAAAAGATCTTTCAATTGAACAACAATTGAAAGATCTTTTAGGACGCTCCGACGGGTAAAAACCTGGTTGAGATCAACCATGTCTCAAGAGAGACTTTCTGGTCTCTGTATGCTTAGCGTTCACAGAGAATCTGTGAGTAAAAATAAAGACACATTTATTGAAAAAGTAATTAATAGATTTTCTCAAAACAGAAGAAATCTCTCATTACTTTTCTCCGATTAGAAAAATACCATAAAAGTTTATTTTTTATAACCGTATATATGTATTTTTAATAATAAAGATGTAAAAGTTTTAATCTATTTTACTTTGCCCCCCTCTATATTTGACTCTTTCGGCGCCACTGGGTCTATCCATTAATTAAAATGAATATTTCAGAATGGGTAATTGATAATAAGATCTATAATCTATTCTTAGCAAAACTACATGAAATATTTTGAAAACACAGTAAAACTTTATTTTTGAGAAACCAGTAATCAAAAAGTAACAAAAACTTTATCTCACAAAAGTCATCGTACACTTGTAAAAAATCTCTACATATTAGTAAATATTCTAATTTTTCGTTAAATTAATATTTATTAGGATATCCTTTAGCATCCACAACAGCTTTTAAACGTCTGGGAATAGATTGCACTAGTTCTTTTATAATTTCTGTATCACTGTTCATTCATTCTTCCATCATAATTGTTTTTAGTTCGCTTTTCGTGTGAATGTCGTGTTTTCGTACTCGAACCTCCAGTTCTCTCGAAATATGTTCTATTGGGTTTAAATCTGGCGATTGAGGTGGTGTTTTCAAAACTTGTGGACACATGAAGAGACGCCAAAGGCGAACGTTGAGAGCCGTGGGCTTAGGATTGTTATCTTGATAAAAAAAAAAAAAAACCAAAGGTGTTTCCAATACCCAAATTTTGGGCAAAAAATTTTAAATTATCTCTTAAAATATTTATATAAACAGCATGATTCATTATGCCTTCAATAAATACCAAATTACCTAGTCCTAATGTTGACGTGCCCCCCCCCCCACACACAAGGACACCTCCACCGTCGTGCTTAACTGTTCCTACTAAGTTCTTGGGATTAAGTTCCTCATTTTATCTTCTCCACACAATTATATGCCCATCGGAACCAAAAATGTTAAACTTGCTTTCATCGGCAAAGACATTATTCCAATAGATTTGGGGCTTATATATCATTGATAGTGCGAAGGAAAGCCTAAGCTTTCTATTTTTCTCATTCACAAAAATTTTTCTACGGACAGAACGCCCATGTAATCCAGCTGCCCTGAGAACTCGTCGAACAGTTTCAGGTGAAATTGAAGTAGAAAATGTCTCATTAAATTCTGCAGAAACTTTTACAGTACTCAAACGTGGATGTTTCACAAGTGTTCTAATTATAAATCTCTGATCACGTTTTGTTAACTTTGCCTTTTACCTTACGACCTTTTGCCTTACGACCTTTTCTTACCTTGTTTTCGATCCGATTTTCTTCTTTAAAGCGTTTTATCCCATACTGCACAGTAGATTGGGATAAATTAAGTAATTTAGCAATATTCCGAACAAATTTAACACTACTATGATGAAAAATAATCAATTTTCGAATGCTGTTTGTTGTTTCTTTACGACTACGAGCCATTTTTAAATAATAAATAGAATATATTTTTAAATAATAAATAGAATATTTTTAAAATAATATAGAATAGAGTAGGCAAGCAAAAATTAAAGCCAAACGATATTTTAAATGGCACCACAATTTCAAGAAAATAAAGTGCCAGACGATAATTTAAATTATGAATTTATCCGAAAATATTTCAATGCGCGATGGCTTTTGTAAGATAAAGTTTTTGTTACTTTTTGATTACTGGTTTCTTAAAAATAAACTTTTACTATGTTTTTAAGATATTTCATGTAGTTTTGCTAAGAATAGATTATAGATCTTATTATTAAATACCCATTCTGAAATATTCATTTTAATTAATGGATAGACACCTATTTCATTGAAAATCGTAAGTGTACGAGCACTTTTGGGAGCCACTGTATATACATTTATAAAAAAATCGTAAGGCATATTTTTATAGACAAAATAATGTAGAAGAAAATATTCAAATTTATAGGACATACTAAAGAATATAGTACAGTTAATATAGTACAGTTTGAGGAACATAATATCTTTTACTGTATTCAAATATTTTTTTGGATATTGTCCAATCGTCTGCCGCATTAGCAAGAAACAATTTTTTTTGTCTATTTCGTAGTTATGTACGTGACGATAAATTTATTTAATGTACCAGGAAAGAAATCACGTAATCAGCATTAAATAAAATACATTCTAAAAGTTAATCTTTAAAAATTCACCAAAACACAGAAAATTGAGTAAAAGATTCGAAAAAGATTCCATTTTAAACCAATTTTTATGATCTTTCTCGAGACATAAATTTTATAACCCTCGGATTAATATTTTAAATGCATACTTTAAAGAATGTCACAAAATCAGATTAAAAATTTAATTTTAAAAATTCTAAGAAGAAATTTTCAAAAATCTTTCTTAGTGCACCCCTACACTATAAGAAGAATCGTCATGTAAAATTTCAGCCCTTTAGGTCGAGCGGTTTGGTCTGTGCGTTGTATGCCAGTCAGTCAATCAGTCAGTCAGTCAGTTGCAGAACTGTTTTATATATATAGACAAGTGGAACCTCGGTCGATCGTTTGTCAAAGGACTTCTTGTCCTGAACGATAAATGTGGGAACATAACAAAAGAATATTTTCATCCGACCTTGATAAGGTAACGACACATACGGGAAAACGGTGATCCGCGGAACGATAGATCGAAGGTCCACTGTATATATATATATATATATATATATATATATATATATATATATATATATATATATATATATATATATATATATATAAATATATATATACATTCGGACCTCTATTTAACGAAGTCGCTAAATCCCGAAAAAAAGCTCGTTATATGGAAAATTTGTTAAGTAGAGATTCACCTTTTAAAATCCTTTAAACTACACAAAACATATTTTGAATTCGTGAACACTAAATATTATTAAAAAAAATAATTAATAAAACCTTTATTTTGTAAATTAATATCTATTTGTTTTATATATCTTACCCATCAAAAATAAATCTGCAATGAAAACAAAACATTGTTCATCTACAAGAACCGAAATTACCAGCACGACTCTTATCAACAATCTAGAAAACGGGAGACTAGTTGAAGGACACGGGATAGCTCCTTTGAGGATGAAAGGGGGATATTGAAAGTTTTTCTAGTGAAGTGGACAGTGGAGGGGTAGATAAAGGTTGCACTTCCTGGATGAAATGCAAAGAATGGCATTTATTTTACTGCTCTCGGTGAGTTAGGCGACTGGTAAAACCATTCAACGTCATTGATCACCATAAAATGTGTTAAAAGAAAGAATCGTCATGCAATCGTCTGAGGGCCTCAGCCACAGGGATTCCTTCCGCTAGCCCGATCCGGATGCGATATGTTGCCTCGGGCGGGGGGGGGGCGGGCTCCTGGAGACACACCTCCGCTGATCTGATCGCACCCACAAAATCGGTTATATCATCACGTTCCGCCCCGGTAGTTCCGTTTTCGTCCACCATTTTCGAGCGGAGCTCTGTCTTCACGCTTCGTTGCTTCGGACACCGGCCCAGCCAAATCGTCTGTAGGCTGTGTTGGTGTTCATATACAGTGCCGTAACTAGGCAGGGACAACAGGGGCACCCGCTCGGGGACCACTTGGAAGGGGGACCCAAAGTGCTGTATTTGTTTTATTATTTTACCCAACCCTAAATAATTAAGGGGCCCAAATGCAAATTCTTGCCCAGGCCACAGGAATGGCTAGTTACGGTACTGTTCATATATATATATATATATATATATATATATATATATATATATATATATATATATATGTATATATATATACTAGCAGGAGTACCCGGTGATATCCGGGATTCACAAGTGTTTGTTTCACAAAATCAATTTAAAAATTAAACACATCATAAATAACATAGCTTAAAAAAGCATGCAAAATGAAATTTAAATAAAAACTCAATTAAATGAAATTCATTTCAAAATATTCATTTAAAAAATTAATTTAAATGAAAACTCAACATAAAAATATACAAATTTATAATAAACTCCTCGGAATTCAGCTGGATTCAGCCTTTTATCATTGTACCACTAAAAGCTGTTAAGGAAAGAAGTCAATGTCTTTTGGCCTTTTAAACTCTGCAGGAAAATTAAATACAGTATAAATAAAATAGTATAAAAAAAGCATGTGAAATGTTATACACACCAATAATATGAAAACCAAATATAAAAATATATAAATTTATAATAAACTCCTCAGAATTCAGTTAGATTCACCGTAGCCTCTTTTCGGCAAAAACAGCTGAAGTTACAGGTTTAGCAGATTTTTTCAATAGAACCATGAAATGATTCTAGCACTTACTGGATTGTAAGCAAAAGCTGCACCTTGTAATCATAAACTGGTAGATCTCACAACTTGTTAACAACCCACTTATGTTGCCACTCTTTGCTACCCTATAAAGCTTAAAAGAATGCAAGAAAAAACGATTTAAAATATATAATTCAATACAATATACAATTTGTATGTGTTTACTTATGTTTTATTAAAATCAGTAACACACACAAATGTATAAATTACACGAAAGTATATTTAAATTCTTTAATCTGTCAAAATCTCCAGAAAGGAAATATTTTCGGGGCTTTTATAGAACATCGTATATTTCACTTTTGAAAACACGCATTTACTGAACATCGTCTCAATAAGAAATTTCTGAAATGAATATAGCAACAAAGAGCGTGTGTTTACAAGCAACCGCGGTAACCGAAATGTTTTAAAATATAAATTTTAGAGTATAAAACCTGACTTCAATTTATTTTTCGGGGTATTATGTTTATTTATTATTCGGGTTTAATATATGACTTGAAACTTGATTTTATTTATTTTCTAGCGTTTTTCGCTTCTCGCTGATCATAACCTTAACGTGGCTGAAAGTTGGCAGAGCGTTGTGAATTCAGAGGGGTGAATCCAGAAAATGTAAGAGCATGAGGCTCTTACATTTTCTGAATTCACCCTTCAAAAATTGTTTTGTTTTATTATAAATTAAAAATTTTCGGGAATTAATTTCGATTTCGGAAGTTCTTTGTTTCCTCCGCTGTGTATAACGACGCCTGTATCTAAAATTTCACGATGTGTGTGTGTGTGTGTGTGATAGATAAATTAAATATTAGATCCTCCATTCTATCATTTAAATTCCCTTTCCTAAATCCAACCCCCAGTAACATTACTTTATCGGTTAAAAACCCATAGCAACAGAACTTCCCATGAAAATGCATGCCTTGCATATCTACACATGTATACGTCTGGAGACAGGCGTGGGTTCGAATCGCCAGCCTCAATTTTTGATGACACTTCAAAATAACAGGCACATTTACCTCGCTTCTAGCGCGTAAGGTTGAAAGGTGATATTACTCTTCGCTCCGAGCATCTGAAATGAATGGACGTATTTTTCTGTCGCTCTAATAAAACGATTCGACCCGACTGCTTCAAAATTTTAATTCCTTTCAGGCTGAGTCTAGCTCCAGCCATGTAAATATTAGCTAGTTTTCTTTTCAGGTTGCATTTTAAGAACGAGATGTAATGGATATATTACATATATATATATATATATAATAAATATGTATGTACATTTTTGTTTCGTGCTGAATATTAAAATTAAAATGCATGATTTGGGAGAAAGTCCGATTCCAAGTTTAAATGTTTGTCACTTTTTTAATTTGTTTATTACAATTATTTAATAATAATAAAACAGCAGTTTGATAATATTAATTAAAACTTTTCGAACAACAATGATTGATTTGTAATTTATAAGTTACCTCTTTTTAACCTAAGTAATTCTTAACTAATTCATTAGTAACAGTCTCTTTATCTGTCATTTTTTTGTTGTTGCTTCTAATGCCCCCTGGCTGGAACTTTCAGACCAGGTCGATATAGGCTTCGGACTGAAGTTGGCGACTCCGGTTTACATAGAACCACAAGGGTCGGAGGCCGTCTGAGCTAGTTGCTACCTCAATTTCTACCGAGCACCCCCCAGGGCAAACAACCAGGAGAATCGTACCCTCCCCCACTCTCTCTGACTTCATAGAGGGAATTTCTGGTGTATTTAACGGATTTAACGTGCCCATACACGGCCTAGACACGGCGGAATTTAATGTCGCGTGTTGGGATTCGATCCGAGCACCCTCTGAAAGCCAGCGAGCTACCACAAAGCTACTTCTAGCCCTCTGTCATTGTTAATAAGCCTAATCTACCTATACTACTTTGGGCTTATTGCAATAAGCCTGGATGACACCTGGATGTTTGAGCAATCTATTGCGCATTGTCTAACTAGCCTAAAGGTGTAAATAGGGTATATAAATAAGGTATAATAATAATAATATGAGTAATATGTGTATATGTGGATTTAATAGATGTATAATAATTTTGCCCCCAAAAATCATGAATACAGCATATAATCCGGAAGTATAAGAATTCTGGTTTAAAATCGTATCAAAAAAAATTATAACATTATTACTTTATTAACTTTTTTAAGTCTGCGCCTCTAGGCCGGCCCTGCCTTCATCTCAGATTCTGGGAAGGACCTGCGAAAATGGCGTCATCGTGACTGCTATTTGTCCCATCGACCCGTGAGCATTCGAGTCGATTCAACATATACGTTATGAAGACAACGAAAAGTCAAATGGGGTAGTCGGAATGTTTTCGAATTCTGGCGGTCACTCCAACTTTGCGGCCTCCATGTTATAAAGCTCAAACACGCAACAAAATAATTTAAACAACGTTCGCCACTCCTTAGGTTGGTTTGGTTTGGTTTGGAGCATTACGGCTACCTTTTTTGCTACACGAGGGCTAATTAGACCAGGGCCTACAGTTTAAAGCTGATTCCGAACGGCTACAAACATCCATGCCAACAGCGGGACTCGAACCCACAGGCTCTGAACCGAATGCCAGCGCCCTAGCCATCCGACCATCCCTGGCCGTCACTCCTTAGTGATGCGTCGCCCAAGATCAAGATATATATATATATATATATATATATATATATATATATATATATATATATATATATATATATATATATATATATAATACGTATTTATGTATGTGCGTATATATAAATATTTGAAGAGCGCGAAAGGTTTCCGATGCCCGGTAAAGGCGGAAGTATCTCCCCCCTCCCACCTATAAAGTGTCAGCTCTTGTTAACGAACTATACGAAACTAACCAGTATTTTAAACAATCCACAACGCGGTAGAAATAGTTTCGAGAGTCCATTGTCCGCTCGAAGTGCGACGAAACCGAACTCCGGACAATTGAATAGGATTTTTTATTTCTCCCCGCTCACAAAGCCCATTGAATTCGTCCGAAAATCGTTCGTCCGACCCCAAAGGTTGGGCGCTCTGGACCTTTACGGTTCGCGGCTTTTTCGCCCCCGCGCGTGAACAATCTTCCCGGACATCTTCTATTCCGAACGTGTCAGAAAGCCGTTCGAGGGAGAAAGCCGCAAATCGATAGATCGTTGGTATGTCTTGAAAAGAGGACAAGAAAATATGTGTATGTTTTTATGTGCATATATATATTATATATATATATATATATATATATATAGTGGAATCTCGATCTATCGTTTTCCAGGGGACCAAACTGAACTGAACAATAGATGCGGGAACATAAGAAAGAAATATGATCGTCGGGACTGAGTTAAATAAACGACACATACGGGAAAACGATGTTTCGGGGAACGATCCATCGAGATTCCACTATATATAAATACGAGGGTAAATCAAAAATTTCTTACACCTTTCGTTCTACAACTTTATTAAAGAAAAGTAGGTCTACAACATTCACATTATTTTCAGACATAGTCTCCTCCTTTAGTCATGCACTTTGTCCAGCAAGCCACAAGCTTTCGTATGCCTTGCAGGAAGAAGGTTTTCAGTTGGTCTTGCAGCCACTTATGCACCGCATCCCGAACGTCTGTGTGTGAGGCAAATCGGCGACATCTCAAAGCTTCCTTGAGCGGCACAATGAGATGAAAGTCTAATGCCGCATTTACACATTCGCGATCACGCCACCTGCAAGACATTCGCGAGACATTAGTCACACTCCTGCATCGACACGAATGACCGTTCTCACATTCTCGCACGTCTTGCTGTCATTTGTGCCAGTCGTCTGACATCTGGCACCATTCGCCCCTTTGACTCGTGCCAGAAAACAGTTCCCGGAGCGAGCGCCAGGATTGGCGAGGAGAAACTTCGAGAACACCTCTTACACATTCCCCCCCCCCCCCGATTCGACTCGCCGCAATCGTGACTGTGTAAATGCTGTGTAAGGGAGTGATATCTGGGCTCTAGGGAGGGTGTTCCAGAATCTCAGAATACAACTTGTTGATAGTTTCTACGGTGTTACGAGTCGTGTGCGGCCGGACGTTGACATGAAGCAATAAAACTGTCGAGAGTAGACATCGCCGTTTGTTGCGAATTGCTGGTTTCATCTTGTTGGCCAACAAATCACTGTACCTCGAGATGTTGATGGTAGTCTCCTTGTCCATATAGTCCTCCATTGTAGGGCCTTTTTCGTCCCAAAACACGGTCAGAATCACCTTTCCAGCCGTTGGCTCAGTCTTGAATTTTTTCGTGATAAGGGATCCCGGGTGTTTCCTCTCCATACTCCATATATATATATATATATATATATAGACACAGTGGTACCTCGACTTACGAGTTTTTCGAGATACGAGCATTCTCTCGGTAGATTTTTATCTTCGAGTTACGAGCTAAAATTCGATTGACGAGCAAGCTTCAGATATCCCACCGCTAGTTTGAGCAGCGAATGCCATGTTACGTGCTCATCAAATGAGAACACAAGAAGCATATAATATTTACAACCTTTATGTAAAATTATTATACAATTGTATACATATTATTCTGAGACTACTATCCAGTCTCAAACTGACAGATTAACACTCAACAGTTACCACCCGGGGCAGCTTGCTCTGCTCAAACTTGAGTCGCCCTCTGAAACCGAACAGCGCCCAACCTCTCTCGCAGAGAGATAGCTTCAATTCCCTCCCCCACACTGGAACTCCCCATGGGGTCTAAGAGATGGTATTACCTTGGTCCTAAGTCGAGGTACCACTGTATGTATATATATATATATATATATATACATACAGCTGGCATGCTTACGCTGTCGTCGCTAGCAGGCAACCGACGTGAACGGGATCAAACTCCACACAACACTACAGAAGTACGAAACTCAAAGCATGCGCATGCAGACGCGCTCAAGTAACCTTCAAGGCCTGCCATGACAAAAGTGTAAATAATTTTTGACTGACCATCGTATGCACACACATTGTGTGTGTGTGTGTGTGGGTAGGTGGGTGGGTAGGTAGGTAGGTAAGTAGAAATGCTAGGTAGAAATACTATGTTCAAAGGCAGGGATACCATGGAAGAAATAATTACAAGATAAAAGAAATTTTAATATACCATGTTTTTAAATTTTCTATTGAATCATATAAACTTGACAATCCTATGTATTAATAAATACTTTTTAAAATTTTTTTTATGAATTTATCCCATCAACTTCAAAGAAAATGATCAAATGCGTAATCAATCGTTTTGCTCGAGAATTGGAAGTTAACTTGCGTTTAACTTTTCGTTCCCGTCCCGGCCGATAGATGGTGGCACCATTCTACAAAACAAAATTAACTGAAAATAGATTCAATTCTGCTTAAAAATGGCTAAAAGTATTAAAAGAATGCATTGTCATCGTGTTCTGAGCTATTCTAAAAGTTTCAAATGTCTAGCTAGTCGGAAAGTTAGTTAAAAATCGATTGCAAGATTTGTACTGGACAAACACACGAACAAACAAACAAACCTGAAAGCGAGTTAATAAAAACATGGTAAAGATATAACACGCAACCAGTTCATAACGACATAAGAAGTGATAACATATGGGTATGGGAAGGGATGAGATTCACAACAGTGGAAAACTTATCGCGATTCTTTGAAATCGTGCAATTATGACCGGAGCTGCTAGTACTACGATTTTAAATGGATTGCTTTGTTTTATAAATATTCTGTTTTATTAGAAAAAATTAATTATTCGCAAATAAAAACGTTCTCCCCCCCCTAATTATATGCTTATTTACGTGATAAATAGGAATGATTGTCGATGGGTGTGAAATCATCTTCTATTCTCCCGTTTCCTCATTATGTCCTCTATTATTACTCTGTATAGACTTCCAACTTCTGGCAGCCATAACCACAATCTACTATGAACACACACACACACACACACACACACACATACATACATATATATATATATATATATATATATATATATATATATATATATATATGAGATATACATATATATATATATATGATATATATATGTTTATATATATATATACAGGGTGGCTAATAAATACTGTGACAAATATCGAATCATTTAATTACACACAGATGAAATAGAAAATGGAAAATACAACAATATTATGAACATTATACATGAAAGTTTACCATGAAATAATTTTACTCGAATCGACCGCCATCTTTATCGATTGCTAAATATAATCTCTTACGCCACTGTCCTATTGTGGCACGAATCATTTTATGAGGTAATTTGTCCCATTCACTCCGTATGGAAGCTTTGAGGAAGTCCAAACTTCTGTGCTGCTTAGCATTTACTTTAGACTCTAAAATCCCCCAAATGCAATAGTCTAAAGGATTTAGATCTGGTGAACAAGGTGGCCAATCTTCTTGCTTGATAAACTTCGGGCAATTGGCATGGAGCCATTCCTGTGTTGCTTTTGATAGGTGGGACGGTGCAGAATCTTGCTGAAATATCCAATTCTTTTTGGGATACAATCTGTTAGCATGTGGTAATAAACGTGTAGCCAATACTTCCTGTTTGTAATATTCAGCATTGATTTTTACCCCTTTATCGATGAATTTCAGAGGCAGTTTTCCATTGTGTGACACTGCAGCCCAAACCATAACAGAATTCTTGTTCTGAAAGCGTTTAACAGTTCGAAGATTTTCAGGTATATCCTCGAAGGTTGCTGAATATACAACATCATTTTTAGCATTATAACTTTGTTCTGTACAAAACAGCTTCTCATCAGAGAAAATTATTTTTTCAACACTTTTGCTACCGTGCCGGTTCAGCAATTTCTTACATCTTTGTAACTTTTTTACTATTTGTGCAGTAGTCAAACCTTGAACTTTTCTTTTGCGATAAGGGCGAAAACCCAGGTCTTCATTTATGATAAGTTGCATAGTTCTGCGACTGATGTTCTCTTCTGCAGCCATTTTATTTGCAGAACGTTGTGGATTTCTTCATATCTTTTCACGAATTCTTTTGATACGTTCTTTTGTACGAACAGTGCGTGGACGACCGGACCTTGGTCGATCTTTACAGCTATTGGTATCCAATAATCGATTTATAGTCCAATATATAAACGTCCTATTAAAACCAAGGCATTTTAATTGCTTAAATATTTTACATGCAGAAAATCCGCGATCAAAAAGCTGTTTAACCATTAACCTTTTGGCTTCCATCTTTAAAAATATTCTACATGTTTTACTTTAAACAAAAATCGTCTGCGTTTACAAAAAGTTGCCAATCACACAAATAGATAGATAAATTGTTTTTCCAAATGATTAAAATTAACTCTTATTTTTTGGAGTGTTACAGTATTTATTAGCCACCCTGTATATATATATATATATATATATATATATATGAGATGATCCGAATGTTCATCTCCTGAAAATACTGCAATCGAGGCCGTAACAATAAGATTCCAAATCATAACGAATAACTGAAGTTTATTGACGAAACACAGAGACAGATCTTAATCACTTCGGAGCCCGCTCGCGTCTAAGAGTTTCGCGCGAATCAGGAATTAGGTCAAAGAGAGGCTGCTAGAATTGGCGGAGAAAGTTAGTATGGAAAGGAGAAGCATCTCGCCAAGGCGTAGGAAAGGTTACCAGAGGAGAAAGAAAGTTCAGTAAAGGTGATTAAAGGTTATTAATAATATTATCACACACACACACACACACACATATATATATATATATATATTATATATATATATATATATATATATATATATATATATATATATATATATATATATATATATATATATATATATATATATATATATATATATATATATATATATATATATATATATGTATATATATATATATATATACAATGTTTTCTTTATAAGACTTTAAACTCCTGGCAACCCGACATACGTGTGGAATTCTATCGGAGGTTAAAAAATGCGATCTAAAGTAGTAAAAAAATGATTTCTCCAAGGAAAAGTTTTCCTAAGAATTCCGTGTCAATTTTCTGTATACACTTCCCCAAATCTTTTTCCAACACCTCTTTTTTTTCCTCGCCGAAAACCCTTTCAAGGAAGATTAATAGTCAATGGA
>OU015495.1:32763380-32833380 GCA_907164885.2 Dolomedes plantarius | reverse complement strand
CGAAATGGAATTTTTCCTTTGTAATGGAGTTCAACGAGGTCGAGGACGCAAACCGGCTCCTTCAGATGTCGTTGAAGGTGTTGCCACCGCTATTGTTGAACAGTGAATTGATAATGTTGTAGGCTATAGTAGTGCACGTACAGTGTAACGACACTTGGGTGTTCCATGAAGCATAATGTGGAACGTACCGAGGAAAATGGAGCATTGTTTTCCTTACAAAATCAATCATAACAGTTGCTGGCCATCGACAGAGAGAAGCGACTGACCTTTGCATTGACATTTCTTGCTACAGTTGAAGTGGATGCATCGTCGCCATGGCAGATTCTGTGGAGTGACGAGGCCCATTTCCACATCAGTGCAATAGTGATCAACCTTGACTGTCGCATTTGTGTCACGGAAAACCCTGTACCTTCCGATAGATTCTTCCCCACTTACCGAAAGTTACAGCCTGGTGTGGATTCACAGCCACATTCATTCTTCACACACACACACACACACATAAATATATATATATATATATATATATATATATATATATATATATATATATATATATATATATATATATATATGCAAGTTGATAGCAACAGTCGGAAAAGTTTTCCCCACCCCCCCCACTTTTGTTATGGATAATTATTGTAAGCAGTTAGAGAAGTTAATCTGGAAAACAATACGGTTCCTTTTCCCATCTAAAATCGCGTTCTCTTTTGTTCTGGAAATCTTCCCGGAGAACAACAACACACCTTTCGTTCTGAAAACCCACTCCGACAGTGATCACGGCCCGTTGCTATGCCAACTGACGTCAGAGGCCATGTGAGAGCCGCGTCATCGCGGATCCATACCTAGGTTTCCATCTGGATTATCATCTGGTTCCAGCATACCGGAGCTTATATAGCGTAATGTAAACTCGTTATATATACACACACACACACACACATATATATATATATATAGAACAGGTGGTTATCAAAATAATGGAAACACCTAAGAATAACATAATTCTTTATTAATATGGTTTAGCACCCTCTATAGCATGTAATACGGTCAGAATTCACCTAGGAATAGAGTTTTACAAGTCATAAATTGCGGTTAAGGGAATGTTATACCGTTCTTTATGGAGAAATTGTGAATGTTCCCGTAGAGATGCGGGTGGTGGATATCGATTCGTGACTCTATTTTCTAAAATACCACAGCAGTTAGATGATATTGAGGTCGGAGACTTGTGTGGGCCAGATAAACTGTTTGACTTAGTGTTTTTGCTCCACAAACCACGACAGGACAGGTCTAGGTGTATGATTAGGAACATTATCATTCCGGAAACCACCATCTTTTGCAGGAAGCAATGTTTGTAACATTGGAGGGACCTGGTTGGACAAAAGTTTGACAGAGTCCTTTTTAGACAATTCCTCTTTTAGGGTTACAATATGGCCTTCAGAAATGAAATAGCTGCCCAAACGCGGACATATTCACCTGCGTACTTGACAGTTGGCATAAGACAATCAGGATCTTACGATTGTGAAGGTATTATCCAGACGTTCTTACGTCCTGTTGTGGAGAACAATGTGAAAGACATTTCGTCTGACCAAGGGTCATTCATATCAGTCTCATATCAGTCGAGCAGGATTTGAGCTCGTGTCACCATTGTAGGGACCACTGAACGTTTTGCATTCACATCTGTTGCAAGTGGCTTGAGCGTTACTACTCTGCCGAAATTATTTTGTTTGTGATGTAGTGATTGATACTGGAGCCTGCAGATACAGATTGAGCTCTATTGTTACTTTGGCTGCCGCCATCTTCTTTTTCAATGTCCCAACCCGCTTCAATATTCGTTGGCCTCTTTCACTCATCTCTCCCTTTTCTTCACTACTCTGTTTCGCAAATGTACATCCGTACTTACTCAACGCTGTCATGACTTTCGATACCATCACTCAAGAAACATCCTTAACCATAGATGTCGCGATAAAAGAGGCTCCAAGTGCACAAGTGCCAAAAATTTGCCCTCCCTGAAACTCTTCAAGGTGCCCACAGCTTCATTTTACTGTTACCTGACAGTGGAATAATACATACAAGCACATTCCTATACACCACCAATATTGATATTGTGTTTCCATTATTTTGAAAATCACCACTATATATATATATATATATATATATATATATATATATATATATATATATATATACCTGTGATAAAAAAAACAAAGTTTATTCGTTTTCAATACTTGGTAGAGCCTCCACGAGAGGCAATTACAGCCTTAACCCTCCGGGGCCTGCTTTCCACAAGTCCTTGTATGCCAGCTAATGGTATTTTCTTCCACTCGCCTTCGAGAAGACATGTAAGTTCCTTTCCCGACTTTGGACGTTTGTTGCACCCCTTAATTCAGCGATCCAACTCGTCCCAGAGGTTCTCGATTGGGTTCAGGTCTGGGTTCTGGACAGGCCAGTCCATCCGGTTAACCCCATTGTCACCATACCAATCCATGGTGGACCTCGCAACATGGCAGCTGGCGTTGTCGTCCTGGAAGTAACACAGATCCAACCCGTAAAACTGCCACAACGTTCGAAGCACACTGTCATCCAAAATAGTGCAGTCGGCATTGAGCTTACCATGAATTGGGACCAAGGGTCCCAGTAAATACCAGGAGAAACATCCCGAGACCATAATTCCATCCCCGCCGAACTTTACTGTGGGCACAATGCATTCTGGCAGGAGGCGTTTTCTAGGCAAACGCCAGACCCAGACCCTGCCATCCGAACGGTATAGGGTGAACCTTTATTCGTCGCTCCAGAGAACCTGTTTCCACTGATCTACGGTCCACTTTCGACGTGCTGTGGAGCACGTGCGAGCAGCGCTGTTGGACTTTGTGATCAAAGGCTCATGGATGTCCGCACAAGTATGAAAACCAAGCAGATGTTCTTCCTAACGGATGGTATTGATCGAAACAACACTCCCTGATGCCTGTTGAAACTCTTGGAGTATGTGGGCCATCAGCTGGGTACGATTCTCCCGAATTTCTCTGGACAGCACCTGTCGGTCTCTTATGTCCCAGTTTCGTGCGTCTGCCGACTCGGGGCACATTCCGAATATCACCGCTCACCTTCCACTTCTGAATCACATAGACCACTGTCGATTTTGGGTGATTCAACTCGCTAGATATGTCCCTTATGGATCGTCCATTTCTGTGATACCCGACGATTACACCTTTCTCGACATCAGATAACTCTGCACTTCGTGGCATCTTGCATGCGACTAATGCCAATGTTGTTACAATGGAATCTCGATCGTTTTCGGATCCATCGTTTTTCCGTATGTGTCGTTCATTTTATCCAGTCCCAACGATCATATTGCTTTGTTATGTTTCCGCATCTATCGTTTTCCCGCATTTATCGTTCATTTCAATCGATCCCTTTAAAAACGATAGATCGAGATTCCACTGTATATATAAATTAGATTCTTCCTAGGATTCTTCCACAAATCGGTTCTTCATTTTCTTACCCGTTCACGAAGGGCAGTCAGAACCTCAATGAACAACTCAGAGACAGCTCGGATACTCAGAGGACGATTTTCGAAGATGAACAGACTAACTTTTTAAATGTTTGCTTCCATTTTTGACGTCCAGGGCGTGCATCGTCTCCAGTCGTTTCTCGCCCCTCTTTGAATCTTTTAAAGGACTCAAAATCTTGAGTGCGCGATAAACATTCATGTCCATACACTTCTTTTAACATAGCATAAACTTCTGTGACAGTTTTCCGAGTTTCACAAGAAACTTGAGGTCAACCCGTCGGTCGATCTGAACACTCAGAATTTTTTTTCTTACGAGTCACTAACGCACTGTTTATTCCTAACAAATGCTACAGCCAAACTAAGTGAAGCACGACCTTAACGATCAAGCAGTTGTTGGGGGAGACACCACATCACAGTATCACGTGCAGTTTGACTGCACCACGCACGCTGTTTGCTGATGGCAGCGCCAATCCAGATATTTTTTAGCCACACTTCATATCATAAACATTGACACTTTTACCATGTCAAACTTAACATTTTTGTTACCACAACCACAAAAAAAACAGATAATTAGTAAAGCATTCAAAGAATTAACTCCAGCCATAGCTACGAAAATACAACTAAGTTATCAAGTTGGCAAGGCAAAGCTGGTATGAAAAACCTTGAATGATACTGCCATCAGGTATCATAGGGCATCGATGTCATCTGGATCACGCTCTTATGTGTCACGCCACGCTGGACGCTGGGCGTGAAGAATCGTTGCAGTGATAAGCTAATGTGATTGGCAAAAGGAGGAGGAGTTTGAAAGAGCAAGTATGATAGGTTATGGAAAGTGTCTCTAGGATGCATGAGTTTAGACAAAACTAAAAATGATCAGAGAAAACTCTGTCATTTTGCTAGAAGGAAGTTTAGGG
Source organism: Dolomedes plantarius (assembly GCA_907164885.2). NCBI lineage: Eukaryota > Metazoa > Arthropoda > Arachnida > Araneae > Dolomedidae > Dolomedes > Dolomedes plantarius. The sequence continues at coordinate 32,828,961 of OU015495.1, read as the reverse complement.
ATAGAAATTAAGAAGAAGATTAAACACACAAAATATTTTTTACTGTTGCAAGCTACGTAATAGATTTTAATTGATTTTTAACTGTTTTTCACCTTGCAAGCACGTCTCTCTTTTTCTTTTTTTTCTTAAGACAAGACACACATTAAGTGAAGAAAGTGGCACGAACCCTCTTTCGATTACTCGCGTCGGCTGGTTCATAGTCGAAGAGTTCCATGATATGTTCGTTTGAATGCTATTGAAAAAATGTGTGCATAAAGTTTTTAGATAGTTTGGAATAGTGAGAAGCTTCAATTCATTGTGAAGATCAATACTGCGGAATTCCAAGGTGCTTGTGTAATTTGTCTGACAGTGAAATTCTGAGAAAGCAGTTAAAGGATTAGTGACAAGCCGGTGCGGCGTACGTTAGTGAGGGACAACGGAAGGATTTATAGATGAACATTTTATTATTAAGGCTCAATTTGCCAATTCGACCAATTAAGGGGTATAAAGATCTTCTAGTTTGCTTGAAATTTAGGCCTACTTCCTTTGTATAATGTGTGTATTCCAAGATAAGTTTTTGCAAAGATCTAAGTATTTAACCGTGGATGGGTGTGTTACCTATGTGCATTTTAAAGTTTTCATAATTACTTAATACGTTTAGTGGAAAACATGACAGCTTCGCCTTTATCAGGGTTTAATTCTATTTTCCATTTTTCGAGCCACTTAACAATTAGAGTAACGTGTTTGTTAATAGTGCAGACTACGTATTTAAAATTTTTATAAGTTCTGTAGAGGGCTGTATCGTCGGCGAAAATTGCAAGATGAGAATTAGGACATTCTGGGGGTATTATTAATATAAATTTTAAATAAGTGGGTCCTAAAATTGATCCCTGCGGAACACCGCTATTGATGGGGTTTTTTTTCTAGGGGAAAGCGCATTATTGATTTTGACTTGATAAGTTCTGTCGCTAAAATAGGACATAAGTAATCTGGTGATGTGCGGGAAAGTTATAACTTATAATTTTATGAATTCACCCAGGTAAATAGATTTTGTCGAGTGTATTTTTCACGTTTAAGAATACTGCAGCTGTAGAGCATTTATTTTGTTTAAATTTAGCTAAGTGTTCGACAAGTCTATATACTTGATGGGGAGCCGAGAGAGATTTTTGAAAACCAAATTGATAGGGTATGATGGTATTACTATTAGTGAGACTCTCTTTTAATTCCTTAGCAATAATTTTTTTGGTAATTTCACTAAGGGTGGTTAGAAGACTGATCGGTCTCTAATTATCGGAAGAGGAAGGTGGTTTATTAGGTTTATGAATGGGTACGATTATAGAATTTTTCCATTTACTAGGGAAGTAATTAAATTTAAAATAGCAGTTGATGAGTTGGGTAATTTTGAATCAACAGGTGACCTATGCTTGGGAAGAGATTTAGTTATTTCTTTAACCTCTGAGACTAGGACATTAGATATGTAAGTTCCATATTGATTGGACATAAAAAGATTAAAATTAGTATTTACTATGTGTTCGGTTCCATTATCAGTTATATCATCAGGGGGGGGGGGAATTGTTGAATTAAAGAATTTGCAATGAGGTCAATGTCGTGTTGCCTGTCTTAAATATTTATTTTTGGGCGTGATTCGTAAATTATTTGGGTTAGTACAAATTATTTATAAGTAATAGGTATTTGGGTGCGTTGTGTTTTTAAGATTCATTTGGTTAAATACAACCCAAAGCTCAAGACAAATTGGCAACCGAACAGGTCAAACAAACTTTGCTTCTAAATCTTCCTTTAGATCAACTACACAAAACAGAGATGACTGACTCCAATGTAACAAAATAAAATTAATTTATTTACAACCTTATCTATTTACAATTTAACTCAAAAACCGAATCACCAAATCTTAGTACACAGTTTACACATTTTACTAATCTTTTAGCATTTTCTCCTCAATTCATATCGAATGACATGTATTTAATTAAACCTACACCTTTTGTATTCAGGAAGCATAAATTTATTTATTTTACCTAAGGCAAAGAACTACTCTCTCTCAAAATCTATATTTTAAAAAAACAAACATTGATCCCGCAGTAAATCATTCAAATTTTCGAGGGTGGGTCTGAACAAGACCAAAATGATTTGACACTCACTCGATTGGATGCTGTCGCACTGTGACTCGGGTGTCGAAGTTCTGCTTATGCTTGGGGTATCGCTCTTTCCTGCTAGGTAGTGGGTAAGCTGCGTCTCTAGGCTGTCGTGGGTATCCTTCTACTCTTTTCAAAATGATGGGGCACTCATCAGGAAAATGATGACCTCGACTTCTCTTGATCCAAAGTCACGCTCAATTCCGGGAAGACTCGACCAGATCTCCAATATTAAGGCGCATCCCCTCTATAAGGCTTGTTTCACATCTAACCGGTTTTTGCCGGCTGCCGTTTAAACGGCGCCGGGTAAACTTTGAACGACATCTAGCCGGCGCCGACACGAAGTGCGATCTCTTTCACACTTACCCGGCTGTCGGGTAACCGACATCTAGCTGAGCAATCAGTACACGTTCGCATTGAATAGTAATGGATAGCAATAAGTTAATAGCGTGGATGATCCTGTACAGACATATGAAAAAGTGGAGAAAAAATAGAATGCACTGGGTTCATCCGATTAATATGAGAAGAGACGAGGTTGGGGCGTTCTTTTTACTTTTCGAAGATTTGAAAAATGATGGGGATAAGTTTTTTAACTATTTTAGGATGAGTATACAAACTTTTGATGATCTATTTCGAGATATAAAACGAATATGGTAAGTAAAATACTACATTTATTAAATTAAATACAATACATTAAACACCAGGGGTAAATGATTTTAATCGAATGATTAAAATCATTTAATTAAAATCATGATTTACATCTAATAATTTTTCAAAATAAAATCATTTATTTTAATCAAAAAATTATTTCATGCATTGCTTTTGAACATTTTTGGTATATTTTCCTAAGGGTATTAAATTTAAATATAAACAAGAAAGAAAGGAGACTTTTATGTATATATCTCGTTCATATAATTCATATAATCGTTCATATAATCAACTTCTGCCATGATCAATAACTTTGAGCTGATTTCACACAAAATAAGATATTTTTCATTTAAATTAGATATTTTTATTTTAAAAACAACAAAAGAGCAAATAAGATTAATAAAAATTAATAAAACAAGATTAATAAAGATTAAAAAAAGAAAACAAGTTTGATTAAAAACAGCAAACAACAAAAAAAAGAGCCAGGATCGTACAAACTGCAAACGACACGTGCCGGCTAGATGTGTAATGCGCCATTGATCCCTACGCCTTTCTTCTAAAGACGGTTTGTTTTGCTGACTGACAGCCGTTTCCGGCTCTGGGGTATGGACGGCTTCCCACAGCAATAGCCCGGCAGCCGGGTGCCGGTTACCCGGCCACGGCATTTATCGGGCAAGTGTGAAAACTGTAGTACAACCCTTGTCCCGATAAAGTGTACCCGGCGCCGTTTAAACGGCAGCCGGCAAAAACCGGTTAGATGTGAAACAAGCCTAACTCCGTCTCTATTCTCTTGCTCCAAATCACTCTCAGCTCCGGGAAGACTCGTCCGGATCTCCAATATTACGGCGCATCCTCTTTGTCACCTCGTCTGTATTTTCTTGATCAAAAATAACTCTTAGTTCCGGGAAGACTCGACCGGATCTCCAATATTTAAAAATGCCAATCTTTTCATCACTTTCGATGCTAAGGCACCAGGAAAGATCAACCAGTCTCCGGAAACCGAAACCTCTTTCTCGTAATGTCGGCCAACTCCCGGGAATGCTCAACCGGTCTCCGATATTTTGAAATACCAATCTCTTCATCCCCCTGCAATGCGAAAGCACCGGGAAAAGTCAACCGGGCCCTCACGCAGAGGAGAATCTACCAAAAAAACTCTAAGTCTTCTATTTATTTATTTATTTTTTACAACAATGTCCCCGCCTTCTCATGACTCCTAAACCATTCAGGAAAGCTTTCAAAAATCCACCACTTAGCATCAATTTTCATTTCTTTGATTGCATAATCCCATAACCCATGCACGCCTTCCTTGCGTCACAAAACAGACCACCCAAAGTCCAGTCCACGTGTTTTGCAGTCTACCTCCCAAACAGACCCAATAAATTTTTTTACAATAGGGTATTTTACTTTAACGTCAATCTCTGGTGCCATCTCCTTATCTGCGTCTGCAATCAACCTACCCCCACCGTGCATCGCCGCTTTTAAATTGGCTAAGGCATACAGACAACTGTTCCGTCCTCTCGTCAAAGGCGGCTTCCTAACTTTCTAACCAAAATGTGATGAAAACAGCCTTCGATCACTTTATCTCTCTAAAAAATTTAATTTTTCTTTAAAATCGAAAGCGCTTCATCACAGTCAACTTTTTCGATATCTGTGTTAACTTGGGAGTTAGTTTTGGGGTCTTTAAGAGGGGGAAGGGTTTTGAATTCATTTTTAAATCTCTTGGCGGCTCTCCAAATGCAATAATAGTCAGTTTAAAGTGAAGGTATGCAATTTTGTCAATTTCAACCAGCTTTAACTTTTAAATAATATTTGAGAGTTTGCTGAGCATTGTTCATAAGTATTTTATGATGCGATGTTCTATACTTCTACCATGCTTTCCGACCACTATTTTTAATATTTACATGTTTTTAAGGTGTTTGTCTTCAGTATTTTTAGTGGAGAGTGCAATTGAATTAGTATTTAAATATTGTATGAAAATATAGTATGAAAATATTGGTATGTCCGTCGTAACGATATATATATATATATATATATATATATATATATATATATATATATATATATATATATATAAACTCACGGCGCAACAGTCCGATACGGACCAGGGTCGGCCCTACCCATCTCCACTTTCTTGACCGTGGGCCTGAGGTGCCATACAGCATATGTCTCAGTCAGGTGGTCAACCTGACGTGATATATGTATATATATATATATGTGATAATATTACTAACAACCTATAATCGCCCATTCTGAACTTTATCTCTGTTCTGATAAAACTTTTTCTACTCTTTGGCGAAACGTCTCGCCTTTCCACACACTAACTTCCTCCACCAATTCTGGCAACCTCCCTGAGCTAACTGTGTTTTGGCTCTCTTGTGACAGACGCTGGACTGACTCGATGCGAATAAGATGTCACGTCACCGTTCTCATGGAATAAACTTCAATTCTTCTTTAAGATTTGGAATTGCATTATTTCGGCCTCGATTGTGTTTCTTCATGAGATGATCCAATTTGGGTCATTTCATACATATATATACACATTATATATATATATATATATATATATATATATATATATAATGTATGTAAAGTATGTATGTACGCGTGCAAAACATGCTCCGTTAAGAATTTTAAGGCAAATGGTCAGCTGAAATGTTGCTTTATATCCTTACTAGCTGAAAATCCGCACTTCGCTACGGAGTACATTCAAAGTAAAAACATCGGTCAAAGTATGCAATTAATGCTGATATATATATAATAAATACGACGATCAATGTATATAATTGATGTAATATATATATATATATATATATTTATAAAAAAATCGTAAGGGATATTTTTATAGACAAAATAATGTAGAAGAAGATATTCAAATTAAATCTAATATAAAGAATACTAAAGAATATAGTACAGTTAATATAGTACAGTTTCTAGAACATTTCTTTTACTGTATTTTAATATTTTTTGGATAATGTCCAATCGTCTGCCACATTAGCAAGAAAAGAAACATTATTTTTTGTCTATTTAGTTTTTATGCACTTGACGATAAATTTATTTAAAGTACCAGAAAAAGAAGTCACGTGATCAGCATTTAATAAATTAAATTCTAAAAATTAATCTTTAAAAATTCACCAAAAATCTAAAATGGAGGTAAAGATTCGAAAAAGATTTCATTTTAAAGGAATTTTTATGATCTTTCTTGTGATATAAATTTTAGAACCCTCATATTATTATTTTAAATGCAAATTTAAAAAAAGTAAAAAAAACAGCTTAAAAATTTAATTTCAAAAAATCTAAGAAGAATTTTTCAAAAATCTCTCTTAGTGCACCCCTACACTATAAGAAGAATCGCCATGCAAAATTTCAGCCCTTTAGGTCCAGCGGTTTGGTCTGTGCGTTGTATGTCAGTCAGTAAGTCAGTCAGTGAATAAATGAGTCGGTTACGGAACTGTTTTATATACACTAAAAGGAAACATGCAAATAACATGAAATTTACAACATGCATTAGCGGAGGTGAGATATGCAAATAATTAGAATTTTAGCGCAAACGCACATCACGCGCGCCTGTGGCGCCACTTCAAAACGCTATTTAAGACTTGGAGATTTCGACGATTTCAAGTTCGCCAATTGTGTTTTTCTTGTGGTTTTTTCAAAAAAAACGATCAATTATGCCTCGTCGAAAACAGCGATCATCTTTTGATCAAGTATCCGAGTTCGACAGAGGAAGGATAGTGGCCTACCGAGATTGTGGATTATCTTTCAGGGAAATCGGTAGTCGTGTTGGACGAAACCAAACAACTGTAATGCGGATATGTGATCATTGGATGCAGGAGGGTACGACGGACCGGCGTGTTCGATCGCATCCACCTCAGCGCACCACTTCACGTGATGACAGGCAAATTGTGCGCATGTCAGTGACGGATCGCTCAGTCACATCACGAACCATAGCACAGCACATGCAGTCTGTAATGCATCATCCAGTGTCTGATCGTACCCTTCGACGCCGTTTACAGCAGAGTGGTCTGTCGGCAAGACGTCCATTGCTTTGTCTACCCTTGACGCAGAACCACAGACGTCTCCGCCGCCAATGGTGCGATGACAGAAGGATGTGGACGGCAGAATGGAATGAAATTGTCTTTACTGACGAGTCACGCTTCTGTCTGCAACACCACGATGGTCGCATTCGAGTCTGGAGACACCGTGAAGAGATTATGCTGAACAGCTGCGTTATGCACCGCCACACTGGTTCTGCACCGGGTATTATGGTATGGGGTGGTATTGGATATCACTCTCGCACACCTCTAGTACGCATTGCCGGTACTTTAAACAGCCAGCGCTACATCTCGGAGGTGTTGGAGCCAGTTGTCCTTCCTTACCTTCAGGGCTTGCCCACAGCCATATTTCAACAGGATAATGCGCGACCACACGTGGCACGCATTGTCCAACGGTTCTTCGTCAATCGCCAGATTGAATTGCTTCCCTGGCCGCCTCGCTCTTCGGATCTTTCGCCGATAGAAAACATGTGGTCCATGGTTGCTCTGCGATTGACCCAGATTCCATCCCCAGCTGCCACAGCAGATCAACTTTGGCAACGTGTGGAAGCTGCTTGGTCTGCTGTACCCCAAGAACTCATCCAAAGTCTCTTTGAATCAATGCCGAGGCGTGTAGCAGCGGTGATCTCCAACAATGGCGGCTACTCTGGCTACTGATTTTGGCAGGAACCACACTTCACAGAAGTCTGTAAATTTATTCATTTGATATTTGGTCAACATGATATCTACAAAATAAATTTTGTTGTGATATCTCTTGTCTTTCTTGGTGTTGCAATTTGGGTGGCCAGCAGTGCATATAGATTCTTGTTCAATTATCCTATCATCTTTCGTGACTAGAAAGTTAAGACGGATCTTGTGTTTATTTCACGTTGTCTTTCTGCCGTTATAGAAACATATAACTAAGTAATGAATACACATTGTCACTTTTGACTCAGTTTAATGTTGGGGGAAATTTGGGGGAACGGGGACCAATCTACAGAAAAGTCAGCCATATTTGATTCTATTCACTTTGGTTTAAAGGCCTGTTCACATAGAGTCCGTCAGCGTCAGTGTTACTGGTATTGGCATATTTTAAACCAATCACAGACCTAACAATTTCGGGCATAATCGTTTGGAGGTTTGTTATTGGTTAAATATATTTTAATACGAGTAACGCTGACGCTGACGGATTCTATGTAAACAGATCTCTTGTCGTTGTTTAGTCTGTACTTATTTTATTCCAGTTTTGAAAACCATCGACATTTTCTATCGCTTCTCTACTACAAAGGTAACCCAAATAAATATAAACTAGATGGCCCGTGCGACCTTTTTGCATGATTAAAATACGATAAATTTTATAGCGAGGTTGGTGGATTGTAGTAGGATGAAAGAAGAACCGGTTCATTTGTAGCCATTGTTTATTTGTCAAATAGCAATGATGTGTAAGGATAATATGATAACCAATTACAAAACACCTTCGGACACAAAATTGGAGGTGAAGCAGAACACAAAACAGGAAAACATGAGATATAGACACATCAAAATTTCTTTGTAGACAATATTAAAAGTTAAATACGATACAAACTTGTGGAATATGTGAAATTTTTATTGACAAAACCACTTTGTGAACACAATTTCACTGTGCCGTTTCGACGCATCTAGGGAAAGTTCTTTAACGCTAAAAGTCAATTTTTCCACTTCGATTTTTAAACAAACAATACAATGTGTCATTCTGATTAACAATCCGTCAGAAGCGGAGAACTTAATCGTTCAAGTTGTACCTCATTTATCGATTTTGGTTAAATATGAAGGGAGAGAAAGGAATCGTCACAAAAAATCACCTTACCATAGGACCATATGACCATAGGAAAACTGGGTTGAACTGCGTTTAGTTGGCCAAGCCCTCTAACGCAGAGATTTCAGAAATTGACATCGGGGAGTCACTGTGCTTCGAAGAGTGAAATAGAGTGAGCTGATTGGTGGCCTCCTGGACCCTCCAGTTTGCTTCACCTAAATGAAGCAGTATTCAGTGCAGTCAGTTCTTGGGTAGGTGAAAGTTTTGGCTGTCTGTAAGCTGGATTCCAATTGGCAGAGAGGAGAAGAAGGGAAGAAAGTGATTGGTTAGTAAAGAGACAATAGATTCCGAGTTCAGGATTCGTAAAAATCACCGTCTAGAAATAATATATATGGTTTTTCCATGCCAAAAGAATAATTTAAACCTACGCAGATTTTGCCAATAAAGAAACTCATTCATGAAATCACACAATGATCATAAAAGCAAACGATTTTTAAATTTAAAAGTTCAGTTCGATTGATAATGGTAAAATAAAAAAAAGCGAGCACACGCCATCTAGGGGAAGAAACATTGCTTATAATGTTTATACTTCGATTTTTATACAAACAATAAGATGTGTAATTCTAAATTAACAATTCGCACGAAGCGAAGGTCTTAATCTTAAAAATGGTACCTCACTTATCGATTTTGGTTAAGTGTGAAAGGAGAAAAAGGGATAAGACTAAAAAAAACAATTTTTAGAAATTATATATAGAGATACGTCACCGTTAATATATATATATATATATATATATATATATATATATATATATATATATATATATATACAGTCGATTCCGGTTAATTGGATTGCCGGTTAATCGGACCTGCCGCTAATTCGAACCGAATCTAACATAAGGTACGTTCGTTTAATCGGACCAGCCGGTTATTAGGACCAAAATCATCGCGTCTCGATGTGGTCCGATTAGCCGTAATCAACTGTACACACACACACATATATATATATATATATATATATATATTGTTCAAAATTTCAATTTTTTCCTTAATGAACATTTTGGAAAGGAAATAAGAAAGCCAGGAGTCAGGTAGTTAAACCTCTCTCTCTCCTTCCCTAACTCACTGCTATAATTTTCCCTCCTTGGCATGAAACATACACTCTCTCGTCCATTTATCTCGCACGACCGTAAAAATAAACCGTTCGCTGGTGTAACAGATCAATGCCCCCCCCCCCCATCCCCATTTCATCTAAAACGGAGAGACGCGTCCAATAGCATCCTCATCCCGGATCGGAGTGGGGGATGGCGGAGGAACATCCCTTCCGCCCGATACGTAGTAGTTGTAAGGGCGGGAGCGAGGGGAAACGTCGGTGACTACTTCTGCTCGATGGCTGCGGGCTCGGAGGGGGGGCCGGGCACATATTGAAAGTGTGGATTCGACCTGGTATGCGGGAGATGCATGTTCCTTCCGAGACTCTTTGGAAACCACCTGCGTTCGAAGATTTTTTTATGTAAACATATATAAGCGTATGTCTCTGCGTGTGTATGTGTGTGCTTGTATATAAATATATATATATATATATATGTGTGTATGTGTGTGTGTGTGTGTGTGTGTGCCCGCCCGGTATAAAGGGCTTAAGTCAAAAGCACTTATTTAAATATACCAAGCTATTGGCTTTTATACCAATCGCAGAAATATAAGTTTGACTTGAGTCTTTTGTAGAAAGAAATGTACTTTTGTATACAAAATTGATAGACTCAAGCCTTTTGTACAAGACTAAAGATTTTTTTTATCAATAAAAACAAATATTTAAAAATCACTTCCTTTTTCTTAAGCCCTTTATACCGAGCACCATATGTATATACATATATTTATTTATTCACATACATATATTTATTTATTCTAAATACCTGTGCTTCGTCACTGAATACATGATTACCATCAGAATTTTTCATTGGGAAATTCAGAATCAGTCATTGGGTTCAATGAATTTAAATTGACTTCAGCAATAAAATTGTTGTCCTTCCCCAGAAGAATTCACCCTATCATTGAACGTCCGTGTTCCGACATTAAATATTGGGATTTAAGTCCCTTATATAACCCCATTAAATATCATTGAATTTTACTAACGGCCTTATGATGCAGTGATCAATGAGTGAAGGAAAGAGTGAGTGGTATTTGGATTTTATATAGAGAGATAATGTATTCGTCAACGAAATCCGACGTCTTTTAACGTTAAATGTCTGTTTTGTAGAACTTGTAAATAGAGGAAACACTCTATAAATATAGCAATATATTGCTCTACGAAAATGTTCCTGTACTTATAAAGTCAGGTGGGGTAATTGTAAACGGTTTTTGCATGATTTTTTAAATTTATGGAATTAATGATAGTTTTATTTATGGAAATTGCATGATATTTTACTTTATGGAAAAATATGGTTGAGGTTTAAAATTAGAAAAACTTGTCAATAACAGTTATTTTGACTTTTCTTATTATGCTGTATATAAAAAGTCAATAGTAAAGTGGCCTATGATACAATTTACAATTACCCTATCCATTTATAATTACTCCGACAACATATGGGTCACAAGTATAGGTTAACAAGGTAAACAAGTATAGGTTTAAAAAAAATATTGAGATACAAAATGGAAGGTAATTGTAAATCAGTTCACATTGTATTGCTTCATTTCCGGTTTTAAAACTGAACCGCATGTTTAGAATGATAATTTTAGTGGTAAATATGGCACTGTAAGGAACATTAATACAAATTTGTTCCTGGAACACCAAACTTGAATGGTGTATTAAGTTTCTTGTAGCATATTAAGTGACAATATAAACAATATCATATTTATTACAATATTGACTACAATTTCATATTTATTGTACAGTTTACCCATTCGAGGTCTAGCTTTAATGTAATTCACCAATCAAGTCTACTTCATCTATTCAACTGTATCACCACTTCTCGAGTAGGCTTGGTCCACTATCTTCACCAAGTCTATTTCGGCGCCGAATCTGTTTACAGAAATTTTTCTACCTTGTATTTGACGAAAAATAACGCTTCTATAGTCACTCCATAACACAGGCGTAGCGTGCTTCTAACTTTTTTTTTTTTTTTTTTTTTTTTTTTTTTTGGGGGGGGGGGGTAGGGCACGAATTGAATTTAGTTAGGGACCTCCTCAGCGCATTGATTGCCGGACGATCCTTAAATTACGAAATATTATTATTTTTTAAATTGAATAACAATAAAATTGATGTTTGAGTAGTATTCAAAAATTATACAATGAGAAAAATATAGTATAAATAAAATGAGAAAAAAAAAGTATAAAATTTTTGTTATGAATCATATCATTGTTAAAAACTATGTTGAGGCTAAAGATATAATCGGAATCTTCAGTTTCAGAGTTTCAAAAAGCGGAAAAAACCCCAAATTTCTTAAAAGTTTTCTACAGTTTTCCGATTGTAACTAAACTTTTATCTTTTCTTTTCTCATTATGTTTATCAACGTTTTAATTTATTTCAAGTTCAGTTGGAGGGGCATATGACCCCCCCCCCCCCCCCGCGACGCTACTCCTATGCTGCATAACGTTCCTGGGCTTGTGAATAAGTGCAGTTTTGATTTTCTACATCCCTGACTGCTTATTATTACATCCTCATCGGGGTACGATGTTCAAGATAATCAAAAATCCCTTACGGTACTAGGTACTGCCTTTTTTTTATTAATATTGAATTATCCTGGTACTATGATGTCATTTAATAAATTATTTATTTAATAAACAGTAATTACAACTACCCGAAAATCATATTTACGTTTACTCCATTCAGAAAACTTTGTGGGATAACTGTAAAAGGACTCTAGCTTGAGGTTATCTTGTGCTTACCTTTATATAACGTGGTAAATATTATATTTACTTTGATGTTGCTTTTGTTCAGTACTAGCTGTAGTTGTTCTCAAAATAAAGATTTCTTCCGAGCCTTGCAAAACCACTTATGAAAATTTTTTTACTCAAAAACGTCAATCCCAGTTATTAAAAAATAACCTCCAACTCAAATTACAGCAACACCCAGCAGTTATAAAGGGAAATTAAAGATATTATGTAACCAAAATTCCCAGTCTTTAAACAGCAATTTCCTTTGTTTGCAATTACCCCGAATTTACAATTACTCCACCTGACCCCTAGTTCGTATGTCAGTATTTCTTCTTTTCAAGTTGCTCGACCAGTCTCTTTTCATCCTTTGTCCTTGTTTTTATTCATAATTGGAGAGAATGTTTGTGTTATCTCGTGTGCCGAGTTTTTCTCACATCTGGGTTTATAACTCCTAAATGTCTCTGTTTCGTGTCTCACGGCCTAAAAGGAGGCGGTCAGAAAGTGATCAGTCAGTGAGAACTAGGGTCGCGATGATACATTTTTGAAAACTAGAAATCGTGAGCGGAAAACCTCGGATTCATTTAAAATATTTTAATAAACACTTACCGTAAAAGAAAGCAATGAGGAGTCATTGAATTTAAGGCTTATTATTATAAATATTTCAAAGGACACAACATTTCTTCTTAGAGGAATCGTATTATAAAACAAACCAAAATTCTATCTTCTGAGATCTTATAATAACAAAAAAAAAGAGAGGACAATTTATAAATTTTGATTACTCTCTTTATCTGAGCTACGCAAATAATTTATTATACGATTTCGTCACTTCTTTGGAAAGCACCGCTAACATTCTTGGCGAGGTATTTTAAAATTTATATTGTCTCAAACATTCCGGACACAATTTCTGGTTTTAGCTTATTTCTATCTGGAGTCTACTGACTCCAGAAAGAAATAAGCTAAACAAACACACACACACACATACAAACACACACACACACACACACACACACACACACACACACACACACACACACACACACACACACACATATATATATATATATATATATATATATATATATATATATATATATATATATATATATATATATATATATATATATATATATATATATATATACAAGGTGATCATAATTAAAGTTGGACTTTCAAAAAGCTGTAAAAAAAGAAACACTGGTCAGAATGATCTGAAATTTGACCTGAATATATACAAAGGAGAGGGAAAAGGTATGGCATAAGAAAATAGAAGTTCAAAATTTTAGCAATAGACGGAGCTTTATTCGTCATAACGTAAAGGGGTTCGGCCAGCAGTGACATTTGAATCCCAATGCGATGGTTATTGTTTGAGTTGCAGGTTAAACGAACTGTACTGCTCAATGTGCATGACTGTATCGGAGTTTTACTGAAAAAATGACTTCCATCTCATTCAGCAGTTTTGGTACTTTTAGTGGAAAACCCATCCATCACGACAAGATCACGCCACATCGGATGGAAAAAAATCAGTTTTTAATTGTCGTGAGACAAGAAATGTTCAATATGCTGTCTACCGTTTTCTGCCACAATTTGAAACCGGACCAGTGGTGGACGCTATGGGACTGTTTTGCGCAACCTTATCATTTCAGCACTTCAATAGCGTGCATGTGTGGATAGCATAATTTTTATGCAAGATGGCGCTCCTCCACATATTGCAAATCCAGTTAAGCAGCTGCCCAACGGGTATTTTGGAAGTGATAGAATTATCAGTCGTCTTTTTGCAACAGCCTGGACGCCAAGATCACGTGATCTTAATCCTTGTAATTTCTGGCTGTGGGGTTATCTGAAAAATCTTGTAGTCAGTGGTCCGATTGCCAACTGGGCTGAATTGAAGAAATTCATTGCGCAACAAATTCACAACGTCATCACTGATACACTCGGATCTGTTGTGGAACAAACTGTTTTTCGATTCCATTGGCAGACAACGGTGGACAGCATATTGAATATTTCTTAATCAAGTCTCGCGACAATTAAAAACCTTTATCTCCCATCCGATGTAGCAGCAACTTGTCGGGGTGGATAGACTTTCCACTAGGAGTGCCACAACTGCTGAATGACTTGGAAGTCATTTTTTTTTCAGAAGATAAAAGAAAAACTGATACAGTCATGCACGTTGAACATTACAGTTGGTTTAACCTGCAACTCAAACAATAACCATCGCATTGGGATTCAAATGTCACTGGTAGCCAAACCCATTTACGCTATGACGAATGAAGCACATCTATTGCTAAAATTTTGAACTATTTTTTTCTTTCCCCCTTTACCTTTCCCCCTTTGTCGTGCATATTCAGGTCAAATTTCGGGTCATTCCAACTTTAATTTTAATCACCCTGTATATATACGTATATATGGTCAGAAATCGATTAGTCAGTCAATACCTAAAATTCGATTCCGAACTGTCCCGCAGAATCTGACCTTACACTTACTCTTGTTTCAAATCCCCTTCTTTTCACCCACCCTCCACCCTCGACAGTTTTACCGCTCATTGCCGATTTCCGTGCGCGATTTCTCTCCATGCGTGAAAATGAAATGACGAAAAACCATCTGAAGCAAATCGAAATTTTGGTAATGAATGTGGCAGAGAGAAGGGTTTGCTTTCCCCCTATCCCCTTCAGACTTATTCTCGAATAAAAGCACCTCGTATATATGTATGTATCTAAGTGTATATATATATATATATATATATATATACACTGCTGGCCATTAAAGTTGCTACATCATGAAGGAGGAGGGATGATTCAAACGTGAAATTCGCATGAAAGGAAGATGATGCTGGGACATGCAAATGATTAGCATTTAAGTACAATCGAAACACGCAGGAGGGAGAAACGGCATCTCAAATTCTGTATTAAAAGAAAGTTTCGAAGCGGGTTTCTCATTCGGAAATCGCGTTTGAATGTTGTTTGTTTGTGAGAAGATCGTGTTATGCCTCGCATAAGAAGGAGAAACAGCTACCAGCAGGTGTCGGAATTCGATAGCGGCAAGATTGTGGCCTATCGAGAGTGCAGTTTATCGTTTCGTGATATTGCTACTCGCATTGGTCGGAATCCAACGACTGTCGTGCGAATATGGAATCGATGGATTCAGGAGAGTCATTCTGAACACCATGCAGGATCTCAATGGCCTCCCGCCACTAACGCCCAAGTGGACAGACACGTTTTCAGGTTGGCCTTGCAGGATCGTAAAGTCACATCACTGACCTTGAGTGAGGAAATGGGCTTGTTTGCAGAAGGACAAGTATCCACACGGACAGTGCGACAACGTCTGGGGAAGCACTGACTGTCTGCACGGCGACCATTGCGTCTTCCCTTGACACTGCAGTATAGAGACGCGCGGCGACAGTGATGAGTCTAACGACAAAACTGGATACAGGAATGGCACCACGTCGTCTTTTCAGACGAGTCCCGGTTCTGCGTGCAGCATCATGATGTACGTATCCTGATGTACGTATCCTTGTCTAGATGAACCGAGAAGAACGCACGTGGCTTGCATTCGATATTGTTATACGGGCCCTTCACCTCTTGTGATGGTATGGACAGCCATTGGGTACACGATACGAACACCTCTTGTTCGAGTCATCGGTAATCTGAACAGCCAACGTTACATTTCTCAGATCTTAAGGCCAGTGGCAGTGCCCTATCTTCGAGGCCTCGGAGACGTCATCTTTCAACAAGATAACGCAAGGCTGCATGTTGCCTGTCGTGTCCTGACCCACCTCGACACATAGGGTGTTCAACTGTTGCCTCGGCCAGCACGTTCTCCAAATCTCTCACCCACTGAAAACATTTGGTCATCGGTTACTGAGGATCTGGGCCGCCACCGCTCTGCTGCCAGTACGACTGATGTAGTGTGGAATAGATTTGAAGCAGAATAGAATGACTTGCCCGTATCTATCACAGCCTTCCTTCACTACTGCTTTAAATTCCCTGGTAACAGCAGCTTGGATATTTGAAATGCTTGCAAATCTGTGTCCTTTCTGTGCTGATTTTAGTCTTGGAAACAGAAAAAAGTCTGGTGGTGAAAGATCAGGAGGGACAACTCAGTAATCTGATGCTGGGCAATTGATCGTTTCACACACATAGCAGCATGAGACCGTGCATTATCGTGTAAACGGTACCACTTGCATAATCCCGCAGAAGCGAATTGTGGCCGCACAAGACGAATACGCGCGAAGAGGCGCTTGAGAACATGGCTGTGAAAATCAGCATTAACTGTTTGTCCTTTCGGTACGAATCCTTTATGGGTCAATCCCTGGGGGTCGAAAATGGTGCTCAGCATTGTCTTAACCTTTCTAAACGGATTTCTTCCGGTCAATTTGAAACAAAATTCCATGTTGACTCTCTCCATGACGCAATGCACTGACATAACAGCCACCGCATGAACAAACCCCAACACAGAAAGTTTGAAAAAGAAGTGCAAAATTTACATAAGACAGGGAAGAACGCAATGCGCATGTGTCAGTGCGTCGGGTTGTTTTTAATATTCGAAAGGAGGGGGGGGGGATTAACCTTACTTATCGGTCTGACCTTATATACATCAATATATATATATATATATATCAATATATATATATATATATATATATATATATATATATATATATATATATATATATATGTGTGTGTGTGTGTGTGTGTGTGTGTGTGTGTGTGTGTGTGTGTATGTATGTATGTATATATATATATGTGTGTGTATGCGTGTGCGTGTGCGTGGGCGTGTATATATATAACCGAGAGACCCGTGACCGAGGAAACCTTATCGTGATTTTGTTTTTTAATTATACAGTGACTACTATTAGCCATTAGTATTGGGATCGGAAAGGGATTGCTTTATGAATAAATGTTCTGTTTTATTTCAAAAAGGGAATTATACTGAATTTCAATATAAATTATATTGAAGAACGTTATTTTTTCCCCAAACTTTATTCTTATTTATGACATAAGAATAAAGTTAATATATAAGTATAAATGACTGTCGAGGGGTTTGAATCAATATCATATTTCCCATTTCCCAGAATTAGGCGAACGACCCCGTCCTCTTTTTGTTCTTTTTTTCTTTAAAATTTTCTCTTTCTATACTTTCAAAGTCTGAGGAATATTAACTACGATGGGTAACGAGGTTATATATATATATATATATATATATATATATATGTGTGTGTGTGTGTGTGTGTGTGTGTGTGTGTGTGTGTGTCTGTCATGTGCCATAATGGAGGAGTCCGTTGTTTTATTTATTTATTTTTTAACCGCGACTTCTGTTTTCCGAAAGCGCAGATACCGATCGATTGGTCGACCCTGGTCGATAGTTAATTTCTCGCGCCATTAAATATCGTCTCTTCGGTGTTTATCGCTCGTCGAACTCGTCATTCACTGTTTCTCATTCTCCGGCCTGAGAAGTCTCTCGATCATAAAGGCTCCCGGATATATCCGGCATTTTAAGGGCCATTCTGATTGGACGTTTATGGGAGCGTTCTTTGCAGTTTATAAGTATACATTCATATGCATGAATGTATTATAAAAAAATAAATATAGATTGTGTATATATATATATATATATATATATATATATACACACACACATCTGTATGTGTGTGTACATGTGAGTGCATGCGTGTGTACACTTATGTGTAAATGTGTACTTACTGAAGCATGCATGCGTGTGTATAATATTTGTGTAAACGTTTTATGTATACATGTGTGTACACATAATTGTGTATACATGTGGGTGCAGACACATACGTATTTGTGTACACGCATGCATACGTCAAAATTCGTAAACTACCTGCTTGTATAAGAAACTTACAAAGACCGCTGAGTTTTAATTGGAGGAAGGGAATTTCAAACGACGAACCTCACCGAGATGGGGAGGGGAACAGCCTTAGGGGGAAATCTTTAACCTTGACGAGGGCGGGTGGGTGGGTGGATTAAATGACGAGTCATAACAAAAGTGAACTTACAGTTAATATATTTAATATAAATATTAACATATTAATATAGTTACATTAGTATAAACATCGGTTAGCGTTTCCATTAATTATGTAATTATAATCCCTTGTATGTAAATTTGTATATGGTTATGCTTATATGTATTTCTGTATACGTTATTAAGAATATGTGTGTATGAATATATGCATACAGGTAGGCGTTCATTTATACGTAGTGTTAATGTATATATATTTGTATATATATATATATTGTATACAGTAGATCCTAGATCGATCGTTCCCCGAATGATCATTCTGTCGTGTGTGTCGTTTTTTTCGTTCTATTTCCGCATTCATAGTTTTCCTGAATTTATCGTTTAGTGCAATCGGCTCCGGAAAAATGATAGATCGTGGTTCCACGGTATATATACAGTGGAATCTCGATCTATCGTTTTCGAAGGGACCGACTGAACTAAACGATGGATGCGGGAAAACGATAGATGCGGGAACATACAAAAAAGTATTAACATACTTTAAAGTTTGATATCCCTAAAATATATTTACTCACATACATAAATGCATACATATCCGTAGTTTAACTGAAGATAAAATTACAAAGTTGTACTGAAATAATAATGATAATAATGATAAAAAAAGAAATACACGTAGATACACAGGAATTTTGATTCAAATAAAAGTACTTAATCGTCGTTTGTTTTTTGGCGGTTTTCTCTCTACAAGTAAACAATATTTTTTTGTGTTGCAAATTGCATTCTTTTCGGTACCGGTTATTGTATGAGAGTATAAAGAAGCGGCAGTCGTGAATCGTTTGTAACTAGAACCATTCCATTGCACTGGATAGGGTCCGACATAAGACCACCAGGAAGTTCTGCTTCCAGGTGAAACACTCATCGGCCAGTGTAGAACTGCAGTAATCAGAAACTTCTCACACACTAGACCAAATACCAGGGCGCCTCCATCCCAAGGCCAACAAAAAAGCTGACTGTGAGCCATTGCTGATAAGAACAGAAATGTTGAATAATCGGTGAATTTGGAATGAGTTGCCGAAAATAGGGTACTCCAGGGGCTAAAGAATGAAGGAACACCAACGACGAACAAATAATGGGAGTGGTACAATAAAGCGAAACCAGGCTAAACAAGAGAGAACAAAAATACGAGACCGTGCATCTCAAATCTTCTGCTCATTGTTTAATTAAAGCGTCATTCTAGCTCAATCCAGACATTTATATTTCAGGTTCAGTTATTATGAAAAAACGATCGATCCGATAAATTAATGTAAAGCTGCGATATTCTGAACGAATATTGCGGGAAAACGATGGATCGAGGAACGATCCATGCGGTCTTTTTTGCTTGTTTTCTATGGAATTTATTCGGGACTGGGTGAAATAAACGAAACATGTGGGAAAACGATCGTTCGGGCAACGATCGATCGAGATTCCACTGTATATATATATTGTAGTATTTGTTCTCTCTTCGTCGGAAAACGCGATATTTTAAAAACGTGTCATGAATGGATGGTTTAAAATAAATATGTAGATTTTTTTCAACTTTGAAGGCAAGACTGGAATTACGAAGCTCTCGCATCACAGCCAATGGGGTTTGCACAAGTAAATACAACAAGTATTTAAGACGTACGTATTTTTTCAGCGAGCGGGGTTTTTATTTAAGCAGTTACTATTCTGCGAGTGAGTTGGGGCTTTCAGCCATTGTATTAGTAGCTGGTTTCGCAGCAAGTTTGATATTTAGATGTGTTTGCGACGAATTGTCAAGCCATTAAACTTGTATCCCTTCTTTCTTCCTGTACTTATCCCAACCTTTACCATTCAGTTTAAGTAGGTTTTTTTCAAAATTAAAGTAGATAAATTCTCGTCCGTTCATGACACGCTTATCTGTATTCTTTTTTTGTTTAATGATTAAATTTTGTAAATATTTTTATTCCAAGCTATTGGATCAAATCGATCCCCCTTTTTTTTAGTATGTTTTTATGCAAAATAAGAAAAATAAAGGCATTTTAGTTAGCCTCATCAAGTCTACTTTCTTGTGAAAGGTTTTTTATTTCAGATGATTAGGCAGGGGACAAATTATGCTGTTTAATCCACCCAACAAAATGGTAGCAGAGCGTGGTTAACGCATTGTCCCTCTGTGCTTATCTGAAATTAGTGTAAGAAGTAAAGCTTAATGTTAGGATTTTTTCGGTTTTTAAAAACGTAAAGATCGGTATTCCTTTTGGATTAAAATGGCTGAAGTCCCAATGATAGGTTCAGTTTTTAGTTTTCCTAAATTGAACGGTGAGAACTGGCGAACGTGGCGTTATAATGGGGAGATGTTACTTTGCCACGAAGGTTTATATGGATTTATCGACGGTAGTGAAGTACCA
Source organism: Dolomedes plantarius (assembly GCA_907164885.2). Lineage (NCBI taxonomy): Eukaryota > Metazoa > Arthropoda > Arachnida > Araneae > Dolomedidae > Dolomedes > Dolomedes plantarius. The sequence goes on along the minus strand of OU015495.1, from coordinate 32,808,113 downwards.
CCGGTAAAAGTGACAAAACCTGATGGAAAATCCAGTGATGATTCGTCCTCATTGAAAGACATTCTGAATTTTAATCGGCGTAAGCAGAAAGCTGTTTCTACTATCGCTTTGAGTATCGAGCCAGACCAGCAAAATCTCATTATGGGTAATCGTGACCCAAAAGAAATGTGGACACTCTTGAAAGCGGAATTTGAACCGGCTAGCAGAGCTCGAATTCCTCATTTAAGAACTGAATTTATGAAAATAAAGTTTGAAAATTCCGAAAGTATGGCCGTTTTTCTAGGTCGTTTAAAGCAAGCTCGAGATCGTTTGGATGATGTCGGAAAGAAAGTTGAAAAAAATCTGCATATTTATTTTAAACCATCCGTTCATGACACGTTTTTAAAATATCACGTTTTCCGACGAAGAGCCAAAAAAATATTTACAAAATTTAATCATTAAATTTTGTAAATTTTTTTATTCCAAGCTATTGGATCAAATCGATTCCCTTTTTTTAGTATGTTTTTATGTAAAATAAGAAAAATAAAGACATTTTAGTTCGCCTCATCAAGTCTACTTTCTTGTGAAAGTTTTTTTATTTCGGATGAATAGGTAGGGGACAAATTATGCTGTTTAATCCACCCAACATATATATATATATGTGTGTGTGTGTGTGTGTGTGAGTGTGAGTCTGTGAGTGTGTGTGTCTGTGTGTGTGTATACATGCATACATACATACATACATACATGCGTACGTACATATATATATATATATATATATATATATATATATATATATATATATATATATATATATATATATATATATATATATATATGCATGTATAGTTTCAGAAATGTATAAAATCTGTTACCCTTTGAATTAATTTGTTCGTTTCAATGGAGATAGAAAAGAAATTCCTCCGTCCAATTATTTTTATTGATTTTGGTGTCACCGGTTATGAGTGATGGGAGAACAAAGTAAACTATTTCGTGAAGAGAGAATCCTTCAAATATTTTGCGTTTTTTTTTTTTTAAACTTCCTTATGTTCGATTTCAAATCTAATTTCCGCTCATGAGTCTCTATAGTGAGGTTTGCCAGAAGTGGGATGTCATTAAAGAGAACTTTTATAAGAAAGAAAAACGAAGGGGACGGAAGTGTGAGAATGTAATATGGATTTACACCCGTCGACTATCTGTCATATTTTCAACACGAAAAGAATATAATTTTTGAAAGAAGAACGTTTTTTCCTAGTATAATTCGCTCTTTTGAACCAGAACACAAACAAACAAACACAAACACAAACACACACACACACACACACACACACACACACATATATATATATATATATATATATATATATATATATATATATATATATATATATATAATCAAACAGAACATTGAAATGAAACAAAATTGTATATTAAAGATCTGTATATTAAAGAAAATCACAATAAAGTTTCCTTAGTCGCGGGTCGCTCAGTCTTTCTTTTCTTTTTCTTTTCCTTTTTTAATCGGGCGGGGGGGGGGGGGGAGAAGAGGCTACATAAAAAAATTCTCGAAAAAGAAATTCCTTTGCGACACTTTTCTGTATAATCGTGCGAAGTAAATTTCGCAGAAAGAGAGAAAAAATGATTCTGGATTCTAAGAAATCCTCCGGATCGATTCTCATCATCTGCCGCAGACGAATCATCCCCTGTCATCGTGGTCAGGGGGAAATATCCCCCAGCGGAGGCCCACGCTGGCTGGAAATAATCGATTTCATCCGGTGCGAGGCATTTCGATGGATAGGGAGCCCGTTCAGACATTACTTATTTACGTTTTTTATTTCTTATTCTCGAAAGGGTCGAAGTACGTTATTTGCCCATCTTTTAAAATCATTTCCCGTAAAATTTGTGGAAAGTTTTCATACTTCTATTTTCTTTTGGATTTATTTTTATTTTTTTTTATCTTTAATTTATATCGCGTGTGCAAAGCTTCAAAATCCCAAATTTTCTCAAATATTACAATTATTAATTCTGCTATAACACACACACACGCATGCGTAATATGCATATCTATATATTTAAGTTGCTAAGCCGACTTTTTGGGCAGTCCGTGAGAGAAAACTACTTCATCAATTTACTTCATGTTGGTCTTAAACGAAAGATTGTAAACTATAGATTTGTCAAATTTGGTTTTTGGAACGACAATTTCTATTAATGAGCGATAATTTACAATTAAAAATTAATTTCTGCGCATACTCAGTGGCATGTTTAAATCTGGCTTTAGAAACGCACCGTTTCTGCCCATGCTCAGTGACATGTTTTAATGATAAATACGTTTATTTCCGGGAGTCTCTAGATCTCTCTCTTCCATTTTTATGACAATTATGTTTGTGAACTATAAGATTAAACCTGATGGAAATTGTTTAATTAGCGATAATTTCAATTTAAAAAAATTGCTTTCTGCGCATGCTCATTGACATTTTATAATCTGGCTTTAGATACTAAGCACGATGCTGCTTAAACACATTAATTTGCACATTTTTATGATTTTCTACATTTGGGAAAGATGTGTTGAGTATAATTTGTGTATTAGTACATCTATTTACTATCTAGCTGTCATGTTTTGACGGGTACCAACTAGTATATATATATATATATATATATATCTTTATATATAAAAGACAAAGTCTGTGTGTGTGTGACCGAGTTTTTGTCTGCTCGCGGCGCAGCGCAAAGACGGTAGGTCGGACAGTCTTGAGATTCGACACGAAGATGCCTCCCGAGGTCTCATTATGCACCTCGAAGCCCTTTTTTCGATTTTTTAATTAGATTTTCCGTAATTAAATATTTAGTCGCGATTTGGAGCTCCCGGACGAGTAAAAGCTCCGTAAATCCTTACGTATCCGTCCAAGAATTTTTTTTTTTCGGACGAGCCTATACGGGAAAGATGACACTATACGGAAATCACAATTAAAATTGTCTGTCTTAATTTATCGATTAATTGTGATTTTTTTCGATCGCCTGTACGCACCCGTTTTTCGGAAAAAAACGCGATTTTGTCCGTGACCCTTTTTTCCAAATTGTCGAATCGATACGTAAATGTCGCTACATTTTTACGAAATTTTTATCTCAGAGACCCTAGACATCACAGTTTCGAAAGCCAGAACCAAAATTAATTTACAAATTGTAGTTATTTTTTAATAATTTATTTTATGATTCGGAAACTCTTGCGAGAAATCTCATTTTGGAGATTTCGTTCTTCATTTCCGGACGAAGGTATAGCGGGTGAAAATAGGAGAAAAACCAGTTTTTCGACGTCATGCACGTGATGTGTTGGGGCGTTTGTTTTCTATGAGGGATTGGGTAGTTAAAGGAAATCGATTACTATTGCAGTGATAATCGATTAAAAAATCACATTTAGTAATGCCGTAATTTTTTTGGCCAGCACTTAGTTAATATCATATAATTTGTGGTGTATTTGTGGAAAAAATCTATGAAGATTTCAAAGAATTTCAGCATGTGGAGGATGTGATATATTCGCTTTCAAGGAAATCGATTACTATTGCAGTGATATTCGATTAGTAATCCTATGTCAAAAATTTTGCCAAAATGTGCCAGAAAGGATTAAATTTATATGGGTAAAATAATGTATCGTGGTGAGGAAAAGGATGACAGCGACGCCCATTAACAAAGGGTTAAGGCTACTAAAAAATTGGTAATTACATTACCCGAGCAACGCCGGGACGGGTACAGCTAGTATATATATATATATATATATATATATATATATATATATATATATATATATATATATATATACAGGGTGTCCAGAATTAAACGTCCCTACTTTAAAGTTGTCTACAGTCGAAACTATTGTTTATAAAGTTATGAAATTTTGTGTAGGACATATTGAAGGGATGGGAATTTGTTTGAGAGAATAAAAAAATTAGTTCAAAATATCACCCCAAGAGGGCGTTTTTTCATGAATTACACATTTAGCCAACATTTACTAAAGTTAAAAAAATTTATTACAACAAGACATGTTCAACATGACGGCCATCATTCTCAGTTTCCATTTGAAATCGTAAGATAGCATGTTCTACAGTTGACCGCAGTGTGTCCGGGGAAATTGCTGAGAACAGGTCGTGAAATGTTGTCTTTCAGATCAGGTATAGTTCTTGGTTTATCAAGACTGATTAGATGTTTCACATGTTCCCAAAAGCCAAATGTCGCATGGGTTGGGGTCTGGGGAAAACAATTTTACTAACAAAGCTCGATCTGGTAATCGTAACGCTGACATTTTTATTAGCAATAGCAAGCACGCTGAAAACAAAATCTCCATGAAAGTTTCTAGGTTTTATAGCAGCTTCTGCTCTACGTCGACAAAAATTAATTTGCATATTTGTTTCCTCTTCGTTCCTTCAAATCTTTTGTCTGAAAATTAGTTATCGAACAAGTTTCCGATCGACTTTGCAATCACTTTAAAAATGGTAAAATTGAATGAGTATTTGTGTTAGTGTGACCTATGGATAAAAAGATGGTGTAATCTTAAGTAAAGAACCAGTCGTAAATGTGTAATTCATCACAAAACGCCCTCTGGTGGTGAAATTTCGAACTATTGTTTTTTTATTCGCTCAAACAAATTCCCATCCCTTCAATATGTCCTACACAAAATTTCATAACTTTCTGAACAATAGTTTCGAATGTAGACAACTTTAAAGTAGGGACGTTTAATTCTGGACACCCTGTAAATATATATATATATATATATATATATATAAAAGTATACTATATACACACACTGGCCAATGACTTAGAATCCTAGGATTAATATTTTATTGGTCCTCCTTTAGCACTGATAACAGCCCATATTCATGAAGGCATCGATTCTACAAGCTTCTGCCGTGCATTTACGTCCAGAGAATACCATGCATTGGCTACACAGACCTTAAGATCTTGTAAATTGGATGGGAAAGGAGATTCCTGTCGGATGCGCCTTTCCAATATGTACCAAACATTTTCTATTGGATTAAGATCCGGGCTTTGCTGCGGCCTTTAATAAGACGATTTCTGGCTGAGTTAATTACATTGCTGGCTTGTGAAAAAATTTCTTTCAAATGGCACTGATGTTAAAGTCGCAGCCAAATATCGCTTGGAAACCCCACATAGTTCCAGGTACAATCCAGTTGAATTATCCCAAAAAGAAAGAGAACACTTGTTGATGTTAGCTTCTACAGGGGATCGCAAATAAAGGGAAGGCTCATCAGAAAGATCTTAGCTACCTAAAGAACTCTGTTGCTTCAAAGTTTTCCGGACCGTTTTAGAATGTCCACCAAAGAAAGATGATTCAGATCCTTCTCCATTGTCAGAAACGGAACTGTGTCCACTTTTCGGTGAATGGGTGCTATTCAAAATTCCTTTCAGTTCTCGGATTGTTTTGGTAGTAGCTTCAGGGTCCCTGAAGTATGTCTTCCATCGGGGGTCCAATAACGTATTTTTGGCCAGTACTATTACATTCTCAACCATGAATCGTATTTTTGCCTCTTCCAAAATCTTCCTTCAGTTTGAGGCCAACATTAGACGTAGGTGACATCTTGGAAATTTTATTTTCTATCGTGGTTGCTATTGGTATCGCGATACTGACTGTGGGGTATTTATCTCCTGATAACTGTTTTGTGGGTTTTAGAAGAGGCTCAAGAAGCTGGATGATTTCCTGCAAATCTTGGTTCTCTGCAGCTGTTGTCATGCATGGTGCTGATGTGTGTCGGTGGATGATGTTGAGTGTTGAGCTGAGGCTTAGAAAACGCTCAGTCATTTCGTATATAGAATTCCCCCGAGTTTCCCCACTCTGTATGAGTTTCAGATTACTTTCTGCTCTCAATTCATCTGAAGCCTGAACACTGTGTTTGAACCAGGTCACCTTTTTCTTCACCTTTCCACTCAGTGGCACGATCTCTGGTACGGCTTCAATTGAACGGTAAGCGACCAAATTGAGGAGATGGGTAAAACATATTACATGTATTTTTCTACCAAAGGCAATTTCCACGGTTTTAACCATATTCGATCCTCCATCAGTGACCACTGAATTAAGTTTTTGTTTTTTCAAAGATATCCTGCAGGATATGAGGGATTCTTGAAGAACTGTAATCGCCAGCGAGGCTCTGGTCCATTTCAAAGACTCCAATGGTGCAGGAAGCTAATTTTTCATTTTCCAAATAAAGGACTGGAACGTAGAAAAAACTTCTTGTGACGTTCAAAAAACTTCTTGTCTGAAGGGTTATGGTCCAGAAAACGGCTATCTCCAATATCTCCTTCCAATTTGTTTACATACACTCAGTGTTCCCATTGCTTCACCCAAACTAGGATTTCTTTCTTTCTCTAAATACAAACTTTTATAATTTTATAAATATTTTTTTAAATGTTATTTCCTTATTGAAATAAATTACGATAATTTTTTATCGTACTATTACCATATTTATATATATATATATATATATATATATATATATATATATATATATATATATACTATATACAATTATTATTATTATTTTGCTATACAATCATTCCTCCGAATACGATTGACTGCATAGTGAAAGGAAAATGTGTTGTCGATATTTTGAAATATCGTTGATATTAATAGCCAATATTATAATCAATACTCCCATCGATATTTTGCTTTCGATATCCATCCCTACCGTAAATTTCGATCTTATTTTTTGTATTAAAAGTGCGCGTTACCCAATTCCTTATATGGTTTAAACTTAGAACTCTAAAAACTGCTAGCTTGCTATTTTCCCACGGTCATGATTAGCTCGGAGCGTGCCTGAGGCTACATATAAAAATTCTGAAAAGTTTAACAGGGATTAGTAAAATTAGAAATGAGTCATTAAAATAAAGTTCGGGTGTGAGTTTTAATAACTTTAGGGACTGGGGAAATTTTTTTGGCATATATATATATATATCGCAAGGGATCAGCTCCAAAGCATAAGAGACCGAGAGACGCGTGACCGGGGAAACATTATCGGGATTTTTTTAAAAAATTATGCAGTTATGACTAGCAGTTATGACTATCAGTGTTGTCTTGAAACGGATTGTTTTGTTTTTTGTTTGTAAATGTTCTGTTTCGTTTGAAAAACTGTATTATATTCAAATAAGAACATATTTTTTTTCGCACATTATATTCTAATTCATGCCTTATATATAAATAATTGTCGACATGTGTGAATAAATATTATATTCGTCCACTTCCATATCCCGTCCTCTTTTACTTTATTTACTTTTTTTTAAGTTCTCTTTATATACTTTCAGCCGCTGACAACCCTACACATAGGTAAACATGGGAATGGAAGACCTGTGTGCGCGAACAGTTTGTTCGTACTGAAAATCAACACATTATATAGGTTATAATATAAACATATAAAAAATATGCATCATGAAAGGTAATTTTCCATTCGTGGATGCATTCGGTCCTCTTAAAGAGATTGCTATCTCCCGAAATTCAGGTGTCCTTTTTTTCGGACAGTGCAGGATAGAGACAACTCAATATCTCCTTCTGTCCGGGCCGCCCCCTTATCGCCCCTGCAGCACATTCCTCTCGCACACACACTTCCGCTTAATTGCGCTTCTAATGGAAAAATCGATGCGGACTTTATTTACGACAGGTCACGGTTACCGCGAAAAGGAGAAACTGTTAATCGAGTTTTGTTTGCGAGCGTGGAGTGTTTTCAATTGCGGAAAATGACGTCATTTCTCCTGACGTGTGAACTTTGAAAGGAGGGTGCTTGAAGGGTGTTGCAGTACTTCTGGATAGCCCGAACAAATGCTTGCGGGTTTTTACCAAAACTGATTTTTTTTAATTATTTTTTAAAGGTTAAAAAGTGTTTCAAATTCTTTCATTCATATATATGTATATATATATATATATATATATATATATATATATATATATATATATATATATATATATATATATCACATCCACAAACACGTGACATAGGCGTTGCCAAAATAAATTTCGTTAAACTAATCAAAAACGTGGAGCAGTAGGTCTTTGTTATGCGGTGGTCTGCACATTCTATGGGGTGATTCCCTGGAAAGAAGTTCCGAACATTCTGACATAACTCTCGCTAGTGTGAAGCAATCTGATTTAAAACATAATACGTCGCAAATCTTGACGTATGTGTATTCGACTGCATTCCATGCGATGCTGGAAGTGATCTTCGTTTTCTGCCAGACACATTTAGACGCGGCGCTTTATGTTCCTGAACGTATTGGCAAGAACATCTTGGGGAATAGCAGCCATTTCACGTTGGATCTTTACGTCTTCCTCTGTTCGATGCTCGTTCCGATAGTCTTTTCTCAAAGAGGAAGTCAGGTGGTGTCAGATCAAGCAACCATGGAGGCCAAAGCCCATTTGAAATGCACTCATTGCCGAAGAAGGACTCCATTTCCGCCATGTTCCTTGCTGATGTGTGACACTTTATTCCATCTTGCTGGAAGTAACCTTAACTTCCGTTAACTCAGTATCAACCAGTGGAATCACGAGCTGATAAAAAATGTCCAGGTACTCGTCGGTGTTCAAGGTGGTGTCGGGACCTATGATGCGCAACCGGGGTATCGTACACCACACGCCACCTTTTGAATTAATTAGCGGTGTTTGGTGAATGGCAAAGGGATTTTCAGTATCTTATATACAAGTGCTTTGCGAGAGGACAAAAGCCGACAAATGGAACCGCGCCTTATCCGAGAATCATGTGCTGGAATGGGCTATTTACTGAGGAGCACTTTGTGCGGAATTTCGTTCAAATTGCTTCGTCCTAACGAGAGTTCTTAAAAAATATCCGGGGCCTCTTTAGGGAGATAAGCCTATAGTTAGAGCGGTGAGGCTTGTGTTCACCACTGGCCGTAGCAAATGACCAGCGTGACTTCTTCTTTTCAATGTATTGCTTCTCCAAGAAATTTTTTATACTATTGTTAGCTGAAGCATTCCTCCGTCACGGGTCTCTTGGTATCCTATTTGTTTGAGCTGATCCCTTCCAACAGCCATGTGTGATCCATTTTTATGTAATCATAAAAGGGCTTACGTGTTACATTTTTATATTAATGTGTTACCGATTGTAATGATTGAATACTTTCCATGTGCAGACGATGTCTCACATGTAAAGATATATATATATATATGTATGAATGTATGTATGTATGTATGTATGTATATGTATGTATCTCTGCTCCATCATCGAATATAATATTTCTCCATTTCCATCATGCCCTGGTATTGAAAAAAGTACCCTTTGAGGTACAAAAAAATTTTGGACTCAAAGAAATTGAGGAAAACGGAGGACACTAAAAGATCAGAAAAATAGAAAGAGGTTGAACCAATAGTTCGGGACAAGAAAAGAGAAAAAGTGAACGTATTCTCTCAAAAAGAGATACTTCGGCAACCCTATTTCTAAATCATTTGATTCTTATAAACAAACAAACAAACAAGCAAACACACACACACACACACACACACACACACACACACACACATATATATATATATATATATATATATATATATATATATATATATATATATATATATATATATATATATATATATATATATATATATTTATATTTATATACGCATACATACGTATATGTTTGTTTGTAAGTGTGTGTGTGCATGCGTGCGCCTGAAATGTTTTACGCAGATTTTTCACTCGCTGTCAAAAATACCCTGGGCAGTTTTAACGAAGATGAAACCGAGGATTGTTGTTCAAAATTTGGGCTAGGAATTTTAAACGAACCGGGATCCCTGCGATCGATCACACGAAGGGATTGCCCACGAACACCGGCTCCACGCATCGATTGCAAATGGAGATGGATTGCCGTCCCGGATTTTTATGGGCTCTCGTTTAGGAGGATGCCAGAAGAGGCGCGGTGCAGCTTTTCTCATGGAAAGATTTCGGATGGGCGGAGTTGACATTTCGTTCGAGAATGTTTCTCGATCGTCAGCAGAAAATTTCCCCATTCTCGAATATTCCTCTTGGGTGGGTGTGTGACACAAAATTCTTCTAAACACTTTATTTCGCTTAATTTATCTGAATGTAATGGGTTGCGGGAAACTGGGGTCACGGATTGGCAAATAGACGTGCGACTAGATTCTGCCGTTCGTCCTCAATGGCTCGCCTTTTCACATGATAGTAGGTAGTTCCATTTCAGACTAAGTTTTTATCTGTTCCTTTCGTTTTTGGCTATACATTCATATATATATATATACATATATATATATATATATATATATATATATATATATATATATATATATATATATATATATATATATATATATATATACACGCCGAATATTTTTATGCAAAAAAACCTTCAATAGGTGTTTATTAGCTTGACTATTGAACATCTATTTTGTTTGACTCTTTGAACTAAAACTATGAACTTACACGAAGAAACAATCATTTCGCTTGTTTGCTGTGACGTCATTGCTAAAAGGGAGGGCAGTTTGAGGGAATCTGTATGTCACTCTAAATGGCAAATTCCTACCGCCCCCGTCGGGAACCACCTCTCAGTTCACGCAGACGATCTGCAGAAGCTTTTTTTTCAGTATGTTCTACGCCATCCCTATACTACATGTGCTGACCGTCACACCCCTAAATCATGTAATGACGTCCATTAATAAGTCGACAATCGACGAATTTCGAATTCCATTTCTGTCGAACCTTGTTAAATAGTCTGCCAGCAATTAGCATACGACAACCGTGCTCGCCTAATGACGTCTGAGTCCCGGCCCAACGTTAACAAGATTCAAATTCATTGACATATTTTCCCTGCGAACATAAGGAGAGAGAGAAAGAGAGAGAGGGACCTAATTGCGTTCGCAGACGAAGAATTTCCGGCCCGGAATGGGTTGATTTGGAGTGGAAATGGGGTCGATTATCCTGGAAATGGGAAAAAGGGGGTAGGGTGACAAAAATCGTCCGTTCGCTGGAGAAATGAAGTCGGTAGGAGAATAATGGAGCTGCTGCCACGTATGTAAGTAAGTATGTATGTTTGCATAGACATTTGTGAGTGTATATGTGTATGTGTGTGTGTGTGTGTTAGTTAGTTAGATTAAAATAAGTTATATATGTTTGTGTTAGTTATCTTAAGTTTGTAGTCATAGGTAGCACAAGTGGTCAAAAGTCAATAATACCTTTATAGACATTCTGAGAGAGAGAAAGATAGAGAGAGACTGACTTGAAGTCTTCTCTCCACGAGGAATCTCCAAATACCCCAGTCAAAATAGACCCGATTTTGACGAACGGCTAAAAAAATATGAAAGTTTTGAAAATTGATGGAGATGTTTGTTTAGGCATGCTAATGAACATACTAAAAAGTTGAAAGAAGCGAACTATCACACCTGGGACACGGATGCGCGGGTCATCCCCATCGCGATGGGGGTTGACCCGCGCATATGCACCAAAAGTCTTGCATACTCACGTTTGTCAAATCTTTGCATATAAAAGCTCAAGAGATAGTTGCAGCAACATCCAATCCATTGTTATCAGGTTGTATTGTGAGATTTGGTGGATTCTATCTTTTTATGTCATACTTAGGCTGCATTGTGTATACAATGGCTGGAGGTGGGTAAAAATATATACTTACTTTGATGTATGCAACTACGTCGGTAAAAAAATGTTGCCTGGCCATGCATACGATAGAGAAATCCTAGCTAATTTAGTTACCAAAACTGCTTTAGCAAAAATAATTTTTGATGTCATGGATATATCTGATTTGAAAAGCAATAATCTCCGTGGATTGTTTAGAGATTTTGCTACTGAACTACTATCGCTAGAAACCATAAACGGACATACTCATATATGAGCCATCGTATATAAGATTAAAATGAGAATGACTTTGAAGAAGTTGAAAGAGAATGGCCCCACTGCAGCCATTTGGTTTCAGTACTTTGAAATGATAGACCTTATGAAAGCTTGATCATCGTCAATTGTACGGTGAAAGTCAACGGTTTCAATATAGTAGTAAACCCGTTATTGCTTTTTCAGAGGATAGCGATTGCTAAACAAAACGACGAAGACCTAGCATTTTATTTAGAATATGAGTTAGTTCCTTTTCCGTTGGCTCTGTTTAATGAAGATGATATGCGAGAGACAACGACATTGGCCATGTACGACATTTATGAAGTTCCAAACAAAGACCTTAACTTCCTAAACTGCGTCAACATTGTGGACTGTAGTTTTCTCCTACACCGTGTCAAATGGGGAACACAATTAACTTTTTCGGCTGTTTGCACAAATTAAGTTAACTATATAAAAAGCACTATGGTGCCAGCTGTATAGTCGTTTTTAATGGCTAATCCAACACCACTAACAGTACAAAATAATTGAACAAAATATACGGTCTATTGTGAAAAAATATGTAGACATAAACTTTGATGGAAACATGCGAGTTACTGTTCAACAAGAATAGTTGCTTTCAAATGAAAACAAGAGCGAATTGATCAGCATTCTATCAGTTTAGCTGGAAAACAATGGGATTCGATTCCAAAGTAATGACAACGCCGATATTCTCACTGTAAATACTGCAATTAATGAAGTATGTTCTGGTAACAACATCATTGTAATTATCGGCGAAGATGTTGACCACCTGGTTCAATTAACAGCTCTCACTCCTACGGAAAAAAGATATTTTCCTTGTCAAACCACGCAAAGGGAAAGCAAAGAAAAAATACCAGGGTAGGCTGAAAAGCAATGCACACATGCTTGTAGAGCGCGAACAAAAAGAAATAGCGAGATCGGGCAAAAAGAACATTAAAGTACAATTATTAAGCTTCAAAATCATATATTTATTTTTCAACATAGTCACCGTTAAGGCTAACACATTTCTCCCAACGTGTTTTTTTTCCTCCAATGCGGCGGACGGTATTCTTGGACATTATCCTTACCGTCATATGACACCGCGGTCTTGCTGGCCACTTTTCTGGGAGCACCGTATAGGACCAGCGTTACCCTCCTATGTGCTGGTCTCGTAATTTTGAGCAGAGTCAAGTGACGAGACCGGAACATTTCATTTCCAGGAGCAAGTACCGAGGTCTAATTGCAACAAAAGCCCCTCTTCGTCTCCTGGAAGAGAGTAAATGCAAAAGCGAAAGTATACATTACATCCAACTCCCAAATTTCTATAGTGGACCCTTACTGTGGTCAGAATTGTCATTAGGTCAGCAGATATTGCTGTGTGGTATTCCCTTATATGGTTAGCACTTTCATGTCAAAAACTGCAAAGTGTGTATTTTCTCATGGGACGTTTATGGCTCAGGGCTCGCCTTAGAGTAAATGTAAAAATTACAGAAAGTTTAAGGGATTTTATAAAATTAGTAATTTACGGGACAAGCTATATATAAAATTACTACTGCTGGACGATAGAGACTACTCAGGGACAACAGACGTACTTTCTACCAAAGCACAAGATGTTCGAAGGTAGCCGACATTTCAATACTTTGTGAAGATGCTCGAGAAAGAAAACAAACTGTTGAAAGCCGCTGTTTCAAATCAGATAGGATAAAATCGTTTGGGGGAGTGACGTCAGCTGGCTCATTACACCCTCACCCCCCCCCCCCCCCCCCTACAACCACCCGCCATGACTCAGGGTCGTGGAGAACAGATTGCACTCCACTCCATTCCTAAACCCCCGCTAAAAGAGTTCTGCCAGCAATTACTGTGGATGTAATTCAATTTGAACGAAAATAGAGGCGAAATCGTTTGGTGGGGGGAAGGTCTTCGAGGGATTTAGAATTTTTTTTTTTGTGCTTTTTTTTCCAAAAGCTTCCAGAATGCAAAATATGAATTAATCAACCACCCTTGAAATGACGGCCATGCCAATGGATTTCCCGTTTTTATACGAGAGTGGATGTTCGTCCCGTAATTGGCGTAAAAAGTAGTTAAGTGTTTTATCGTCAGAGGGGGTCCGTTCGAAGCGAAGGAAATGGCCTCTCCACTCCCGGCACCGTTGGAGATTCACGTTCTCTTTTGTTTGAGCTGATATAAGAGGAAAACTTTGTGTAAATACTTTTTACCCCCAATGTATAGGCCACCCTTCAAAACAGCCAATTATTTTCGAAACCATGACTGTCAGCTTTAGAGAAGTTTCACTTTATATATAATACGTATACGTGTATGTAAGTAGTTGTAAAATATGTTATACAAGTGTCCCAAAAAGATCAGTACAACTTCAAAAAAATTTTTTAAGAGAATAGGCCTACAGCAAAACTAATTACAACAATAGATAGAATAATTTTTAAAAACATTTCTACTACCTTGGTAAAGTTCCTCATGAGATCCTTTCGTAGCACGAACAATATCAAGACGGGTCTTTTGTGACTTATCTGATCTTTTTGAAACACCCTGTATATCTATATACAGTGTTGCTTTTTTTACGAGTTTAATTCGTTCTGTGACGGAGCTCATAACTCGAATTATACGTACGTCAAATGAATTTTCCCCATTGAAATGAATTGAAATGCCATTAATCCGTTCTGGACCACCTCAAAAGACCGCAGTTCTTTGTTACATGATTTTAAATAATAAAAAATGCATTTATAAATAATTGTATAAAAATAAAATACAATGGACTATACTGCAATAAACTGGTTTTATTAAGTATAATGTACAACATTTACTATGGAGATCAGACGACTGGAAATTAGTCTTAGAATAATATTTAATTGTATAATAATTGTACATAAATATTATAAATATTATATGTTTCTCGTGTACTCATTTGACGAGAACGTTACATTGCGTTCGCTCCGCAAACTAGCGGTGGGGTCAGTAGCGTAAACAGAAATTTTCAAAAGGTGGGTGGTTACTATGAAAGAATAGTTTTGAGCAATCAGTGCAAAGCTTAAACCTAATTTAAAAAATATATGTAATCAGAACCAATGTGGGTCATCCCTCATCACGCCCCCCCCCCCCTGCGTATGCCACTGGGTGGGGTATCTGAAGCTGGCTCGTAAGCTCGCAACTCAAGGCAAAAAACTGGCGGAGAGACTGTTCATATCTCAAAAAACTCGTAAGTTGTGACGCTAGTAAGTCGAGGTACCACTGTTTATATACATACGTTTATATGTATACGCGTTTATTTGCACTTATATAATATGAATTTGTGTGTGAATATAGGTATGTATTTATATTTATTTTTGTATATTTATATGTCAGTATGTAATTACATAACTCATAAATAGGGTAGGCATATGTCGTACAAAGTGACTTTTCTAAATTCTGTAAACCAATTTCATTTTTGTTAGTGGTGAAAAAAATTATTTTTAAATGGCACAGTATTTTTCGAATCCGTGAAAAGCTCATGAATATCTTTTTCTCTTTCTAGGTAAGTGTCTGATGCCTCTTTAAATACTCAACAATATTCCATTCCACGAGGTAAGAAAATTTGACATGAATTCCTACTATGGTAGTGCCGTAACCTATGAAAGTATTGGCATAATACACACACACACACACACACACACATAGTATATATATATATATATATATATGTATATGTGTGTGTGTGTGAAAATGGCAACAAAGAACGTTTGTTTACAATCCAACGAACGATGATCAATAGTCGAAATGGCTTAAAATAAAAATTTTAAGAGTTTTAAATCTGACTTGAAAGACTATTATTTTCATTTATTATTCTGGTTTAACATATGACGTGAAACTTTTTGTTTTTATTTATTTTCTACCGTTTTTGCTTTTTGCTTTTCAGTAAGCCTAATGTCGATGGCTTACGGCTGTAAATAAATAGGGGTTAATCCGGAAAATGTAACTGCTTTCATTTACTGAACGCATTCTTCAAAAACTATTGGTTTTTTATTAATTAAAAATTAACGAAAATTAATTTCGATTCCGGAAGTTCTTATTTCCCTCCGCTGTGTTTAACAACGCCTGTATGTAAAATTTCACGATCGTCTCTTCTAAACTGTGGATTTCTATACAGTTATAGACAAATATACAAACAAATTTTCATTTTTATATATTGCATATATAAGCATTACGCATTAGATACGTACAATTTTCATTTTTTCAAAATACAACAAAATATTTTCCAATTTTATAAAAATTAAATTTCATTTTTAAACATTATATTTCGTACCCAGTAAGTCCTCTATTATTAATTAATTAATTTTATATTTTTTCTTGGAAAAGGTCCCTTTATGTACTTTCAAGTTCTGACAACCCTAGTTGTGTCCCTGAAGAGTTGCTACACTACACGCACACAAATTCAGTCGAGAGCACTCACTGCAACCGCAGTGGCTGGAGAATCCCCCCCCCCCCCAAACCCACCCCAATTAAGTTATTGCCAATCGTTAGGCAAGCTTAACATGACAAGTTATCCCTCATTTCTATGCTTCCATTGTTTACGTTGTTCTGGCAGGGCGGTTGTCGTCGAACACGATTTCGAACATCTGCCAGTCGAAATTTGGGTAGCGGGGGTGGAGGGAGTGTTCCAGCTGGTGTTTATTTCGAGGAATGTGCGGTAACGGAACATCGTGCACCATAGGTGCTGCATGGTCATTCTGTGTTTCAAGTTCAACGATTTTTTTTGTTTTTTTTCATCCGCTTTGGGGCGGGCCAATGGTCCAACACAGGAAGGGTTGTCAGGTGTTGAAAGTATTGGGAGAGAACGTTTCAAAGGTAAAAATAAAAAAAAAGAGAACAGAGAGAGGATGGAGTACGGAAACAGACGAATCAGACATTGATTCACACTCGCCGACAATAATCTATATATTATATCCATAAGGGTGTTTTTTTAGACTTATTTTGAGAGAATGGCCGAAATGTAGTTTTTTACATTTCGGTGTTAGGTAGGGGCCGAGATCGCCACGAACATCTAATTAAAATAATTTTTTGGCAAATTTCGCTGAAAAAATTGTCAGTGTGGCCATTCGCCGGAACAGTCACATAACAACCGAGACCTGTTGACTTCAGGATGAAAGTAAACTTGATCCCGACAGTAAAAAAATGAAACCCTATGGGGCATTTTAACTAATTTAATGAAAACATAACAATTACTTACAGAATTACACAATTTTAACAATTATACAGGCACACACGAAAATATGCTGCTACCAGCTAAGAAAACATTTTATCGACTGACAAACATCCTTTCTCAGCAAGCAGAGTTCAGAGGGTGTCGGCACGTCGGCACGAACGCAATTAGTTGTTTCCGTCCACGGAGTCTGGAGAGAGTTTTAGGGATTGCTTCTTACGATCCCGGCGGCCGTTTGCAAGGCCGCTTTACGCTGTTAGGGCATCATGAGAGTTTTTGGGGAACAGTTAAGTGATGGTACACAGTTTTTGGGGCTACACATATGAGAGTTTTTACATAATGATGCCCTGTTTAAACCAGTTGGTGACATCAGTATTTATTTACCACGAAACTGTAAGGCAGCGATGTTTTATAAAGGTAAAAGTCTCATTTAAAGCGCAAACCTAGATGGTTAAAAATCTACCGCCTTTATTGGATGGTCAATGAAAACCGCGGTTACTTACTACGGACGGTACGCAGATTCTATACGTCAGTTTGCCTTCACTGTGCCTTCACTTTGAAATTACGGTTGTAGTTTCCCCAACGGAATATAGCAAATTTATTTTGGAAAGAGTTTTTATATTTTTATTGTTAAATAATTCTGAATCAATACGGCTATTCATTATTATTATTATTATTATTATTATTATTATTATTATTATTATTATTATTTACGGTTCTGTTCTGTTCTGTTCTTGCTTTCACAGTCCTTTGACCGAGGGATGAATGTTTCTCCATGTTCTCCATTTCTTACGAATTTCATTTTTTTTTAAATTAAACATTTGGTTTGAATTTATATTACGGAAAATGCATTTCAGGGATTTTCTTTATGACATGTTGTCGTTGGGTTGTTGCTAATGCCCCCTGGTTGGAGGTTCCATTCACCAGGTCTTAATAGGCATTGGGCTGAAAGGGGCAGCTCCTGTTTTGAATTAGTACCACAAGGCTGGGAGTCCGACTTGGCTAAATGACCGGTCTCGTAATTTTGAACTAAGTGGCGAGATCGGAACACTTGACGACGCACCTCCAGAGGTAAATTTGAGAACTTTTGAGGGCATTGTATCCACGACCTATTTTACGTGCCCCGGCCACCATTAGTGAACACGACGGTGGATTTGCTGCAACGAGCATCGAACCAGGGACGTTCAGATCACTGGCCCGCTGCTCTTGCCAACTGGGCCAACGCGCTCCTTTATAACAATAATGACCTTTTGATGACAATATGAAGTGGTGTCTATTGATAAGAGGAAACCATTGAGGAGTTCGCTACTCGAAAAAGGTTGGGAAACAACATATTGGGCGACATGGAGCTTCGAAGTTTCCATGTAGAGTCAATGGGGAAAAAACGCTCGCTTTCTTGTTAACATTGACTTTTAACGCTCGCACGCTGAACTTCATTTTAAAAACACTCCATTTGTAATATATTTTAACTGTCATTGTCCTTATATACATAAGACGCTCAGTTCAATGTCAGATTGGGTGTGCATATGGTGGTGTGGAGTCGTGGCCCACAGCAACCAAGAATCTCAATGAAGCATTCATATCGTATACAGCGAGGACAGAGACTTAATTTAAAGTATATACAAGTCTTTATTAAGACCTCCTTACTTATATAATACAATATGTACAATTCTTAATAATTACAAGATAAAAAGAACTGTTTATATACCATGTTTTTAAATTTTCCGTTGAATCACTTAAACTTAACGATTCTATGTATTAATAAATACTTTTAAAAATTTTTTTTCATGAATTATCCCATCAACTTGAAAGAAAATGAAGTTAATTGGAAGTTAACTTGCGTTTAACTTTTCGTTCCCGGCCGATAGATGGCTGCACCAGTCTACAAAACAAAGTTAACTGAAAATAAATTCAAATCTGCTTAAAGATGGCTGAAAGTATTTTAAAAATGCATTGTCATCGTGTTCTGAGCTGTTCTAAAAGTTTCAAATGTCTAGCTGGTCGGGAAGTTAGTTAAAATTCAATTGCAAGATTTGTACTGGACAAACACACACACAAACAATTAAGCAAGTTAATAAAAACATGGTAAATATAGATGCGTAGTAGTTCATTTGCTAGCAAAAGCAATCGCTAACTTAAAAACAATGTCTCTGCCTCAGAGAGCAGCAGCTCGCCGGTCAGTCGAAAAAGGTGTGTTCCCTCTCCTCCGAGAACCCGCTTTTTTATCTCTCCTCTCATTCTTCCAGAAGGATCTGGAAAATTCTGTTTTTCGAAGCTTCCCGAGGAGTGGGGAGGCTCAGTCACCTGGCCGGTTGGCGGGAAACATCCCCCATTTGATCGGCAGGGGATCAGCGGGGAAGTCCGTAATTGGAGCCTACGGCAACACCTGGTGAGCAGCCTTGGCTCCATTGTCACGAGGTTGCATCCACTTGTCCACACATCTTCCCCGGCCATGGGGTCCAAATTAGTGGAGATTGGACTTCCTGTCCTTAATTTCTGCCTTCGCTTATCTGGAACAGTACACAGACAGGACCACACACATACATCCATATAAAAATATACATATATTTCCTTCACGTTATCATAGTGTTCTTATGATAAGCCTTATAGTAGGTAAATACTTCATCTACATGTATTAATTCTCAGAGGTTTTTTTTTTAGACATATTTTGAGAGAAAGACTGAACGTAATAATTACAAGATAAAAAGAACTTTTCATATACAATGTTTTTAAATTTTCTGTTGAATCATATAAACTTGACAATTCTATGTATTAATAAATACTTAAAAATTTTATTTTGATGAATTATCCCATCAACTTGAAAGAAAATGAAGTTAATTGGAAGTTAACTTGCATTTAACTTTTCGTTCCCGTCCCGGACGATAGATGGCTGCACCATTCTACAAAACAAAATTAACTGAAAATTAATTCAAATCTGCTTAAAGATGGTTAAAAGTATTAAAATAATGCATTGTCATCGTGTTCTGAGCTATTCTAAAAGTTTCAAATGTCTAGCTAGTCGGGAAGTTAGTTAAAAATCGATAGCAAGATTTGTACTGGACAAACAGACACACAAACAAACAAAAAAACAAGAAAGCGAGTTAATAAAAACATGGTAAATAGGGTTGGGGTATCAAACTGAAGGTCTTTGATTGAATATGTAACATATTTGGCAATCTACTAATTTTCCATTCGTTGCTTAATATGAATTTATCACTCTCAAGAAAAAAATTGAACCTTGAATTTCGACGACTTTCTACTATACTTTTTAATAGCAATAGTCTTCTATGGGAAGTCTAAAAGGGTGCCATCACAGTTTTTGCCAACAACAGGATTGGCCGTCAATTTGCTTCATTGAAAAGAAACAAAATCTTTGTCCTGATGTTCAGCAATCAGACGAAATCGCCCCTATGATCTTTTTTCGAACGTAAAAAATTACACTTCACGGACAACTATCTTGGCTAATCAATTTCAGCTCCGGTGGCAATCGGTTCAAGTTGATAAATTACATGCAAAAATTGAAATGTTAAAGTCCAATAACATTGCACCCCGTATATATATATATATATATATATATATATATATATATATATATATATATATATATATATATATATATATATATATATGTGTGTGTGTGTGTGTGTGTGTGTGTGTGTGTTTGTATATCTATACAATATATATATATATATATATATATATATATATATATATATATATATATATATATATATATATATATATATATATATATACAGAGACGTGGGAGTGTAGTTGGGTAAATACAAAAGAGAGAGAGATAATTTATGCGACATTTTGAGAGAAACAAACCGTGCCACCGCTTTGTTAAAACCTCATCTCCACTGCGTTTTGAATTTCCTGGACTCGCCGCCATCATGGATTCCAAAAGACAGTGTTTGTATCGAACGTATTTACAGCGATAAAATAGGAAGGCGACTTTTCGAAGAGGACCATCTGTTGCCACTGCCGAAGTACGAAACTTTCATCTCACTGCACAGCGTCAGAGAATGTTCACCTAGGATGACGGGGAGAGGGGGTGGAAATGAATGGAAAGCGAGAAATTCTTATCGCGGCGAGCAAAAGATGCCGATTTCTTCCGCGTTCGGGGACCGTCTGAAAAGTGTCGTGTGCGGTGGGCAGGGCCGACTGAAAATGACACCGGAAATAGGCTGACCCGTATGTGGACCACTGCTGTTTAAGATTGACATGTTATATATATATATATATACGGTCGAACCTCCATATATCGAACTTCCCCATATCGAACTTTTCTATATATCGAACTCTTAGCAAATCTCCATGTTCATTACATAGAATGTTTCTATATATCGAATGTTTCTATATATTGTTTCTATGTTTCTATATGCCGATTGCTTGAATTTCAGTCACTGAGCTAACAACAGATGCAGTTTGTTGTCATCACGGGAACAACATTTCACTTTACGCGAGACGCTGGTGGTGCCGAGGCCGGAGAATGAACGAACGAACGAACACACACATATATTATATATATATATATATATATATATATGTGTGTGTGTGTGTGTGTGTGTGTGTAATACTCCGTACATAGGGGAGGCAAAAACCCCGGAGATGCGAGGCATTGAAGGGACACACAGAACAGAGATGCGACGCATATTAATTTATTCCGGATTCTAATGTAGAAAAATATTATTCAGCCAAACACAGGTATCTTGACAACTGGACACACACAATAGCAACGCCATCGGTCCCTGCCAGGGCGCATTCAGAACGCAGATTTTACATCATATTGGACAGCAGCGGAGCAGCGCGTAAACAGGACAAGACATCGACAGACAGTAAAAAGCACGCCGTAAACTTTTTCAGAAGTTTATAAAGTGTAGGGGGTACTGATCGCGGGGAAATCTTTATTGGCTAGAATTGGGCATCTGACTTGATTACATAATTACCGCATGATGTTCCGAAAAGCGCACCGAGGCGAAAACATCACGTGGTCCTGATTCATGTTTACAAATATCTTTAACGCGCGTGTACTAAGGGGTAATTTGGATGGTTAGTTTGTTAATTCCTAGATCGCAATTTGAAGAAAGAGACTGTACTTTATTGAGAGGAAACAAGGATAATTTTAAATACGCATTAGATCTAAAACGGTGGACCGTTATTATCACACACACACACACACACCTATATATATATATATATATATATATATATATATATATATATATATATATATATATATATATATATATATATATGTATATATATATATATATGTATATATATGTATGTATACACACATACATATGTATATATACATATGTATACACATATATATATATATATGTATATATATATATATATATATATATATATATATATATATATATATATATATATATATATATATATATATATATATATATATATGTATATATATATATATATATATATATATATATGTATATATACAAATATATCTACATATATACATGCACACATAACTACATACACTGAAACCTCGATCGATCGTTCCCTTTATAATCGTTCACTTCAACCAGTCCCGATGAAAATAATTCTTTGTTATGTTCCCATATCTATCGTTTTCCCGCATTCATCGTTCAGTGCAATAGGTCCCTTTAAGAATGATCGATTGAGGTTCCATGGTTTTGTATACATATATATATATATATACAGTGGAATCTAGATCCATCGTTTTTCAAGGGACCGATTGAACTGAACGATAAATGTGGGAAAACGATAGATGCGGGAACATAACAAAGAAATATGATCGTCTGTACTGGGTGAAATAAACGATACATACGGGAAATCGATGATTCGGAAAACGATCGATCGAGATTCCACTGTGTGTATATATATATATATATATATACTGTATTTTTATTTACGTATTGTTGTATTTTTACAAATTTTTATTCTTGTCGTTGGTTGCAAATCAATATCAAGTTCGCCTATTTCCATACCCGTCCTCTTTTTGTCCTCTTTTTTCTACCCCCCTCTTAAATTCCTTTTTATATAACTTGAGCTTCTGGCAATCCTAAGCGTAGATCTGTTTCTTTTTTTTTCTCTCTCTCTAACGCTCCCCCGTTTGTAAATTCGGTATGAACGTTATTTTTGCGTTTTTTCCAGACATTGATATTCATTCCTATCTCTCTCTCTCGATTCTCCGGGGTTTTTTTGTGCCTTCTCCTTACATTGTGTTTTGTTCGAAATCGCTTGGCATGCATACACCGAACGCCCCCTCCGATACGAACGATTTCCGAGCCCTCGAAATAGGCAGCACTACACACACACTCGGTTGTCTTCCGTGACCGTGGTTGCCATGGCAATTCGCGCGGGAAAAAGAATGCGCGCCCAAGCCGGCGGATCGATGCGGGTCACGTGACGCCGATTGTTTATTTCAGGTGCTTGACGCGCGAATCTATTTAACGAAACGAGAAGCTGCTCCGTTGATTGAATCCGGTCAATTAATTTCCACCACCCCTGTCTCCGCTCCTTGTTGACGATATTAATTAATCCCAGAAATATTCGATGGCTCGCGTTCGAATGTCACACCACCCCCGCTCAAACTCCCTCTCTACATAAAATGGCGGTTTTGTTTTTCTACGTGTGATACGCATTTTTATAGAACGATTTAAAGACAATTTATCGTTAATTGAATTACTAATGAAACGATAATTTCTCGTTGATTACATCCTGACAATTCATTTCCTTCCCTCTCCTCTCCTTGCAGACGATATTAATTTAACTCAGAAATATTCGATGGCTCGCTTTCGAAAATCACCCCCACCCCCTCACGCACTCCCTTCCTATAAAATGGCGGTTTTGTTTTTCGACGTGTGAGATGGTTTTTTCGAACGATTGTAAGTCGCTACCAAACGCTCTGTTTCCGGTTTAATGGACTTTCAGTTGGAAAACATTCGAATCGTTCGAATCACATCTCGACGTTCATCTCTTTTTAATGGTTATCCGTTCTTCGAATGAATGTCAAGCTGTGTGCAGACGAGAACTGGCTGCTTTGTTCGAATCGAGGAAACGGTGAAAGTAAGTATATATATATATATATATATATATATATATATATATATATATATATATATATATATATATATATATATATATATATATATATATATATATATATATATATATAACGAGCATAGGCGTAGCGTCGGGGCGGAGGGTCTCCCCCTTACTTAACTTCAAATAAATTAAAAAGTTAATAAAAGTTCAGTTAAAAATCGGAAAATTGTAGAAAACTTTTCAGAAAATTGGTTTTTCCCGCTTTTTCAAACTGCGAAACTGAAGATTCCGATTAGGTCTTTAGCCCTAACATAGTTTTTAACAATGATATGATCTATAACAAAAATTCGATGCTATTTTTTTTCTCATCTTATTTATATTATATTTATTTTCTCATTGTAGAACTTTTGAATACTACTCAAACATCAATTTTATTGTTATTCAATTTTAAAAAATAATAATATTTCATATTTTAAGGACGTCCGACAGTCAGTGCGCTGCGGAGGGCTTTAACAATTCAATTCGTGCCCCCCCCCCCCCCAAAAAAAAAAAAAAGTTAGAAGCACGCTACGCCTATGATAACGAGGTATTGTAACAGGTGAACAGTCGTTTGATATTTGTAAAAAAAAAGTTGTAAAAGAACGCTTTTATTTCAATACAATTCATTTTTCAGATAAAACAGAAATTTGTAAATAGAAAATAACAATAATTTCAAAATACTAATAGCTAATGGTTAAAATTACTTTAATGATTAAAAAAAAATCAAAATAAGGTTTTCTTCGTCACGGGACTCTCGGCCTCCTAATTTCATAGACCTTATTACTTCCCGTAAATCATTTCCGTTATCACATCTTTTTTTGTCATTCAATTGCTTATCTATATCAGTGGTGCTCAAACTGTGGTTCACAAAAAAAGTTGGAAGGGTCGCGGATAGTTTGATCCTTAAACAGACCGGCTAGACGGGCGAAGCCCGGCTAGTAAATAAAAATGCTGAAATAATTTTCGTCAACAAAGAAGCTCTAATTGGGCTAACAACATTTGGGAAAATCCCTTTCACTTGAAGGTACTGGAGTAGCTGATATTATAATTTTTGAAGGTAATAGCTTTTCTGACACTTTTTGGTGGTTTTAATAATCACGAATACTTTCTCTCTCATTCAATTTAAATTTAGTAGACATTTCTCAAATGTCAATTGAGAAGCAATATTATCAGGCCATAATTTCATATCATGTAAATTGCATATCAAGTCATCTCGTACTACAACAGCATTTCCACTATTTAGCAACCTATTTTCCAATGATATTTCAAAGTTTTATAAAATTATTCTGCTTCAATGGGGGATTTTATTATTAAGGAAGTTCAACTCCATGAAAACTTAAATTTTTGACCGCTGTGAGAGAATATATGTTGTATGTGTGTGTGTGTGATCCAGGAGTCTTTAGACATTCTTCAAAAGCCCGTACTAGAGTTTTTATTTTTTCATTCGTCTTCTATAAGTCAAGATCACGGCCTTGAAATCCAAGATTAATTCACTCAATTCTTGAAAAGCATATTAATCCTAAATTTAAGCTAAATTCTGTTGTATTTTTTTTTTCTAATCCTTCATATGGACATCTTTCTTAGCGTCTCTCGCAAAATCAGTCCTCGCATATTGAAAATGTTTCACCAAAGCCTCATAAGTTCTTCCAAACTGCAGAAACTGTTCGAAAACCTGATGGCAGCCATCGCGTGCTTAAAACTCGAAACATTCTCATAAGTTCAATCTCCAGCAAACTCGCGCACTTTTTAGTTCCCTAGCATTTTCCGCAGATGCGTTGTACAATACATAAAGTTTATCAATAAATGATTTGAATCTATCAATACCGAAAACAGATTTAACTATATCATTAGCTGATAGTTCGAGTCTGCGATGAGCGCAGTGCCAAACTATCAAGGATGGAAATCGATCGCTCATTAATTTGGTGACTCCATTCTTCTGATCCATTAGAACTGATGCGCCGTCACATCTAATACTTACCAAATAATCATTTAAGAAGTTTTCCGACATTCCTTCTATCTCAGGACATTCAAAAAGGGAATTAAATATACCTTTTACTGCTACACTTTCAAGTTCAACTAAATCTAGATACAGTCGAACACCGTTATAACGAACTTCAAGGGACCAAAGATTTTGTTCGCTTTATCCGGTGGTCTGCTATATCCGAACCGTTAATAAAAATGCTAGAGTTCACAAAATGTATAACTCATTAGTTGCAATGTGTATTCAATAATGATGTATTAAAAAATGATAAAATCTATTAAAACTGATCATTAATGTATTAAATCGACTAAAATTGATTACTTTAAACTTACACATCTATATATTTAAGATGCTAAGCCGACTTTTTGGGTAGTCCGTGAGAGAAAACTACTGCATCAATTTACTTCATTTTGGTCTTAAACGAAAGATTGTGATCTGTAGATTTGACAAATTTGGTTTTTGTAAACGCAATTTCTATTAATTTTCTATTAATTTCTATTATTTACAATTAAAATTTGATTTCTGCACATGCTCAGTGGCAAGTTTAAATCTGTCTTTAGAAACTCAATGTTTCTGGGCATGCTCATTGACACGTTTTAATGATAAACCCGTTTATCCAGAGGGGTCTCTCTAGATCTCTCTCCGCCATTTTTATTTATATGATAATTATGTTTGTGAACTATAAGATTAAACCTGATTGAAAATTTTTATTTCGCGCTCTTTAGTTAGCAATATATCTCTCTATTCTAAAAAGAACTAACTGCCGCTGCCGCCGCCGCCGCTGTCAAAAGCTTGTCACGCTATCTCCTCCGAAACCGCTGGGGGGGTATGGGGTCGAGACCGATACCAATCGATGCAGAACAATGTGGGGAAGAAAGTAAGACATGTCTCATATTCGTCGGACTTTAAGTTTTTTTTTTATTTTATGTTTTGTGGGAAAATATTGACTTTTTCATGTTGAGATTACGATAACTCGCCAAAAAAAGGATCGTAGAATTTCTTTTTTTTTACAATCTAAGACTACAGACATTTCTCCTTCAAACAAGACCTCATTTGTTTAAAAATAATTTAAAACAGACTGATATTTTTATTAAAATTGAAAACCCTTTTTTTGGAAAAATTTATGCGTTTCGAGATATATAAATTCGATGCGCTCAGACTTATTATGTTACAAAGAAAATATTTATATCAACTGGAAGATGAAAGCTTTCTCATTCATATAAATTTCATTTCAAGTCTCTATCTTAAAATTTCGATTTTTAATTGAATTTTAAAGAAATACTTCAAAAAAATCTTCTTATTCGCTTCCTTTGAAAGAAGATCCGATTTTTCACCCATTCATCCATTTCGCCGGGCTTCATCCATTTCGTCGAGAGGGGGGGGGGAAGCTTCAACTGTAAACAAATGAATGACTCAATCGCTGTAAAAAACTATTGAGTCTTTCATTCACTTGATTCACCAGAGGAGCGAGCGTAGCGAGGCTAGGGGCGAAGCCCCTAGTTACAATTAAAAAAACTGCTTTCTGCGCATGCTCAGTAAGATTTTTTAATTTGGCTTTAGATACTAAGCTCGAGGCCGCTTAAACACATTAATTTGTTTCTGCAGCCCATTATTATGATTTTCGACATTTGGCAATGATGTGTTAAGTATAATTTGTGTATTAGTACATTTATTTACCATCTAGCCGTCATGTTTTGACGGGTACCAACTAGTTACTAATTAAATTACGTACAATAGGAAAACGGCGAGACCAAACTTTTCGTTCGTTATATCCGTGAGTTCGTTATATATCGGGTTCGCTATCACGGGGTTCGACTATACATGTATACCGCAGATGCCGTTCCAGTTTCATGGTACAACAACGAAAATATAGAAGTTAAACTGGATTTCTTACTCAATGTAGTAAATTCATGATTCAGCAATAAAATTTTACCATTCGAGGCAACGATATTCTTAATGTACTTTTCTTCATTTGCTCACTGATGTGGTTTACCATATTAATAGATACGTATGTTGAGTTCAAAATTCTACCCGTGTCAATACCATTTAATTCTTGTAAATCGATTTCTGCTTCAAAATGATGACATGATTGATTTTCATTCGCTACATTTTGAGCTGTGGGGAAAAAAATTCGCAGTTATCCCATTTTCTCGATATAAATTTTATAACAAATTTTCAAGAGGTTGCTTCTCGCCTACTGACAGTATAATTTCATTGCATCTTTATGTCCAGCAGTTTCTCTATGATTAAAAATACTCTCGTTGAGACAACATAGGCTGTTAGCAGTTATAACCATAGTATGTAATTTCGCTATATGTCCATTCTTTGTAAATCGTCATTCCCATTTTTAATGTAGGATTACGTTCCTCAATAACGGTCCTACGAAGGGAAAAAATTGTCCGGCGTCGCTTGTTATAATTTTGGCAGCGCGCCAAACCCAGTAGCAGAAGTTACAGTTAAACAGAAAAGTACACCAAAAATGCGTTTTTAAAAAAAACAAAACAAAAAACAGGTAGTCTCATCTAATGAAACTACCGCGGGTTATTAACGTAGGATTACTTATCGTTGCTTACCTCTTTTGTATGTATATATGTATATGTATGTATGTGTTATGTATATATGTATCTATATATATGTATGTATGCATATGCATATACATATATGTATGTCAAAATTTTGGCGCATTTACCTGTTTAATGCTTGTTTACCTGTTTAATGCTTACCCAAGCGATACAGACTGGGTTTGGCGCACTGCCAAAATTATAACTCGCGAGGACGGATGGACGGACGGTTTTAGCGTCTGAAATTTTGCTTTCCGAAGGACCCACTGTCATCCAAAATAGAGCAGTAGGCGTCGGCGTAGAGCTTACCATAAATTGGGACCAAGGGTACCAGTCCACACCAGGAGAAACACCCCCAGACCATAATTCCACCTCCGCCGAACTTTACTGGGGGCGCAATAAATTCTGGCAGGAAGCATTCTTCAGGCGGTCACCCTCGGTTCGTCGCTCCAGTGAACCCGTTTCAACTGATCTACGGTCCACTTTTTATGTGCTTTGCACCACATTAACCGAGCAGCGCGGTTGGACTTTGTGATCAAAGGCTTATGGGTGGCAGCACGACCATGAAAACCAACCACATGTGGTTCCTTACGGATGGTATTCATCGAAACAACATTCCCGGACGCCTGTTGAAACTCCCGAAGAATGTGGATCATGGTTGGGTGCGGTTCTTCCGTATTTTTCTCGACAGCACATATCGATCTCTATCTCCCAGTTTCGTGGGTGGGTCTGCCGATTCGGGGCACATTGCGACAATCACCGCTCACCTTCCACTTCTAAATCACATAGACCACTGTCGATTTGGGTAATTCAGCTCTGCTAGATAAGTCCCTTAAGTATCGGCCATTTCTGTGATACCCGACGATTACACCTTTCTCGAAATCAGATAACTCTGCACTTCGTGGCATCTTGCATGCGACTAATGCTAATGTTGTTTCCTACACGATATTCAATGGCAGAAGACCACAGATATCGTCATTTGCATGGGTGTTCAAATATATATATAAATATAAATATAGATAGATAGATAGATAGATAGTATACATACATATACTATATATATGTATATATATATATATATATATATATATATATATATATATATATATATATATATATATATATATATATATATATATATATATATATACTATTATATATATATATAATAATATATATATATATATATATAGATATATATATATATATATAGATTTATATATATTGATAGATAGATAGATAGATATAGATATGTATGTGTAAGTGCATGTCTATTTCATCTGAAATAAAGAAGCATTGTAAGGACTCGACATCTAAAAGAGATAAAAACATCCAACCCTCTCGTGGGAAACAGGTCGTCGCCATCGTGAGAAGCTCATAAAAAGCGGACGGTTTTTATTAAAAATCTCGTAAAAGGGAACACCTCTAATATGTTCGTGACAAATTGGATGACAACACAGCAAGTGCTTTTTTTTTTTTTTTTTTCCACCAAAAAAGTGACGATGTCGCTTATCGCACGACGACGGATAGAGGATAGCTCGAAAAAAAAATTCCGCTAGATAAGTTTTTCATCTCAAAAGATCCCCCTTTTTTCCAAACGTTATAAGTCGTGATGGATAGCGTCGATCTTTCTCTCTGTTGATTTTGGAGTGGATGCTTTTTCTAGAAATTTCCGATGTAGTACGTCGCTCGCTGTGAGGAGAACTGTCTTTGTCTCCTCCATTCTGGAAGTATGGTCCAGAACTGGATCTACAGTTCCCGAAGTTGGACACGTATCGGCACTCGTTTTCTTTCATGGTGGGAGCAGTCACAAAAGATGACCAACCAAAAGGGTCGGCCATCACAGACTGAGGGTCTTACAGTGTGATCTGCTTACAGTGTGGCATGCGAGCCTTTCAAGCGTGCAAAAACGGGAAAGCGCCCGTTATATTTAAGTACTGCTGCGCCATCTTGCGGATTTCGCATCGACTTTTCAAACAAACCTCTTATATAGAGGGTGATTTTTGTTAAACTGACACTACTCAGAGCCATCTGTAGCGCGATCTATCAGCCGGAATTCCACCAAAATTGATAGAGGGACTAAGGACTACATGAGAAAGAGTTTCCGTGAAAAAAAACTAGTTCCAGAAGTCACCCATCGGGGAAGATGTGGCGCTTTTGTTGTCGGCGCACCCCAGAATTTGCATAAAAGGCAAGTAAAACATCAAAATACACATTCACGACTATGTAGTCGACAGCAGCGCCAGTATTTCGGGCTATAAAGATAAGGGATGAATACCGAAAATGTCACAAATACCGAAAATGCAAAAAATTCACTTCTCGCTCTTTCAATGTGACCACAGTCCTGGTGGGCGACACATTGCATCCTGAACTCTACGTTCTCAACGGCCGAGCGTAACATGTCACCAGCAATGTTCATCAAAGTCCGGGATATGTTGTCCTTCAGGGCCACCAAGTTCAAGTCTCCACCAAGATACACCTTAGACCACATAAATAACCCCACAAAAAGATGTCACATGGGTTAGGTCCAGGAAACAAGGTGCCAGTGGCCTTGCCAGTGGAAAATAGCGACTGATGACCCTTTCTTCTGTAAAGCGGAGGAGCAACAGATTCCGCACCGATCTTTATAGCCCAAAGTACTAGCGCTGCTGTCGACTATGTACTCATGATTTTGTATTTTGATGTTTTACTTGCCTTTTATGCAAATTCTTGGTTCAGTCGACAACAAAAGTGCCATATCGTCTCCTATCGGCGACTTATGGAACTAATTTTTTTTTTCACGGGAACTCTTTCCCATGTTGTCTTTATCGTCCGTCTATCAATTTTGGTGGAATTGCGGCTGATAGATCTCGCTATAGATGGCTCTGAGTAGTGTCAGTTTATAAAAAATTACCCTGTGTATATATATATACACACACGCACACACACACACACACACACACACTTACAGACGCATACACATATACATACATTCATATTTTAGTGTTATATTTCGAACTTTTAAATTTTTCTTCTAATATAGGAAAAGGCTGTGCTTTACTATGCAATATTTACAACAAGCAATAGTTCTTAATTGCAACAATTAAAAACTTTTAATCTTCTTTCCAATTTAGTATATATATATATATATATATATATATATATATATATATATATTAACACACACACACGATGCGTGTCCAAACCCCAGAATCTTTTCCAATATTTTTATTCTTCAAAAATCAGAATGCAAGAAAAAGTTGGGGGTTGGGATGTAATTTATTGTCAGCGCCGATCTACCGCTGCGGGTTTGAGCGGGTCAAGAAACAGGTGGTGTGTAATTTGCTAATGATGCCTTCGCATGGGCGCAGTCCTCAATGTACGGGGGTGGAGATTGGGTCCCCCCCGGCACACAGTGTTTAGATAACAGTGCGCATATTGATTAACTGGCTGTCAAACGCCGCGTAGTTGGAATGCTGGAGTAGTGCTTTGGAGGGGCCTCATCAAATGCGAATGAGGGGAAGGAGTATCGAAGCGAGGGCTGTGTGTAAATATGGGGAAGGAAAGAAGCGGCCATGGGCGGGACGGTTTCCGGAAAGTGTGCTTTGCATACTCATTCATGGCGTTGCTAATCCATCTGAGTTGCCGGCTCTTTCGTTACTGCCGTTGTTTCTTACTAATCTACTCGTACGATAAAGCTATAGGCGGACCCTCACATAATAAAGCTGCATTTCAAATAAATATCCCGACATTATACGTGTATATATATATATATATATATATATATATATATATATATATATATACAGTACAAATCGTTTATAAGAACATCCAGGGGACTTTGAAAACTGGTTCTTATAATCGATAGTTTTTATATCCGATAGATAACTTAAAACTGCTGGAAATACCAAATTCATTGTCACATAATTTTTATTTACACCTGAAACATGACGTTCAAAAAATGGTTAAAAGGTTCAAGTTCAATCAAGGAAAAACTCACTGCTCATTTTCATATAAGCATGTATTTTTAAACTTTTTCAAATACATAGTTCTAAAAACGTTAAAAAGAAAAATGAATAAAATTAT
This sequence comes from Dolomedes plantarius, assembly GCA_907164885.2. Lineage (NCBI taxonomy): Eukaryota > Metazoa > Arthropoda > Arachnida > Araneae > Dolomedidae > Dolomedes > Dolomedes plantarius. Next base: position 32,775,392 of record OU015495.1, on the reverse strand, counting down.
GTAGCTATTATGAATGTACATACATAATGCAATATTTTGATTTTACATGTTTATTCATTTTCTGAAAAATAGTCAGTAACATTTGTTTGTTTAGTTATTTTTTTTTTGTAAATAAAAAGAATTTGCGGTTATCGCGACAAGTTCTTTGACAGCTTTTTTTTATCGCATCCTTCACAAAATCGTCATTGCAAGCTAAAAATTTATTTAAAGTATTGATTGCTGAAAACATTTCTTTTAAACTCGGACAAGGAAACTCGTTCACTAGATCTTCAGAACTAGCACTGTCGTCAATATCACCATCTCTGCCAGAAATCTCTGCATTTACGCCTGCAACAATCCGTTACATTCCCATGAGAGCCAAATCTATGTCTTCATATTCCTGAAGTGAATCTTGTTCAATTGGCAAATCTCGAACCAAGTCTTGAAGCGTTTCATCTCTAGCGTCTTGAGTTTAAAAAATGGGAGGGTTTTCAACCCTAAGAAAACCAGCATGCAAGAAACAATTCGATTTTTTTATTATTATTTATTTATTTTATTTTTTTTTAAGATTGAAGATTAAAGATTGAATTTTCATGGTCTTCATAACCTTCTCTTAGCGTAGTCCAAACGGTTTTAAGCCAGTTATCAGAAACTCCTGGTGGCACGGCCTTTGATTCTCCACTGATTCTCCAGAACACAAAGGAATGCCTCTCCCGAAATCTCTGGATCCACGGAGTTGAACAAACGAAATCATGTTTTTTAAACAGCTTCGCATGTTCATTTGCTTTCGCTTGCAAAATCGGTCCGATTAGGGGAATGTTGACACTCTTTTGAATCTTAAACCAATGTAAAAGGGCTTCTTCTATGTCAGCATGTGGACTTTTTTAAAGTTTCTTAAGTTTAGTCCTTTTTTAAAATTAAAAAAAATCCATTTTTTAAAGATAAAAAATGGATAAAATGGTTGAAGAACAATGTGCTGCTACTTCCAAATTAACATGTTCTTATAAGCGATTTATTTTTTTTAGAAACAAATTAATTTTAAGTCACTAAAAGCGATATGTTCTTATTAACGATGTTATTATAACCGGATTTTATGTCCATCATTACACATGAGAATTGGCCGGGAACTAATAATTCCGTTCTTTTAAGCGATATGTTTTTATAACCGGTGTTCTTATAAACAATTTTTACTGTATATATATAATATCCGTGCTCAGATGGCAAAATGTTATAAGAAGCTTTTCTTAAAAAAATTGAATTTTTCGTATTCCGGATTCTCGTTCGCAGATGTTTTCTGTTTACTGTAAAACTACTATAAGTAATAGCTAACTATTTTTCTGAAACATTGCTACCCCGTTTGCTTATGTAAACAAATTACTGATTTTTCATGACATCTTGAATCTTAAAATTGCTATCACGTAAATTTCTTATAACATTTTGACATCTGAACGAACGAACGAACACGAACACACACACACACACACACACACACACACACACACACATATATATATATATATATATACAGTGCTAGATTTCTAGAAATAGAGGTGCCGGAACGGTAACCTTCCGGGGTGTGTGTGTGGGGGGGGAGGGGGGGTATTCCAAAATATTGATAAAGACTTGTACCTAAAGTGAGGTACCGGAACGCCGTTCCTGCGCGTTTCGCCTCAAATCTAGCCCTATATATATATATATATATATATACAGTCGACGCTCGTTATAACGACCGGCCACTAGAGCAACCGTTCCAGTACTACGACTGGTGGATAAAATCTGAAATGCAGTCCCCTTCAAAAATATGTTATCGATACAGCGACCACTCGTTATGACGACCTTTTTCTTTGATACGCAGGGAGTCGTTAGAACAAGCGTTGTATGAGTGTATATAATAAATACACTCATAAACTAACTATATATATATTCATAACTAACTTTTTTCATTTGAGGGCAAATATGTAATCTCCATGTTCAATTTATAGTGGAATTGTAAATGGTTTTTATTTGAAATATTGTAATAACTGTTATGAGTTATAATTTGTTCAATTTATGGTCGAATTTTTTGTAGTTTTTGCAGTTAAACTCTTTGACTTACACCACTTTACTTACTGACTTACACCACTTTGCCTTTCACCGCCTTATATATATATATATATATATAAACGATGGCTGTTCCATGCAAAGAGGTAAGAAAACAACATACTTTTTGCGGCACAAACATTTTTGTGTTTCTCAATATAATCTCCTTTGAGATCTATATAATTTATCCGACGATTCTCGAGTGTTTTTATTCCTTCCATATAGTATTATTTGTTCAAATTTTCGAAATAAGCAGTTATTTCAGCAATCACCTTATTGTTTAATGAAAACCTCTTTCCATTATTTTCATATTTGGGAACAGATCGTAATCTGAGGTTGAGATGGGGAAGAACTTGGTACCGGCCATCGAGCTTTTTCTGCGGTCACCATTGCAGAAGTGTTAGGTGGATTGTGCGTTGCCGTGGTGAAAAGGGATCTTCTCTTTAGTTTATTCCTTTGTTTTGAAACCATCCAGCAAAGACACATAGTACACTCCGGTAACTGTTTTTCCAAAGAAGTCTGTCGTCCTTCCCCGATCATTCTCTGATCGACGATGTTAATGGTGACGAATTTAACACATTTGGATGAATATTCAAAAATATTTTATTCACACGTATCACGAGCAAACACAATACCCAAGTTATTCACAGAACTTATGGACAATATTTACATTCACTAATAATCTACCTCGGTCATCTGACTCTGACTAAGAGTAAACAAAAACTCAATGAGTCCTCGGACTCACACTCCCATGCACTGTTCTCTCCAACTCCCCAACTCAGACTGACCCCCTGAGCGTCATCCCCTTCTCTCGTAAAGAGCGCCAGTTATAAAAAGTCTTTAAAGATTATGCCACTAGCATTGCAGAAGACGGTGGCCATAACGTTTCCTGTCGAAGGAACGGTTCTTTGGTGCAGAATCCCAATGTTTTGACTTCTCCATGGTCTCAGGCTGATAGTAATGAACCCATGTGCCATCGACCGTTACGAAACAATTTAAACATCCCTCTGAAACAGCTTCAAACTTTCCTTGCGACGCTTTTGATCCAGTGTAAGCCACCCATCTTGCAGATCGTTTTCTCATGTGTAAACTTTCATGCAAAGTATTATGTACGCGGTCATCTGAGATGCCCAGAGTCTTAGTAATTTCATGCATCTTCATCCTTCATCCTATCATGGATAATTTTTTCAATAATTTCTTGAGTAGTGAATACGTTCAGCAAGGCCGTCACATGTGCTCATATAGCCACCTCGAAAGTTACCAAACAATTTATAAACCGTTCTAATCGAAAGTGCAGAAACCCAGTAATGTTTATCGAGCATAGCTTTGATTGCCTTAAAAAAAAATCTCGTCATTTCACGAAATTCTATTTCATCCATCTTTCACAAATCAGGGTACTTAATCGATTCAAATGAACGTCAAACACAGGATAATAGATCTTTCTGACAGAAACTTTGTGTGTGTATCCTCCAAGGGTTTTTTTTTTCCCGAGGTTATGTTTAGTTTCCTTACTGGACACTAAAAATGACTTCCGTACATACTAGTGGCACCATCTTCTTCATCAGCACGACAGCCTGGTACAGGCCAAGGCAGTCCCAGACAGTTTTCTCCATCCAGCCCGATCAGATACGTATGTTTTCCACTGGTCAATTCCAATGATCCTAAGATCTCTCACGACACAATCATTCCATCTAGTACGTGATCACCCTATTCTTCTAGTAGCTTCCATTTTATAAAAAGTCAGTTTTAAACAGGGTCAGTGTCTTCACACATATATATATACTATATATATATATATATATATATATACATATTATATATATATATATATATATATATATATATATATATACATATATTATATATATATGTATATATATATACATATATTATATATATATATATATATATATATATATATATATATATATATATATATATATATATATATATATATATATATATATAAGAAATAGATGACAGAGAAAACCAGTAATGGCTCTAAAGCTACTTGCAGCCAGGAACAAATAACATGAAAAGAAAAGTTTGAAAGAGGTTTTAGACAGCATTTCTTCATCAGCGGTGTCAATGCTGTCTAAAAACCAATGGATTGTTTCCGATGAGTATGATCTATACAATAATATATATATATATATATATATATATATATATATATATATATATATATATATATATATATATATATATATATATATATATATATATATATATATATATATATATATATATATATCCTACAAACGGTAACTGAGCGATATTTATTCGCAGTATCGAATTTTCATACTATAAATTTCCTACGAATCCCGAAAAAAAGAAGAAAAAAACTATCCGTGCCTAATTTTGTACCTTGAGTTCACTAGAATATTTCCCAAATAATGAAGACTTTCTTTTCGCGAGAAATTTTAGGCTCGTCTAAATAGGAGGAGAAATTGATCATTGTGATTGTTTATGTTTCGTGAAATTATTTTTCGCAGCTTTTATGTCTACGTGCAACAGAATGGCGACAGGCATTCTCCTAAACATGTGTGTTTGTTACTGTGTGTGTACGTATCCATTTCATTCCATGGATCTTATGTGCGTTTGAAAAAAACAGAAAGAAAGCAAGACCACTTGCATATGGTTTTAATGAACTCTCCCTCTCATTTTCAAAACCGCTATTGTATTACGTGTGACGTCACGGTATTTGGTCGCACATGAGCTTCTGCATCAGCACGGATGGCATGAAAAAATTTTCGTGCCATACAACATGAGACGAGCCGTGTCGTCTCATAGCTGAACCCAGCTGCGCCAAAGACGTGTTACTCTACCCTCCTATGTGGCGCGTATACATACAGCGAACGAAGGGCGAGGAACGAAGGCGATCACTCAATGGACACGTAGCGCCGAGCAGTGCCGAACGCACAGGTTTGCTCGCTGGGCAGTACATCGGAAGAAGTGCGCCATTCTTCGTTCGTCGTTGTTCGCTTTGTGTGTACGGAGTTTACAATTCGGCTCGGAATCTTATTTCTCGGAAATTTCCTTTCGAATGGGAAATTTAACATCGTTGTCCGTCATTGGAAACTGAGTTCCGAAACAAGTAAATATAATATATATATATATATATATATATATATATATATATATATATATATATATATATATATATATATATATATATATATATATATATATATATATATATATATATATATATATTATGTATATATTTCATTAACATTATAGTAAATCAGCTAGTACGTATGAATAGGCTTTGTTCAAAAGACAATAGGAATAAACATATTATAGACTTGTTAGTTGTGCTAAAACATAATCATTACCCCGATAGTCTTTCTAAGCACATAATTGGTTGTTTTAGATTTAATTAATAGCTTAATCTGTTGCATTTAAGTAATAAAAATTAATAAGTAAAATAAAATAAATTTATATTATTTAATTTAAAATGTACTAGAAAAAGCATAGAAAAAGCCACACCACAACCAAAAACACCACAACTTACAAACCGCCCTGTAAGTTGTGGTGTTTTTGGTTGTAGTGTGGCTTTTTCTATGCTTTTTCTAGTACATTTTAAATTACTGTTTTTAGTAAGGTAGATTTTAGAGATCATCTTATTATGACATTATGTCACTTTATTTTATTATAGTATATAACTTCAACTTTTAAGTCTCACTTTTTCTATTTCCTGTTTTAAACTTTTTGAAAAGTCTTAAATTTTCTAATTGATGTATGACGAATGCTGGGAAAGTTTTAGCTATGTAAAAAGATTTTTTAACCAGGATAGAGGGGGTCTTAATCCCCCTCACGTCTTTTTAAATACATCAATTTCCTTTTTTGTTTCACAATTTCCTTTTTGCTTCAGTAATTCACTATCCTTTTTTAACTTATCTTGGTGTATCATTATATCATTGTTTTAATTATATCTTATATAGTATTGTCTAATAATTGCAGCTTAGCGCATATTGACAATATAAATATTAATGCATGTATTTAATAATGTATTAGTATTGGTACAATACATGCTTTAAATATTTTAGTTATATATATATATATATATATATATATATATATATATATATATATATATATATATATATATATATATGTGTGTGTGTGTGTGTGTGTGTATATATATATATATATATATATATATATATATATATATATATATATATATATATATATATATATATATATATATATGCTTGCAAGGTTTGTGACGTCAGTCTCCTTGCAGTTTAATAATCTCAACTTCAACATTGTCTAGCGCCAGTCTTGGTGTTCTTTCATCGAACAACTTTTTAGTTCATTTCTTCTGTTTCTTATGAATTGTTCGGTGTCTAAGTATGCTTATTAGTTAGATCATACTTATCAGGAACAATCCTTTAGTTTTTAGACAGTATCGGCACCGCTGATGGAGAGATGCTGTCAAAAACCTTTAAAATTCTTATCTTTTCCTGTTTATTGTTTTGCGTTGCATAGTGTAATATGTCTTATGCTGAATTTTCACCTTCAACACGTATGTATATAGATATGTATATTTACATGCATATGTATATATGTATACATATATATGTATATGTATATGTATATATATATATATATATATATATATATATATATATATATATATATATATATATATATATATATAAGTATATATGTATACATATATATATATATAAATATATATGTATATATATGTAGATATATATATATATATATATATATATATATATATATATATATATATATATATATATATATATATATATATATATATATATATATATATATATATGTATATGTGTGTATATGTATATATATATAAATATATATGTATATATATGTATATATATATATATATATATATATATATATATATATATATATATATATGTATATGTATATATGTATATATGTAAATATATATATATATATATATATATATATATATATATATGTATGTATGTATTATATATGTATATATGTATGTATATGTATATATATATATATATATATATATATATATATATATATATATATATATATATATATATATATATATATATATATATATATAAATGGAGTAATTCTCTGCCGTTCGAACTCTTTCCATTATACCCATTCACTTCACGAAATTGAACAAACGGCTGCACAAGTATTGATGTAGACAGCCGACCAAATGTCCAGACGAACGCCGCATGTGTTTGTTGACATTGGGCCCAATGGGTTCTTCCGCTGTATGTGTATCCGCCTCCAGGTTGGTTGCTCGATCATATTACATTGTGACCTCTCGAGCGAGGGACCTACAAAGAGCGTTTGCTCAATGGCAGCATCATCCCCGAAGGCCGCGGAAGAGATCGGATCGCAAGGCCAGATCTTGGGAGAGTTAAAGAAAAAAAGACTACGCGCGAAACTGAGAAACCAACTTCTTAATCATCGCTCATTAGACCGACGCCTCTTTATCTTCCCTCATTCGAACGTCGGAACATCTGCCGAGCGGGCAACATTCTTTTTCGGCTGTGTGTGTTCTACTCAATGCCCACTCATCGACGAGTCGGCAATGTTCGATTCCCTGCTGTGCCTAAGTGGATGACATCTCGTTTGCCGGTGCTGAACAGAGAGAGCATCTAGTGCTGGATTCAGCAACAGGTGGAGAATTAATTCTGAGCTATCTGCTTTCCTGCCCTGCTTAAGTGGATTAGTTCTCACGAGATTGCTTCATCCACGGGTGTAGAGTTAATTGTGTGTGCCATGTTCCGTCCGATTCCTCGCTCTGCCTAAGTGGATTAATTCACATTTTCCGGTGCTGAGCAGATTGAGAGAGAGAATCTTGCGTTTGGTTCAGCAACAGGTGGAGAGTTAATTCTGAGCTGTTGGATTCCCTAAGTGGATTAGTTCTCGCCAGAAGAGCGTCTTGCATTCGATTCATCTACAGGTGTGGAGTTAATTGTGTGTCCCGGGTTTCCTTCGAAGCCTGGTCCTGGATTTATTCTCGTTTATCCACCCATTTCACAGCAGTGATTTGCTCCGTGTTTGCCCACTGGATTGTTTGAACCACCTGTAGTGTTTATCCTCTTTCTATGAAGTATATGTCTGTTTGTGCTCTTATTACGGCTGTCAGTACAAAAATGCTTCCCCAAAAGCATCAACTGAGAAAATGGTGCTGTGTGTGAACCGCAAATCGGATCAACAACAGGTTAGAAATGAATTATCTTAACTGATTTAAATTGTTTATCAGTTCATCTAGAGGAATTTATCTGCTTACATTTATATAGCCATCGGGTCGAAAGCACGAGCTTTATCTAAAGAGATTGTTTTGCATACTCATCAAGTTCGGCAAGGTGGCTTGTTAAGCAACAGTCAAGTAGTCTATAATTACTTCTTCAATCTGAAACAAATGGAAAGGTTGTTATTTGCATACTCCTTAACTTCGACAAGGAGGTTTGATTAACAGCTGTCTAGAAGTTGACTGAAAGGTTCTTTTCTTACTTAATAGAAAGTTATTTTGCTATTACTTTCTAACTGCAACTTATCTAGGGAAATATAACTCCACGATTAAACATGCATAGCATCAAACGACAATAACGTGTTGAATAACCTCACGACAGTGTTACATTGGCAAAAAACGATTTTTTTTAAATTGCAGATTTTACCCGAGCGAGTTAAAAGTCGATTCTACTTTCAAGTTGCCTGTTTTAACGCATTCTTCACCAATACAGGCAAATGTTCTGATATTTAAATTTTGTAGAAAATGACTCGGTAGGGAAAGCATTGTCATGTATTTTAACTCAAACGGTTCTGTATCATTTGAGAGCAATCTATTGTGAGAGACTTGAGTAGAAGCAAGACAGTTGAGCCTAATTGCCTGACACATCGGTCAAGTGTGGATGCGTGTTTGATAGGGTGTAATGTGCTAAACAGACAAATTGGTCTACTGGCGGCCGGCAAGACAGTTGTTCTTTATTTCAGGCACTGTTTTTTTTATGCGCTGAACGAATGACAGACAAAGAAGTTTTAAAAGTCTTTCTGGTGAGCATTTTTAGTAAAATATTAAATTCTGTGTTTAAAAGTTTGATTTTGAAACTGCGTGACGAAGTAGTTGTGTTAAGAGCATTTTGTTTAATATTAAATATGAATTTCTAGTCCAAAGTGACACTTGCAAATTTTTGAGAAATTTATGTAAAATACGTTTCTAAAATTGGATTAAAAATTAAAACACGAACATTTTACAAATACGTGAAAACACTCTTCCTGGTAGAAATTTAAGAAAATTCGTTTTCTAGACCTAGATAGATATATCCACCCAGAAAGCTATCTCGTAAATGCATTTTTCGTTTTCTTCTCTTCAATTATGCTCTAAATATCTAGCAGGATAAAATTTTCTATACTACTAGGATTTTTTCTCTCCAAAACTTCTCGACTTGGACAGTGAATAATGCAACACTGCTGGAATAATTGAAACCCCATGTTGACGAAGAAGAGATTTAGAAAAAAAAAACCTCCTGTTTCCTGGAAAGCGAATGTCGAGTTAACTAAGAGCGGGGTTTCTTTTCTCCAGTTTTGAAAGAAAAAGTTATCTGATGGTTAATACATCTTAGCGAAGGGTCAGGAAGAAAAATCTGTGTGTCTAAGAATGGAGACGAGGAAGTAATTTGAAGATTATCTTGTTCGAACTACAACGACGAGATAAATTCGGAGAACGCCGTAAAAGTAAAGACTTTTTTTTCTGGAAACAATCGGGAAGTTTTTTACAGTGTCTGCACAAACAAGGAGATATTTATTTCGTATTAAAATCGCAAAGCACTGGAGTGGAGTCCATTTTGGAACCCTTAAATGAATTATTCGTTTCGGAATTCAAGTTTTTTTTACGTGCGAAAGAAAGATTAATTTTATTATCTGAGGTACACAACCTCTAGATTTTCTATTATTGATACGTTAAGCCAAAATTCAATGAACTGACAGTCGAATGGACTTCAAAGTTTGAACATATTCAGCCAGAGAAAGAAAAAGCGGAAGTATTTAAACAAAACTAGAGAGATATTGATTTACAGTCAATTCTAGGATTTTTTTTCTCGTGAAAAGCTTGAAATTTCTCTACACGGATTTGGTCTGTTGTCAAAATTATTCAGTTTCTCCATCAGTATTAACTCATCAGTTTGTTCCACTTCTATCTCCGTTAAGTGCCAAAAGAATTCTTATTTTAACCATCGAATGAGATATTAATCTCATATAGCAATGATATCAAATTTCTAATTTTTAGAAAGGCAAAATCAACTTTTGTAACCTTCAACCACCATTCGGTCATATCTACTTATACTGTTGCACTGCGATTCAATTTGTCCTCAAATATATGCAGAAAATTTACGAAACGCTTGTGTGTAAAACTTGACAGGCCGTCGAAAGGGTGGAACTGATTCGCAACCATTCTTAACTAATTTTGGCTGTAAAATACGATCGTAATTCCAAGCGAAATGAATATACGGAACAGAAGAGGAAAAATGGTTCCCTTGGCTCTCTGCTTAGTACTCGTGATTTCCATGAGAACCTCCCAAGGGTCCGAAATTATGGAAAAAGGAACGGAGGGTGAACCGTTCTTGTGTCCGGACGTCGAATGCGACAGCCCGGCGTGTCATCACATGGAGAGGTCCGGCCTGTGCGAGGAAGTGGTCAACGGGTCTTTAGAAATGACCAGAGAAAACTGTGGGTGCTGCGTCCTATGTAACGACAGAGTAGGTGAGTCACATTATTGAAGGTGTTCATTATCCGACACGTTTAGCGATATATATATATATATATATATATATATATATATATATATATATATATATATATATATATATATATATACATATATATGCACAGTACTATATATATATATATATATATATATATATATATAGTACTGTGCAAATTAATTGGGAAAAACACTGAAATTTTCACATATGTTGTTTAATTAGTATAAGTTCACTTGCATGCATGGTATAGAAATCTAGTAGCAAATATGTCCTCCTCTAGCTTTAATGAAATCCAGTACACGTTTTGGCATGGACTAAACTAATTTAGAATGTAAAATTTTGACGTTGTCATCACGACACCAAACTTAAGACATTCGGAATCATTTTTCTCTTGGTTGAGAAGTTCATCTTACTCATACGTTTCTTCACAATGTTCCAAAAATTTTCAATGGGATCTCCATTGAAATATATATATATATATATATATATATATATATATATATATATATATATATATATATATATATATATATATATATATATATATATATATATATACATATATATACACCTGTGTGTGTACCCATCAATGGATTTTTAAATCCAGATCAGAGTTTTTCAGTGACCATAAGAGTGTATGGTGCTTTTTTTTTCCTTCCGAAAAATCTCAAAATCGTCGCTTTTCCCTCGTACGTTAAAAATATAGCAAATAATTAATATTTCTGTCTTACAATAAGCAAAGTTTTCATTACAGTAAAACAGTTTAATTTTTAAAAATTCAGCTTAGAATGATATGTGTGTGTATTTCAATGTAAAATGGTTCAAATGGAGATCATTTCGATAGAATCGTGTTATACCTCTGTCCTACAAAACCCCTCCCAGAATTTTGGTTATTTGTTTCCGAATATCATCGATTGATTCGATCATCCCAAACATAAAATCTTACCACACTTCATGACACTTTTAACTATTTTACCACCATCTTCGTTAGTGCATAAAGAGAGATTTTTCACAAGTTAATACAAACAAACAAAAAAAAAACCTCCAGAAGATTAATTTGGAAGTGAACTATAAAATGGTTAAAATTTATATCTATTTAACTATCTATGTATCTATGTATATGTATATATATATATATATATATATATATATATGTGTGTGTGTGTGTGTGTGTATGTATGTATGCCTATACCGCAAA